>JAPXFY010000017.1:65081342-65231342 GCA_030674185.1 Monoplex corrugatus | reverse complement strand
CTGATACAGAAAATAAAGTTTGTTGTAGAAAACAAATAAGTCGAAGAAATGTAACATCACCTGAAACAAAACAAAACAAAACAAAAACCCCAAACAACAAATCACAAACATAAAAACAACACATAAAACAAAGTTCACAAACACAGAACAAGGAAACAAACAAAGAAAAAATCAAGATAAAGACTGAAAAAAGACAAATACACAATTATGTTTAGTTACACCTAAAATTTATCCTGTTTTACTAAATGACTGATATACCACAGTTGTAACTGAGCACTCTTGAGACAACTATGAACAATGAATCAAAGACACAGCACCTGACTGGTACTGGGTTTTTAAAATATCTCACCTAGATGAACACTAGTCCCGACTCAAAAGTAAACAAGAACAGCAAAGTCTGCTTTCCCGTCACTCTATGCATATGTAGGCCTACTGTCTGTTGCAAACAACGCATCTTTTATAAGAGAGAGTGGCGATGCTGACTCACAGTCACAGTCATTCACGTGTTAATCATGTGAGCCAGCAGCGTATATTTATCACCTTTTATGATTCCAAAGTCGGTCAGTGCAGACACTGAGTAATAATATACCAACAATTAAAATCTTCTTTTCAATACATTCAAAATGATCATGGGATTGTAACGCAATTTTTTTCCTGACAGAATACTAAAAAAAAAAAAAAAAAGACGACAAGAGATGTAAATGCACATGACACAGCTATCCTGACCTATCTAAACTATCTTGGGCTGTAAACATATATACCATACATTGCTGTATACAGCTACATTCCCCTTTTCCTTCATCCGCATTTGTGGAGTGTATATTTGAGTGTATGTGTGTGAATGCAATATTATTACCAAAAGCCAACACCACACAACAAGTGAACTGTGTAACACATGCTTTTTGGATACAAGAACTACTCAAACAAAGTATGGCATTCTCCCATAGAGACACTTTAATGATAATCTATCTATATATATATCTATATAATCGTATTAGTCATCACTTGTCCATTTACTTTATTGTGCTCTTACGTTCAAACATTCCAAACACAATACTGCCAACAACCAATACACACACAAATAAACCTGTACTTAGAGGTTCACATTACCTAGCTGTCCTTGCACTATGTAGTCTGCAATTAGCTTCTTTTCCTGCTACTGTCTTTAACATTGAAATTAAAATAGAAATGATGGTAACAAACTTATCAGTCTGCTGGACATCAACTGGTATCTCATTACAACCCAGAAACTTTCCTAATTCTAACAAGTCCAATTTTGGACCAAAAAAACTGAAGTCTGTTTCCTATGCAGTTCAGGGAGTCAAAAATATAAAACACACATAAACACAGACATATTTATATATTACAGACAGACATATAGACAAACACAGACTGACAGACAGACTGACGGAAAATATGCAGTTCAGGGAGTCAAAAATATAAAACACAAACACAGACATATTTATATATTACAGACAGACATATAGACAAACACAGACTGACAGACAGACTGATGGAAAGACAAACAAGTAGATCAGATAGACAGACATCGAGATAGATAGGTATAGTTATAGTACAACACTATTATATTGTTTTTGTATATCTTTTAAATAAAGTTGTAGGCCTACCGTTTATCACACATAATATTCTTGAGTTTGAAATTTATTTAAGAGAGGTTCATCACTCAAATAATTCTGTATGCACTTTACCCAACTCTGCCAGCAATAACCTGGCAGACTCTCTGTCTGCCCCAAACCTTATGCACTGGCAAGATCTTTAAATGGGGACTGGGAGTGGAGAGGGACCTATGAAACATTAAGCTAACACCAGCAGAATCATGGAAACATTAAGATGAGCAGCAAATAAGACATTTTTAATGTTGCAGACTAGGACTGAACTTGAGATGAACTTGAGATATCAGATCTAATTTCCAAATGGGCATTTCATATCATGTTTGCATTTATTCTTCAAATTAAGCTGTAATATTTACCTCCCATTTAAACCAATTTGAACCGATGAACTTAAACAGGACACTATATTTTTGAAACTGTTCACTGTGTCTCATGGATGTCAAAGAAAGAAACCATTTGAATGAATAAAAAGAATTATACTCCCTACCAACCTAAATACTTTAAATGTGTAAGGAAGTTAAAAAAAGTTCATTTCAAACTGTAAATTACTCAAATAGGCCTACTACTTGTCTTGATTGTAATTTCGTAGTTATTTATCAAAACCAAGCAAACAATCAATCAGCCAACCAAACAAATAAAAACAAAACAATTTGACTTAACAAAATCATGTCTTTCAAGTGAGCATATTTATAGAAAATTATATATTGTTGGTGTAAATATAAAAAAAACTGATAAACTGTGATTTACTGCCTGCTGTTGTTGATACTTTATCAAGGTAAAAATAAATACATAAAGAGGTCAAGCCATATCAGCAAATAAAATATAAAAACATTGTTTTCACTTTTAAAGGGAGGCTGAACTTTATTTTCACTTCCAGTCCCAGAGACTAAATTTCCATCACTGTGATTCTCGGATCTCTAAGTTTGTACATTAACACCTTCCAGACCTCAATAGGTCCAAAAGATACATCATATGGATGCCACAGGTTAATCTGAATCCATCTCCTTTCTAATCTCTCTTTGGTTTCAAAACACAACAAGACTGTGTATTGTTAATGTTATTATCATTAATGTTTAAAGACCAACTGTTTGTTGACTGTTACAAAAAAAGAAAAAGAAAAAAAAAGACATCCAGAAAGGAAAATTAACTATCAATGCATTCATGCATATAATCTAAGAATATGTCCCTGCTATTGACCATTCTGCCAAATTCATCAAGAAGGGATTGGAAAAAAAAAAAACCGCAAACAAACCTGAATATAAATGTGTAGATATAACTAAGCACACAAAGAACTGGCCTGTATTATCTAAAATTTCTTCTGCACACATTTCCTTAGAGCCAAAAATGTACTTTATAGAACACAGGTAAATGGACCAGCAAGGCAGAAAATGACAGAGAAAAAAACAAAGAGACTGACAGAAAAGACGACACATCTAACAAAGAATTTCTAGAAGGTCGGAATACTATGTATATTGAAGTGAAAGAGCCCCTAGCATCCTCACAGGAGGGATCATGTTTGTGACTGGTAAGAAGTATAATTATCCTGAGTCCCTATCCTAAATAGGTCAATACATATTTGTCACTGTAAATGGAGGATATGTCTCTATGAGAAGACATGATTACATACAATACATATGCTTGACTCCAACAATGACAAAATATCAAACTGAAAGGAGTCCATTTTTTCAGGTAAATGGACATATCTCTACCAACTTCTCCCGATAAGTCCAGTCTAAAGGAGATTAAATCAATTCTAAAAAATCAAAGGGCACTAAATAAAATTCTCTACAATATGTTATGTGTGCGGCCTACATCACTGTCTCTTTTTCGCTCTTCAGGTTTTGAACATGTTGTTCAGATAGACTGATAATATGAATAAACATCTGAGAAAAACTTACACCACCTCCCTTCATCCCCCCTTCCCCTTTTAAACATGAATAACCAGCTCAAATAAGCCTTCAATGTTGCACTGTGTTGTACTGCAGTAATGGCAATAACAATTTAACAATTTAATCCGCAGATCTATCCGTTACGTTTCAATGTCTACTAAGTGGACTGTGTCACTGTGCGTATGCTGACCTGCATGCCAAAGTTCCTTTCTATTACACATGTGCCTCTATACTCAATTCAAGTTCAGGCAGTATCGTGTGACTTCACTTCCCTGGCAATTATAGCGACTTGGCAGTCGTTGTGCCAATGTTACCGAGATATATGGTTGGCTATTAAATAAATTTGTCTGCCGGATGTTTGTGCCAATCACCCTGTCGGTGGACTTGACAGCCCCCTTTCGGCCTTTCCCAGTCCCAGTCTACACACAAAACAATGCAGACAGTGAGACAAAAATCTTTAATATAGGGTTAAAAATATGAGAATACAAGTATACAAGTGTGGCTGATGTGTGTGTGTATGGATGTGTTAATGTGTTTGTTTATGTGTGTGTGACTGTGTATGTGTATGTGTACAAAGATTTATGTGTGTGTGACTGTGTATCATAATGTGTACACGGATCACTCGAAGAAACAGGGCTACTACTTATGATCTGATATCTCCTTGGTTATAGTACTATAAAAAAATTAATTAAAAAATGTATATGTGTGTGTGTGTGTGTGTGTTTTGTGTGTGTGTGTGTGTGTGTGTGTGTGTGTGTGTGTGTGCGTGCGTGAGAGAGAGAGAGAGAGAGTATACATGTATATGTGTCATACAACAGAAATCTTTATGCATAAAATAAAATTGTATAAAATGTTAAAGTATCATGACTAAATTATGAAAAAAGATACTGAAAATCTTCTAGCAACTTTAAAACTCACTAATACAACAACTTTACAAAGACACACACACACACACACACATACACACACACACACACACACACACACACACACACACACACACACACACACACACGCACACACACACCAAACTTTTCCTTCTGCTGTTTGATACATACATTGACAATGAGTACTTGATACATACATAATTAGACAACGAGTAAAAGTATCTTCACTTACCACGTATCTTATTACAAATGTACATCATATGTATGACAACAAGGAAGTCCTAAAAAAACCACAAACGCATACCAACAAGGAAGTCCAGAGCAGTCCTATACTTAGATCAATACATCATGCTTGCATGCACTGATTGTATGATAAAAATACAACAACTAAAACATAAACAAACAAACCAAAAGAAAGTGCATCTCAATATGTACCCTTTAAACAGTGTCTAATGACAGTAATATCCTTTTAGATTTACAGAAATTTACAGGAATTCATTCACCTGTCAAAAACTGGTTTTACTCTTTTTCATTTCTAACTCTTAAAAAATGGAGATTATTTTGTATTGACCAGAGGTGTGTGTGTGTGTGTGGTGTTTGTGTGTGTGTGTGGTGTTTGTGTGTGTATGTGTGGTGTGGTATGTGTGATGGCGTGTGTGTGTGTGTGTTGTGTGTCTGTGACAAAAATGAGTGAACAAGATTTTCTTGGTGGATGTCTTACCTTTGGGTGTGACAATCGACCGACCACTCAAGTACACATTTGCAAGGCAAGGCAAGGCAAGGCATCAAGCACTACCTTAGGGTGTGACTATCGACCGACCACTCAAGTACACATTTGCAAGACAAGGCAAGGCAAGGCAAGGCAAGGCAAGGCAAGGCATCAAGCACAAGGTCAAGGTTACACGGACCAAAACAGTGCCTAAACTTAGCACTTTTCAATGGCGAAGAACCAGCACTCTTTCCGGAGCTTTTGACAATATATAAAATCTGTTTTCAGTGTTGTAACAGAGTCCCACTCTTCTCTTATGCACATCAAGTTTCATTTTACCTAAAGCTTCTTCAAGGTCACGGTGATCTTCTCAAGTATAAAATACGAATTTTCTTTAATGGTAAATTTTGTATAAATAGGCCTACTCATTTTTAGAATGAGTTGACCATTTCATTTATTCCATTTTATTCTTCGAAAAAAATGCTTGAAACAAAACAAACAATTAAAAAAAAAAAAAAAGTATCTCACACACACACACACACACACACACATACACACACACACACACACACACACACACACACACACACACACACACACACATACAAGCATGCTCCACCTATGAAACAAATAATGCACACACATGAACCTACAAGACAAATTTCAACAGTAATATTTCAGTGAAAGTACTGACTTTTTGATATTTATTCAAAACACAATTGTGTGTGTGTGTGTGTGTGTGTGTGTGTGTGTGTGTGTGTGTGTGTGTGTGTGTGTGTGTGTGTGTGTGTGTGTGTGTGTGTGTGTGTGAGCATGCATGTGTGTGTGTGCTTGCATGTGTGTGTGCCTGTCTGTGTATTTCTTTATATATTGTTTGTGTGAAAATCGGACGGTCTTTTCTGGACAGAGTGCATTGCAACATGTAGCATCACTTGTTTGTCTCTTTTTCTATATGTATGCACGTTTGTCAACTAATAAAAATCCAGTTTTCTACACAAACTTCCAGTGATGTGGTTTTCAGTTCTTTTGTGTTCTGCAACAGAACCCTGATTTATCTTCTTACCTGACAGACCCAGACATTTTGCTCCCTACACAGGTGCTTTTAACTATAAGACTACATTCCACTTTAAGAACTGACAAATGATACATGTTCTGCCCTAACCACAGAAAAAATGTTTTGCCCTAACCACAGAAAAAAAAAGCTTACCTACAACAACATATGCTGTACACAAAAAATATGAAAATCATTCAGCTTTATTTTCATTATTATTAAAAAGTGCTACATTAAAAAGTGCTATATTTTTTTTTCTTTTCCATATAAAAGCGAAGGTTGAAAACACAGTTCAGATATAGGCCTACCGCTACTGAGACTGATCCCTGTGTGCCTCAGGCTTAACTGATCTGAAAGACAGTTGTAAACTGCTGCCAACAACCCAGACCATTAACTGTCAAATAACAGAATTCTATTCTCTCCCATTCAAATTATTTTAATAAACCACTGAAAATCAAAAGATTAAAGTATAATGAAATAAAAAAAAATAACACTGAAAATGTTTACAAAACACACACACACACAAAATCCCAAAAGGGGTACTGTTTAAAGGTTGTCACATTACCCTCAGTTGTAAAGGAGTGTGATGATAGAGACTTTATTCATTTTGAAAGTAGGTCAGCTTTTCGACAGCAGATCCCATTTTTTGCTGCTTTCCCATCCCTGAACCTGAACAGAGCCAGGTGCCCGTTCACAACTGGGTGGACCAGAGGCTTCACACAAAATTTTCTCAAGCCAGACTCAAACCCGGTCTGTCTAAAAGGCAAGACCTCCACCTTTATGCATATCAGGCTTTTTGAAATACCAAACTTCTTAATAAACTAAAAGACTGGAAACAATGATAAATCATTAAAACATCTAATCTAGAACTCTTGAAATTTGGGGGATTTTTTCCTATGCAATGGGTAAAACCCCAATCAAAACTGTACCAATGTTTTACTTTATAAAAAGTAGGCCAAACCTATGAGTCACACCAGGCCAGCCAATCTCAGACAAGTTAACCAGTAATGCAATGAGTTTCTGTCTTCATATAACATGAGTTTTCTTACTGTTTTTTGTTTTTCTTGAGACTTCTTTCTTAATCACATAATCAGTGTGGTCACTGGAGGATTGGAGTTTGGAGTTTGCTGATGTGAGATTCATTGCACTCAGAGTCAGATGATTCCACATGTGCTCCACTCAATCTATCAGTAGTCTTGCAGACTCCTTGGACCTGCACAATACCTTATAGATGCACTGGAAAGGTCTTGAAATAGGGAGGCGGGGGAAAGAGTGGGGGGATGGGAGGGAGAAAATGTAACTTGTGTCACTAAGCTGACACCACCAGAATGACTGGATCATTAAGACAAGCAGTCACTAGGCCAGTTTTTATGTTGCATGCTAGGAGAGAACTCAAGACATTAAATCTCAAACCCACAGCTCTAGCAATCATCATCATCATCATGTCGAGCTTGCTCGGCTATCCATGACACGTTTCTTCCATCCTTCTCTGTCAGACATTGCAGTAGGTAGTTCATCATACTGACAGCCCGTGTCATCGATCAGTTGGTCGATGAAGGTCTTCTTTGGACGTCCTGGTCTTTGTTTGCCGTGGCTGGGTCTCCATAGTAGAACATCCCCACCAGTTCTTCTTTGTTACGCCAGCAGTGTCCCGCGAAGCGCAGTCTTTGTTGACGTATTGATTTACTGATTGGTGGGATCTTACCATATAATTCTTTGTTAGTTGGATGTTCTCTCCAGGATTTGTTCAGGGCTGCACGCAGCATTCATGTGTATGCTCCATCAATCCTCTTCTCCAATGTTGTTGTTAGGGTCCAAGAGATTGAGCCATATATAAGAACAGACTCTACTGCTGATCGGAAGAAGTTCCTTTTCAGGTTGTCTGGTAGATAGGATTTCCAGATTTTGTCCAGTTGATTTAGTGCGCCCCAGGCATTTCCGAGTCGGGTGTTGACGTCTTGTTCTGTGGAGCTAATGTAGCTGCCAAGGTATTTAAAGTCTTGAACTTGTTTGATCGTATCTCCATTGAGACTTCTCATACCTTCTGATGCGTCTTAGTTCAGACAGATGAACTCTGTTTTGTTCGCATTGAGGTGGAGCCCGATCTCCATTACTGTTCTTTCGACACTGTAAAGGAGAGATGTTGCATCCTTTAGGAGGTCTGCAAGAACAGCCAGGTCATCAGCGTAATCCGCATCTGTTATCTTTACCGCAGGGTAGCGTCTGCTCTTCTGTTCTGAGAGGGTAAAGCCAAGTTTTAGGTTCTTATCCACTGCTTTCCTCAGCACATAATCGAGACAGATGATGAAAATGTAGGGGGCAAACGTATCTCCCTGAAGGACTCCAGCAGTGATGTCGAAGAAGTCTGTGTCTCCGTCGGGGGAGCGAACCATACAGCGGGTATTCTGATACTGCATCATAATGGCCAGGGCTGCATTTTCCCAGCCATTCTGCTACCCTTTAGTTGTGAGCCGGCGTCACCTGCGTGTCTATTTTTAGCCAGGCAGGGTCGACCAAAGTCTGTCAGTGTAGTGCGTCTTTGTGCTCCCGCACTAGTGATAAAGGGACGGGTGAAAAGGGTGTGGGGAGTGGAAGGGAAGGGGCGCGCTATTAATAGCCGGCAGAAAGTGGCCAACTAAAGTATCTCGGATTTGTGCGCTGTGTGGCGTCTACTGTTTCCTTGGGTAGTCCACATGCAGTTAGAATCTCCTTCATCTTTCCTCCGTGGATCGAATCAAAAGCTTTGGAAAAGTCGATAAATCGGAGAACAGCTGGGAGGGTTTTGGTTTTTATGCCTTCCATTATACGTCTGATGGTGAGTATTTGTCCTGATGTCGATCTGTTTTGGCGAAACCTGTTTTGGTTTTTCCTCAGAACTGGATCAATCTCCGGCCTTATCCTATTTAGGAGCATTAGATTGTAGATCTAGCAATAGTAATAATATAATAATAATTATAACGTTTATTTGTATAGCGCATATTCCACATAAAAACATGCTCACCAGCTCTTCACATTTCGTAAAAATGGCAAATGGTGATAAAAAAAAGTTCACAATTACATGCACAATAAGATAACAACAAACATTAAAGCTATACAAGTAAGAAGACACATAAGAAACCACAGAATATTAAAATTTAAACACTACTTATGTAATGAAAAAAATAACAGATTTTTCATATGAGTAAAGAGGCATACTGTGTTTATATATTGCTGCATGTGTGTGCGTGCGTGCGTGTGTACGTGTGTGTGTGTGTGTGTGTGTACATGTGCGTGCGTGTGTGTACGTGTGTGCGCGTGCGTGTGCGTTGCTGTGCGCGTGTGTGTGTGTAAGAATATGTGTGTGTGTGTGTGTGCGCGCGTGCGTGCGTGTGCTATGTTTGCATGCGTGTGTGTGTGCGTGTTTGTGCATGCAATAGTTGTACATAAAATTATAATCAATATTTTGAATGACGATAAAAACACAGAAAAATTCTAATTCATATACAGGAAAAACATCATAACTTCAGTATAACAGCATTAACACCTTGACAATCAAAATTACCTCACAAATTATAATCTGTTCGCATATCATATATCACAATTTACATACAAAAAAAAGATTAAAAAAATTTCTTAAAGTATTTCAGTCTCTTTCCCACTCAATTTCTCCTCTATCCCCTCCTCAGCTGTACACATACAGTGATACACACACATGCTCACTCATGCACACATACACACACACACATGCACGCACGCACACACCTCACTCTATAGGCCCTTATACAAAATACTATTATACAGGCAGGAGAAATTAGTCTGATGACAGATTTGCAAACTAAGGCTCTTCAGGTTAGATGAGTTTGAAAGAGGTGGGTTTTCAGGTGCTGTTTGAAGGTTGAGAAACACTTAGTTTTTCTGAGAGACAATGGTAGAGAGTTCCATACATTTGGGCCAAAGACAGAGAAAAACTTTTTACCAAAGGTGTCTAGAGAGAAGCGAGGAAGAGTCAACAGTGAGGTGTCAGAAGAGCGGAGCGTTCGAGAAGATTTGTAACTCTGCAGGAGGTTGGCAAGATAGGATGGCATGTTCTCATGATAAGATACACTGAAAGCAAAGACAGGCAACTTTATACTGAATCCTAGCCTTTACCGGGAGCCAATGAAGTGTTCTCAGCAGATATTTTGCACTCTCATGCCTGGGCTTGCGGAGAACAAGGCGAGCTGCATGGTTCTGTATGCGCTGAAGTTTATATAGTTGATTGTCATGGAGACCTGCGAATAGAGAGTTACAATAGTCCAGTCTAGATAGTATGAAAGAGACAGCAAGCTTGTTGACAGCATCAGTGGAAAGAAAGGAGCGAATCTTACCTATTCTGCGTAGCTGATAGTACAGAGTACGGCACAACTGTTTGACATGGGCTTCCATAGACAGTGTTTCATCCAGGTAGAAGCCAAGATTTCTAAAAGTTTGTGAGAAAGATACATCACAACCAGAGATAGACATGAGGCATGAGTAACCTGATTGATCTTCAACTTAGTACCAGTAACAATAAGAGGAAATTTTCCTTCTAAAATTATGTTTAATCTAACATACTTACCGTGGCTCACTGATGCAATAAGCGACAGCGATTTGCCATTCCTGCCTCATAAACAATAAAGTCCGAAAGGACCATAATTCTGAGACTACTTGTGTCTTGCGCATGCGCATAGTTGTCCTCTTTTCGAGGAAACCAAGACCCTGACTGTGAAATTGAAGGAACCAGGAAGGCGGGAAGGGAGGGAGGGACTCTGCGTGAGCCACGGTAAGTATGTTAGATTAAACGTAATTTTAGAAGGAAAATTTCCTTTTAATTACACATACTGTACTGTGGCTCACTGATGCAGAAAAGTACTACCCGGAAGGAGGGCTGACCTGTTTAACGCCTGGAGGAATGAGATGAGTCAGGGCGTGCGGCAGAGATGGGGTGTTAAGCCACCACAGCAGAAGTGATACCCCTGGATCCATCTTCGCGCAGACAAGAGACGTCGCGCAGATAGAATGGAATGAACGTGCCCGGGGAACGCCAATGCGCGGCGTCCAGGGCACTCTGGAGGCTGGCATTGTGAGTGAACGCCAGCAACCAGGCCCATGCTCTAATCTCATGGGGCCTCAGGGAGAAGACAGCCAAATCTGAGCCCGGCCTTGCATACACATCATTGATGACTGTCCACAACCATCGAGAGATAGATGCACGGCTAATGGCCTTCTTATAACTTTCGTTGTAAGAGAGAAACAGGTGGCGCTGCTTCTGGTGAGAAGATTTCGCCATCCGGAGCAAGGATAGACGTCAGGGGATGAATGGAGATAGACAGAGAAGGAGAACCTGGCGACTGGTTCTTGGCCAAGAAGTCCGGGAGTAGGCGGAGAGACACTGAGCCATCAGGTTCGAAAGTGACATCCCAGGGGAGTCCGCTAAGAGCGTGCACTTCGCTACAGTGCCTCCCCGACGCTAGAGGGAGTAGAAAGGCCGTTTTGAACGAGAGGAACTTGAGAGAACACTCCCTGATGGGCTCATAAAGGGGAAGTCTCAGGGAGGAGAGGACGAGAAGGAGATCCCACGCCGGGGTGCAGCGGGGGGTCAGGCTTCCTGAAGAGAAGCCCCTCGGACAATATCCCGCAGGAGAGGGTCATCCACAAAGGAAGGACCACCCAACTGGCTGATGGTGGTGCAGATGGCTGCCTTGAGTCCCTCTCAGACTGCACGCAAGAGCGTCAAAATATGATGAGACAGAGGAGCTATGCAGCTGTGAGTCATCCACAAAGAAGTGGTATGAGTGACTTGACTGATGAATGATAGTGCTGAGAGGTTGACGTTGTGTATATATAGTGAACAGGACAGGTCCCAAGAAACCTTGTGGACACATTTCAGCACAGATGGATTTGATTTGTGGCCAATGACAACAGAATGGGTACAGCCAGTCAAATAGGAGGTAAACCAGTCCAGAACTGTTCCAGAACAGCCAAAAGTGGTATGCAACTGCGTTATGAGGATGCTATGGTCTATGGTGTCAAATGCTGCTGACAAGTCAAGCAGTGACAAGATAGACACACTCCCATTGTCTGAAGCCTGAAGGAGGTCACTGTCCACACGCAATAGAGTGGTTTCTGTGCTATGGCACTTAGGTAGGCTGACTGGAATGGCTCTAGCAGGTTGTGAGATTCCAGATGCTGCAGAAGCTGTTCTAGTACAATACGTTCCAACACCTTTGATAGGAATGGTAGATTGGAAACTGGACGATAATTCTTCAAGCAGTCTGGGTCAAAGTTTGCCTTCTTCAGAAGGGGCTTGACAAGAGCATCCTTAAAGCACTGAGGCACAAAACCAGATGACAAGCACTTATTCATAATACCTGTAAGTGTAACAATTGGAGTAATTTCATCTAGGCATTCAAATAGGATAGAGTTAGGGATAGGGTCAAGGTCACAGGACTTCTTTGGCATTTTCTTCAGTATCTCTTTCACACAACCCTCAGACATACGCTCAAAATTTTCTAGCTGTGTACCAGAGAACACAACAGCATCAGTGGGGCATGGTGTATCAGGGTCAAAGCTGCTTCTGATCCGTTCAATTTTTCCAACAAAAAATTCATTGAATTTATCAGGAAGAGACTTTGTGGGGATGTTAGAAGGAAGCACAGTATCTCCTGCTTTTCCAAGCAACTGATCACTGAGGCGGAAGAGTTCTCTGGAACTATCATCGCCTGCTATCTTACTACATATGTAGTTTTTCTTTGCTTCATGTATCATATTTGTAACCATGTTACGCTGCTCTGCATATATTTCTCTATGAACGATCAGACCAGACTCACGCCACGCACGCTCAGCAGTACACCGTAGCACTTTAGCATGAATGACTTCAAGAGTCATCCAAGGGGCGGATATAGGGTCTGACACTGTACGTATAAAGAGAGGGGCATGTTGGTCAAGCAGCTGATGCAAGCATGTGTTATAAGTACATATGGGATCAGATAAATTGGACTGACAGGCTGACTCAAGTGCTGTATGAACATCAGCCTTGAAAACATGCTTCTCAATAGCCTTAAGATTGTGTGAAGTGATTTTCTTTGTTGCTTTGTCTGGTTTTCTAAGACACAGTTCAAAGGAAATGACAAAATGATCAGATAACAGCATGTCACGAACAGATAAATCAACTACATCAGAAACACAGTTTGTGATTAGCCAATCTAAAGTATGGCCTTTGCGTTGAGTAGGTACATTGATCATTGATCATAGTAGCAACCATCCAACAAGAAAAAAATCTCTGGTCCAACAGATCATCAAACAGACAACCCCTTCATTATCAGCATTTCAAGTTCATATTGCTTATAGCTATAAGCAGCTGACTACTATAGCCATATCAGGGCTAACACCATGTCAAAAACGACAACCAGGTTAAGATAAAAGACAACAATGAAAAACCATACTCACTGTGGCGTTAACCTTACAACTCTAAAATGCAGTTAAACTTAAAGAAAACCATACTCAGACATAAAATCCTATCAAGTGAAATTTATTGATCTCTTGTAATAACTGGAAAATTGCATCAGGAGGGATGCCATGTAATAAGCTTATGTCTCACAGCATACAAGTCCTTGCAATCAAGAAGGTGTCTGATGCTCAATGGCTTGTCACACGGTTCTTCTTCATTTGTTAAAATGTACTTTCCCACTTTTACAAAGAAAAATTGATCTGCATGTTATGGACATGCTGAAGACAAAAATAATCATGATGCAATTTATTATGATCGCGATGAAAGACCTAATCAGTAGTTTTGACTTCAAGTATGAAATTTCATCAGCTGACCCCCTTTCCTCTCATGCGACAAAGTCTATGTCTTAAATGTCTCACAAAATTATTAAAAACATTACTAAATTATTAAATAAGCTTTTTGTTTTAATAGTTTTTATCATCCAGCAGACTTCACAAATGAAAAATTCATCATCTATCAATCATATTTACATAAGATCATTATGAAAAGAGAGATGTTATGATTTGCTTAAGTGGAATGATTGAGGACAAGACTGATAATACATATACATACATACCTTTGTGCCCTTGCAACTCCACCTTACTCGGTGAATGAAATATTGTGAGAATGAAAACACTTTACTGATCATTTCAAGTTAACACAGTTTTAAAACTAAAATATTTTCCAAATTATGGTTAAAATAAGATCATTTTTGGTCAAAATATTCAATGATGCCAAGGAAACGTAAAAATTAATAGCCATTTACTCATGATTTAGGCTAAGACTGTTGTTTCTTTATCAATTACCTTGATAAGCAATTTCAGAATGAGAATGAGGGTCTACTGGTTCAGCATCTGTTGAAAAGTGTCACTGACACACACACAGGTCAGGAGAACAACACACGGCTGGCAGACAAAATTACATCACGTCCATAAGGTGCAGTCCTGGCATAAAAATATTGGAAAGATAAGTTCATTTTCCATGTCCCTTCCCTTGAAGCCTTATGAGCCCTCTTGCTTTTCTGAAGTCTTGATCCACAAAAACAAAACAAAACAACAAAAAAATAATATTTTGGAACAGTGCATGCGCTCATGTGTGTGTGTGTGTGTGTGTGTGTGTGTGTGTGTGTGTGTGTGTGTGTGTGTGTGCGTGCGTGTGTGTGTGTATGTGTGTGAGCATGTGTGGGTGTGCATGTGTGAGTGTGCTTGTGTGAGTGCATGTGTGTTTGACAGAGAATATGACAACTTGTGCATTGAGTGTACCCTAGCGCAGCATCTCATGCGCATGCATGTGTGTGTGTGTGTGTGTGTGTATGTCTGTGCGTGCATGTCAGACAGAGGGGGGATGACTGCTTGGGCCACAGCTCACGCACCTTACTCCACTCCTGTCTTTCCCTCCTACGAAACTTTGTGTATGCTGTGTGCCCTGGGGGGTTTGTCAATGTTGGTGATGCTTTGGTGAATGATGAGGGTACACACACGTGTACCTTGATTTTTTTCTTGAATCAAAATTTACTGCTATATAAATGTCATCATCATCATTATACTGCTATATAAATGTCAATAGTCATCATCATCATTATAAATATCATTATCATTAATATTATTAGAAAATTTACCAAGTATAAAGCTATACGTTTTATAGCTTTGCTTTTGAATACTACAGCTGTACAAAACAATCCATCTGGAAGAAAACACCGTGAGAGCACCAACTCTTGAAAGCTTTAAAAAACTGTTAACATCTCAACAGTAAACCTGCTAAGCTGCGTACACAACCCCAGTTTTATCTTTTGTATTTTTAAACTTTTTTTTTTAATCTACAGGTATTAATTACACAACTTCACATGTTGTTGATTATGAGAAATTTTCAATTTTATTCTTCTGTAACCGTTATTATTATATTAATGTCTTATTGCCGCTGACGAACTTTTGGCACAGGATCATATCTATAGTTACATAGTATACTGTATAGGCATATACTCTATAGTAAACTATATAGGGCCTACTAGACTCTATATTATATGATCCATGGCCGGCATGGGTGTCTAACCCACGACCTCCGCGCGCAAGTTATCATTACAGCGTGCTTACCATCTCAGCTTGTGCACCTTACAAATTTGTGGGCTCTCATGGAATAGGACTAAGTATTAGTAAGTGTTAGGACACAATTTGTGACAATCACAATACCAGAAACTGGATAACAAGCACTGCGACGTCACAAACAATGAATATGAAAATTCGAACGGTCAAAATTAAGTAGAGACGCATTCAGTAGATTTAAATGTTCTGGCCTATAGCCTAACTGCCCTAAGTGTTTACAAATCCTTGCGTAAAGCAAAATATAAATTTCAACTGACTCGAAATTATGACTCATTAATAGGGAGAGTGGCTCAGTGAGATTGACAGCGTGATCATGGTAAAGATCACCGAGATCAGGGATGTTTTGTTACCACACGGTCCACAGTTATGTAAATCATAAATCCACAATTACGATCATAAGACTGTTACGTATTCATGCACACAACTGTTTACCAACCTGTTCAATCAGTAGCGTATGGACAGACACGTCTCCGCGTTGACGGTTTTAATAAACAAAGAAAACACTGAAAAACCGAAACTGTGGCTAGCCAGCCGTCTTCGCTGATGGCTGCGACTCCAAAAATGTCAGCTAGGCCTAAGGCCAATCGTGGGCTTGTTTAGGTCATGTGACGAAACCAAAACAAAGGGGAAAGTTGGTCAGGTGGTCGACTTTCACATTTGCTGAAGAAAGCGGGAAGTAGGTGGGGGGGGGGGGGGGATGCACGAACCACAAGTGAAGAAAGATTTCACCAAGTTTTAAAGTAATATTATGGACAACAAGATCAATATCTATCTAACCGATCAACCGAACCAACACCCAGGATCATGAAACCCTTACTTTGAACAGCCCCCCCAGTCCCACTTTCAGTTTCAGTTTCAGTTTCTCAAGATGACGTCTCCGCGCTCGGAACGAATTCCATATGCACAAACGTCATAGCTGCCACGTGTATGGTGACCGTGGCACATACCTTAAGCCTGCACATAAACTCATGAGTTGGCCAGAGGTCTTGAGGCCCTACCTAGACTATGTTTTACTTAGTCTATATTTTACACTGGTATTTTATTAGCCTACCACTGGAATAATCTTGGTTACATGTAAATGACATCTGTATGTGTGTATCTCACCTTCAAAAAAGGAACATATATATGAAGTAAACAAATAAATCATTAAAGGTCTGAATCACAACACAACTAGCTCATCATCATCATCAGGTGCCTTTATGCATGGCGTTGGCAATCATGGACTTCCATCTGTCTCTGTCGCTTGTTGCCTCAAGCATCTCTTCTACCCTCTTTGTCCTCAGCCACTCTGCAAGTCCGTGTAGTATCTTCTTCCTGGGTCTACCTAGTGCTCTCTTCCCCTCCAGCTTTCCCGTCGTGACCAGGTGCTTAAATTACCCTTTCCTCATAAAATGGCCTACAAATGTTGCCTGTCTTTTCCTAATATTCCTTATCAATGATGTTCTTGTGTCTGCCTCCATCAAGACTGTCTCGTTTGTTTTCTTTGCTGTCCACGGAACTCTCAACATTCTTCTTAGAAAACACATCTCGGTTGCCTCAATCTTGTTCTGGCCTTGCTTGTTGACAGTCCACGCCTCACAACCGTATAACATTATCGGTTCTCTATAACATTCAAAAACTTTTCCTGATGTTAATTGATAGGCATTTGTTGGTAAGAATGCTTGTCATCTTTTGAATGCTGTTTTGGCTTGGCTGATTCTGCTGGCTATTTCTGATGTGCATCAGCCGTCTGGTGAGATGATCGTTCCCACATATCTAAACTTATCAACCTGTCTGAAAGTTGTGCCATTTGCTGGGTTTTTTTTCTTTTTACATGAGGGGATTTCATACTTTTTACTGATTACCATGACTTCAGTCTTTTTGCTATTTAGCTCCAACCCTTTATTTTTACTTTCTATTTCTATTATATTCACAAGGATTTGTAGGTCCCTTTCATTTTCTGCAATTAGCACGGAGTCATCTGCGTAACGAATGTTGTTTATCATTTTTCCTCCAACCTTTAATCCAGGGCATTCTTCTAGGTTTCTCGTGATGTTTTCGCTGTAAAGTGAAAACAGATCTATTGACAGAACACAACCTTGCCTGACTCCTCTTTTGGTATTTTGGAAAGAGCTTATACGGTTTTCTATTTTCATTGCTGATGTTTGTTCCCAATACATATTTCTGATTATTCGTAGATCTTTTTGATCAATATTGACTCTTTCTAGTTGGTTGATCAATTTTGCATGTCTTACCTGATCAAAAGCCTTGGTATGATCAACAAAGCAAACATACAAATCCTTATTCAACTCGATTGACCTCTCTATGATAGTTCTTAGAATGTATATGGCATTGATAGTTCCTTTCCTTTCGACAAATCCACACTGTTCTTCTGCTATTCCTCTTTTGATATGATTATTCTCAATGGGATTTTTGTTACATAATTCATCAATCTGATTGTGCGATGGACTTTGCATTCTATAGCCCTTGTTTTCTTTGAAACAGCAATGAAAATTGATCTTGACATATCTTTGGGGATTTTTTCGGTGTCGTTAATTTCATTTAGGAGGACTGTTATTTTTTCAATACCAAATTCCTCCAGGGCTTCAATCATGTAGTGATATTATCTGGTCCCGGGGTTTTTCTTGGTTTCATCTTTTTCAATGCTGCTCTAACTTCATCTTTCATTATGGGTGGTCCTTCAACGTTCTTTCTTATAATGTGTTCTTCGTTTCTGTCATCTGTCTAATATTTGGTGTTTTTCCATCTTTGAATTTTAAACAACCAGTTGATGTGCAAGTCTCTTTCCTGTAGACAATTTCTTCAATTCTTCTGTACATACCCTGAGCTGAGGATCTGTTTTGTGTTGGTCTTCTATTTCTTTGCACTTTGTTTTCAGCCAAGCTTCCTCAGCTTCATTGCACCTATTCCTGATTTCTTTGTTTATCTTCCTGTATCTTTCCTCCTTTCCCTTTGTCTTCCTCCATTCCTCTATCAAGCCTAAATTTTTTTTGTCATCCAGTTCTTTTCTGCTTTTCTATCTGCTCTAGTGATTTCTTCACAAGCTTCATTTATCGAGTTTCTTAACTTTGTCCATTGTTCCTCACTGTCACTAACGTCTTCCAGAGCACTGAACTTGTTTTTAACATGTACATTAAATTTTTTACGTATCACTTCATCTGTCTTTAAGAGTCCAAGATTTAGTTTGATGTTGCTTTTGGTCTGTTTTCTTTTCCTTAATTTCAGCCTAAATCTTCCCACTGCAGGCTTGTGGTCACTGTTGCAGTCTGCACCTATTAGTGTTTTTGCTGTCAGCGAAGAATTTCTAAATCTTTTGTTGATCAGGATGTAGTCAATTTGATTTTTGGTATTATCTCCTGGACTCATCCCTGTCCATTTTCTTCTGTTAGGCTGCTCAAACCAGGTGTTTCTTACTATGAACACATTCATCTGTGCCCATTCCATAAGTTTCCTTCCCCTTTCATTTTGTGAAACAAGGCCATGAGGTCCAACTATATCTTCCACCCTATCTGTCCCACTTTAACATTAAAATCTCCCATTATTAATGTAACTTCCTGTGATTTACATTGAACCTTGGCCATCTCTAATACTTCGTAGAAGTTGTCAATTTCGTCCTGAATACTTGCAGATGTTGGTGCATACACCTGAATGATGTTGATATCAAATGGCTTGCCATCCAATTTAACCAGCAAAACTCTGTCGGACACAACCCAGTATCCCTTACTGCTTTTGATTTGTCCCTGTCAGTTATGATGCCTACTCCTCTTTCATGTGTGTTTCCACCAGAACATATTGTTGTATGCTCTCCTGATGTTATCATGCCTGCCCCCTTCCATCTCACTTCCCCTAATCCTAAAATACTAATGTTAAGCCTTTCCATTTCCATTGTGACATTCTCTAATTTTCCCTTTTGCAACAATGTCCTCACATTCCATGTTGCTGACGGTCTGGTGTCACCTGCGCAGCATGACGGCCCTACCGGACGAAGGTGCTCCATAGGAGCCCCTATTTACGTCGTTATCCTCATTTTTCTTGTTTTGTCTGGCCATAAATATACTTGGGAAAGTACGATGGTGGTTTCCCGTTGCCTTCCATCGGGCTGTGTATGGTCTCTCCACCAGCCTTATGTCGTTCCCACGACAACCTACAAGGCAGTAGGGTTATTTTTTTTTCAGGGTTTACTCCCTTAGCCTTATTCTCTCCCGAGATAATCACAAGGTAGTGGTGCTATTTTACCCATAGCTGGGTGTCTGGTTCGTGGGCACCAGGGCATATCCACATGCCGGTGGGCCTGCGTGCTGCACCGTCTGGAGGCCAGACCTCCTCCGAGTCCCTCGAATTTTTAGCCTGAGTGCGTGAGGCGCTCAGTTACCAATGTCGCCACACGATGAAGCATAACATAGGGCTTGCTGATGGAGAGGCTATTAGAGAGAGAGACTTAGGCCTACGTATTCTGCTCTCTTTTTCGCATAGCTGCAAGCAGCAGTCCTAGCCAGCGGTGCAGACTGAAAGTGAGAGGTGACAAGCATGCAGTCACCAGCCCAACACACTAGATGCATCAAATCAGCCATTTGACACATTTGATAGTTCCTATAATAAGGTTATAATGATAGTAAAAAGATTTTTCTTCTGTCTGTTTTGTGTATGGTGGCCTCCATACATGGGATCTCACATTCAGTCTGGTTCTATGACTGAGTGATGAATGTTAGAATGAGGCTTAGAGGCAGTCTCCTCAGTAAACTGGATCAGAACAGTAACTGTTGAGCTCCATTAACCCTACCAGACCTTAGCCCCTGAGCGTAATTGTGCCCCCTGCCTGGCCTCCTGAGCAAAATTTTGAAAAAAATGTATATACGTTAGAAAACTGTTCATATCATGCACACCAATGGTTAGAATTATATGAAACGTGGAGAGATTGTAGAAAATAGGCCTATCTTTCATCTAACGCCAGTCCAACCCTCAATCACACAAGCATCTCCCCTATCACTTGGTTGGGGGGTACGGGCACGCCCCCTTCTTCCAACACTCTGTCTCGACCTACTTCTTTCATTGTCAGAATCATCACTTTCACTCAATGCCTCATCAACGTAATCATCGTCACTTGAATCGGAAACGTATTCCTGATCAAATTCTCCAATCTGCAAAATGTCCACCACTTGTTGAACTGTGAAGGAGTTGGCCTCGCCCGTTTACCTGTTGAAGTGCTTGGTTCATCACTAGCTCGCTTCATGGTCAATTTTGCACCCAAATCACCTCAAAATACCATCAACACAAAGGCAGACAGTTGCAATAGGCTGAACACACGCTCACGCGACGCTTAGCAACGGTCCGGTAGCTATTTTTAGCTCTTGATAAAGTGACGATCGTGTGAGTGTGCTATTCCCGCTATAGCGGGAACTCGGTAATAGTCATTTTCGTCAATAGCGGGAACTCGGTCTGGTAGGGTTAAAGTGATCCAGTAGCAGTGCACAGGGTCTTTTCGGGTGTGTGGTCATCTGTCTGCTTGACATCTCTGGTCCTATGTGTATTCTTGCACTTGACTGAATGAACTTGTGGTTGATGGTATGTTGTGGAGCTGGAATGAGCGGCATGAGATCAACACTGAAAGTCTAGACAGAAAATATACTAATAATCATGTAGGGCCTATATATATATATATATATATATATATATATATATATATATATATATGAGGCCTAATTAATAGCTGTTCCTGGCCTGCATGCACTCCCTCTCCAAACTACTTGCACATGTGGATGGTTATTCCCATGAACCACACCATTTTACACGTAGGTGAGTAGGCTTCAATGACAGATGTACTTTTATCTCCCACCATGTCAAGTGAATTGAGATCCAGTGAGAAAGGAAGCATGGATTTGTCATATGAAATTTGGATTTCATCTCATCAAAGCTGAATGTGTGCCAGAGAAAGAAAGTGAGATATAAAGGGCAACAGAAGAAAAGAAGAAAAATGAAGATAACGACGTAAATAGGTGCTCCTATGAAGCACCTTCGTCCGGTAGGGACCGTCATGCAGCGCAGGTGACACCAGATCGTCAGCAAGCTACTGCGATCAAACTCAAAAATACCAAAATTGCAACATGGAACATTAGAACATTGTTACAAAAAGGTAAGTCATACAATATCAAAATGGAGATGGAAAGGCTTAACATTAGTTTTTCGAGACTAGTGGAAGTGAGATGGAAGGGGGCAGGCATGATAACATCAGGAGAGCATACAGTAATATACTCTGGTGGAAACTCACATGAAAGAGGAGTAGGCATCGTAATGGACAAAGACAAATCAAAAGTAGTTAAGGGATACTGGGTTGTGTCCGACATAGTTTTGCTGGTCAAATTGGGAGGCAGGCCATTTGATATCAACATCATTCAGGTGTATGCACCAACATCCGCAAGAACTCAGGAAGACATCGACAACTTCTACGAAGTATTAGAGATGGCCAAGGCCCAATGTAAATCACAAGAAGTTACTGTAATAATGGGAGATTTTAATGCTCAAGTGCGACAGGATAGGGTGGAGGAGATAGTTGGACCTCATGGCCTTAGTACACAAAATGAAAGGGGAGGAAAACTTGTAGAATGGGCACAGTAAGAAACACCTGGTTTGAGCAGCCTAAAAGAACAAAATGGACATGGATGAGTCCAGGAGATAATACGAAACATAAGATTGACTACATCCTGATTAATAAAAGATTTAGAAATTCTTTACTGTCAGCAAAAAAACTACCAGGCGCAGACTGCAACAGTGACCACAATCCTGTAGTGGGAAAATTTAGGCTGAAATTAAGGAAAAGGAAACAGACCAAAAGGAACGTCACCCTTAATCGTGGACTCTTAAAGACAGATGAAGTGATACGTAAAAAATTTAATGTACATGTTAAAAACAAATTCAGTGCTCTGGAAGACGTTAGTGACAGTGAGGAACAATGGACAAAGTTGAGAAATTCGACCAATGACGCTTGTGAAGAAATCCCTGAAGTAGATAGAAAAGCAATAAAGAATTGGATGAGAAAAGAAATTTTAGGCTTGATGGAGGAAAGGAGGATGGCAAAGAGAAACGAGGAGATATACAGGAAGATAAACAATGAAATCAGGAATAGGTGCAATGAAGCTGAGGAAGCTTGGCTGAACACAAAATGCAAAGAAATAGAAGACCGACACAAAACGGATCCTCAGGGTATGTACAGAAGAATTGAAGAAATTGTCCACAGGAAAAATACATGCACATCAACTGGTTGCTTAAAATCGAAAGATGGTACACTTATCATGGAAAAAGACAAAATATTAGACAGATGGGGAAAGTACATTAAAGATCTTTTCGAAGATGACAGAAACGAAGAGCACATTATAAGAAAGAACTTTGAAGGACTACCCATAATGAAAGATGAAGTTAGAGCAGCACTGAAAAAGATGAAACCAGGAAAAGCCCCAGGACCAGACAACATTACTACAGAGATGATTGAAGCCCTGGGGGAATTTGGTATTGAAAAAATAACAGTCCTAAATGAAATTCACGACACTGGAAAAATCCCCAAAGATATGTCAAAATCAAATTTCATTGCACTTCCAAAGAAGACAGTGGCTAGAGAATGCGAACTCCATCACACAATCAATTTGATGAGACATGTAACAAAAATCCTATTGAGAATAATCATGATGAGGACAAGAAATAGAATCAAAAGAGAAATAGCAGATGAACAGTGTGGATTTGTGGAAGGGAAAGGAACTGTTAATGCCATATAACCCTAAGAACTATCATAGAGAGGTGAATCGAGATGAATAAGGATTTATATTTATTCTTTGTTGATTATACCAAGGCTTTCGATCAGGTAAGACATGAAGAATTGATCAACCAACTAGAAAGACTCAATATTGATGGATAAGATCTACGAATGATCAGAAATATATATTGGGAACAAACAGCTGCAATGAGAATAGAAAACGACATAAGCTCTTTCCAAAACATCAAAAGAGGAGTCAGACAATGTTGTGTCTTGTCACTAGATCTGTTTTCACTTTACAGCGAAAATGTCATGAGAAACCCAGAGGAAGAACCTTGGATTAAAGGTTGGAGGAAAAATGATATAACAACATTCGATATGCAGATGACACCGTGCTAATTGCAGAAAATGAAAGGGACAACAAAACCTTGTGAATATATTAGAAATAGAAAGCCAAGGTAAGGGATTGGAAGTAAGCAGCAGGAAGACTGAAGTCATGGTGATCAGTAGAAAACACGTAATCCCTTCATGCAAAATAACAGCAAACGGCACAATCTTGAGACAGGTTGATAAATTTAAATACCTTGGAACGATCATTTCACCAGACGGCAGATGCACATCAGAAATAGCCAGCAGAATCAGCCAAGCCAAAACAGCATTCAAGAAGATGACAAGCATTCTTACCAACTAATGCCTATCAATTAACATCAGGAAAAGAGTTCTTGAATGTTATATAGAACCAATAGGCTACTGTTATACGGTTGTGAGGCGTGGACAGTCTACAAGCAAAGCCAGAAAAAGATTGAGGCAGCCAAGATGTGGTTTCTCAGAAGAATGTTGAGAGTTCCATGGACAGCAAAGAAAACAAACGAGACAGTCTTGATGGAGGCAGACACAAGAAGATCATTGATAAGGAATATTAGGAAAAGACAGGCAACATTTGTAGGCCACTTTATGAGGAAAGGGGAATTGGAACACCTGGTCACAACGAAAGCTGGAGGGAAAGAGAGTACCAGGTAGACCCAGGAAGAAGATACTACACGGACTTGCAGAGTGGCTGAAGATAAAGAGGGTGGAAGAGATGCTTGAGACAACAAGGGATAGAGACAGATGGAAGTCCATGATCGCCAACGCCATGCGGCAAGGCACCTGATGATGATGATGATACACACACACACATATATATATACATTTATATGTATATACATATGTGTGTGTGTATATATATATGTGATGAGGGGGGAGAAGAAGAAGGGAGGTAGAAGGAGGTAACCACGAACCGGAGTCGGTTAAGGTTTAGGGGATATAGTTGTGCAAGGTCAGAGGCAGATGGAGGACTCTTCCACTCGAACACATATAAAGCCAGGACGGTGGTTCCCAAACATTATTTACACGTGCACGAGTTCTCACCAAAACATTGAAGACTGCATGAAGAAGAAGAAGACAGTGCCTGTAAGACAGAAAACAAGTTTCATAAATACAATGACAAGGTGCATATTTTGTGAACTAACGATGTCAATGTACGAGAATGAATTACTACATCATAACAAAATACGTACTATATTTACACTCAAAAGCACGGGTATTTGTAATCATGGAACAAATAATTGACAACAAAACTTTGAGAAACCCTTTGATAAGTTGAGGGTGAACTACCAAACTGCTTGTTCGATAGCATTAGCATAAAGTAGACTTCCAATAATGTACTGGCAAAATAATGCACAGTCATATTAAGCTGTTCGGCTGCCATGGGCTGAGTAAGTAGAAACAATAACGTCTGAGTGGGCAGCTATGAAACAGTTAATAATCAGTGTGATGACAAACATAATATTTGACTATGGGAGCTATGTCATCACAAACAGTAGGTCTACCTTATCAAATAGCAGTCAACATTTGAGTCATCCATTAAACATTAGCTCCATGTAGTTATGTGTAATTCTAGATCTAGTGCTAGAGATAGTGATGACAAAATAGCATAGCATGTCACTATTCAAGCATGTCATCAAAACAACACTCTATACATGATTATCAGTGGTGCTGAGCAGACAAGGGATACATCAAATGGATCAATTAGCTGAGCACATGCTTCATCACTACCATTACGTGTATACATACAACATTGTCAAGTATGAAATAGTGTTCCTCTGCACAATAATGCATTGCATCTTGGTAGCTAGTATTAGACAGTTAATGATCAGTGGTGACGACACAGTATTTAACAATGAGAACTATGTCATCACAAACAACACCTTATCAAATAGCAGTCAACAGTGTTGGAAGAACAACACACAATCTGAAAAAAAAACCGATGGAAGGCAAGGGGAAACCACCATCGTAGTTTTCCCCAGGAAAACCATGGACAAAAGAAAGATGAAGAAGAAAGTTAACGACGTCAATAGGTGCTCCTGTGGAGCACCTTCGTCCGGTAGGGACTGTCATGCGGCGCAGGTGACACCAGACCGCCAGCCAGCTACTGCGACCAAAATTAAACCCAAAGTCAAACTTAGAAACACCAAAATAGCAACATGGAACATCAGAACACTGTTGCAGAAAGGTAAATTAGACAACATCAAAATGGAGATGGAAAGGCTTAACATCAGTATTTTAGGACATGGGGAAGTGAGATGGAAGGGGGCAGGCATGATAACATCAGGAGAATATATAGTGATATGCTCTGGTGGTTATTCACATGAAAGAGGAGTAGGCATCATAATGGATAAAGACAAATCAAAAGCAGTTAAGGGATACTGGGCAGTGTCTGACAGAGTTTTGCTGGTCAAATTGGGAGGCAAGCCATTTGATATCAACATCATACAGGTGTATGCACCAACATCCACAAGTACTCAGGAAGACATCGACAACTTCTACGAAGTATTAGAGATGGCCAAGGTCCAATGTAAATCACAAGAAGTTACATGTACAGTCATAATGGGAGATTTTAATGCTAAAGTAGGACAGGATAGGGTGGAGGATATAGTTGGACCTCATGGCCTTGGTACACAAAATGAAAGGGGAGGGAAACTTGTAGAATGGGCACAGATGAATGCGTTCATAGTAGGAAACACCTGGTTTGAGCAGCCTAACAGAAGAAAATGGACATGGATGAGTCCAGGAGATAATACCAAAAATCAGATTGACTACATCCTTCAATAAAAGATTTAGAAATTCTGTACTGTCAGCAAAAACAATACCAGGCGCAGACTGGTGACCACAATCCTGTAGTGGGAAGGTGTAGGCTGAAATTGAGGAAAAGGAAACAGACCAAAAGCAACATCAAACTAAACCTTGGACTCTTAAAGACAGATGAAGTGATACGTCAAAAATTTAATGTACATGTTCAAAACAAATTCACTGGTCTGGAAGACGTTAGTGACAGTGAGGAACAATAGACAAAGTTGAGAAATTCGATAAATGAAGCTTGTGAAGAAATCCCTAAGGCAGAAGAAAAGCAAAAAAGAGCTGGATAACTAATGAAATTTTGGGCTTGATGGAGGAAAGGAGGAGGGCAAAGAGAAACGAGGAGATATACAGGAAGATAAACAAAGAAATCAGGTATAGGTGCAATGAAGCTGAGGAAGCTTGGCTGAACACAAAATGCAAAGAGATAGAAGAACGATACAAAATGGATCCTCAGGGTATGTACAGACGAACTGAAGAAATTGTCCACAGGAAAATTACATGCACATCAACTGGTTGCTTAAAATCGAAAGATGGCACGCTTATCATGGAAAAAGACAAAATATTAGACATATGGGGAGAGTACATTAAAGACTTTTTTGAGGATGACAGAAACGAAGAACACATTATAAAAAAGAACTTTGAAGGACCACCCATAATGAAAGATAAGTTAGAGTAGCAATGAAAAAGATGAAACCAGGAAAAGCCCCAGGACCAGACAACATTACTACAGAGATGATTGAAGCCCTGGAGGAATTTGGCATAGAAAAAATAAGTCCTCCTAAATGAAATTTATGACACTGGAAAAATCCCCAAAGATATGTCAAAATCAAATTTCATTGCACTTCCAAAGAAGACAGGGGCTATAGAATGCGAACTCCATCGCACAAACAGTTTGATGAGTCATGTAACAAAAATCCTGTTAAGAATAATCATGATGAGGACAAGGAATAGAATCAAAAGAGAAATAGCAGAAGAACAGTGTATATTTGTGGAAGGGAAGGGAACTATTAATGCCATATACATCCTAAGAACTATCATAGAGAGGTCAATTGAGATGAATAAGGATTTGTATTTATGCTTTGTTGACTATACCAAGGCTTTCGATTGGGTACGACATGAAGAATTGATCAACCAACTGGAGAGACTCAATGTTGATGGAAAAGATCTACGAATAATCAGGAATATGTACTGGGAACAAACAGCTGCAATGAGAATAGAAAACAATATAAGCTCTTTCAAAACATCAAAAGAGGAGTCAGGGTTGTGTTTTGTCACCAGATCTGTTTTCACTATACAGCGAAAACATCATGAGAAACCTAGAAGAAGACCCTGGATTAAAGGTTGGAGGGAAAATGATAACAACATTCGGTATGCAGATGACACCGTGCTAATTGCAGAAAATGAAAGGGACCTACAAAACCTTATGAGTATACTAGAAATAGAAAGCAAAGGTAAGGGGTTGGAACTAAACAGCAGGAAGACTGAAGTCATGGTGATCAGTAAAAAACATGAAATCCCCTCATGCAAAATAACAGCAAATGGCACAACCTTGACACAGTTAATAAGTTCAAATACCTGTGAACGGTCATTTCATCAGAGGGCAGATGCACATCGGAAATAGCTGGCAGAATCGGCCAAGCCAAAACAGCATTCAAGAAGATGACAAGCATTCTTACTAACAAATGCCTATCAATTAACATCAGAAAGAGAGTCCTTGAATGTTATATAGAACCAATACTGTTGTACGGATGCGAGGCGTGGACAGTCAGCAAGCAAAGCCAGAGCAAGATTGAGGCAGCCGAGATGTGGTTTCTAAGAAGAATGTTGAGAGTTCCATGGACAGCAAAGAAAACAAACGAGACAGTCTTGATGGAGGCAGACACAAGTAGATCACTCATAAGGAAGATTAGGAAAAGACAGGCAACATTTATAGGCCATTTTATGAGGAAGGGGGAATTGGAGCACCTGGTCACAACGGCAAAGCTGGAGGTAAAGAGAGCACCAGGTAGACCCAGGGAGAGACTGCTGGACGGACTTGCAGAGTGGCTGGGGACGAGGAGCGTGGGGGAGATGTTAGGGGCAACAAGAGATAGAGATGGATGGAAGTCCATGGTTGCAGGGCACCTGATGATGATGATGATGACGTACTAGCTATTCCACGGCGTTTGTTTTACAATGTGCTGAAGGCGGTATACATTAATGACGGTCACCTCTAGTCTCTGTAGGACTACAACGTGTAACAGACTGAAGATTTGGGACCATAATGACGACAAAATTTGTAGGCCCAGCTTTAGAACACATGTACACATTGTAGATCTGCTCACTGTTTAGCAGTGTGTTATATGCGTCATGTATTGGTTAGAATCTTTGGAATGTTCAATGCATAGCTATGGATAGGCAGAGGCTGTAAAATAACAGTCTGATTTGGCAGAAAGAACGCAAGGCGTTTTTGATCTAGGCAAGCACGCTACACGGTGTTGCCTTTGAGCGTTGTAGGTAAATATGAAAGATCGTAATAGAGCAAGGCACTCTGTTACACCTCCCCCCACCAGTTTGAAAACCATCGGCCGCAATGGTGCGCGAACATGGAGTAAATTCTTGAGGGCTGAAATTTCAGGGCCACTTCAAGAATTCAGAAAATTGTGAAATGCTATGGATATGGTGGAGTATGAAATCCACTTGTATATTAGCCAGGGTATGCATGGGCACACTGGAGAGTTGCAATTTCAGTTCCGAAAGGACAGTTACACTGCTTGGTCAAGTTAGGACTCTGAATAGGTCATCATAACTGACAGTACGACACACTGAAATGGCAAATGCCTTAAATTGACACGCTACAAAACGTAGCATTTGATAAGTTCACTAAAGCCTCTTTGCCATACTTCAGCATCAAAACATTCATTGTGGGAAGTAAAATAACAAATGTATAAAATGACATGTAAATATACAGAACATCACATTAATGTGTCAGTCAAAATTTCAAAGGCATGCTTACTACATCAGTACATGCTGAGTGAAAAAGATGAATTACTGTATACAAAATGTTCATAGCTGTGTTGAAATATCAGATTACCAATTTAGAATACACACACAAAATTGTTCATTTTGATTATGCAGTAATCTGTCCAGGTAAATATTGTGGTCAGTAGAACCTGAAACATATATACTCATTTATATTTGTCCCTTTGTAGTATAGGACTTCTCACAGTGTCCTATTCAAGAGGCGTGTTGACCGTCTTGGAGGGACTGATGTAGTCATCTGCTCTGGTGTTGCAGGCTCAGGTGACTCTTGCCACCTTGAGCCGTGTTGTCCTTGGCCATGGCTGTGGGCAGACTAGCCATTGCTCGTCTTTGGAGTCAGATGACTCCGGGTCCAGTTGTGGCTTTGTGTCTGGCATGGACCCAGATGCCGGCAGGAGGTGGATCCTGGAAACAGCGTGGTGAGGGCCACCTGCCAGTGCCTGGACCGTGTAGATATGACAGTGCTGAGGGTGGCGTGCCGTCACACAATACAAGTCCGGCGACCAGGTGTTGGTCTATGCTATGCTGGAAACAGGTACCATGTCCCGCAGGTAAACATGCATGCCTACTGCAGGTCATCATCAGCTGCTGGTGTAGATGTCCCCTGTTCCGGTGCTGCTTGGTCCTGTCGAAGACCATCATGGCTTGGGTGGCCTCGGGATGGACGTTGGCATCTGCGGGCCACAGGAACAGGGGGTGCATTGCCATTTCCAGGGATACTGACAGCACTCAGACTCTGGTTGGCACAGGGTGCTTTGGGGACAGCAGCAGCTTGGAAGGTTGAGGAGGAAAAGACAGCGAATGGGGTAAGGGAGAAGGAGTAATGGCAGATTTGGACCTGCTCAGACGTCGTTTCTTCTTCCTGTACCCTGCAGCTTGCCTGTGGGTGACAGCAGGGTCTGCACACCGCTTTGCAGCTCTCTGGGGTGCAGACTGCCACTGCCTCTTCTCATACCACCGCCGGTTCCAACATTTGTCTTCAGTGTGGCTGGCCTGGTCACACCAAAGACAGTGTTCTGGTGGCTTCCGTTGCCGTGGTGAAGGCTGCTGTTGGCTGTTGTGGAGAGGTGGTTGCCAGGGTGGTTTCTTCAGAGCCGCAGTGTTGCGCCGCTGGAGTTTTTGGTCTATGCTGGCACCGACCTGTGCCAGCTGTGCCTCCAGGCGAGCGATGACTGGGCTGGAGTTGGCCACCATCAGCTGTGCCAAGTGGTCTTCAGCACAGTTGTCCTCTCTCATCCACTGCAGGGCCAACATCTTGGCTCCCTCAAAGGTGGTGTCCAGATGATCTCTTATATAGCGCCGGACATCCCTCCTGAGAGCGCCTGGGGAGAGCCCACAGACGAAGGTGTCCCAGAGCTGTGTTGGTGACAATGTCCCCTCTTCAGCTTGGTCGGCCTTCATCCAGAGTATGTGTAGGTGGGTTGCATATTCAGTGACAGTCTCCCCCTTTCTCTGCTGCCTGTTGTAAAATGTGGCAGCAAGAGTTGTGGAGTCCCGCCAGTTGTTCTCTGTCTCTGTCTGTCTGTCTGTCTCTCTCTCTCTCTATATATATATAGATATATATAATAGAGAGAGAGAGAGAGAGAGAGAGAGAGAGAGAGAGAGACAGAGACAGAGACAGAGACAGAGAAACAGAGAGAGACAGAGAAACAGAGAGAGAGAAACAGAGGGACAGAGAAACAGAGAGAGGGAGAGAGACAAAGACAGAGACAGACAGAGAGAATGGCTGTAACTACAAATGGTTGCAGTTATTCTCAAGCCCTCGATCTTCACCCAAATACCACCCATCTCTATCAGCAGTCAGTATACACTCTTTATATACATCTGATGCACCTGGTTAATCAGCCACATGGCTACACACACACACACACACACACACACACACACACACACACACACACACACACACACACAACACATACCACACACACACACACACACACATACACACACACACATGCGCACTCATTGGCATACACTTGATGTATGCACACATAGACAAACATCCCTCTCCACTCCACACATATATACACATGCATAATGATAAATAAAACGAATCTTGGTGTTTTCGAAGTAGGAAGCAGACACTGAAGTCTTGTCTGGGAGTGGATTCTTACTCGACCTTGATCAATTTAATTCATTAGTTATAAGATACAAATAAACAATGAGGGGTCTGGTAGTCAAGAGGGTAAGATAGTCTTCCAGTTGTAAAGTCTGGGATTCGATCCTGCTTGGGTGCATCCAGCCTGATGAGCAAAGGGTGATGATTTTTCCCATCTCCTCAGAGTCAGTGTGCGCGCAGCATGTCAGAAACTAACCCCACCCCCCCACTTCGTGTGTATCCACACATAATATCAAGTATGCACGCCATTCCTGCAGGAGGCAGGTAGATAGGGTAAGGAGTCAAAGGGTTAAGTTTGTGCAATTGGTGGATAGATGCATGAATAAGAGTTAAGGAAACAAGAAAACACTCAGCATACATGCCCACCAAACATAGGACGTGGGGGAGGATGCAGACTGAGTAGCAATATATCAGCCTGTGCTGTATGTATAAAACTGTATGGATACCTCTAAGAAAAATCAGAACGCTATTGGGAGAGCATGGATATGTTTGATAGAAAATCCAATTGCAGTAACAGTCATTCAGTTTAGGTAGTTTTTCAGTTTGTGGTATTCTGTTTCTTTCTTTTTTTTTTTTCTTTTTTTTTTTTTTAATATGCTTGATATTAAGATATTTTTGCTCTGAAAAATAGGCTATTTCGACAAACAATCGTGTGAAGCAGTCTTGAAGTTTGTGATAGGCCTAGTTCTTTTTCCTTTCTTTTTTCTTTTTAAAGTAAAAAAAAAAATAAATGAACACAAACAGTAACAAAATAATAAATTAATCTCTCTCTCTCTCTCTCTCTCTCTCTCTCTCTCTCTCTCTCTCTCTCACACACACACACACACACACACACACACACACACACACTCACACACTTCCTTGCATTGTTCAGTATAGTGGCATCTTAGTCTTTATTGACAACAGTTAAATATGTACAAATCTGTATTAATTCAGGATGAAGCACATGATACAACAGACATTGTTACTCAGTTGAAATGTCAAAATCATAATTGATACAAAATTAAGTCAGTCTTCTCAGATATTCCAGTAGTTACTTGAGTAAACCTATTTGTGTACACAATACACTTAGAAACACTGATAGTGCATCAGTGTATCAGATCGCTTGCCATGCTTATAAGTCTGTTAGCTTTTGATTGTTTTGTGTGTCTTAAAGACACACACTGATTTTCGGTACTTTTGACTTTGATGGACTTTGTCAAGAGGGGAAAATATTGTAGCAAAATTAAGAAGAAGAAGAAAATTTGTGTAGACAGTGATTAGAAGAGAATATACTGCACTGAGACATCAAAATAATACATTAATCCTTTCTTAATCTGACTTCTTCTTAGCTTATACAACATTCTTTTGTTTTTTCCCCACTGTTCGGTTATTACTTTATTATGTGTGTGTTTGTGTTGCTTGTTAAGTAGCTGTCATTCACTTTCTGTGAAAGTATGGTCTGTAGGAATTTCAAATGGAATCAAATTTTCATTTCCATTAAATAATTGAGTTTATGTTAGATAGTAACATTTTATTAACTCGGACAAAAGTCAAAGGCAAATGCAAAGTCACAAGCAAACAAATAAGTGGACAAAAAAACAAATGCATTATAACTAAGAACTATGAACAGAACATACACTCACACATACAATCGACATGTCATTGTTTTATTAGGAAATCTTGAAATTTCTTCAGCTTAGGTATGATACAGATGAAAAACAAAAGGACAAAAATACATAAAACGAAATATGCAATACCGAAGAGCTTTGGCTTGGAAAATGACAAGAAAATGCCTCAGTGACTCAATTTTTATAAAGTACAAAACAGACACAAATGAATAATCATCACAGTCCTGAGATCAAGCAATAACTGTACAGACTACAATTGCAAATAAACTGCAGCTAAAGCTGTTGCTCCTTGTGTCGTAAATGCTTGTCGTTTTGAATACATCATAAAAATATAAACTGTACCCTTCAACAAACTGAAATATATGCCCCCAAAGCAATGCCCTGATGTAAAAAATGTCTGTTCTCTTTAATGCTGCTTCAACTGCGATATAGTCACAAAACACTTTGAGCTTTTATTCTGTTATTTAAATTTGCTCCAAGTAACAAATCTTCAAGAACTGTGTCCAACACACCCTGAAAAGAAATGACACAACCAAGAAAATAACATCTTGGAGCCAAACAACAGCCCTAAAGAGGAGGCGGCTTAGGAAAAGGCATCAACAGTTCAGTTCAGCATGCAAGACTCATATGTTGGGATCATGTACTTGATGTTGATGAAAGCGTCATCCCCGCCATTACGCTCGAACACCTCCAATGTTTCCTGAATCAAGTCGCCCACATTTTCTCTTTTCTGTTGGCTGTAGTCTATACCATCTCCAGAGTTCACTGATGAAGGGGAAAAGAGAGAAAACAGTGTGTATGATATAATATAATATCCAAAAATCAAAGATATAAAAACAGGCACATCACAAACCAGAAAGAATACAGATAAAACAGTCTCAACAGTCATCAAGTTGAAATCAATGTATTCCAAATTCCTGTGTATCAAACTTTACATTACAAACTAGTTACTCTGTAGCCATGATGTTGAGTCAGTGGCATAACGCACACACATACACAAACACACATAATCAATAAATCAGCTGTCATATTTATCATTATGAAAATTATCATTCCTCTACAGAATTGTTCTAATGATGGAAAAAGACTTACAATTTTTGTTTTTGAAGATGTTCATAACAGGTAAGATCTGTCGGTAGTAGGGTACAAGGGCCTCACCCACCAGGTCTGCAGAGATGACAAGGTGCTGTAAGACTTTGAGAGTGGTGCACAGCACTTTGTGATTCCTCATTCCCAGTGCATCTGTAAGCAAAATATCATCATCGGTTGTTTATTTACCTGCATATTATCATTATCATTTGTGACTTGGAAAATCAATACTTGATAAATGTGTATCTGCCAAATGTGATGGTGTGGATTGTAAGGGTGGAAGACAGAAGGTAAGAAGACGGAAGAAGAAGAGTGCAGGTGGTAAAGACAGCCAGACTATGAAAACCCAGGAAAAGCTGAGCTGTGTTTCTCTAATTGTCCCAAGTGCTCACAACCAAACCACCCTCACACTCAAACAGTTTTATATTCCATGAGCAAACCATATGGACAATCACACAGGCCCACACGAGTATCGACTCTTTGTAAGCCCTGAAGACCTAGATTTTTCTTCGTGCATGCTCAGTGACGTTTATCCTGCGGTCCGTATAACAAATTTAAGCATATTATACATCAGAAAAATCAGCACAGCACCTAGATTATTGTAGTTTACATCATTTACATAAAATTCATTTCAATTGAAACTATGAACAATGTAAGTCAATGAATGAACCTTATTGAAAGGGATTCTCACGAGACTTTTAAATATTAATGCACAATGTTAATCCATGAAAAATATCAAATAAATGATAACTAAGAGTTTATGTGAACATGTTTTGAATAGGTAAATCATTCATTCTGTGCAGAAATCAATCAATGAATAGACAATAAAAAAAAACATGTGTGGTTTTGATCTGGGCACGTGCAGCTCAATCACAGTGTCGAGTTCCAAAATTTCTTTTAATACTTCATTACTCGGCAAAACTTATTGCAATATCAAGTCTTCTTACAAAAGAAATAAGAAAGCAAATAAAACTGTGTATTTAGTCTGGACATATCAACATTCAGAATTCAAATCTACATTCCTGACTGATGGTGGATCATTTTGGTGGTTGCTGCACCACATCACATCACATCAAATCACATCACATCACATCACATCATATCGTATCGTATCACATCGTATCGTATCGTATCGTATCGTATTGTATTGTATCTTATCGTACCATATCATATCATATCACATGTATGGCTTGTAGGCTATACACAGCCTTATGCCTGCTAAGTCATTCTTTAGACAATGAATGACTAATTGAAGTGTGGCGTGCTTATTGACATGGCTTAGTTATATAAATTTTTCAAATTTGTTTGAAAGCTAATTTCTTTCCAATGATTATCAAACAGATTTTTGAAGCAATTAATTGCTCCTGCTGTAACTATGTTAGTAGATAAGTTGTTCTATAAATCTGTTACTGTGTTAGTGAAGAAGTGTGCAAAAAAGTTTGTTTGACAAAATGCTTTGTCAGTTGAAATGGATGACCCCTAGTACTACTATAGTCTATTGGAGAGAAAAGTTTATCAGCTGCGATTGCATCATAATGGCCATGAAGGATTTTATTATAAGTTTCTATTAAATCACCTCTCTTAATCTTCAGTATTCAAGGCTTCAATGCAAACTTAACACTGTATAATCAAAGGTGTGTTGTGGCTGAAATAAAAGATTAGAATGCCAATTTTCTACTCGTGATCTTAAAATTTTCATACGTTGTTTCATTATTTTATGAATTTTCAATTCACTTTATGGCTTACCGGTCGGGAATGTGAACAAAGCTAAACGATCAAACAATGAAATTATTGATTTAAGGTAAATAAGGGAAATTTCAAAATGATAATGTTTACTTTCAGATATACATATGTTTCTGCAAAAGTGTGATTCATAAACTGTTCACTTCCTAATTTTTAGTGGCTCTATTTTAAAATTTTCCCTCTAATGTTATTTAGCCAAAGAAGTAAGGTCAGGGTCGTTCTACAAAAAAGGTGTCTACTACGCACTTTACTTCCTGTTACAATTGTAGCACACAGCTACACAAAAATGCAATAATGTAAAATAGAAAAGGTAAACTATACACATACACATACACATGCATGCAACAAACTCAAACATATATACAAATACACACATACATATGAACACACATGCATGCGTAAGTGTGTGCGGGCACTAACACAATCATATACAGAAGCTACATCATTGCAAGTCTAGCACAGCAACAATATAAAAGAAGATATTTAAATGAATAAGGCCTGGCCAGCTTTTAGATCATGATACCATGAAATACAATGTCTGAGGGTATCTGAAATATTTGATAAAATAGAATATGCTTTACTGATGAAATGGTTTCTGGTCATAATTTATGCACTTCCTGTGAATTATAGTATACATACATGTACATATAACTGATTAAATGGATTCCAGCTCATATGAATCATGATATAAATACAAACTTAGTGGATGACAGCAGTTTATTCGATTTTGTCAGAGACTTACTCTTAATGGGGATGATAAGCTGGGGGATGACAGGGAGGATTTTAGATCCACCATGTTCTAACATGTCATGGACACCTTGCCGTGCAAAGAACTCATATGGATGGAGTGTCTCACAGAGGCCATCAAAGAACAGAGGGAGGTAATGGTGGTAGTCCAGCTTCTCTATCTCAACCTGTGACCAGAAACATAATGATATATAAATCATGGAAGAAGGTGCATTTCCTGCCATTTACATGTATATGATGAGAAAAGTACAAATATAAATGCTTGGTGTCACTTATATCTGACTAATCTCCAAGCTGACAATGTAGTACAACAGCAAAAACAAAACAAAACAGTGGCAGCAGCAGCAACAAGAACAAATCTGAAAAGATCTTTGTTCTTCCATCTAGCAGAAAAACTTTCACATGACCTTTTCTTTCCCATCATCTTTTTAAATTACATGTACAATGGATTGAATACATTCCAGCCAAATACCATGTATAATGCAAGATGAGACACTTTAATTCCAGTACTAAATTATGCATTAATTTCATATGTATTTACATTACTTTTTTCACTAATTAAAAATTTTTGTTGTTGTTGTTGTCATTTTTAACCAGCCGTGAAGGCAGTCATATTCCATTTTTAGAGGTGTGTATGCTGGGTGCTTTCTCATTTGTATAAGCCACTGAACACTGACATGGCTGACAGGATCTTTAAAGTGCATATTTGATGTTCCACATGCCTAGACACACAAAGGGGTTTCAGGTATTAGCAGAACACACTTTGATCTGGGAGGCTGGAAAAAATCTCTACCACTAATTCAGTTCTTCCAACTGTTAAATCTATAAAGAATAATTACTACAAATTTGTTTTTACAAACTAAATCACAAAAATGCTAACTTCAAAACAATCCAAACATATCCAGTCAAGCTAATTTGACTGGCTTAAAGACATCACTTTTATTTGTGTACAAATTGAGCCAAACAGAGCAAAGTTATTGGTCATAGCTTGCACTTGTGTGACAACAGCAACAAAAAAAGACTATATATATTTATATATATATATATATATATATATATATATATAACGATGCTGTTGTGAGCCAACGACGATTTTTTGAATTATCACTGCAGTGTGTAATTTTCGCCAATTAATGTCATCATCAGGATCATATCAATATTCTGAAAATAGAAACAAAACACCTTTTGTTAAGGAAACAGTAAACATGAAATGGGGACAAGCATAAGCGGTCAAGGAAAAGCCAGACTACAACTTAATACTAGTCAGTTGATATGATCTTGATGATGCAATTTATTGGCAAAAATTACACACTGCAGTGATAATTCGAAAAATCATCATTGGCTCACACCAGCATCGTATCACTTACGATATATATATATCATCGTCATCATCAAGCGCCCTACCACATGGCGTTGGCGATCATGGCCCTCCATTGCATCTATCCCTTGTTGCCACAAGCACACTTTCCACCCTCTCTGTCCTCAGCCACTCTCCAAGTCTGTCCAATATTTTTTCCCTGGATCTACCTGGTGCTCTCTTTCCCTCCAGCTTTTTTGTTGTGACCAAGTGCTCTAATTTTCCTTTTCTCATAAAATGGCCTATAAATGTTGCCTGTCTTCTGCTAATCTTCCTTACAAATATATATCAATGTACTTACTTTCCTTATATATACATATATATATACATATATATTTTCAGAGAAAATTTTATATCATTTTGTTGTCTTTTCTGTGCACATGCAGTTTCATCTATACCGTATATATATGTACTTACCTTACCTGATATATATCAATGTAGGGCCTACTTACTTCCTTATATATATAATATATCAATGTACTTACCTTCCATGCAATTTTGTTGCCTTTTGTGTCATGTTCTAGAGCAATGGGGAAATCTCCTCGTTCATAAAACTTTCTGAAACTAGTTGGTGGTACGGTCCTGGGTTTGAAGGCACCAGCATTTGGAGGACCAGGCACCTATATACACATTTAGAAAGAAAAAGATTAGTAAAGCAATGTCCTAAATAAATGGTGCTAATGCTGCTGGTGAAGCCTTGATTTTTGCATTGGCCCCATGGATCCCTATACCACACTTTGTATTTAGGGTGATGACAATTACCTTTGCAAGTATCAAGAGAGGTGTCTGTGGAAGTGGAACACAAGGACCAGAAGGAATAACCTTCACAGACTCTCTTTTACTATGTCTTTTTAAAAAATGTTTATTCAAATGTAGTTTCCTCTCTTCTGCACCCATACCACTCACCCATCTATACCCCCCTTCCCATCTCTATACAAACCGTATTTTCCTTTTTTTGTTTTTGAGTTTTTAAAATGATGAAGACAGAAGAGGGCTTATGCAAACTAACATTTGCTTCTATCTAAAACATAATAATACAACTCATACGAGGAAACTCTGGGACAAAAAGAATGAATTATTTTTGTATGACAGTGTGTTTTCAATTTCATCTTGAAAATATATAAAAAGCTCATTTTCTTAAAGCAATACATCAACATCTTCTGCACATACAATTTATCATTTAAAATATTTTGTAATTAAATGTTGTGGAAAGTAATAAAACAGATACAACTAACCAAATATATTCAAATAAATATGTACAGTGTCAGGTCAAAAAAATCAGTTTCATAAATTATGAATGAATGAATGAATGAATGAATGAATGAATGAATGAATGAATGAATGAATGAATGAATAAATGAGTCAGTCAGTCAGTCAGCCAGTCAGTCAGTCAGTCAGTCAATCAATCACAACAAGAACAATATTATGCCAGCAATAAATCATTTATATCTAATTTTTCAAGAATACTTCCTGGAAGAAGACAAAACATAAAACAAAATGCAAACAGCTGAAGCAAAGCTCTTACATTCTAAAACAACCTGGAAACTCACACAATTAAATTAATTGATTAAATGGTAGACTAATGATTGATGAATTTTTAACTGACTGCATAAGGTTACATGTAATATGACAATGACAGTCATTAGATTCTGAAAATCATTGTCTTTTTTCAACAAATGTATGGTAGAGTAACACACACACCACACACACACACACACACACACACACATACACACACACACACACACACCACACACACACACACACACACACACACACACACACACACACACACACACACACCGTCTAATATCACTTATAGTGAAAAGACGTTAAATCAAGCAACGAACGAACACACACACACACACACACACACACACAGAGGCTTTCTTGACCTCAATAAGGAAACACAATAAACACAAGTGGTGCACAATCTCATTCTAAAGACGAGAAACCTGCCTTCAGAAACTGATACCTCCAGCAAGAAGTCAGAAATCAAGAGAAATTTTGAAAACCCTGTTAGTGCTATAGAGACAGAGATTCATTCTTAAACAGAGATCAGAATATGATATTACAAGTTTACATGAGCATTCACACAGCTCTGTGTGTATACATCACCTGCCATGTGGTGCATGTTGGTGTTTTGCTAATAAGTAATGAACATTAAGACATCACTCACACACATATACATATAGGCTTATGCACATACACAACATACAAATACGTATACACATTTAAATTAACACTAATGAGTACACTGAGATTATGATCATTGTGTCCTAAAACTAAGATAATATATTTCAGATCTTTCTTCTGAATATCTGAATAGTGCAATTGTTACTTGACCTTTGAAGTGTTAACTGCAGTTATCGTTATGCAATATTCTGTAACAAATTATAGTATACCACAGTCATTCTTACTCATATCCAGTGTAATATACATTAATACCCAACACACACACACACACACACACACACACACACACACACACACACACACACACACACACCACACACACACACACACACACACACACACACACACACCACGTGCGCATGCACACACGTACACACACATACACATGCACGCACACATGCATGCACACACACCTGTCTGTGACCCTTTCTCTCTCTCTCTCTATTCTATCTGTTCCCTCTTCTCTCTAGTCTTCTAGCTTTCTCTGTCACTACTGAAATTACTGAATATCATCTACCCTGAAAAGAATGCTATTTCAATTGTTTGCATTCTAAAAAAATGTATCCTAACATTTTGAATTTTGTGGATAATTTTGTTTGTAAGCCGAATATGACATAAGACACTATTTCCTCATGAAAACTATCATCAAAATGATCAAGTGTGAGAAGGCTTTACAAAAGAAAATGAGAGGGTTTAATTCAAGATGAAATATGTGTGGTGACCTTTGGACAAACAAGTGAAATCAAACAAAAGAAGTCAAGGAAGTGTTCTTTGTTATGTGCAGCTGCAGTAAGCACACTAGCAGTGTAAAACAAAACACAATCAAGCAAAGTCAACACACACTATTTGAAAAAATGCAGAGGAATTCAGAAAATAAATTTCTTAAGTTACATTGTTATGAATTTAAATGATCTAACTTTTAAGTTAAATAAGATTTGCATTATTTCATTTTTGTCCATTTTTCCAGTTCATTTTTACACTGATATTACATATTACAAACAGCATATTGCACTTGAAACATACATATACAAAAGCTATGTGCCTGTTATCAAACCCCTCCCCACCACCTAGTAGGGATGCTGGGGGCTCTTTCAGTATAAGTAGTATCCTTATTTCCTGAAAATTCTGTGCTAGAAATTTCCTCTTTTCTGTCACTCTCTTTGTTTCTGCCTCAATCCTTTGCCTTCCATGTTCCTTTGCTTTGCTCATCAATTTCAAGTCATGCACATTACTGAACAGCTTTAACTGAAAGCTTCACAATTATCTGCTCGAAATATCATAAATGATTTTTCTAATTAAAACATCTTTCCTAGACCTACATACCCTGTGCTAATAAAATCTTTATGAGCCATATTCATCCCACTTTTGCGTTATTATCTTTCTGTATCAAAAACACTCAATTTTTCTTCTCCTTACTCTCTTCCTATTGATTTAATGTGAAAGTATTTAGCCATTTATGACTTGTTTGACTATTGTATGTGTTACAGTTCAGCTATTTACATCATAGCATTACAACTGACATGTCATTCCCACTTCTTTCTCCCCCCCCCCACCCCCCCAATCCCACTTTGTTTTGTTTATTATTTTTTTCTTCTTTTTATGCTTACAGATTGTGTGTAGAGTAGCAAGGACCTGCTGTAAGACAGGTCCAATAGAACCTAATGCTACAATCCGTGAGTAATAAAGTGTTCTGACATCTGAAATCTGAAGTCTGTCATATCTTCCTGTCATTTTCTACTTTGTTTGTCCATTTACCTACACGTCTTCTGTAATCCTTACATCTTTTCTTTTAGGACTGACAATTGGGTAAATGTATTACCTACATTTTTGACTCTAACAAAATGTGAGTGCAGAAACATTTTAAAGTAATTTAGGCCACTTTTCACTTTTTGTATGTTTAAGTGTATCTAGTTATGTTTACACATTCATATTCAAGTTTGTTTCTCTAACCCCCTGGTGATACATAGGGCAAAATGCTCATCGCCAGGGGATTACCTTGGATTATGTGTATGCATGCATTGATGTATGTACCTAATTTTTTTTTCCAGGTGTTTATATTTCAAGGTTTTGACATAGTTATACCCCTGATATGGTTTTGTGCAGTCAGCTGGGATTTAAAGAACATGAATAAGATGTAGGGCCTACATAATTATCTAACTACACACAGACACACACTAGTATTTATACATACATACACATACAAAGATGTTTATTTCCCCGATATCATAAAACATCATAAACTGAGAAAGGAAAAAAAAAAGCATCATCAAACAAAAGATACATTACTGGAAACAGACATACTAATTATTACTATCATGGATACAGATATATACATTTTTCTTATCATCAATATCCATTACCATGCTGTTGATAGACAGACGGACAGAAAGACAGAAAGAGAAAGACAGACAGACACACACACACAGACACACAGACACACACACACACAGACACACACACACACACACACACACACAGACACACACACACACACACACACACACACACACACACACACACACACACACACACACCACACACTCACACACACACATTTCAGTGACAAACAGCAGAAAGGTCTTATAGATTCTGGAGATAAACTATTTCTAGCTGTCAACTGAACTGACTGTTGGTATGCAGGTGCTCAACTTGATGTTAATGGATTCCACTAGCACTGTGTTCCCTCTCTCTCTTTTATATTTTGATTTGATTTTTTTCATGTTTTTGCTTGTGTGTGAGAATTAATTCAGTGACAAACAACAAAGTAATTTTATATATGTTGGAGGTTAGTGTGACTGAGTTCAGCATGATCGTAGTATGTCTTGATGTCATATTCATCATCATCATCATCAGGTGCCTTGCTGCATGGCGTTGGCGATCATGGACTTCCATTTGTCTCTATCTCTTGTTGCCTCAAGCACCTCTTCTACCCTCTTTGTCCTCAGCCACTCTGCAAGTCCGTCCAGCAGTCTCTCCCTGGGTCTACCTGGTGCTCTCTTTCCCTCCAGCTTTCCCGTGACCAGGTGCTCCAATTCCCCTTTCCTCATAAAATGTCCTATAATGTTGCCTGTCTTTTCCTAATCTTCCTTATGAATGATCTTCTTGTGTCTGCCTCCATCAAGACTGTCTCGTTTGTTTTCTTTGCTGTCCATGGAACTCTCAACATTCTTCTTAGAAACCACATCTCGGCTGCCTCAATCTTGTTCTGGCTTTGCTTGTTGACTGTCCACGCCTCACAACCATATTGGTTCTCTATAACATTCAAGAACTCTCTTCCTGATGTTAATTGATAGGCATTTGTTGGTAAGAATGCTTTTCATCTTCTTGAATGCTGTTTTGGCTTGGCCGATTCTGCTGGCTATTTCTGATGTGCATCTGCCATCTGGTGAAATGATCGTTCCCAGGTATTTAAACTTATCAACCTGTCTCAAGGTTGTGCCATTTGCCGTTATTTTGCATGAGGGGATTTCATGTTTTTTACTGATCATCATGTACCATGACTTCAGTCTTCCTGCTGTTTAGTTCCAACCTCTTACCTTTGTTTTCTATTTCTAGTATATTCACAAGATTTTGTAGGTCCCTTTCATTTTCTGCAATTAGCACAGTGCCATCTGTGTATCGAATTTTATGATTTTTCCTCCAACCTTTAATCCAGGGTCTTCCTCTAGGTTTATCATGATGTTTTTGCTGTAAAGTGAAAACAGATCTGGTGACAAAACACAACCCTGTCTGACTCCTCTTCTGATGTTTTGGAAAGAGCTTATATCATTTTCTATTCTCATTGCAGCTGTTTGTTCCCAATACATATTTCTGATTATTCATAGATCTTTTCAATCAATATTGAATCTTTCTAGTTGGTTGATCAATTCTTCATGTTGACTGACCTTTTTATGATAGTTCTTAGATGTATATATGGCATTAAAAGTTCCTTTCCCTTCCAAAATCCACACTGTTCATATTAGGCAACAAAAGAATGCAGATTTTTAAAAAACTTCCTGTTGTTTATGTTTTTCACTCCCAGCAGTGAGTATACACTTTATGCAGACACGTTTACTTGCATCCCGTTTGGGCATTATTTTAGAATTTGTTTTTTCTGTTTGTAGTAAACATACGTTTTACATCTTTTAATATATTGTAAAATGAAAAAAAAAAAATGAAATGCCTACGTCAACAATGGTGCTATGCTGCATGAGTGTGGGGTGAGAGGAAATAGTTTGTCATTGAGAGTGTGCATCAGGAAAATGTTAATTCACATTTTGTAAATCACATTGTTGCTGATCTTAAAATGTTGATAAATTGTCTTGGTTTGTCCCCTCTTGAAATGCATTATGTTACCCATTTCTGTCTCTATAGGTGAAAATTCTCCTCTATCAAAGGCTCCATGTAATGCCCTGATAAAAGTATACCAAGTTTACCCCCCTTCCCAACATTTGTACTAAATCCACTTGGGCCTTAACAATTGTTCACAATTTCAAGAGCCAAACTTGCCCCATAAATGGTAACATTTCCTTGCATAACTACTACTACTTCAACTACTACTACTACTGCTACTATTGCTTCTATTACTACTACTACTACTACTGAATAAATGAAAGAACGACACTGAAAAAAACGTATCACCCCTGCATTTAATCAAACTCACCACTTGCTGTAATTTATTGTAGACTTCATTTTTCCGTGTGAAAGCAAAAACGTCTTTTTGCGTGCGTGTTACCTTTTCCTTGAACTGTTCCTGCTGCTTGCACGCACTCTTCATCATTTTGCTGGAATCGTCTCCTCAGCCAAAACCTGAAAAGATTTTGACAGTTGTCTGAAACACTTCGAGACCTAACGCAGTCGTCTACGAGGAGCTAACATGGATGTCGAGCGTCCGTTTCTTGGCAACGAGGCAGCAAGTTCCCGGATGACCTTGTTTATTTGACCTTACTCCCAGACAATGACCCTAGAAGTTTCCCTCTTTCCGTTTCCGGCATACAAATACCGGAATTAGTTTGCAAGGTGAGCATGGCCTTCGCAGTCAAAAGTGAAATTCCAGCCATTTCACTTTTGCTAAGAGGCTTGTGCATAAGGACACAGTGTTCTAATGTTGTTAAACCAAGGCATGCAACATCATGCTGCTTACCACAAAAAAACGAACCTCAGCATTCTCAGACAGCTATCAATGCTAACCGGTCAAAATTAACTTGGTCATGTCTGCTCCAAAAACGTGTCTGCTGTAGTACTGGCGGTAAGTTTAGTTCACCCTGGATTGCCTATTGTTATACACTAATGAAAAAACAACAAAACATTGGATGTAGATACACCGTTTGGCTGGTAGGTGGATAAAAATTGATAATACATCATTAACCCAGTGCTCGTCTACATTAGTTGAATAACTACAGGTTTTGTTCATCCATTATAAGATTATTAACCTTAGCCTGGGCTTAGGTATGACCTGAGACTAGTGAGAGGCTGAGTGAGTGGTTGTGATGAATCACTGACAGAGGCAGTATTGTACTTAACGGGGTAGCAGCTGTGTAGGGGAATCAGAAACAGCACACACTGGTACTCTGCGGCATCAGTCCTACATGAGTCTCTGTTAATTTCTCATAATATAAATGTAGGTACGTGAGAAAACCGGGCTCCGCGCAGCCGCGAGCGTTCGATAAAAAACTGAAGACGCGTTCTGGCGCTTTGATGGAGGGGTGTCCATGTATCGGACATGTGTTTGATCATTATCTACGATCATTAATCGAAACAATATGTGTTAGGACGCTAAACATAGATGGAACTGCAGCCTCCGATTGCAATTCTTTCATTTTGTGCTGTCACGCGAGAGCAGACGGACATTTGGCTAATCACTTGGTTGTAACCACTGCAAGCTCAGAAGGTAAGTGATTGACTTTCGTGAAAATTGGATGTTTTTGTAGCTAATCCCTCTTCTATTGACATGCCAAATTTAAAACAAATCTATGCCGTGGCTCATAGTTAAATATGTCCCGAAAGGTGTAGGCCCCTATTGTTAGTCGATCTTAGGCAAAGACTGAACGACTTGATCTAGATCTAGGTACTGCTGATAGCAGACTTGTTTGTATTGAGATGGCAGTGTTTTGGGCGATGACGTAAAACGTACTGATTTTATCAGTGATAGTTTTCGTTGTGAAAAATGCCTGTGTGTGTGTGTGTGTGTGTGTGTGTGTGTGTGTGTGTAATCCCCGATGAAGACTTTTATCAGAATATCAGTTGGCAGAATCTGGGCACGCCCAGTCAGACCATCTTATCAGCATCAAATCCTCTAGTTGCATGGATTGTTTGTTTATTGAAATCATTAGTCTGGTTGGTTCTTACTTCTTATGATATTAATTTTTTGTATGAAAATATAGGTACCTTCTCCTGTGTCTATTGACCTCCACCTAGCTCTGCCAACAAGCTCACCACATCCATGTTTCTCTCTGACTTTGACCAACTACTTGACCACTACTGCCTCTTACCTGGAAATCTCATTCTAGGTGACATCAGTGTCCACTATGACAACACTCACCGTTATGACACAAGACATATCATCAACTCTCTGTCCAATCACAATATGACTCAACACATTTCTGAACCAACCCATCAAAAAGGTCACATTCTTGACTGGATCATTTCTCGTGATCACCACAATTCAGCTACTGACAACTGCTTAGTTCTTTCTACCCGTCTAACTTCAGCCCTTCCATCTGACCACTCTGCAATTCTCTGTTCTCTTGACATTCCTCCTCCTTCCCGTACCATGCGCACAGTGACTCGACGCAATCTCAAATCTATCAACCTCTCCACATTTTCATCTGATGCCTTCCGTCTCCTTTCTGAAAAGTCACATAACCTTGCCGATGAATTCTATACTACTCTCCACCATCTTCTGGACACTCATGCTCCAGCCACAACCCGTCTCTTACCTGACCGCCCCCCTACCCCCTGGCTCAGTCATGAAATTGCCTGTGCAAAACGTGCCCGCCGCAGAGCAGAGCGCCGCTGGCGCAAATCCAAACTCACTGCACATAGGCAACTTTTCAAAGCCTCTAAAACAAAAGTATCCACCCTCATTGCATCTGCAAAAACAAACTATTTCCAAACCAAAATCCTGAATGCCTCTTCTTCAAAGGAACTCTTTACAACCATGAATCATCTCCTTGGCACACGAAAAGATTTACCTCTCCCAACAAAACACACAAATGAAGAACTCCTATCTGTATTCTCCAAGTATTTCACCACCAAAATACAAACTCTTCGTGACAGGCTTGACAGGACACCCTGTCAACCATGCCCACCTGACCCTTCCTTCTCTGGCACACCTCTTACTACTTTTACCCCAGTCTCACAAGAAGTAATTCTCAACACAATCAGATGCATGTCGTTCAAAACCTGCGAACTGGATCCTTTTCCAGGTTCTCTCTACTCTGACTGTCTCCCTACTCTCCTCCCATTCATCACTGACATCATCAACACTTCTCTCCAAACTGGAACTGTCCCAGATTCTTTCAAGTCTGCTCTTGTTCACCCTCTCCTCAAGAAATACAATTTAGACCCAAATGAACTGAAAAATTACCGGCCTATCTCTAATCTCTCTTTCTTGTCAAAACTGCTTGAAAAAGTTGTCCTCAACCAACTGAACTCTCACCTGTCTGCCAACAATCTCCTCAATCCTTTCCAGTCAGCCTACCGCCAGTGCCATAGCACTGAAACTGCCTTGCTACACATTCTCAACAATCTCCTCCTTGCAACTGATACTGGCAAAGTCTCTATCCTCACACTCCTTGATCTGTCTGCAGCCTTTGATACCATTGATCATGGTATTCTCCTTTCTAGACTTCATCATACTTTTGGCATCTCTGACATTGCTCTCTCCTGCTTCACTTCATATCTATCAAACAGAAAACAAACTGTTCTCATCAATGGCACTTACTCTCAACCTGCATACCTGACCTGTGGTGTTCCACAAGGATCTGTCCTTGGCCCTGTTCTTTTCACTCTTTACACCTCCCCCCTGTCCACCATCATCGACTCCCACTCTATAAAACACCACTTCTATGCTGATGACACCCAACTTCAAGACAGTGACTCACCTGACAATATACAGCGTCTCCTGACTCGCACCACTGAGTGTTACTAGGACATTAAAAATTGGATGACATACAACAAACTTCAGCTTAATGATGACAAGACAGAAGCTGTCCTCATTGGCACCCGTCAGAAACTTTCTCAGCTGCCTCCTCTTTCTCTCCCATTATGTAACACATCAGTCCCAATTTCTGATTCAGCTAAAAACCTTGGTGTCTGCATTGACTCTACTCTCTCCATGAACAACTTTGTTTCTCAAACTGCCAGATCTTGCTACTATCACCTCCATCGTATAAGCCTGATCAGGAAGTATCTCTGTCGAAACAACTGCAAAACTTGTTCTCTCCTTCATAATGTCTCGCATTGACTATTGCAATTCACTCCTGTCCGGTCTTCCTGCCTCCACCATTCACATCCTACAGCGCATTCAAAACAATGCTGCACGCCTTGTACTCAAAAAGAAAAAAGCTGACCACATATCTCCTCTCCTGGCACAACTTCACTGGCTCCCTGTATCAAAGCGCATACAGTACAAACTAGACACCATGTGCTACAAAAGCCTCAATAACGCAGCCCCCGATTACCTGTCAAGCCTACTTGAGATCTATGTTCCCTCACGTACCCTCCGCTCTGCCTCCGATCCTCTGACTTTTCGCTTTCCACGCACTAAGTTCAATACCTATGGTCCACGAGCCTTCTCTGTTTCTGGTCCGCTCTCCTGGAACAAACTTCCTCTCTCAGTCTGTCAGCAACCTACTTTTGTCTCCTTCAAGTCCGCTCTCAAAACTCACCTTTTCTCCTCTGCATAAAATCCTGACCTCACTCAATCCCCTCTGCAGCCTGTCTCCACTTGGAGGGGAATCACATTGTAATATATAATTATATATAATGTGCTCTCTATAATTTTCCATTGCTTTTATTCTTTCTCCCCATTTATAGCGTGTGTGGTGTGTGTTGCGCGCGCGCGCGCTCGCGTGTGTGTGTGTGTGCATGTGCGCGCGTACGTGTGTGTGCGTGCGTGCGTGCGTGTGTGTGTGTTTCAGCGCTTAGATTTGATTTTATCAAGATTTTGTGCTATTATAAATATTGTAATTTTTTAAATTTTAATTTAATTTAATTTAGTCCCAGTAGCTGGGCACAACCAGTCTGACCATCTCATCATATGATCATGAAGACTCATCAAAATAGATCTAGATAGATCTGTTTGCATGGATTCTTTGTGTAGTCCTAGGCCTACTGAAATAATTATCTGCCTTATATGACATGGATTGTTACTTTTGACTCAATTTGAGATTTTTCAGGTAACTATATATACAAAATGAAAACTTAATGGGCCATTTGTTGTTTTTTCTTTAATTCAACACTTGATTCAAACAGTCAAAGATAAACATTTAAACCTATTTATGTAGGCTTTTAAGCAAAATTGTTTAGGTTTGTTAAGTTTTAGTTTATTTAACTTTTTTCTTCACATGTTTAGTCCTCCAAATGCATTATATCACGTTTCTTTGAATAGTTGGTTTGGGATTTTTTAAAGTCACAAGTAATATCGATTACAATAATGGGGTACTGGTATTTAATGCATTAGGCCTAAGCATGCTAAATGAACCTGCTGCATTTGTGTGTGTGTGTGTTGTGTGTGTGTGTGTGTGTGTGTGTGTGTGTGTGTGTGTGTGTGTGTGTTACATTCCACTGTGCGTGTATGTGTTTGTGCATGTGTGTGTGTGGTGTGTGTGTGTGTGTGTGTGTGTGTGTGTGTGTGTGTGTGTGTGTGTGTGTGTGTGTGTGTGTGTGTGTGTTCCTATAGATCCATAAAAATGTGAAGTGATGAGTTAGTCATGCACTTTTTTTTTTCTTTTTGCAGCAATTCATCTTGATCAGCTGATTGTGGCTGATGACCTGTAACAATAGCGCAAGTGACCTGAACGTTGTTCAGATATTTAGTTTTTCCCCTTATTAATCCTGTACTATTCCATGATGCACAAAATACATTTACTTTCACAATAGAAGTAACAACTAACATAACACTGTATCCATGAGATGACTGTGTGCTTCACTGGGCTTGCAGATAATAATAGTGATATATTTTATGTTTGCTTGTTTATTTTCCTTAAAATAATGGGGGAAAAAAACAAAGAAAAGAAGAAAAAAATTAAAGAAAAAACATGACTGTTTTTTGTGCGTGTGTGAGTCCTCGCAGCGCATGCTGATTAATGGTGTATTTTGATTTGTATGAGTGATATATTGATGCCTCTGGACATGATACTCTGCGTCACGTAAAAAATTGCATTGGCATAGTGCAGCTAAGCCTTTTTTTCTACCAAGTGTATCTATCATTTTGTTTGTACTGGATTTTCCATGGAATTTTGCCATGGACAAATCTTTGTTGCCATGGATTCTTTACTTTCACTGAATGTATGCTAAGACTCGGGTAATAAGGTGTTCTAAAGTATGAGGGATGCTGTTTTTCATCCGAAAGACTAGCACTCACACCATCAGTCAGGATTTGGGGAGGTGGTGAGAATCCAAATTCAACTGAAACCTGCATGACTTTATTGAAATATTCAACCAGCAACAATGAGACAATGAGATGTCATGCAACTGGCAAATCACATCATTTTCAACTTCATTTAGGACTCTGTTACATGCAAACTAGTTTAGTTATGTCTATTACATATTTGTGTTACATGCAAACTAGTTTAGTTATGTCTATTACATATTTGTTGAAAAGGGAAGCCTGTTAACAACATTTTAAAACAAAGTGGACCCTTCTTTCATGTAAAAAAAATATTGTTATTGCAACAAGGAAACTATAGTATAGGGCCAGTGTGGGAACACTTTTATGATGCTGAGAGTGCAGTATCATATGACTATGCTATCAGATTATTTTAACTTTGTGAATTATGTTTTGGATTGAAATTTGAAACTTGAAACATGATCACCATGTCTTGTTTATTAATTCATTTTCTGTTCTTTCATGTCAAAGTAAAGTTAATCGAGAGCCTCTTACTCTTATTGTATTGTAGGAATTATCCATTATCCATGAATCAGAATGTTTTTACTGATTGTACTTTGTGTCTGTCCTTGTGAGAGTGTACATGTATACGATTGTGAGGGGGGGGGGGGGCATTCTGATTCTGAATAAAGTGCTATTTTACAGGCAAGTTGCAAGAGGCTGGTGAGGAAGGAAGGCCCCATGAAGGATCTAGTGTCCCAGCTGAAGATGGACATGACTTAACTGGCACAGCACTTATTTCATGCTCATTGGCAGACCAGCCAGTTTGACAAGCTGAAGAAAACAACCATTTCCTCGCACGACTGTCTGCATGGTCTTCAATTTTGCAGAAAATTTTGCCTGCCTTTTTCAGGATGAAATTCAGGCAGCTCATTGGCACCATGAGCACCGCACAGTCCACCCAATTGTGTGCTATTAGTATTATGCCTGCAAGGGATGCGAAACTGACCGGGATAGTTAGTGTGGTACAAAATAATGAGACTGTCATTGATATCTTGAACTGAAATTGGGGTCAACTGACATGTATCATTGTTTGGTCAGACTCTGGAGAGTTTGGGTCTCTTCACATCAAGTGCTGGAGAAAGTGGATTCTCCAACCCTGTTGCCTTCTAGGGGCATTGTGTTTTCTTTTAGACAGTGAATTGATGGTGGACAGTTTTGAACAGCCTCCCTGCGTGTGTGTTTGTGTGTGTGTGTAAGTAACCGAGATCTATTAATACAAAACATACTCTCTATTCTTTTTTTTTTATCTTGAAGATAAGAATTTTGAGTTCATCTTTATATCATCTTTACACAAAGGACAAAAATACTGTATCTAATGAGCAAATTAAACAAATAATAGGCATGCCTGTGTATTCATGTGGTACTTGAAACAGAGAACTGTGTTCTTCAGCCTGTTTGGTTTCCATGTTACAAAAGTAATGTTTTTATGGACTAATCCAGCTCCAGTCACATTAAAGGGATTGGAGATAAGATTTTCTACTGAAAACAACATTGTCTGATCTAAAAGTCAGGTAAAGTGAGCAATAAGTTTGGTATTCTATTTTTTTTTTTCTGCAACATAAATGTTCAAAAGCATCTGATAGCTGTTGTTTGTCGCTACATTGTGTTTGTTTCATTTATTCATTTATTTACAAATGAAAGGGAACCATTTCTGTTTGTTATATGACAGGATACTGAGCTCAATAAATCTATGGAAATCTTATTTAGTTGGATTTATTGATCATATTGGATTAGAGTGGATTTATTGATCATATTGGATGCTGTTTGGTTTCCGGTTACGCGAGTAATGTATGTGCATCTTGCTGCATTTGACCCCCTACATACAAAATATCTGACAAAGAACTATCTTTTTTTTTGGCTTAACTCACTTGGGACGGAGAGTTTTTCCCCTTGCGTTTCCCCAGGGACGGCCCATTTTGAAGGGTTAGGAAAAAAATCACAAGAAATACAAAACGTAAAGGAACAAAATGAAACTCTTAGATCTGAATATTTACATGCTGGGTTAATTCATGCTAAAATGATGAAGTTCTTCCTTGAATATTTCTTCTTCATGTGCCATGTTGAAAATACCCCAAATTTTGTGGTCTGGATCACTGTACAGTCACACACTTTGATCAGCTCCATGAACACACAGTCAAAGGTGAGAAGGTCTTTGTATGCACAAAACAACATGAGTAAAGTAGACTTTGCTCAGGGTAAAAAAAAAAAAGAAGATTATTAGTAATATTATATGAATAAATGTTACAAATTGTTACACAGGGGAATTATGGGGGCGTGGCATTCAAATGAGACATGCAGGCCACAAGAGCCAGAAAACGGAGGCAAAGTGGGAGAAAAACGAAAATCTTCGTGCCAGTCATGCATAGGAAAGTGAATGAAACCTCCATCAGACATGTGACTCACTGTGATTGGCCTGCTGACTGCTCGCCTCTCGTGGCGTGTACGCCCACCTCCCTTTCCCACTTCTCTGTCATCTGAAACTGGGTCACTGTCAGTACCTTGTTGCTGGCAGCTTCCATCACTTGATACACTTTCACTATTATCTTCAGCATACTCCTCGATGTCCAATCCTTCAGTTGAAGCACTTCAATCACTTCAGCAACAGTGAAACGCCGCCGTCACGATGTACTTTGTTCGAAAACTCGTACTTGCCCGCGCCGCCATTTTTGACACGAATGCAGATTACCAGTCGTATGGGGTGCCGAAGTCAATCGTTTCACGACGAGTGTATGGCTTCGGAATCTCAGGAAGTAACTTTCCACTTGGCCCTTGACACATTTGCAGTGACCACTGTGGCTATGGAAGGCGTGCAAGGTTTAAAGGGGAGCGTCAAAAAATGTTTAATTATCGAAACCCTATCGCGTTCCGTCGTACGGAACCGTGCCTTTCATCACGACCGCTATAGTGTTCGGTCATACCGAGTGAGTTAATTGCAGAGTTTACATACTATACTTTACAAAACTGTCAAGTATTTCAAATTTGAAGCACTTTCATTTTTGTCTGTGTATGTCGCACTTCTGGTACACCTTTTCTGAGAATGAGCCTTATATCTGGGAACGATCATTTCACCAGACAGCAGATGCACATCAGAAATAGCAGCAGAATCGGCCAAGCCAAAACAGCATTCAAGAAGATGAAAACCATTCTTACCAACAACTGCCTATCAATTAACATCAGGAAGAGAGTTCTTGAATGTTATAGAACTTATAATGTTATTTGGTTGTGAGGCGTGGACTGACAACAAGCAAAGCCAGAACAAGATTGAGGCAGCCGAGATGTGGTTTCTAAGAAGAATGTTGAGAATTCCATGGATAGCCAAGAAAACAGATGAGATGGAGGCAGACACGAGAAGATCATTGATAAGGAAGATTAGGAAAAGACAAGCAACATTTATAGGAAAGCTGGAGGGAAAGAGAGCACCAGGTAGACCCAGGGAGAAAATATTGGACGGACATGCAGAGTGGCTGAAGACAGAGAGGGTGGAACATGTGCTTGTGGCAACAAGGGATAGATGCATATGGAGGGCCATGATCGCCAACGCCATGTGGCAAGGCACTTGATGATGATGATGATGATGTGTAGATGAATGGGAGTGGAGAACTATGTCCTGTCTCATGCCACTCTTGCTGATGATTGCTGGGTGTTTTTTCCATTGCGGGAGATCTGCTGTGCTTTCCCAGTTGTCTTCTTCACCCAGCGGACCCTGCTTCTCTATGCTCTGGGTGTCACATCTTTTTCAGGCCACTTTTTCCTGCCTCCTGCCATGTTGAAGGTTGTTGGAGCTTCTGGTGGCAAGTTTTTTTCTTCTGGCAGTGCTGATTGCAGTGCTGATTACTTGTGCAGTCTCTTGAAGCACTTGATTGTGCCTGCATGTGTACCTTCCTTGGGTTAGTGCTACCTTGCATGAGCTTAATGAGCTCAAGACATGTTCCACTATTTGTTTGTCCTGGCAGAGTGGGCAGGCAGGGTTATCTGATTTCCCCCATTTCACAAGATCTGATGATGAAACTGATTCTGAGAGGGGCCATATGCCATAGGTCATTCCAGCTTAGACTTCTTTGGAGTGCATTTTCCCAAGTTGTCCACTGCCCCTGTTGGCCTTGCAGAACTGCCTTCTGAAGTCTTGTGGCATCCTCTTCTTTCTTCATCTCCTGTTTTACCATATCTCTTTTTGCCTTCCCATTAGCCTTTGGCAACAATTCCATTTTTGCTGATTCCAGTCCCTGTCTGTTGGTCTGTTTACACACACAACACACACACACACACACACACACACACACACCACACACACACACACACACACACACACACACACACACTTCATCGTTACTGGGCCTAGAATATCTACAAGTTTTAATTTTTGAATTTGGAGATATTTCTAAAAGAAAATTGTTTTGAGGTGCTTTTTGAAAGTAAACGGGCAGCTGCTGTGTCATAAAGACACTGGGAGGAAGTTACATGCTGTTGGGCCAAAAACAAGGATTTCTTTTAGTAAGTTGTTAGCAAGAACTGAGGTACAGTTAAGATAGAAGCTCATTGAGATCTGATCACTTTGGAAGGTTTGTAAGGCCGAAAACAGGTGCAACCTTTTACAACTGAATGAATTTCTTGTCACCAGTTGGTCTTTTAAGAAAAACAAGGAAAACTGAATCACAGTTTGAGTAATAACTTTCCCTTATCAACCAACCAGGACCCAGTCTTCATGAAACTTTGCACACCTCTTAATCACATGTATGTGGTTTGACAGGTCTATTGTATAAACTGAAGACAACATTAGTTGTTAAAAATAACTCACTCGGAATGGAGAGTTTTCCCTCTTGCTTTCCCCCACAGACGGCCCATTTTGAAGGGTTAGGAAAAAAATCACAAAAAAATACAAAGCATAAAGGAACAAAATGAAACTTTCAGATCTGAATATTTACATGCTGGGTTAGTTCATGCCAAAATACTGAAGTTCTTCCTTGAATATTTCTTCTTCATGTGCCATGTTGAAAATACCCCAAATTTTGTGGTCTGGATCACTGTACTGTCACACACTTTGATCAGCTCCATGAACACACAGTCAAAGGTGAGAAGGTCTTTGTATGCACAAAACAACATGAATAAAGTAGACTTTGCTCAGGGTAAAAAAAAATATATTAGTGATATTATATGAATAAATGTTACAAATTGTTACACAGGGGAATTATGGGGGCGTGGCATTCAAATGAGACATGCAGGCCACAAGAGCCAGAGAACGGAGGCAAAGTGGGAAAAAAATGAAAATCTTCGTGCCAGTCATGCATAGGAAAGTGAATGAAACCTCCATCAGACATGTAACTCACTGTGATTGGCCAGCTGACTGCTCGCCTCTCGTGACGTGTACGCCCACCTTCCTCTCCCACTTCACTGTCGTCTGAAACTGGGTCACTGCCAGTACCTTGTTGCTGGCAGCTTCCATCACTTGATACACTTTCACCATTATCTTCAGCATACTCCTCAATGTCCAATCCTTCAGTCTGAAGCACTTCAATCACTTCAGCAACAGTAAAACGCCGCCGTCATGATCTACTTTGTTCGAAAACTCGTACTCGCCTGTGACGCCATTTTTGACACGAATGCAGATTACCAGTCGTATGGGGTGCCGAAGTCACTCGTTTCCTGACGAGTGTATGGGTACAGAATCTCACGAAGTAAGTTTCCTCTTGACCCTTGACATGTTTGCAGTGACCAGTGTGGCTATGGTAGGCATGCAAGGTCTAAAGTGGAGCGTCGAAAATTTTTAATTATCGAAACCCTATCGCGTTCCGTCATACGGAACCGTGCCTTTCATCACGACCGCAATAGCGTTCCATCGTACCGAGTGAGTTAAATATATGCCCATAAACTATTGGGTAAGTGTTTTTTAAATAAAGTTTTAATAAGGAAAGAATTACCATATTTATAATGATGAAGAAAATTGTGAAATCATGAGTTTACTTTTTGATGAGATGCTCAGAAGGCGGTAACCCTCTGATTCCATTTTAGGAAAATGCAAGGAAAATTGAATAACAGTTTCAGCGATAACATTTCCTTATCAATCAAGACCCAATCATTATGAAATTATGCACACCTCTCAGTCACATGGGTGTGGTTGGACAGGTCTATTGTAGAAACAGATGGGGGTAATTTGTTATTGAATATGGCCATTTTTTTCGCTTATAAACATGCCATAAACTGGAATTTAAAAAAAATAAGGAGAGAACTACCATATACATTTAGTACAGATGGAATTAAGGTATTAGTCATAGTGTATCTGTGCACGAAATATCAGTGTATCTCAAAATCGGGCCCTGACATCCCAGCTTCCTATTTCAGCTGCTTGTGGCAAACGGCGTGAGGTGAGAAATGACGCTTTCTGAGGTGGAAGGTCTCATATCATAGCTTTTATTTTTTTCTGTATGTCATTCGAATCCAGCTATTCCACCATGCATGACAAAAATGGTAAAGACAGGAAAAGTTTGCACCCCCATTGTCACCTAGAAATATTACATCATCATTTGTTCTGTGTGGTTAATATGTGTGTGCACGTGTGCATGTTGATGATGTGGTCAATTATTTTTTGATTATGCAAATGTGTCTGATATTATTTATGCAGATGTGTCTGATATTGTTTCAGGGATGTATCTTCATCAACTGAGAACATATGCCAAAATAGCACCACCTCAAAAGAAAAAGCTTTCATTTGATTATTCAGGTGAGAAATGCTTGACTTTATAGTAAAATTGAAATGGATTTGACGATTAAGTTGATTTATGACATTGAAGTTGTTTGTTTTGTGTGTGTGTGTGTGTGTGTGCGTGTGTGCGTGCGTGCGTGCGCGTGCGTGCGCGTGCGCGCGCACACAGACTGAAGAATAGATGTGCTTTAAAGTGGTGGCTGAGAGAATATTTATGTCTAGGATTTAATGGCACCAAATTGGTACATTCTTATTTGAAATTTCACTTTCATTTAAGAGGAATAGTTCTTCACATGCACACACACACACACACACACACACACACACACACACACACACACACACACACACACACACACACACACACACACACACACACACACACACACACACACACAGAATCACTTGTGCACACACGCACGCACACATGCACGCACACACGCATGCTCATGTGTGCACACATGTTGCGCGCGCGCGCCACACACACACACACACACACACACACCACACACACACACACACACACACACACACACACACACACACACACAGAATCACACACAGAGAATCTCTCTCTCTCTCTTTCACACACACACACACACACACACACACACACACACACACACACACACACACACACACACAACATGGACACACACACACACACACACACACAGACGCACGCACACACACACACACTTTCTCATGCTCACACTCACACTCATGCTTGCGTAAACACACAGTGACACACCTTTCATTTGTCATTTACCCAGTCAGGCCGCATCTGATGATAAATACGGCTGTTTTCTCCAGTTGCTGCTGTGGGGCTTCATGGTCAGAGTTGTATTTGACCATGTGTCCTGTGGCGTCATTTGATAGAGATGACATATCTGCAGTACATGTTCAGCTGTAAGCTTATCATAACTGCAGGGACCAGTTAGGACCAGTGTGGAATCACATCAGGACTACTTGCTGCTCTCTGGACAGAATGTGGTAGTCATCTCTTTCTGTCCGTGACTTATCTGTTGATTCTGCATTCCTCTGCTTTATGGTGCTGTTGTTTGGTTGGTCTTCCTGGACCCCTCTTTTTACTATCTCATCTGCTGTCTTGTTTCCTGGTAACCCACAGTAAGCAGGTATCCACTTGAGGACCATTCTGGTTCTCCTGACTTGGTGGAAGTCCTTGGTCAGGTGAGGAATCTTGTCATTCTCCAGGGCCAGGAGAACAGAGAGAGTTTCTGAAAGAACGCTCATTTGATAGCCTGTGTCAACTGTATTATGAATGTATGGAGGCTGGTTACATGAGTGGTTCTGCATCTGCATAGCAATTGGTGTAGTGTTTGCTCATAGGAATACTGGCAGTTGTGGTTTTAGTTCCTGGGAAGTTGAGGACACCAGCTCCTGTGTTAGTCACAGCTTTTTTGTCTGACCCATCAGTGTATATTCATGGCTCTTGTAGAATATATAGATACTGCTCTTCTGTCATACCCAGTGTGAAAGCCCAACTTGCTTTATTATCTTGTGCTTTGTTTGAGGTGACATGTGGGACATAGTGCAGATTTCAAAATTCAGCTGTTCTGGTTGCTGTGATTCTGGCAGTTGCAAAGGTGATAGTGGAAATGTCTCCTCTGCTTCTTGTTTTCTGTGGACAAATCTTTTCCATTTCAGAAATTTTTGATGAGACTATCCAGCATCTGTTTCATGGGATCATTTGTCAAAGTCGTTAACTTCCAGCCAGAAACATGTTCTGGGCTTCTCTTCTCTGGATGAAAGGCTGGATTCTTGTAAATGTTTCCATGTTTTGGATTGGTGTAGACCTCATTGCACCAGTGATTGAGGGCCTGGTTCTGTATTTTGTCAAAGGCCTGCAGGTTGGTCTTGGTTGACCATGCATTGAAGTCATATTGGGAGGTGGGGTCTGATTGTTCCATGGTGTACTGTTTGTGTCTTTTTATCTAGTGCTTGCCAACTTCTTGAGGATGGCTTACTTTCACCTGACCATAGCTTCTGTTTTTGCAGTGTGTGGTTTCTAGGTCTATCTGTTGTCAAAAGTGACTGAGGTAATTGTGTTCTTCATTCTTCCTAAGAGGGTGTCTCAAAGCTTGATGATGCCAACCTTCTGTTTGGTAGACATGGTGAATAATGTTGCAGAGGTCTTATTTTTGTAACAAAGGTGTACCATCTTTCTGCTCATACATTCAGCTGATCTGCTGCCTGTTGCATTCTGTTAGTGGCAGTTGTTGCATGTTCTTCATTATTACAGATCACCAGGTTGTTGACATACTCAGCTGCTTTGATATCCTCAGGTTGTGCTGTTATCAACTGATAAATGAATGGAAGGAAGAGAGTAGGGGAGAGGACTCCCCTTGTGGAAGGCCAAAGTGTAGTAGGATTGTTTTGCTGTGGTCATCATTGACGGAGACTCTTGATGTGCGGTTGTAGAGGTAGGCCTTGATCCACTTGCACATTTTGCTGGAAATCCCCGCCATCAGCAGTTTGATAAGTCATTTATCAATCCTGGCCTGGTCATTTTAACAGGTCTTTCAAATAACAAGGATAAATTTTTGTTCTTGGACAGTGTCTTAAGTCTCTTGTGACTGGCTTCTTAACTTCTGTGCTGCGGAGTTGTTTGTTTGCAAGGAGCTTGTTGCTTTCCAAATACTGCTGGAGGAGCTCATCTACAGTTTTTTTTCCATGGTCTTCACCATGCAGCTGGTCAAGTTGACTGTGTGGTAGCTGAAAATCTGCTTTTGGTTCTTGATACGCATGAGGATGGACACCATGGTTGTCTGTCTCCAAGTTTGTGGCTGTCACCTTCTTCCTGTATGTCTTCTACTTGTAAAAGTTTGTGTACTGCTGAATTGCTAAGATAGGTAAGCATCTCACTGCTGATACCATTTGAGCCAGGGGTCTAGTTTACCTTCAGCTTCTTCAATGATAACTTGACTTCATGGAGAGTAAGGGATAGTTTCATATATTCCACTGTGGCTTCCATTGCTGTTTTTGGCAACGTTCTGGCAACTCCTGTGACACTGTTGGTGCCAAACTGTACCATCCTCCACTGTTCCTTTGGTCCCATCAACACTGTGGAGAAGTGGGGGGGGGGGCCTGGTGCATGGGCAACAGCCTGTCCTCCATATCACCCCGCCCAGGCTTGCACCCTGGAGAGATCACTCCAGCTTCACCTCATGATGTTGAAATAACAAGGGAAGCAGCAGTCTGCAGGTTATAAGCTACTACTCAGTTGGCATAGAGTGTAGCGTCAGGGGCTGCTTCCGACGTTGGGAGAGATTCTTGGATCTCACTGGACAGTTACTGCCCACCTAAGTGGGCAGCCCCCAGCCAAAAAGGTTCTGTCCCACCACAGTCTGCCTTCTCCGTTGGGTGCTTGGAGATTAGGAAAACACCGACAAGCAGACTGCAAGACCTGCACCAGCCAAGAAAGAAAGAAAACCAAACATAAAATAAAAGAGGCCAGCTGTCAAACTTGGATGTTGGAACGTCAGTACAATGACAACAGGACTGTCAGAGAACCTCCAAAACAGCGATGCAAGAAAGACAGCTGTCATCAATGACGAGCTCCTGAAACTACAGGTAGACAGACGCCTTGCAAGAAACGCACCTAGTTAACTTAGGCATGCTCAAGGAGAAAGACTACACCTTCTTTGGGCAAGGAAGAGTGCAGAGGAACACAGAGAACATGGAGCTGGATTTGCAGTCAGGAACTCTCTGCTGAAAAGGGTTGATTGAGGTGACAAGGGATCTGAATGCCTGCTGACTCTCCATCTCCATAGGTCTGCTGGCCTAGTCATTCTTATTAGTGCCTTTGTTGCTACTCTAACATCTACACCAGAAACAAAGGAGGAGTTCAGTGTTAACCTCTTCGACACTGTCAAGAATATCCCTGGCAAAGAACACGTTGTCCTCCTTGGCAACTTCAGCGTCAGAATGGGTGCCAGTCATGAATCTTGGCCTTGCTGCCTTGGATGTTTTGGAGTTCGCAGATTCAGTGAAAATGGGCAGTGTCCCTGGAGCATTGTTCTTATCATGGCCTCTGAATGGCCATCTCATACTTCCATATGAAGCCTCAACACAAAGTGTCATGAAGACATCCTCCATCAAACCATTGGCACCAACTGGACATGGTCATTGTCAGACAAACAAACCACAAGTTTTGTGCTGCTCACCTGCACACACCATAGTGCTGACTGTGACACAGACTGCTCACTAGTGTGTTGCAAGATCAGGCTGCAAGCTAAGAAGCTCAACTGTACCAACTGTGCATTGACATTTCTTCATATGGAAGTATTGCATTGACATTTCCAAGATGTGGTACCCAGAGAAAGTTGAGGAATTTGCCAAGTCTCTCAGAGGTGCTTTATCCACAGACCAACCACACAACTCTGCCTCTGAAAAATGGGACCACCTCCAGGAGACCACTCAGAAAACAGCCCTAGCTACCATTAGGATGAAGACATCCAAGAACAACAACTGCTTTGAAGCCAGTTTCATTGAGATGACCTCCGCTATTGCTGCAAAGTGTGCTGTCTTGGATGAATACAAGTGCTCGCCAAGAGAGAAATCCCTGCAAGCACTCAGAGCTGCCAGGAGCAAAGTGCAGCAGACAAATAGATGTGCCAACGAATACTGGCAACAGCTCAGTGATGACATCTGGACTGTCGTAGCTACAGGCAACATAAGAAGTATGTACGAGGGCATCAGGAAAGCTCTTGGTCCAACATAGAGCAGAACAGCCCCCTCAGATCCACCAGTGGGAAAGTGATCACTGACAAAGGCAAGCAGACGGAGAGATGGATGGAACACTAGTCAGAGCTATACACCAGGGAGAACTTCATTGCTCCTCAGCCCTCGATGCGATTGAAGCTCTGCCCATCATGGAGGAGCTAGAAGCTAAACCAACACTAGAAGAATTCTGCAAGGCAATTAGCAGCTTGACCTGTGGGAAAGCACCTGATAATGATGGCATCCCCCAGACCTCATCAAGCACTGCAAGAACACCCTCCTGTAGTCCCCACATGATGCCGTCTGTCAGAGTTGGAGAGAAGGAACAGTACCACAAGACATGAAAGATGTCAAGATCGTCACCCTCTATAAGAGCAAGGGAGACAGAAGTGACTGCACAACTAAGGAGCATTTTCCTGACTGAACATCATGGGCAAACTGTATGCCCCAGTTGTGTTGGTGCATCTCCGAAAGCTTGCTGAGTACATCCTCCCTGAGTCCCAGTGCAGCTTCTGATCAGAACGTTCCACAGCAGACATGTTTTTTCCCCATCTTCAACTACAGGAGAAATGCAGAGAACAGCAAAAACTCCTCTACATCGCCTTCATCAACCTCACCAAGGCCTTTGACCTGGTCAGCAGGGATGGACTGTTCAACATTCCCCAGCAAAGAGGATTCCCCCCCCCCCCCCCCCCCAAAGCTGCACAGCTGATCAGATCATTCCACGATGATATAAAGACAACCATCCAGTATGAGGGCAGCATGTCCAAACCCTTTGTCATCAAATACAACGTCAAGCAACACTATGTCCTATGTCCTTTTCAGCATGATCTTTTCCATGCTCTTGAAGTATGCTTTTGGGACTGCAAAGAAAAGAGTGCACCGATGCACCGAACCCGACGGGCGACTCTTCAACCTTGCAAGACTGAAAGCAAAGACAAAAAGGTGCATGAGGCCATTATCAGAGACCTGCTCTTTGCCAGTGATACTGCTGTTACCTCACACACTGAGCAACAACTCTAGTGCCTCATAGCAGATTTTCCCCAAGTCTGTATAAAGACTTTGGTCTGACCATCAGCCTGAAAAAGACAAATGTGCTGAACCAAGACGTGGACACTCCACCTGTCATCAACATCAACTACTACAAACTTGATGATGTCCACCAGTTCACATACCTCGGGCCCATCATCGGGAACAATCTGTCCTTCGATGCCGAGATCAACAAGCGCATTGGTATGGCTGCAGCAGCCTCAAGCCGACTTACTGCTCGCGTCTGAGAGAACCCAAAGCTGTTAACTCCCACCAAGATGGCGTTGTATATCACTTGTATCATCAACACTGCTGTGTGGCAGCAAAACATGGACAACACATGCCAAACAAAAGCAAAAGCTGAACAGCTTTAACTTGCGCCGCCTTCGCTGGGTCCTTGGCATCAAGTGGAGTGACAAAATGCCAAACGCACAGATCCTAGCATGCACTGGTCTCCCCACCATGCACACACTGCTCAGACAACACAGGCTGCACTGGCTTGGCCATGTGTGCCGGGTGGTAGACAGATATATGCCATAGGATATCCTTTATGGTGAACAAGTCTCCGCCAAAAGATCTTTTGACCGCCCCCTTCTACAATACAGAAACATCTGCGAGCACGATGAGAGCTGGGAAAACACAGCAGCTAACCACAAGAGAGGGCAGTTGGCACAGTATGCTCCAGAAGCATCATCCATGACCATAGTGGGCACTGACTGATGGAGGCCTACTACTGTGGCTTTGGTTGGGGTCTTTCTTCTCTCTTCTTTCCTTGCTTCTCACTGGTGTTCAGTTCTAACTGGGGTATTGCTCTCATTTGCAATGCTGTCGTTTGCATAGCCTTTTTGCAGATTGATCAGCTGATTGTTTCCGAGTCAGAATTTTTCCTGTTCTTTGAGGGTGACTTTGGCCCAGCTGTTGTAATTGTTGTTGTTGTTGTTGAGCTGCTTGGTAATCATACAGAGTTTTCTGCCATCCTTCTCAAAGTTTAGAGAGCTTTCTTTCTCTCTCCACCTCCAAACATTTACATTGCAGTTTTGACTTAAGACATTGGCTTTTGCTGGGCTAGAGTTTTATGTTATTTTGATCAAATTGAGTGGTTTCTGCTTTCGTCCTGGCTTCTAAGTTCTAACAGGGCATCCTTAACCCCTTGAGTGCCGATGTTTGTTGACATCCGGTGTTTTCCATGTGCCGGGGAAAAACGTTGCATCACCACCATGTACAATAAAACAATTGCTTCCATATTTATGGGAATCTATGCATGAAATTACACAGAATGATGCATTAGGCTTGCCTGAATATATTTTAGGCTATGCAAACAAGAGCATTGCAAATTGTAATATTTTGTGGAAATTCCCATAAAAAACTCAGAACCGCTCACGATAGAAACAAAAAAACAAAACAACAGCAAAAAAACAACAAAAACAAACAAAGGAAAAAATAGATATGACCCTCCTGATGAAATCTGAAAGTGTTCAGGCTTTGGCTGACCTCCTGACGGATCACTGACAGCTGACGAGCTACAAAGAGCTGCAGTGTACTAGTGCACTAAGTGGCTTGACCCAGTCAAGTGGTCCCTGTCGCCATGCCCCCACCCCAAGTCCCAGTCCACCACATCACCTTAGTCCTCCCCTTGCCACTTCTGATACTACTCACTGAAAGTGTTGCAGCGGTATTCTACAATGGCAGTCCTGTTTGAACGGTATGAAGTTGTTGGCTAGCTGCCAGTATTGCCTGGGGCCACAAACCCTTTGTGTCAGTGCTCGTAAAATCAATACCTTTCATGTTGGGTCTGTCTGGTGCACATTTCATACTAGCAGCGAGTAACTACTGCTGTTTTCAACCTCTTCTTGTGTCAGAATTGTCTTCTGAATCATCCTACAGTCATTTATAACTTCTTGGCTCAACTCACATGCTTTCAAAGGCTGAAAACATACAAGCATTGCAAGACAGTCTTGGTGTCAACATTTTGATGAAAACCAGTTTCTCTTTTCAGACATAAAACCAATTTGGTGAGGGTTGTATAGGTCAGAAAGTCACGTAAGGGAAGACAGTCACTTTTATGAACCATCCCTGAGACTGACAACATCAGTCAGTGCTTCTCTCCCATTTACATTAGGCTGGAACGTGTGCCAAACTACCTCTGTAAATTTTACATTTGTAGGCACAAGAGAAGGCTCCGAGAGCTCCGTAAATTTTACATTGACGGCACTTAACACGTTAAGTTCATGCAGTTCTGTACTCCAGTATGGTTTGTACTGCTTCCTAGCTGCCCTTGATAATGATGGTTTCATGGGCTGCATTAAGAAACATTCGCATTAACGTCTTTCACCACCATGTTGGTGTCTCTACCTTACAGTGAGATGCCTTTGATGAGTTCGCTGATATGGTTTCCTAAGAGGGTCCAGGTTTCCTTGTTATGGTTTCACTTTCCTATAGTTTCACTCCTTTTGAGCATGACTTCACACTGAAGGTCAGGAAGGTTTGGAAATTGGTCACTTTCTTGCTGTTGCTTACCCACCTCACTGGTTATTTTCTTGTTCATTTCTTCAGTGCAGAATGACAGGGGTGGAAGTGGTGTTCCATTATTTGGAATAGAACATGGTGCAGTCAAAAGGACTGTTTAACAGGTTGAACCTGTTGTCATTCTGCCAGTTTTCTGCTACTTGACATTGATGGTCCATGTGGTCATGCCCCACCTTTGTGAGTGACTGTTATGGAGAGATGTGATTTCAAGGTTAAATGAAGCTGAAAAATAAATATTAAACAGTGTTGTGTCTAGTGTAGTGAGTGACAAAAGAGATGAATGAATTAAGATATTTTTTTATCTTTGATCAGGTGATTTGATGACACAGAAGCCACTGAATCCTCAGGATACCCACATTGACTTGAAAGATTTTTCACAATTGAAAGGGTGAGTAATAATAATGAAGACAGGGTCAGTGTTGGTACTCAGATACAGATTAATTGGTATTTTCAGCAACATATTAACCCCTCGAGTGTCGACATTTTTTTACATAAAGTGTTTTCGGCGTGACAGGGAAAAAAATGTTGCATCGCTACCATGTACATTAAAACAACTGTTGCTTCCATATTTATGGGAATCTATGCATGAAATTGCACAGAATGGTGCATTTGGCATGACTGAATGTACTTTCAGATGATTTATGTAGTAAGTTCTTGAAATTACTACATATTTGTAATATTTTGTGGAAATTACCATAAAAAACTCATAACTGCTTGCGATAGAAACTAAAAAAACAAAGGAAAAAATAGAAGATATGACCCTCCTGATGAAATCTAAAAGTATTCAGACTTAGGCTGACCTCCTACTGACAGATCAGTGACAGCTGATGAGCTACAAATAGCCACAGTGTGCTAGTGCACTCAGTGGCTTGACTCATCAAGTCGTGGGCTGCCTGGCTGCCTGCACGCCCCCACCACACCCACTGGACTCCATCATCCTAGTCTTCCCCCTGCCACTTCTAATACTACTCACTGACAGTGTGGCTTAGTTATGTATTATAATTCTACAATATGGTTGTGTCTGTCAGTGAAGTGTAAAGTGTTGGCTAGCTGCCAGTATTGCCTGTGGCCACAAACCCTTTGTATCACCTGCTGCTCGGAAAATTCGGAAAATTCGTGTTGGGTCAGCCTGCTGCACATTTCATCCCAACAGTGAGTAACTACTGCTGTTTTCAACCTCTTATTGTGTCAGAATTGTCTTCTGAATCATCCTACAGTCATTTTGTAAGTTCTTGACTCAACTCGCATGCTTTCAAAGGCTGAAAACATGCAGCAGTGCAAGACAGTTCTGGTGTCAGCATTTTGCTGAAAACCAGTTTCTCTTTTCAGATAAATTAAACCAATCTGGGGAGAGTTGCATAGGTCAAAAAGTCATGTAAGGGAAGCCAGTCACTTTTATGAACCCTCTGAGACTGACAACATCAGTCAGTCAGAAAACTGTATGTGGCTTTCATTGACTTCGAAAAGGCGTTTGATTCAGTTTCAAGAAAACTTCTGTGGCCTGTACTGTTAAAGAATGGTATTAAAGGTAAGATTTATAGATGTATCAAAAGTATGTATACTTCTGTGAAAGCAAGAGTACGATGTGGTACACAGTTTACTAGTTGCATTACTTGTAGAAATGGAGTGAAACAAGGTGATGTGTGTAGTCCCATTCTTTTTTCTTTGTTTATAAATGAACTTGCTCTCGAAATGATTAATAATGGTAGACACGGCGCAAACCTGAGTACTGAATTGATCGAATTATATATTCTATTGTTTGCTGATGACATTGTTTTATTATCGAAACTGCGGTTGGTTTACAGACACAACTAAACAGCCTCTACAGAGCAGCTTGCAAGTTACAACTTTAAGTAAACATGGATAAAAGTAATGTAATGGTATATAGGAAAGGTGGATTTTTAGCGAATACTGAGAAATGGTTCTATAACAATACAAGGATGGCTGTTGTAAACTCATATCAGTATTTAGGAATATTGTTCGCCTCCCAAAGCCCAACCCCTCGTCCTCGTCGTGGGAGGTGGAAACGGGTAATGCTGGCCAACGGGGCACTGGTGAAGCTGCGACTGGCTTAGCAGGCCGGCAGTGGATAAACAAATTGCTCAAGACAACATAAGGAGATACAAACGGACTGATTACAATGGAAAATGACGCGGCGAGGAAAACGGACAACGATTAAAGAAAAACGAAAAGGTTGGGACCTGGAACATTTGCGGTTTGATGAACAAAGAACCAGAGATAGTAGAGTTCATGACCCAGTGCAAGATCTCCATACTGGGCATTGCAGACATCAGAAAGAAAGGAACAGGAACAAAGGAAATAGACGCCAACTATGTTCTCATTTGGAGCGGTGTAAGCAAGGAACAGAGAGCAGCACATGGCGTGGGTTTCATCGTACACCATGACAAGGCAAAAGACCTAGTGAGTACAGAGTTCATTTCAGAGAGACTCTTGAAGATCGGCATTAGCCCTTTCAGTGCCAGAGAAAAACGTAAACATGTGCTTCCCATTGCCGGGGAATTTTGAGGATTCGAGGGTAATAATTAACAAAAATTCTAGTGCAAAAACTGTAAGAGATACAACAAAGAAACATAAGTGTTTTTTGAAGGAAAATGAACGAGGATTCTGAATCTGAGCTTATTTTTCTCTTAGCTTGATTGCAAAGACCTGTCCAGGTATTCCAAAGTGGAAATAATTTTTTTGTGTTGTCTAAAAAGTAAGTTTCCATCTCTACAGATTGATACCCAACACACTCACAAACAAAAAAACAGCTGAAAATGACTTGTTTGTTGTCAGTTTACATACATAAATGAAAACAAAACATATGACATCATAAAATGTTCATGAAACGATACTAAACCCATGCAGACAAATAAGTAAGTAACCATCCCATCAATGATAGACCTGGTTTCGGTAAACATAAAAGTGATTGTACTAGACACTGAACAGTCAAACTACATGACAGTCAGTGTACTCAGACACTGAACAGTCAAACTAAATGACACTCATGAATTGGTTCTCTCTGTTCTTCAGGTTCTGCAATCAAAACAAGAGAAAATAAGCCCAGAATCAGAATCCTTATTCAAATAAGTCAATCAGCTCATGCTCATCAGTCAGAAACAGCTTGAAAAAGCATAGCACACGTCACCAGTTCCCACTTTCAATCCTGGATTTCATAAAAATTGAGGAATGTCTGACTGTTGTCCATTTGGAGGCCAACAGATTTTCAGTGAGCGAAACACTTCGCTGATCGCCACGCCCCCTGCCATGCCGTCTAACTGGGGCACAGCTCCTCTGCACCTCTCCTGTCCCTCTCCCCCTTCTCATCTTCCCCCCTTCCCACAACACGAACACGTGCGTGACCCATCTCACCATGTACCATCACGTTCACTGCTGTTGGGTCCAAAGTCCGAAGTGTCACTGCCTGCGCGCTCGCCACTCGCACTGACCACGGCAGTCGCGGTCTGACTCGTACTTGTTATCGTCTGCTTGCATCGATTCAGCCAGCAAGCGTTGAATGTCGGCGTGGTCATTGTTACTTTCTCCACCCTCATGTTGAAGCGAATCATCAGATAACAAATTCTCTCAATCGTCATCATGCTGTAAAATCATTTGAACGGCCTCTAGAGTCGTGAAAGTCCGCTGATGTGAGCCACCGTTCGGCTTGTCGAAGGTTGCGTCACCATTGTGCTCCACTTCACGTGGTCCAGTTACCAAATCATTAGCGACAATAAAGGTGTCTTCCCTATGACGTATCCTAATTTACATCCTATTTTTATATTGTAGACACATATAGCTCACTGTGCAGCGTTCCTGTGTGCTTACTGGCTCACACAGTTGTGAACGAAAAATCGGAAAACTCCTGCAACGTCAACGGATGGCTCTTAGGCAATATAGCAACACCTTTTGTGCAACGTCAGCTGACGGCTTATAGGCACTGAACTGGTTAGAGAGGACAACAATATCAACAACTACAATCAAGTGTATGCACCATGTAATGACTCCTACTCAGATGAGGATAAGGACTCCTTCGAAATACTCTCGGACACCATCAACAGCATCCCGGACCAAGAAGACCTGTACGTCATAAGAGATTTCAGTGGCAGAGTCGGAGAGAGAAGAACACCATGGACAAAACACCTTGGTCCACACAGTGACTACAGAACACCATGCAACTACAACGGCAACCATGTATTGGAACTGTGTGCAGAGCATGATCTTATTGTCACCAACACCTTCTTCCAGCACAGAGCCACTCAGATCTACACCTGGTACAAATGGAGCGATATCGTCTCATCTCAAATCGACTTCACACTAGCAAGATCTAGAATGCGGAGCAACATCAGAGACACAAGAGCCATCCCCAACGCAGGCCTGGACACAGACCACAGGCCAATCATCACGACATTGGTCACTCAGAAGAAGAGGAAGTGCACCAAAAAGAAGAAACAGCCGGAAAGACTCAACATGCACAAGTTTCAAGATGAAGAGGTGCAGACTCAGATCAGGTGCACCATCAGTGAAAAATTGGACTGTAGTGACCCTACATTACTAAACGTAGAGGAAGCTTGGGGCATCTTCAAGACAGTCCTCCTGGACACTATAAAAGAAGCCTGTGGCACCAAGAAGACAGGAGGAAGAAACAGAAAGGCAACAGCTTGGTGGAACAAAGAAGTGAAGGATGCTATCAAGGAAAAGAAGAAACTATACAAGGTCTGGGTCAAGTCAAAGGATGAAGAGGACTACATCAAGTACAGACTTGCAAGAAGACACAGCAAGAAAGTTGTGAGAACAGCAAAGGAAAAGTCATGGACCCAGTATGGTGAAAAACTCTGTGAAACATGCAAAACTTCCCCAAGAGAGTTTTTACAAGAATGTGAAAGCGATGAGAGTGCGAGATGAACCTTTCGATCCAACCACTATCATCAACGATGCAAACGGGGAAGCATTGCATGAAGAGGAGAAAATAGTGAAGAGATGGGAAAACTATTTCAAAGACCTACTCAACCCATCAGGAGTACGGGCACAAGACACACAGTCCCAGTTCACCCCCAGCCACCCAGACCACTCAGAACCTACCATCCTAGAGAGTGAAGTAAAAAAAGCAGTGAAGACCAGTCCTAAAGGCAAGGCAGCTGGAGTCGACGGCATAACAACTGAAGCCATCCATGTGTGCAGTGAAACCGGAATTCAGTGGCTCACCACCATCTTTTAGAAAGCTTGGAAGGAGAGAAAAGTACCAGAAGACTGGCAAAATGCAATGGTGGTGCCAATATGGAAGAAGAAGGGCAGCAAGAAAGACTGCAGTACCTACAGAGGTATATCATTACTCAGCCATGTAGGGAAAATGTACGCAAAGATCCTGGAGCAGCGCACTCGAGCGAAAACAACATCTCCTCAGTGATGCCCAATTTGGCTTCAGAAAAGGAAGAGGGTGCACTGATGCAATCTTTGCACTCCGACAACTGTGCGAGAGGGCGATCAAATATGATTGAGATCTCCATCTTGTATTCGTTGATCAAGAAAAGGCCTTTGATCGAGTCAACAGAGACAAGCTATGGAAGGTCCTTGAGCAGTACGACGTCAAGGGCCAGCTGCTAGACAACATTCGGGCCATCTACGCCAACAGCAGGAGTGCAGTCCGCACCGCCAGTGGAACATTTGACTGGTTCCCAGTGACATTGGGAGTAAGGCTGGGCTGTAATCTCTCCCCTCTTCTCTTCGTGATCTATATGGATCAGATTACGAAGGAGGCAAACCCAGACCCTGAGGCACTCAATGAACTCATGTTTGCGGACGACCAGGCAATGGTGAACAATGACAAGATACAGCTACAGGAGCACACAGACCAGCTCAATGAAAGCTGCTAGACATACGGCATGAAGATCAGCGTCAGCAAGACTGAGGTCATGACTGTCAGTAAGAGACCAAACAAACTGGATATCAACATCAATGGAACCCAGTTGAAGCAAGCCAGCGAAATTAAATACCTGGGCAGCATCTTCACTGAAAATGGCAAACTAGACAGAGAAATCGAGACCGATGCCAGAAAGCCAACGCAGTCAGCTACCAACTTGCCCCTCTTCTGAAACACCCCAGCATTCCCACCAGCATTAAGGCGAAACTCATCAACGCCATTTTTCTACCAACGCTGACATACCAGTGCCAGACATGGTTCCTAACTAAAGTCCTCGAGAGAAAACTGGTCACCTGTGAAATGAAATGCCTGAGGAAAGCAGTAAACAAGACAAGGCGGGACAAGATCAGAAATGAGGTGATACGAGACATGGTAGGAGCAACACCAATCCTACAACACATCGAACATATGAGGATCAAGTGGTTCGGACACCTCACACGTATGCCCCTAAACCATCCAGCTCTTTGGGCATACAACACCAGATACTCTGGCTGGAGAGCCAGAGGAAGACCAAGACGATGATGGAGCGACTCCGTGGCAGACACCCTCAGAGCTCACGAGATGTCCCTTCTCCAGGCCACCCGCCTTGCTGTGACAGACGACTGTATCTCCCCGCGACGTCCACCGGTACAAGCGGAAGGAAAAAGTAAAAGTAAAGTAAGGAATATTGTTCTAAACAAGACTTAGTTTTAATTATGCATGTCAAGATTTAGCAAGTAGAGCAAAACAAGCTGCGTTCAGTAATCTAAGTCAGCTAAATAAACTAAGTAGTAATTCGTTAAAATTATTTTTGAAATTGTTTCATACTCAAGTTCAACCAATTTTACTGTATGGTTCAGAAATATGGGGTTTAGAGAAAGCAGCTTTGGTGATTGAAAGTGTTCAATTGTTTATGTTGAAAAAATATTTGGGGTCAACATTAGAATACCAAACGATTTCATTTATGGTGAGTTGGCAAGATTTCCCTTAACTATAAACTTAAGCATTTGTTGTATTTGATATTGGCTAAAACTAAGAAGAATGAGTGAAGAGAGATTGCCGTATAAGGCATATAAAATGCTATTAAATTTAGCCAACAGAGGAAAAATAAATTGGGCCTCAAAAGTCCGTGATATAGTTTATACGTACGGTTTTCCATACGTCTGGAAAAATCAGGGTGTGGGTTGTATAAAGTCTTTTATAAAAACTTTCAAAGATTAGTTGATTGTAGATGGCAAAATCGGGATTATCATATTAATACTAGTGACATCAACCAAAGGACATAACTCTTGAGAGTCATGTAGGAATTATCTCCCATGTTGTCAAACTTTTCCAAGTACATAACTCTTGAGAGTCACGTAGGAATTATATAATATAAATATAATACTAGTGATGTTTTTGCACAATATAGAAAGTTTAAACAGTCACATGAGGTAGAAGCATACTTGTTGTTGGACTTTAACAGATTTGTTAGATACGTGTTCACAAGATTTAGGTTTGGTTTGTCTGACTTATCAGTGCATAGTCTAAGATATAAAAGACGTGAAAAAGAGGCAACGAAATGCCCATTATGTAACAGTGTTACTGATAATGAAATTCACTTTATTCTATGTTGTCCAGCCCTTGGGGATCTGAGACGCCTGTTAATTCAGCCCAAGTACTACTGAGTCATTCTTTGCTAATGGTGACTGAAAGGAAGAATTGGGACATTTTTCAAAATAAACCAAATACTTAAATATTTGGTTCTGAGAAAGTTGAATCACAGCAGATTGATATTTTATAAAGAAAAAAGCAGTAGGTTTCGTTTTCCCACACAAAGTCATGGACAAGAGAGGAGTATGTCAGATGTAACACATGTTACACTGTGACATGAATGTAGCTGCAGGAGCAATAGTAATAAGCAAAAGAATAAAATTCATTTTAGAACTTTGAAAACATTTTGCTAGAAGTCTGTGTTTTCAGATATGTATTGTTATCTACTCCATTGACACAGCAGCTCATGTATCTCTGATGTGACACTGTAACGCGAGTTACAGAATTGTCAAAAAATTATTTAACAAACACACAATGTTGCAATCTCAGAGCTTTATTTGCAGTAAACATTCAAAAATCATTTAACAGTTTGTTTACAATGAATCACATCTGGATGAGATAATGCAGATCTGAAGACAAAGTGTAACCTGTGTTAGCGTTACGCAAGGATGTCATGAGAGGAGAAAAACTGAAAAGTTCCAAAGTAAACATATCAAATAATGCTTAAAGACTGAAAGAGACAAATAGGCTTTACATTTGACAAACTGTCAGTGAAAAACAGGTGTTCTCTGTAACGCTGCATCCTTAAAGCTGCTTTTGATACTCCACTTTCTTCTGCATTTTGATGTTGATTCCCACTAGGGCCAAGGGCTGTAATAGCTGCAGACTGCTGGGCATTTTTCCTTTGAAAAATTCTGGATGAAACTCTCAAGAGGTTGGTCCCTGAAGGTTCTGGTTCATCTGAAAATGTGAATATAACATAAAACTCAAGACTTTGACTTTAAAAACAAAATCTAGTTCCATCTCTCACCACAACATATGAAAAACAACAACTGAAAAAAATACCACCACCTCCACCCCCACACACACACTCACAAACACACACACATACATTCTCCATCTTCTCACCCTTCCCCCAGTTCAGGAGTTATTCAAATTCAATTCAGAGCTGTTGAGAATGCAGTCTCTCTCTCTCTCTCTCTCTCTCTCTCTCTCTCTCTTCTCTCTCTCTCTCTCTCTCTCTCTCTCTCTCTCATAAACCCTTTATTGTCAGATTAATTAACGTAAAGGTTGTACTGATACATTGAAAATATAACTCATCAAGGAAAACACCACATCATGAATGAAATGCAAGAAACATGTTTATATAACTTTGTTATTTAAACGCATAGAATGAAATTGCAAACTGATTAAAAGTTTTAACAACTGTTAATTTAGATGAAACTTGAACTGAAACTTTATAATACAATAAACTGAAAAGTACTCATGTGCAGACATACACATACACATGCAAACACACACGCATGCTCACACACTCAAATGAAATTGTTCAAAAAGCCCTAAATTCTGGAAACGTTCATAACATATTAATAACACATTAAAAAAAAAAAATTTTCATTAAATAATCTTGTAACAATACAGAATCTATACATATTTATCAAAAATACATATGTGCATAACTGCAATCAGTTTAAAAATAAATACATCAAAACCAAGTGCGCGCACGTAATTGTAGTCACATGAAACGTAGGTTGCGATGTCGCTAAATTTCCCTCATTCTGCACAATCTCTAATATCTTGTGAATGTAAAAGTTCAGTTAAGCCATTTTATGATAAAACTATAAACAGACTTAACCTTTCTATCGCTTTCTCTACTCAGGAAAAGCGAGGAAACAACCACAACCACCACTCGCGTTTCACATGACACAGACCGGTTTCATTAACATTGTTTCTAAAATTGCGTTGGAAATCCAGTTCCCAAACTATATCGTGAAATTTGCATCATCAAACGTAAGCACATACATAAACAGCGTGAATAAGACTTACCAGCAACTGAAATGATCACGGCTGCCATAGAAATATATGCATTTCGAAGAGCAGTCAACAACTTTCACCATCAGTCATTCTAAAATAGAAAAGTAGTAAAAATGGTGCGTCAGCAGGGAAGAAAACAAACGCCGACATCCCAGCAGCTGGGAACTTGTTGCGGTGCGCACTGGCCGTCGTAAAAGACTTAAAAGGCATTGATTGTTTAACTCCTCCAAGTCACAAAGATATTGGTTAGATTGGGCTGTAATCAGCATATGGTTTTGTGTGTGTGTATTTGTGGGTGCTTGTGCATACATGTGCATGTACATGCAAATTATGTACACACCTCATTTAAATGTGCATGTTTAAATATATTGGCAAAGATTTTTCAGTTCTCTTCAGGTGGGTAATTTGTTTATAATATATTTTTGAGGTTTGTGATTTGCCTGTGGATCTGGCTTAGTAGGATATTGTGAATGCAAAAATTTAAATAGAAAACTGGGGAGAGGGTAAAGGAAGATAAGACTGTAAATTGATCAAAGGTCCCGCTATGTCTTGGCACTTATTCCTTTTTTGGTTTATACTTTTATTATTTTTAAGAAAGAATGTTGAAGGGCCACCCATAATGAAAGATGAAATTAGAGCAGCACTGAAAAAGATGAAACCAGGAAAAGCCCCAGGAGTAGACAGTATTACTACAGAGACAGTTGACGCCCTGGAGGAATTCGGTTTTGAAAAAGTAACAGTCCACCTAAATGAAATTTATTACACCAGAAAAATCCCCAAAGATATGTCAAAATCAATTTTCATTGCACTTCCAAAGAAAACAAGAGCCATAGAATGCGAACTCCATCCTACAATCACGAAAGAAACCTATTAAGAATAATCACGATGAGGACAAGGAACAGAATCAAAAAAGAAATAGCAGAAGAACGTGTGAATTTTTTGAAGGAACACCGAAAAGGAACTATTTGTGCCATACATCCTAAGAACTATCATAGTAAAGTCAGTCGAGTTGAAAAAGGATTTATATTTAAATACTTTATTGATTATAATTATATCAAGGCTTTCGATCGGGTAAGACATGAAGAATTGATCAACCAACTAGAAAGACTCAGTATTGATGGAAAAGATCTATGAATAATCAGAAGTTTGTATTGGGAACAAACAGCAGCAATAAGAATAGAAAACAATATAAGCTCTTTCCAAAATACCAAAGAAGAGTCAGGCAATGCTGTGTTCTGTCGCCAGATTTGTTTTCACTTTACAACGAAAGCATCATGAGAAACCTTGAAGAATGCCCTGGATGAAAGGTTGGAGGAAAAATGATAAACAACATTCTTTACGCAGATGACACTGTTCTAATTCAGAAAATGAAAGGGACCTACAAAACTTTGTAAATGTAATAGAAATAGAAAGCAAAAATTAAAGGCTAGAACTAAATAGCAAGAGGACTGAAGTCATGGTAATCAGTAAAAACAAGAAATCCCCTCATGCAAAATAACAGCAAATGGCACAACTTTGAGACAAGTTGATAAGTTCAAATGTCTGGGAATATCTCACCAGACGGCAGATGCCCATCAGAAACAGCTAGCTGAATCGGCTGAGCCAAAACAGCATTCAAGAAGATGAAAAGCATTCTTTCCAACAAATGCCTATCAATTAACATCAGAGAGAGAGAGTTCTTGAATGTTACATAGGACCGATAATGTTATATGGTTATAAGGTGTGGATAGTTGTTGTTGTTGTCTAACGCCGTCAAACGTGGAGACCAGATCTCATGACGAAATCGGCAGTCTTCAGCAACGCCTCCACACAGCCATGCAGCTTCTCCAGGAGTCCGGCAGGCTCTGGCCAGATCTCGTCCCTCAGCTTCCGTAGACCAGGGCAGTCCTGCAATATGTGCTCGGCTGTCTGCTCTGCCAGTCCACAGGAGCAGAGTGGAGAGGGTACAAGGCGGAGCTTTCTGGACATGTGGTGATTTAACCGGTTATGTCCAGTTCGTAGACGGAATATGGTGACTTGCTGTTGCCTGGACAGCTGGTGGTAACTGTCCTCCGCCTGTGGCTGGTTGTGCAGGGACCTGATGATGGTGGTCATCTCTGCAAGGGTCACAGGGTTGTCTTCCTGCTCTTGGCTGGCACCCTCCTTTGCTGCTCTATCTGCTGCATCATTGCCAGCAATGCCGCAGTGTGCTGGCACCCACTGCAGTACTGTTCTTGGGCTCTTGATGTCTTGTAGAGCTTCCTGCAGACGGGGCTGTTTGTTGTTCTGCAGGGCCTCAAGAACAGATCTGGCATCAGTCAGAAAGACGACAGGTGTTAGTTCGTCTGTGATCTGCTTGATGGTATCGGCAGCAAGAGTCAGGGCCTCCACTTCCGCTCGGTAGTTGCTGCAGTGCATTCCCGTAGGTGCTGCCTTCGTCAACTGCCGTCCATCGGGGAGTTGGATGTTCACGCCAGCTCCGCCTCTTTTGGTAGCGTCCGTGGCAGACCCGTCTGTGAAGGCATGTATCCACGCTGCTTTGGGGTACCTTTCCTCCATCATGGCCAGTGTCAAGGACCTCTTGCTGACATCACTGTGTTCATCCTTGTGGCCGAGGTAGGGGACTGAGGTGCAGATGGTAATGCGCTCCTGTCTTCTCTCCCAAGGTGGTGGTTCACTGGTGGTGTCGAGTGGTTCCACCTTGGTTGGTAGGGAGTCTTTGTGTTTTCTTTGCACAGCTTTTGATTCTCTGACGAAAGGTGTGGATAGTCAACAAGCAAGGCCAGAACAAGATTGAAACAGCCAAAATGTGGTTTCTAAGAAGAATGTTGAGAGTTCCATGGGCAGCAAAGAAAACAAACGAGACAGTCTTGATGGAGGCAGACACAAGAAGATCATTGATAAGGAAGATTAAGAAAAGACAAGCAACATTTATGGGCCATTTCATGAGGAAAGGGGAATTGGTGCACCTGGTGACAACAGGAAAGCTGGAGGGAAAGAGAACACCAGGTAGATCCAGGGAGAAAATATTGGACGGACTTGCAGGATGGCTGAGGACAGAGAGGATGGAAGATGTGCTTGCGGTGAGAAGGGATAGATGCATATGGAGGGCCATGGTCGTCAACGCCATACGGCAGGGCACATGATGGTGATGATGACTTTTCTTATTGTCATTTGTATTTTTTCCCTTGTATCTATTCAAGGGAAAAACATCCGCAAGTACTCAGGAAGACATCGACAACTTCTACTCAGTATTAGAGGTGGCCAAGGCCCAATGTAAATCACAAGAAGTTACAGTAATAATGGGAGATTTTAATGCTAAAGTGGGACAGGATAGGGTGGAGGATATAGTTGGACCTCATGGCCTTGGTACACAAAATGAAAGGGGAGGGAACTTGTAGAATGGGCACAGATGAATGAGTTCATAGTAGGAAACACCTGGTTTGAGCAGCCTAATGGAAGAAAATGGACATGGATGAGTCTGGGAGATAATACCAAAAATCACATTGACTACATCCTGATTAATAAAAGATTTAGAAATTCTTTACTGTCAGCAAAAACACTACCAGGCGCAGACTGCAACAGTGACCACAATCCTGTAGTGGGAAGAATTAGGTTGAAATTAAGGAAAAGGAAACAGCAACATCAAACTAAATCTTGGACTCTTAAAGACAGATGAAATGATACGTAAAAAATTTAATGTACATGTTCAAAACAAATTCAGTGCTCTGGAAGACGTTGGTGACAATGAGGAACAATGGACAAAGTTGAGAAATTCAATAAATGAAGCTTCTGAAGAAATCTCTGAGGCAGATAGAAAAGCAAAAAAGAACTGGATGACAGAAGAAATTTTGGGCTTGATGGAGGAAAGGAGGAAGGCAAACAGAAACGAGGAGATATACAGGAAGATAAACAAAGAAATCAGGAATAGGAGCATTGAAGCTAAGGAAGATAAACAAAGAAATCAGGAATAGGAGCATTGAAGCTAAGGAAGTTTGGCTGAAAACAAAATGCATGGAAATCGAAGACTGACACAAAACGGATCCTCAGGATATGTACAGACGAATTGAAGAAATTGTCCACAGGAAAAATACATGCACATCAACTGGTTGCTTAAAATCAAAAGATGGCATGCTTATCATGGAAAATGACAAAATATTAGATGGGGAGAGTACATTAAAGACCTTTTTGAAGATGACAGAAATGAAGAACACATTATAAAAAAGAACTTTGAAGGACCACCCATAATGAAAGATGAAGTTAGAGCAGCACTGAAAAAGATGAAACCAGGAAAAGCCCCAGGACCAGACAATATTACTACAGAAATGATTGAAGCCCTGGAGGAATTTGGTATAGAAAAGATAACAGTCCTGTTATGACACCGTGCTAATTGCAGAAAATGAAAGGGACCTACAAAACCTTGTGAATATACTAGAAATAGAAAGCAAAGGTAAGGGGTTGGAACTAAACAGCAGGAAGACTGAAGTCATGGTGATCAGTAAAAAACATGAAATCCCCTCATGCAAAATAACAGCAAATGGCACAACCTTGACACAGTTAATAAGTTCAAATACCTGTGAACGGCAGATACACATCAGAAATAGCCAGCAGAATCGGCCAAGCCAAAACAGCATTCAAGAAGATGACAAGCATTCTTACCAACAAATGCATATCAATTAACATCAGGAAGAGAGTTCTTGAATGTTATATAAAACCAATACTGTTGTACGGTTGTGAGGCGTGGACAGTCAACAAGCAAAGCCAGAACAAGATTGAGGCAGCCGAGATGTGGTTTCTCAGAAGAATGTTGAGAGTTCCATGGACAGCAAAGAAAACAAACAAGACAGTCTTGATGGAGGCAGACACAGGTAGATCATTCATAAGGAAGATTAGGAAAAGACAGGCAACATTTATGGGCAATTTTATGAGGAAAGGGGATTTGGAGCACCCGGTCACAACGGAAAAGCTGGAGGGAAAGAGCACCAGGTAGACTCAGGGAGAAAATACTAGACGGACTTGCAGAGTGGCTGAAGACAAGGAGGGTGGAGGCAACAAGAGATAGAGACAAATGGAAGTACATGATCGCCAACGCCATGCGGCAGGGCACCTGATGATGATGATATATCTATTCAGTAATTTTTGTTTTTGGTTTTTGTGTATTTTGGGGTTTGTATGTGTGTGTTTGTATTGTAGATGAATGCGGAAGTTGAATGGGTAAATGTTGCAGTTCCAATTGAAAGTCTTTGGTTTAATCCATCTGGACACCTCTGCATGGTGGGTAAAGGGTAGAAGTTTTTCTGATCTCTTAGCATGTGTGTAAACCCATCAGTGTCAAAATCACTTTTGTGTATACATTAATGCAAAACAGCAAGCAGTTTTTTGGATAAAAAGATAAACCAATTTTCTATGTGCAACACACATTAAATAAGTTCCCATGGTAAGAAGGATATGGTCTTTGGCAAAATACTCTTAAAAAATGCACTTGCACAGGTAAACAGAAATACATATAGAAAAAGAAAAGAGAAAAGGGTGATGCTAAACAGCCTTGCACTCTGTTCGAGGGAACAGCCAGAGTTTCACTTGGTGAATCCACTGCAAAAAAAAAAAAAAAAAAAAAAAAAAAAAAGGAAGAAAAAAACAAAAATACAAAAACAAGCAACAACAACAACAAAAATGAAATGATAAATGAATAAGTAACTGTGCATGTTAAAGTTGTTATTAGTCATGTCAGTGGACTGGCTTATGCAAACATGGAAACACCCAGCAATGGGCGTGCTCACCCACCAAAGATGCACACTTTGCAACAATATAGGGAATGTAGTCAGCTCACCTAACAGTTTGAGTTCTCCATGCTCCACTGAAATGTTTGATTATCTGTAATGTGCAGTGAGTCCAAACAAGTGAGGACAATATTTATAATGATAATGGTAATAGTTTTCACATTTTATAGCTCCCATGAAGTTTGTCTTTTTCCCTTAGGTAATGTTTGTATTGACACCAGTAAGCAAAGTCGGATCTTGTTTAATATGTTTCAGTGCTTCAGAATGTGTCCAGAGGTTATACAGTATTGATTTTGCAACTGGGGTAAGTTCATTCACTGTGTGCAATTTCTACTGTTTCTATTTTAATTGTTTAGAATATACACTTGATTCCTTAGTATTTTCTTCATTGGAGGTTATCTGTAGTATTTTCTTCATTGGAGGTTATCTGTCAATGATTGAACTTATAAGATAGCTGTTATCTCTTCAGTTAACTGCACATTTACCTTATCCTCTTTTCTGACCAAGTGAGCTATGAGTATACTTATGATAGAGTATTGACATGTTATTTTCACCACTGGAGTACATGTATGCTTGTAATGATGAAAACCAACACAAATCAGATGTCCACTCCTTATGACTTTCTCGTTCCATTCAAGAAATAACCCTCTTGTGTTTGTGTTATTGAAAACAACACTCGCTCCAGATTTTCATTTTTTTCTCACACAAAAGTGGAATTACTTTGTTCATGAGAGTACTGTGACAGTGTGAGTGTATGATGTGCTGTCAAGCTAAAATTTGTCAGGTGCTGGTCAGCAGATTTTATGTACATATCCAATGAGTATGTTTTTCACTCAGTTTCAGGCCACTCCATGTCATGTCGTTGTTACCAAAGATTTCACAAAATACAGAAAAATAAATGTTGCTTAAATAAGATCAGTACCAGCATGCACATACATGACCACAACATGTATGTGAAAGTGATGATTATAAAGCTGAGGCTGCTTGTAGTGTCCGCTAGTATTCCCTTGTGATAATACTCCCAGAGTGGTGTGACTAAAATGTCATTAAATACACATGTCCTTACAGTTACACAGTATTTTTAGGAAATAGTTTTTCTTTCTTTTGTTTATAGGTCATTATAAAATTGTTCTTTCTCTTCATCTGAGCTGGTGGATGTGGGGGCATATGCCTGGATGATGTTTAAGGCAATTGGCTTTGTGTTAATAGTTAAATATCGAACATTGATTGTGTTGTGGCTTTTCGATGTTGCAGCATGTTGTTTATCCAGTGTGATTGTAACCCCATACAGGCCCACAGTGAATGATTGTGTGTTCGCCAGTGGTGAAATTTCCCTCACCACTCCACCTGGTCTCGCACGGGCCTGTGATGTTCATACCTATTCCAAGCTCCGGCAAGAGTATCTGAAGCTTTCCCAGTTCTAGCAATGTTTGCACATTCCATGTGCCATGAGCCCTTTCTTTTTCTTTCTGTTGATTTTAATTGAAGAGTCTCTACAAGTTTGCTTCGGACAGCTGCCGTCAGATATACGTATCGTCATCATAGCTGCCTTTCACACCCTTGGATCCTCTCCCCAGAAGCCAATGAGTTCTATTCTTCCCTGAGGGTCTCGGAAGACATAGAACTGTGTTGGTTTCCTTCCTTTTGTGTCATTCTATGCAGTTTTTGGCAGTTTCAAGTAGGTTGCCATTGCTTTCCTGAAGTGCAGTGCACATACTGTGTAGGTGTCCTGGCCATTATTTCCTTGGAAATCCTCTGTCCATGATCATGAAGTAGAAACTGACTTTTGTACTGTGCTCTGCCTTTGTCTCCTAATTCATCCATCCCCTGCTTCGGGGACTTAAGTGGTTGGAGTTATGGTGCCCCTGCTCACTTAACAGTATTCACTGTAGGGTTGTGAGACCTCTTTATAGAAATATAGGTACCACCCTATACCCCAGCCTCCCCTAGAATATTGCACCGCGGCTGTTTGTTGGGTATTCGCAGCTGGCCCCTGTATCTGAGGGTCATTCTCCTGTCCGCCACCTGGGGATGCTTTGGGTCGGTAACGGTCGCCCCATGATTTAAGAATATAAAGCCGCTTTCTTTAATCTGTACCAGGTTTTATGCATCATCATCCAGCTGCAGTCTCACAAACATGTAGAACTTTTCTCAGACTGCTTATTAAAAGACTCCATTCCGAAGCACATTGAAGTGTAACTTACTTTGACACCTTGCCATTTTAGGACGTAACAGTTCAATGATGTCATCTATGAAAATGAAAAAAATTTAAAATTTGGCCTTTCAAAAGATACATTATTTTTTTTACAATTAGTGAGCTGAGGCACCTGTATAATTGGTTTGGTCAGGGTTACAGAGTTGTTGCCTTGCTGTACTGTGTGTCCTATGCTTGTTTACTGTTTAATTAGTTGATTTATGAGGGGTTAAAAAAAACATGTCATGCCATTTCATATTGTGCTTTTTGGAATATATGAAAGTGTTGTGCTGTTTAGTTGGAGTAATTTTGGGTGGTAAAGAATTAATATTTAGTGCTTGTGGTGTCACTTTTCAGCTGTCAGATTAGGTAGAGAAAATTGTTTTGATCATGGTATATTTTATGTCTCTTTTGATTTTATTCTGTCTTTGCTTTGAATGTAAAGTATGTCTCATTTGATTGATTTTAACCCTTTGCCACCTGCACCCTATCTTAACCCTTTGACTCCCTCACCCTGTCCACCAGCTTCCTGCAGGAAGCTGGTGGATAGGGTGAGGGAGTCAAAGGGTAAAGTTTTTGCTCTTCCAGCATGGTTGACAAAGAAGGATGATGTTGGACAGGCTGCAGGAGTCAAAGGGTTAAGGCTGCCCTATGCTACTTGCAATCATTTGGTCTTTCTTTCTGTCATTGTAGCATGAGAAGAAAATTCATCGTAAAGAAGAGATGAAGGGACGCATCTTGCACCTATTTGGGAATGAAGCAGACAGAGAAATGCATGGTGTGTTTGTACTTGTGCTGAATTGTCCTTTTTGTTAATTGACTTAGTGAATATTTTGATATGACTGCAATATTCAGTGACTTCTCATGAGTGAGGCTGTAAAGAGTGATCACAAAATTCTCAGTCTTCAAAGTTTTGCATAGACATCATGTGGAACGGACAATAAAGGATAGTCACAGCTTATCTAATAAAGTGTTTGATGTCTTTTTGGTATGGAGGTGGACATGGAGATGGGATCTTAGCAATTAAACTGGGGAGGGTAAAGAGTGAGGTAAAGGTTTTCCCATAACATTTAGGTTGTAGAGGGTAAAGTGTTAGAATCATTGATTTTTATGAGGGCCAACGTCATGAGAGTGGGTGCCTCTGTCTTGCTGCATATTTTCCCTAACTTTGAAGAAAGTCTGTTACCTGTTCACAGTTGGATAGAATGGAGGCTGCAAGCTTTTGTAAAGTTTCTGGGCATGATTCACACCCATGCAAACTTCATGCAGACAGATTGGAAGGAGAGTGTTTTGTCTCTGTGTCACCCAGACCTCTAAGCCTGAGGGAAGTATGTACAGAAGGTTGAAATAGTCAAACTATACAATCATTTCATTAAATCCATTATTGACCATGTGTGCAAGCAGTGACCAGAATGATGCTTGTATTAATTGATTGCTGTCATTAATATTCATCTGCCGATTCTGCATAGGATTGTTTCGGTAGCAAAATGTACAGTCCTTTAGATCAGAAAGCTTGCTTATATTGTAGTATCATCATTAGCAGCATCAGCATCAGAACATCATTCATTATTGTTTGCACAATTTTTTTCCACATGTAGTCTCTCGCAAAGATTTGTTTCATTTGTGCTATTTTGAACTGCACAGTTAATTTGGTTGAATAAAAGGTCTTTTTTTTTGTTTTGCTTGTATTTAACCCCATAAGTGCCGCCGGCGTAAAATTTACAGTGCTCTCAGAGCCTTCTGTGATGCATACAAATGTAAAATTTACGGAGGTAGTTTGACACATGTTTCAGCCTAATGCAAGTGGGAGAGAAACACTGACTGATGTTGTCAGTCTCAGAGAGGGTTTATAAAAGTGACTGGCTTCCCTTACATGACTTGTTGACATATGCAAGTCTCACCAGATTGGATTTATTTATCTGATGATAAAAACTGGTTTTCAGCAAAATGACAGTCTTGCGTGTTTTCAGCCTTTGAAAGCATGTGAGTTGAGTCAAGAACTTACAAATGACTGTAGTATGATTCAGGAGACAATAGTGACACAAGAAGAGGCTGAAAACAGCAGTAGTTACTTGCTGTTGGTATGAAATGTGCACCAGACAGACCTGACATGAAAAGTATTGATCCTACAAGCAGGTGACACAAAGGGTTTGTGGCCGCAGGCAATACTGGCAGCCAGCCAGCACCTTCACACTGTTGAAATACACAGTTGGGATATTGTAGAATAACCCACCACTTCCAGTGAGTAGTATTCGAAGGGGCAAGGGGAGGACTAGGGTGATGGAGTGGGGGTGGCGTGGGGGGGGGGGGGGGGGGCGTGGTGGCAGCTGACAACCTGACAGGGCCAAGCCACTAAATATGGAAGCAACAGTTGTTTTATTGTACATGGTACTGATGCAGCATTTTTCCCTGTCACATAGAAAACACTGGATGTCAAAAAACATCAGCACTCAAAGGGTTAAGTAGTGCCATTTGATTGTGGTTATTGTTGCAATAGAGACAACCCTAGTTTCCCTACTTGGGCTGAGAATAAGTACCTGGGGTCAGTGAGAGAGCAGCTCTAATCTCCAGGACGCCTGTTTGCAGGGTTGGAACTACAACTCCCAATGGGTACCCCCACTTGTCGCTTCACCCCTTCCCTATTACCTCAGGGCTTTGAAGACGATGAGATACAGAAGAAGAGTTGAGATGATCAGAAAGGTTGCACATAGAGACCTGTGCAGGAGTTTATTTATAGTGGGAGGGTCGTTGCATGCAGGCAATCCCACTCTCTCAGCCTGGGGAGTCGATTTCCAGTGGTGCGAAGAATCGTCATGACTGGAGACTTTTTTGGCTGCAGTGTTCTTGGCACTCAACAACACTTGCTGTCACCGCCTTTGTGGCCGTTGGATCAAAGTGATCTCTTCCGCCCAGTCCTCCGGGTCCAGTCTTCGCTTGCTCAGGTAGACAAGCCCTAATTATGGTAGACAAACCCTCACTATGGTAGACAAGCCCTAACTAGGGTAGACACACCCTAATTCACCAAGGGTTTAACACTTTGGCATCGTCAGCTGGCTATTTGACCTACTTCCCTGCAGACGTGCCAGCTGCCACTGACTACTTTCCTTGGAAACGTGCATTTTTCGGCCACTTTGAATTAATTTTCACAGGCGCCCCAAACGACTAACATCAACATGTAGGGTATGGTTAGAAAAGTACTTTAATTCTCTTTTAGGATATCTACAGTATAAGGTTTGTTCAGACATGCTTTGAGGTTATTTGTGCAATGAAATATCATGGTTGAGGAGCATTTCAGACAAGCATTTCATCCATTCAGAAAAGTACACACACACACACAAATTCCACAATCCTGAGTGAACAGCGACATCGTGCATTCGCAGGGCGCTCCATTTTGCCTTCGTTTCAGTGAAGCACGCGGTTCGTGTGACGTTGATCTCGCTTCTGAAAAATTCTTCAGATAGACCTTTTACTCGGGAAATCACTCTCACAGTATTAAAAATGGTTACTTGATACTATAATAGAGGATTTTTCCCTCAGACCGTAACTGGCTTCACGTAGGAATTTTCTAACGCAAGACGCTAGAATCCTAGCGTTACGTTGTCAGCGGCGAGCTTGCTGAACGCTATACCCCTAGCGTTCCGGCGCCTGCGGTTCTCTGCGAGAACGCTAGCGGGCCAGCGTTACGATCTGAAAAAGTTAAGACCTGTTGGCTACCCTCACCAGGTTCTGTCAGCCTGCCAAAGCCATTGCCAAGGGTGTGGCCACTGTTGCATGCTAATAGCTTTAGGGAGCCACTGTGATAGATAAATGCCATATGGGTTCCGATAGTGGACGAGCTGTCCTAAAAATGGCATGGCAAGCCCCCCCCACTAGAGGTATTGTCTGTGTATGGGCACCCCATCACTAGAATCTGAATCATACATAACTTTATATGCTTTAACTAGTAATCTAATCTCATCCATTCTGGTTTATTTTAACCAATATTTGATGCATCTTATGAACAAATTTGTGTAAAAATGGAAAGGCATCTTCCTAATTCACCATAAATTAAGTTATTTGGTGTTTGCCATCCAACACCAAGAAATTGTTTCATAGCAATCATATTCACCCTTTCAATTGTAATGCCTTTACATAAACCTCAGATTTCAGCTCCATATTGTGGACTTGGTTGGTGCGAGTCAAACACTTTAATAAATATATCTATTGGATAATTTTCAAACTTACTGAAACTCTTTTAATATCTTTCTTTGCTCTGGACACCATATCATCACAAGCAAACCTAACTCACTCAGCTCTAACATCCGGGTTTGCGGACAGACTCAGTGATGCGCTTCCGCTCTGAGGGCCTGATATGCAGCTCGCACGTTAAAAAATTTCCACTGGTGACATAGTGATGTGTAGTGGAAATTGAAGGGGGTCATGCTTAAGCCTCATTAGCATACAGTAACCTTTGACCAGTACGCGTGGCGAGTAGCCTCTAATTGGTCAGCTTGTGAGCTATTTTTATGCCTACCTTGTCCACGTAGGCAGACAGTGGAATAGTGGTGTCTCAACAATCAACCAGTGGTACCCAAAGCGATCAAAGAAGATGTATGTACACGGTATGTGAACAATTGAACTCATTCAGACTGAAGATTCAGATCTTGATGATACTGCAGAATATGAGGACAGTGAATCTAGCGTGTCAGAAGGAGGTAAAAGTGATGAAAATACGTCCAAAAGTGAACATGAGAGGGAGAGGGAAGGGGTGTGGTGAGTGACACAGATAGTGACGTAGGAATTTCGTCTGCAAGTAACCTGCTAGCAGCTCAGACTGAGGAAGATTTTCTTTGGTTTATGACGAAGGACTGGCACGAAGATTTTTCGTTTTTTCCAGCTATTCCTCCATACACATGCGACGAAACACACGGCCTGAATTTGGAAGACATGACAGGCCACGCCCCCATAGACTTTTTCGACCAAATAATGAAGCACATTGTTGACGAAACCAACAGATACGGTGGTCAAAGCCTTGAGATGAAAGGGGAACTGTCCAGACAGTTTATTTAGAAAGTGGCAAGGAACGAATGAAATGACAGGGTTTTTTGCAATTTTGATCCACAAACCAGAAATCTCTGACTACTGGACAAGAGATCTTATTTTGCAGGGCCCATTTGCTGCCAGCATTATGTCCCATGATAGGTTTGTTCTTCTCCTGGCCATGCTGCATGTGAGCAACAAGATGATTGTGTTCCACAGGGAAGAGACAACCACAACCCTCTCCACCAAATTCAACCTATGTACTCCCACCTACTTGAGAGATTCAAGGCACTGTACATTCCTGTGGAAAATATATGCATTGATGAGGCCATTTGCCCGTGGCGAGGAAAACTCTGGTTCAGAGTGTACATGAAGGACAAGACTATGAATCATCATCAGCATGAAGGACAAGCCTGTGAAATGGGGCATAAAGCTTTATGAACTCTGAATCATCTTCAGCATATGAGTTTGACTTTGAAATATATGCAGCAGTCCCAAACATTAGCAACAAACCAGTTGATGCAGACCCTCTGTTGGATAAAGGTCGAGCTGTCTATGTAAATAATTGCTACTGTTGCCCAGACCTGGCTAGAAATCTGGTGGAGCGTGACACCACTGTGTGGGAACAGTGCGTGTAAACAGAAAAGGAATGCCCAGGCAACTTGCTACTGCTGCCACACCACGCGGCCATGTTCACGCTCTGCGCCAAGGTATTTGTTGATTTGTTTTGTTTTTTGCAGTTTTATTTTCTTATAGCTAATATTGCTATACAGTGATATGTAAAATCATAGACTTACTGATATTTAAAATTTTCTTTTTTCGTTTCATGTGTGTATTTCATATCACTGACATTGAAGTAAATTTGACTTGATAGCTTCACATATTTTGTTGTTATTTTATAATTGTAGATTATGCTTCAGTAATTTTATGTATACTTCAACTATTTAAGATATTAGTCTGGTGTGTGTATAGGCCAGTGCATGTATGTATGTATGTATGTGTGTGTGTATATATATATGTATATATATATAGAGAGAGATATATATATGTGTGTGTGTGCATGTTTTTGTGTGTGTGTGTGTGTGTGCATGTTTGTGTGTGTGTGTGTGCATGTTTTTGTGTGTGCGTGTGTGTGTGTGTGTGTGTGTGTGATTTTGTGAGTGCATGTGAATTTTTCTTTTCCACTTCAGCTGTTTGCCTCTGTTATATACATTTGGTGAAGAAGATGTACTTGATAAATGTGTTTATTGAAAAAAAATTGAGTAGAATGGAAACTAAGCTGGGTATTGTTTACAGGTGCAGTAAGTGTTTTGAGGTGGATGGACAAGAAACCCGCGCTTCTAGTCACCACCAAGATGGATCCAGCTGTAATAGAGGAGGTCCACACAAGGTCAGGCAGGAAGGTGAAACCCAAGGCTGTCCAGGACTACAGTATGAACATGGCAGGAGTTGACCGAAGTGACCAGCTCATGGCTTACATGCCAATGAATCGGAAGACAATGAAATGGAGGAAGAAGTTATTCTTTCATCTCTTCACCTTGTTGCTGATTCAGGCATCTATACTGCATGACAAGTACCAGAAGAGTCAGGGACTACCTAAAATGCCCCTGAAAAAGTTCATTGCTTTTGTTGGCAATGCCGTCAGCACCCAGTATCATGCTGATGTTGCTGCTGCCCAGGCTGCTGCCCAACCTGGCCCTGCCCAGCCCCCAGCCCAGCCTGGCCCTGCCCAACCTGGCCCTGCCCAGCCCCCAGCCCAGCCTGGCCCTGCCCAACCTGGCCCTGCCCAACCTGGCCCTGCCCATCCTGGCCCTGCCCAGCCCCCAGCCCAACCTGGCCCTGCCCAACCTGGCCCTGCCCAACCTGACCCTGCCCAGCCCCCAGCCCAACCCGGCCCAGCCCAACCCGGCCCAGCCCAACCTGGCCCTGCCCAACCTGGCCCTGCCCAACCTCTAGCACATGTGCCCACACAACAGGCTCGACTTGGAGGTGGACATTTTTCCAGTTTACCTCCAACACCCAGTGAAAAGAAAAATTATCTTAGGTGCCATGTGTGCACTGCGCGGAGTAAACGCCACCCAGGAGTAAAACCGCGGCTGAGTCAGAACTGGTGTGCCATGTGTGGGGTTACCCTGTGTGACAAGCTGTGCCAGGGAAGAGACATCACTTGTTTTCAAGTGTTTCACACCATAGAAAATTATGCAGATTACTAGAATAATGGGGTCTGTGTGCTTTTTGCCATGTATAAACTGCTGCTGTTCTTCATGACAAAATGTGTTTTCAACCATCACATGTGAATAGTGTTAGTTCATTTGTTTATTGCTATGACAGAACCATTTTTTTTTCTCAGTAGGTATGTACTTAATTCATGCACATTTCCAACTGCTTTACTTGTATCTATTTACAACACCCTTGATTTTGTTGTTATTTTTTTTACTACCGGCTACAGAAAGGATACCATAGGAGTTAGACCTTTGAAATTCTTTGATATGCTTATTCAATTAAACAGTAATCATGTGGTGAAATTTCAGGAGTGCGCGTTCTTTCATAATTTTTTAATGATTTTTTTGAAAACCTATGCAAACATCCTGTACATAGAAGAATGCTAAAAATGTAGCAAAGTTATTGGTAGCATTTTACTGATTTTAGCTCTCATTTGTATAATGTAGAAACTCACAGGTAGCCATTTTTTACTCTCTACCAGTATTTTTAGTGTGATTTATGTGGAAAACAGTAATTTTTCCAGGATCAGTGTGAACTTTATCTGTATTCAATTTCAACACCCTTGATTTTGTTGTCATAAAACTATATCTTTATTTACTACTGGCTACAAAAAGGGTATTGTAAAAGCTAGAGCTTTGAAATTTTGCAATATGCTTATTCAGTCAAGTAGTAATCATGTTGTGAAATTTCAGAAATGTATGTGTTTTCATTTCTTATTAATGAATTTTTTGAAAACCTATACAGACACCCCCCTATAGACAGAAGAATGCTAAATGACACATCACCAAGTTATCAGTATTATGATGTTGATTTTAGCTCATTTGCATAGTATAGAAACCCTCAAATAGCCATTGGTTATTCTCTACTGAGATTCTCAATGTGATTTATGTGGAAAACAGCCCTCTTTTCAAGAATACTGTGAAGTGTGCATATATGCAACTGTAACTACCCTCGATTTTGTTGTCACAAAAACATACATTCTTTCACAACCAGCTACAAATGAGTCCCATAAAAGTTAAAGCCTGGAAACTGTGTAATGTGCTTATTCAGTTTAACAGTAATCATGTGGTAAACTTTTAAGAGTGTGCATGTATTCATTAGTTTTTAATGATTTTTTGTAAAAACCTGTGCAAACATCACGTGTACTGAAGAATGCCAAACGTCAAATTGCCAAGTTACCAGTAACATGTAACTGATTTTAGCTTATTTGTAAAGTGTAGAAATACTTAAGAAGCCATTTTTTACTTTCTACTGGTATTTTTGTTGTGATTTATGTGGAAAGCAGTCCTCTTTTCAAGAACAGTGAAAATTTCCCTTTTAAGCAATTGCAGCCACCCTCTATTTTGTCATCATGAAAATGTACCTTGTTTTACTATTGGCTACAGAAACAGTACCATAGAAGCTAGAGCCTTGAGACAATTGAGTCCTTGTCACATGCTTGTTCAGTCCAATAATAATCATGTGTTAAAATGTCAACTGTGTGTGTGTTTTGTCATTGGTTTTAATATAGTTTTTTTAAAAACCTATACAAACGCCCAGTATACAGAGGAATGTTAAATTCCAAATCGCCCAGTAGGGAGTGAGTTAAAGCTTAACTTTGTAATGTATTAAATACCAAGATATTTATGACTGTTTTCAACATACATTTTACTTCCTCCATAATATAACTGTTTTCAACATACATTTTAGTTCCTCCGTAATACAAATTTTCTTGTGTATATAGATGACCCACTTTCCTTAAAATACTATTGTTTTTTACGTTAATTCTAAGTTACAGTTTGTATGCTGCTCGATATAAAGAGTTCAGCTGAGTCTGTAGGCCAGTGGCTGTTTCTGATCAAAGCAAGATGTCATCAGCAAAAAAAAAAAAAAAAAAAAAAAAAAAAAAAGAGAGAGAGAGGGGGGGGGGGGGGGGGAACAAAAACTAAAGCTCCTATATTTATTGATGAAATGTGTTCTTTTCTCAGTGATTGTTTTGTACCCTTTCTTAGACGTCTAGTTTACAGAAGTGCAACAGGGCATGATACTTGCGCACCTAGATCTACCAAGACACTTTTTGCAAGCTGGGGTGAACACTCGGGGGGGAATACGCTCTTGTATCTGGCTTCAAGCTTCTCTTCTTTAAGCATACGACGACCTCATTGTCTTACTTTCTATGTCTGTGGTTTACTCTACTTGATAATGAGACATCTTGCAGTCATTGTCTTTATGTAAATCAGTATTTTTGATGTATGTTTTGATTGAGTTTGAAAAAAAAGTGACACTGAAATATTTCAGAGCAGCAAATGTTCAACTCTAATAGATGTTGCATTTAGTACATTTTTACTACACTTTTTGGGAGCAGAATTGAGGTGTGCCTGTTATTAAAGTATGTATCTTCAGCGCTACACATGCCCTTCATTGATTTCACCTCTTCCCACTCGACATGAGCCAGATGGTCTGATGTTAAACTTATGTCATAGAATGGACAGTTTGACATTTTCATTAAAGTTTCACGATTGTGATTCATGCCTGGATTTTTCCATGATATGGTGTGTATGAGAGAGACACAGAGAGAGAGAGTGTGCGTGTGTGTGTGTTCGTGTGTGTGTGTGTGTGTGTGTGTGTGTGTGTGTGTGTGTGGTGTGTGTGTGTGGTGTGTGTTCTACAAGAATCTTTTGTGGTCCACTATGGCATTATTGGGTGCTCTTTAAGAATAAATGATATTCCTGCCATCTGGGAAATGTGTGAAAAGAATTTTCCTCTCCTTTTTTGTTTGTTGTTTTTTTTGTTTCGTTTCTGTGTTGTTTTTTTTTTCTCTTTTGCCACCCTGTCTGTTCATGGTGACATGCTTTAGAAATTTGTAACTCGCTCTCTCTCTCATTCATTCATTTTTTGTTGTTTCACTTTTTTTTTTTAGCTTTGTATTTGTGTCAATTATTTTGATTTTTTTTAAGGGAGTGGAGTGGATGATTGGTGTGTGGGGGTGGGGGTTAGGGATGGACGTGTGTAATTAGACTGTGTAAAAAATACTATCCTGATGTTTCCCCATGCGTTGGCTATGTTTGAAACAATAATTTTTTTTCCGTTCAGCCGCCATGCTGACTGTGGACATCAGGAATATGATTCCTCACATTTTGGCTTGCAGAAAGGTATATTTTTGTTGGTCATATACCCTTTGCTTATATGATCCTACATTATTTTGTGTTGTATATTTACACCTTTGTTGACATAATTCTGTTTTATTTTATGCTTATATCAAATCTTATACTATTTTATATTTGCTATATATTCCTGTGCTTATATTGTCCTTACCATTTTAATATTTGTTACCTGTATACTCCTGTGCTTATATAATCCTATCATATTTTATATTGGCTGTGTATTCCTATGCCTGTATAATCCTGTAAAAGTTCATGTTGCTTGTAAAATTCTACATTAGTTTATGTTGCTGTATACTTCTACTTAGTTTCGAGACTATAGTAAAGGGGAAAGGTGCTAACATCTGTGAGTTGGTGGCTGGGCGGGCTGCCCGAAAGTCAGATGAAGACCAAAGTGGGGTGAGAGAGGAGTCGTTTATTCTCTCTTGGTCCAGAGGCTGGGCTGGACCTGGTTGGTGCGCGTTGTGTGGCTATGTCCCGAGGTTTGTCATCTCCCCATCTTGCCAACCGGGACTGGGTCCAAATGGGTCATGCAGTGCATGGACGGGGACCCCCTTTGCATGAAGAAATGACTGTTGATTGGTGTCAGGACCTTGGGAGGTGAGTGTCCTGAGAATGGTAGGGCATTGGTGCTCTGGGTCCCATCCGCACCCTCGTGGTGTTTCTTGTTAGCTTTGGCTTCTGGCTTAGCCACTGACTTCAGGGAATCAGGCCTGATGACTGGGTCGCTGTTTGGAAGACGGATCCCATTTGGGGCATGTCAGACCTTGCTGAACGGCAAAATGGGCTGTGTGGTGTGTGGAGCATCATGCCTGCCGCTTTCGCGACCGTTCAAGCAACCCCTGTGGTTGAAGTAAGACAACGTTAGGAGCTTCTGTGTTGGGAGGTGAGTGTCCTGAGAGTGGCGGGGCATTGGTGCTCTGGGTCCCATCCACTACCTCCTGGTGTTTTTTGTTAACTTCTGTGCTTATATAATCCTATATTTGTGTGATGGTGTGGTGGTAAGAGTGAAGGTGAAGACAGGAGGCAGAAGAGCGCAGATGGTACTGCAGCCTGACGAAGAAGACCCAGGGAAGGCAGAGATGGTGTTTCTCTCTTTATTCTGACCCAACCGTTCAAGACCAGACCAGAGGAGAAAGGCATATATGGCACTCGCACTCATCCACTTGTATACTCCGCATTGACCGCACCTCGAGCCCGCAGGCGAAACGACTCTCTGGAACCCCTTAGGGGCCAGATTTGTGTTTCTTCAGCAAGCTCAGCGGTGCTTATCTTGTGGTCCACATAACAAATAGCAACATATCATATATCAGAAAATTCTACACAGCACACAGATTGTTGTATTCTACATCATTTTGCACAACATTCACATAGATCGAAACTATAAGTGATTTAAGTCAATGTTTACACTTTGCTGAAAGGGATTTTAGCTGTGTTTTTACGTATTTAATCAATCAATATTAGTCCATGAAAAATACCAAACAAATGAGTGAATACACGATAATCGATAAGTTCATGTGGACATACTTTGAATAGGTAAATCAATCTCTCAGTGCAAAAATTGATCGGTAAACAGGCAATAGAAAACACAAATGATCCTAATTTGGACACACATAGTTCGACCACAATACGGAATGCCAAGATCTCTTCTAATACTTTACTGCTTAGCGATATTTTATTGCAATATCATTTCTGTTTATAAAAGGAGCAAAAATGTAAATGTAATTATGTATTATAAGTCAGATTTGAAATATTAAGAATTCGATTCTACATCCCGGCAAGATGGCGGTCATTTTGGCGGTTTGTCGCACTTTGACTTGGCCTGAACTTTCTTTAATGCAAGCTTAATATCTAATGATTAAAGGTGTGATGTGGTCCAAGTGAAAGATTAGAATACCAACATTCTAATCGTGATCTTAAAATTTCCACAATTTATTTCATTATTATACAAATTTCCGATCATCATCACGGCTCACTGGTCGGAAATTTGAATAGTACCGAACGATCGGACAACAAAATGATTGATTTCAGGCAAACGAGAGGAAATTTCGCCTCGAGGGCATTTCCTACAAGAAATGCATACTTTTCTGCTGAATTAGAGTGCACAAATTACTCATTTCTTAGCTTTTAAGGGTTTAAATAATAGAATTTCCTAATATTTTTGAGAATCGCTGAACCAGGGGAGTTAACTGTACTCAAGATCGTTTGAGAAGAAAAGACGTCTGCTACACGCCGTTGGGTGTGCACGGCTACATTTGTTTATGTTGCTGTATATTTTTGTGCTTAGATAGTCCTGTATTTTTATGTTTTGTGCGTATTACTGTCTTTGGATAAATCTGTATGTTGCTGTATATTGTGTGATTGTATGAACCTGTATTATTTTATGTTTCTGTATATTGTGTACTTATATGGTTTTGTGTTTATGTCGCATATGATTATTATTGTGTGCTTAGATGAACTTGAATTATTTTATGTTTCTGTATATTGTGTGCTTACATAATTTTGTATTATTTTATGTTGCTGTATATGCCTTTCATGGTATAATACTGTATTATTTTATGTTGGCTGTATATTTCTGTCGGTGTATAATACTGTATTATTTTCCTGTCCTGATATAATCCTGTATAATCCTATATATTTCGTTAGCTGTATATTAATGTCCTTATATAATCCTGTATTATGTTGGCTGTTTGTTCCTGTCCTTATATAATCATGTGTTATTTTATGTTAGCTGTATATTCCTGTTCTGATATAATCCTGTATTATTTTTTGTTAGCTGTATGTTCCTATCCCAATATAATCCTGCATTGTTTTATTATGTTGGGTATATGATCCTGTCCTGATATAATCCTGTATTACTTTATGCTGGCTGTATGTTCCTGTCCCTATAAATAATCCTGTATTATTTTATGTTGGCTGTATGTTCCTGTCCTTATATAATCCTGTATTACTTTATGTTGGCTGTATGTTCCTGTCCCTATAAATAATCCTGTATTATTTTATGCTGGCTGTATGTTCCTGTCCCTATAAATAATCCTGTATTATTTTATGTTGGCTGTATGTTCCTGTCCCTATAAATAATCCTGTATTACTTTATGTTGGCTGTATGTTCCTGTCCCTATAAATAATCCTGTATTATTTTATGTTGGCTGTATGTTCCTGTCCTTATATAATCCTGTATTACTTTATGTTGGCTGTATGTTCCTGTCCCTATAAATAATCCTGTATTACTTTATGCTGGCTGTATGTTCCTGTCCCTATAAATAATCCTGTATTATTTTATGTTGGCTGTATGTTCCTGTCCTTATATAATCCTGTATTACTTTATGTTGGCTGTATGTTCCTGTCCTTAATAATTCTGTATACATTATGTTGGCTGTATGTTCCTGTCCTTACATAATCCTGTATTATTTTATGTTGGCTGTATTTCCTGTGCTTGTAGAATCCTGTTTAATTTTATGGTGCTCTATATTCTTGTTGCTGTATATATCCGTGCTTATATAATCCTACATTGGTTTATGTTAGGTGCGTATTCCAGTGTTTAAAACTAATTCTACATCTATCGCCATGTTAAAATTGTGGAAAACAAAAAACAAAAAAGAAAAACAACACACCAATAAATCAACCATGCATCTCTCAGTTACACACACACACACATGGAGACACACACACACACACACACACACACACACACACACACACAACACACACACACACACACACACACACACACACACACACACACACACACACACACACACTCCCTCTCTCTCTCTTTCTCTCTCTCTCTCTTTCAAATACACACACACTCACACACACATATGCACACATGCACATAAACACACAAAATTCCTCCATCTAATATCTCTTGTAGTGAAAAGACGTTAAATCAAAGAACGAACACAAAATCTTGTTAGAATAATGATGCCACTTAAAATGTGACATACAAAAGCAGTTGGAAAAATTGGAAGTCATATAGCAAGACTGTAGAAGCATCAAAATTGTAAAATGCTTGCACAGTAATTTTAGGAAATGACATTACACAGTATCATTTGGAAATAGCATTGGAGTGAATTGGTTTGCAGGTACTCTGAAAAAAATTGCTTTCAGAGAAAATATCAATATCATAATAAGAAGACTATTTGCGTGTGCATGCAGGTTTGTTAACAATTCTTAATCAGAATAACTGCTGGCATTCAGGCAGTTAGGAATCAAAAATAGAATCAGAATGTGTATATAATACAAAACAGCAAGAGAAGACAAGACTAGACAAGACAAGGCAAGGGAAGACAAGGCAAGACAAACACATAAAAGAATGGAAGTGGATGAAAAGACCTAGAAGACGTCTTTTCTTGTTTTTGTCTTGCCTTGTCTTGTAACAAACATGCATTCTGATTCTATTTTTATGGATTTTTGGTTCCTGTTGTTCTTGTCATTAAAATTTGTTAATGATGTGCCTATTTCATTTTGTGCAGGACAAGCTCAGCAAAGCCAGACTGGTTGAAAAAATTCAGCTAAGGAAGAAGATACTGAAGTACCTGCGACGGACTGACTATCAGCGCTTTTTGTGGCTGTTGCAAGAGTTACGCATGCGCTATGTCCTTCCACCAGAATATCACAGGTGCGTTTGGTTATGTGTTTTGTGCATGTCAGGGGTTGAAAACACAAAAGTATTATTTGTGTGTATCATTATTTGTGTGTATCATTATTTGTGTGTATCATATGTTCAGAAACGATGCAAAGAGCACAATCTGAATTGATGAAACATTGATGTTTGAAGAGTTGTTGGTAACACTTTTTTGTTATGTTGGTTAATTTTGTTTATATTTTGTTTTGAGATAATTCATTTCAGACCTGTATGTATTTGAATATGGTAATAGTTTTTTTAAGCTCTGCATTTGTTGATGCATGTGTCCGGGAAGTCATCTGTGAGTATGTTGGCTTTGGTGTGTGTGTGAAATGACAGTATTTTTTCCCCTCCTGGAGCAGTTATATAGAACTGGAATAAACAAAAAGCCAACAAAACACTCAATTTCTATATTTATACCTCATTTTTGGCCTTAGTTGGCCTGATATCCTTAGTAACCTTAATTTGCCATTCAGGTGTTTTCTGTCTCCAAGGAAGTCATTTGTCATGCTAAAGTGCTTGAAAATTTGGGGCGTTGCCTGCCATGGCTTATTGTAGCTGACAACTTGAAACGTTGTGTGAACAGCATCACTTGTAAGTGTATACATAGTCATCAACAGAAAGTTATGCTATTTGGTCATCTGACCAGAATGGTACCCTGCCAGGTGCCTCATTAAGCATATAACAAAAAGATATCTAGATTTTAAGTGAGAGGCAGACCAAGGAAGACCTGGATTAATTTGGTGTGAAAGGACTTTGACATCACATAGCATTTCTCCACTTCAGGCCATCAGTTTGCTGCTGACCATCAATTGTTTATCTCTGCGACACCCAAGATGGAGCAAGTGGACAAATAAAAGAAGACTTGGAGTTGATAGTTTGGTAGGCTGTTGAGTGAACATCTGAATTCAGTCGTCCCTTGTTTTGCTCAGATTTGGATATCTCAAAATGTCTCTGTTCTTGTTTTGTCACAGGAAAAAAAATTGTCATGATTCATGAATAGTTTATATTGCGGGTTGTCAGCTATTAGCCATGGGAGTTTACTCTAAGAAATTTGAAGTAAGCAGTATGGTTGACTTCCTTTAAAACCGAGGACAACTAATTAATGAATTAAGGTAGTTAAGACCATTAGTCCAGCTGTAGGATTAGTATATGGAAATAGCAATTTTGATACCAATAATTTCTTTTTCATCTGGTACAGGCGTGTCACCAAGAAATTCCGCAGGAAGCAGCATGTATGGGAAGCTGCCAACAACTTGCGCCTACAGAAGATCGAGGCTCTGAAAGCACAGCTGGAAGCGGAGAAAGCAGATTTCATCAAGTATAAGGAAGAGACTCTCAAGCAGATCAAGGAGGATACCAACCGTTACAACCTAGACCTGAAGGACTTTGAGAAGACCTTGGAGAGGAAGCGGGTGGGGAAGACCTACCCCAAGATCTACACCTGGGAAGAGAGAAAGCAGCTGGAGGAGGGCCATCCTCTGAAAGCATATGAAAAATTGGAAATGGATGAAAAGGCCCAAAAGACCTCAAAGAAAAAAGGCAAATAATAGGGAGGACACCAGTCACTACAGGATCATATATAGTTCTATGACCTTGAAGAACTGGGGAAAAAAGGCAAATAATAAGGACAATACCAGTTACTGAAACATTTTTTTTTTCAATAAGCTTGATTTTTTCAATTTTTGTTTTATGACGAACGGACATCAAACATACAGTGTGAGGACAAAAAAATTGTAAAACATTATATACAAATGAAAAGTTATTGTTGATATATGAACTCCATATCGCCTCACCTCACCTCGCCTCACCTCTCTCCCTCGCCAGGATCAGCAATAGGAGCCATGCTTGACATCACAAGTTTTCTCCAGGTCACACGATTGAGACATCTGTGGGTGACCTTCTGGATCTCCAGATCGCAGACTTCAGTGATGTTGTTGAAATAGGAGGTGTGCGGTGGTCCCTTTCTTCTCCTCGCCTCAACTTTCCCCTGCAGGACCTTTGACATCAGATCTGTTTTGGTGTGTCTGATTGCATGGCCTACGTATTTCAGCTTTCTTTTTTTGATCTCTGTCAGCAGCTGGCGCCTGACATTCAGTTCCTTTCACACACTTTCGTTTGTTCTTCTGTCTGTCCATTTGACTCTGAGAAGTTGTCTATAGAGCCAAATTTCTGCTGCATTAATTTTCTTTTCTTCATCTTTTCTTAGTATCCAGGCTTCACAACCATACATTAAAACAGGCCAAATCAAAATTTTCATGATTCTTAGTTTTAAATCTTTGGGAAACAAGTTTTAAATCTTTGGGAAACACTCTGTCTTTCCATAGCACTGTTTAACTGGACCGTTTTTTGCTTTGCCATGCCAATTCGTGTTTTCACATCTTTGATGCAGGAGCCTTCATTTGCTTTTAGGGATCCTAAATACTTGAAATGTTGGACATTTTCTAAGTCTGTTTTAGTTATTTGAATGTTTGGATGTTCCTGGTCTTCTTTTCTTGCTGTGTGCATGACTTTGGTGGTTTTTTTTTAGAAGTCCATATAACATATAGAATATACGTAATGATATTTTGTATATTGTAGGTTTAAAAATGAACATAAAGATCCTAGCACAAATCAACATTTTTTTTCCTGAGTTTTTTTCAAATTATATCTTTTTGTTGTATAATAATCAAACATCAACAAACAATGTGATGACAGAAATGATATCAGTCTATACATATAAGACTAGTATTGTTCACATACAAACAATCTAACAGTATTCTAAACAGTGAAGCTTTTATTGTGTGCATCAAGATTTAAGGACATGTCTAGGGGGAGACCATTGACATATAGTTGTTCCACTGATCATTGAAAATGACAAGTGGAAGTTTATTTTGGCATTATGCTGTTCTATTTTGAGTCAAAGATTTAGCATTCTTTGGAAACTATGTACATTCAGAACACATCTGTCAACTTTGCATTTATACATAAATGATTTTTCAAGCATTAGTATAAGATTAAATATTCTATCTGTTTTTACATTTTGATCAATACTAAACAACAATAAGTGTCATGTGATTTTGATGTTGAAGGTATTTTCGCATTTTTCGTTCATTTTTTTTTTGTTAAGAACCAAAAGTTCCAGACAGTAAAAGTTCATGGAAAATGTTCTGTAAAGTCTTGCATTATTACACCACATACAATTTATCATAGTTGCTATACCCATTGTGTTTAATAATGTATTGGTGACAATACTCTGATGAACTATTCTTATTTGCAACTGTTTTAGTTTAATATCATTTAATTTATTAAATTTTAGAAAAAAAACTTTTCCTGGGAGATATTAATTTTAGTTTCTCTGACCACCTTAAACAAGTTTCGTTTGCTATTATCCAATTTACTTTTTTCATAGTAAGTTTTTCTCCATTTTGTAGACTTATTATTAGTCTTATTGCACTAGGCACATTCAAAATACTAGTCATGTTGTTGTTCATTTGAAATCTGGTTGTTTTTAACTATTGTTTGATTACTAAAGATATACATCCATTATAAATGACAATATTAATACAGCAGTCAGTGTTAGTTTTAAATTCTTCATAGGTAAAAAACCCAGCCATTTTTGTTAAGAAAATGTTAATGGAGTATATTCCTTTTTTTGTCTGTTTATTGTCCTTGACTATTTTGTTAACCACCCTTCTTTATTTATGTATTTTCTGTAATAGAAGACTGGTTAAGCTAACAATTTACCTGAATTCTTACATGTTACATGATTAGAAAATGTCATAGGCCTTAAATTTATCGCCCCACAACACATTGCTGTTCATGAAATTTGAAAGAACCATTGGTCCAGAGTGTTCAGTGTTGTTAAGAAGTAGATACATTTCAGCTATGAAACTTTTCCATTTATGGTTTGCAGTTTTAAATTTTCTTATCCATGAAAGTTTAGAGAGCATATATATATATATATATATATATATATATATATATATATATATATATATATATATATATATTATATATATATAATGTATGTATATAATGTATGTATGTGTGTGTATATATATATATCATGGGTGAAAGTAGTCTGGAATAATCCGGAATTCCGGATTGAAAATATCGGCAGAAAGAGCTTTCCAGATTGGCAGCTCAGCATCCTGATTACTAACCCCCCCCCCCCCATCCAATAGAAAAAAAAGAGGAGGAGGGGGGAACCAATATCAGACAGGTGTTTCCAAACTCGCATGAATTCATTAATTGGCACGATGCAGATGATAACAACTAAACTGAAACATTTTTTTTCCGTCGGAAAGTGTCGGGAAGTATTGATTTTCCCTTGTGTCTTGGCGAGCGTATGGATTCAGAGGGGTGAGAACAGTAACACGCATGCGCAGTTTAACACCGGAAACGCCGCACTTGTGTGAGCAACAGTTTGAAAGAGGTGATCTCATTCAGGTCTGCCACCAAAATCACCGCATGTGCAACCCTCTCCTGTGCCAGCAATGCTGACCCCCTCCCTAGTACCAGCAGTGCTGCTATATCTGCAAAGAAAGCTGCCGAAAACGGTGGTGCAGGGCTCCCAATTTTCTGATTTTTCTCAGAAATCCGAGAAAATCCAAAGGCTGCTTTCGACAAAAAAATCATGTGCTTTCCGAGAAAAAAATGGACATATTATTTTCTTCTGTGAAATGGTAGACCGTTTGTCAGACTGTCAATCTCGTAGCAGACGACGAAACATCGGGAAGGGGGATAAGTCCGGTATCAATTTCTGCTAAAGTCACTTCCGTAGTTCTTTTTTTCTGTGTAGTGCGACTTGTTGTTGGAGCCGATTGTGAAACTTTTGAGGAGCGTGACCATGTCTCGAGTCAGTATTCTGGAGAGGTGGTCTGCCACAGCAAAAACATTTGACAAAGACTGCAAAATAAAATAAGTGGTGTTGAGAGTGAATTTCACGAAAAATTGATGTCATGGAAATGAGCACATAGTTTTCAAAAATAGCAGAGGCTGGCATAGCCTAGGCCTACTGTGTCTTGAGCCGCTACAAAGTCAATCAACTATAGTCGAGCTGGCATCCACAAACTTTCAGATCATTTCAAGCCAAAGAAGTAGCAGATGAGATAAAAACTGATAAGAATCACGGAAATGTTCAGTCTGTTACTTAGTGTTGTTGGAGCACACTTTAGCAAAATACACATCAACTTATTTTTTCTTGAAATCTGACACCAGTGTGTGTAAATTATTTGCATCAGTACAAAGGATCACAAACAAGCCCAAAATTGTCCCAGATAGCGTCAGATTGCACTATTTTGCATCTATAGTCAAAAACATTTTCTGGGGAGCATTGTTCCCAGTGTGAAGAACCGTGACACTCAAGAACTTCATGATATCAGAACATTTATGTACATAATGCTTACTGGTAACTAGTTTTGAAAAGTTGAAAATGATCAGAGTGAACTGTAATTATCAAAACAAACTGTTCTATTTTGCCGAGGGTAAGATGTTGATAACATGATTTGTTGCTCGTAATTTTTCACTTGTGCAAATATTTTATTGCTATTAAAACTATGTATGACAAATTGCAGTGTCCATTGTTTCCATTGCTTCAGGAATGGATGCAGGCTTTCAGGATTGGGAACATTTAGAGGACTTGGACATTTAAGGTTTCAGGATTGAGAGATTTTTTCACTTTCACCCATGACATATGTGTATATATATATATATATATATATATATATATATATATATATATATATATATATGTGTGTGTGTGTGTGTGTGTGTGTGTGTGTGTGTGTGTGTGTGTGTGTGTGTTGTATGTGTGTGTGTGTGTGTGTGTGTGTGTGTGTAAATCCGGTATACTTAATCCTCCTTGCTTTATGCTTTGAGTGGCAGTCGTTCTGCTGATTTTATTCAGCTTTCCATTCCATGCAAACTGAAAATATGACTTCTGTAGCTGTTGTATAAAATGATCTGATGGACCCAGCAGCAATATCCACCAGTATGTAAGTTTAGATAATACAAGAGACCTTAGAACTGCAATTTTACTTATTGGGGTAATGGTTCTCTGTGACCAAATTTTAAAAACATCTTTACTTCTGAAAATGTGTCTTTGTAATTGATGATTTCACAGTTTCTTAGATCTTGAATGAACCAAATGCATTAGTGTTTTAAACTTAAGAGGGTTCCATATCATTTTTAAATATGATCAGTATACTATTTATGATTTTGTCTCACTTCCAAGCCATATTACTTGTGTTTTTTTCGCTGTTCATAGACAGGCCAGAAACTGTGCTGTGCGTATCAAGTATACAAACAGATCTTTAAGTGAGGGTGAGGTTTTACCTCCTACATTTATTAATTGGGCATCATCAGCAAACTTTTGTGTTCTACACCATGAACCTGTATTCCTTTTATTGAGTGTTCTAGTAAACTGACCAGTGTTGCAGGTGTCAATGTTTCTCAGATCTTGTTAATGTGAGGAAATAATAGTTTGCATGGAGTGCAGCCCTTTCTTACATATGCAAATCAAAGTTGAACTCAGCAGATCAGTGTCTTCATTCTTATAATAGCATCATAGAGCTGTCTTAGATTCTATGGCTGCCTTTGGTTTGCTGCATGGTGACCTCTCACACACTTCCATGGCTGAAGTAATTTGAGAAAACATTTTTTGATTTGCTGTCCCATCTTTTGCTCCGCCGATGTAGTCGGTCAGTGTCCCTTGTACCACTTTTTCTGGTTGTCAATAGGCTGGGGTGAATTGATATATCTGAAATGTGATGATCACAGCTATTACTTGGGGGCTTGGTAGCCACTAAGCTCTTGTTTAGAAATAGGATTGCACTTAATTGAGCTTTTCTGTGTATGAAGAGGAGAAGAGACCATGAAGAGTAGAAGAGACCAAGTTGCATTTTTGAAAGGATAGGACGAGTATTGGAGATGAAAATTGAAGAGCAGATTTGGGGAGGAGAAGCAAAATTAATCTGTTTTGAAATGATGGGCATTTGAGCAGAGGGATTTAGAAGATAGGAAAGGGTAAGAATTTGCATGGTAAATTTTAGGTGATAGGATGAGGTCAGTAGGCCTGTTGATTTAGAAAGCAACTACTTGGAATAATTTTCAAGATTTCTGAAGCGGATCATTTCCTTTTGTTCTGCAGTGATAAGAGAACAAATGTAATTGATGATCAAAATGACAACCAGCGTTCAAGAATAGATGCCCCAAACATGAAAAGAGAAGGAGATTATGCATTCAAATGATGAAGCGTTTTTGATCGCCCGGCCTTTGTCAGGCATAACAGAAAACAACAGAGAGACTAATTTTGTAGATTTAGGACAAAGACAACAGGTCATATAACTTCTCTGGTTGTTGGATTCTGTTTTGAATCTTGTGAACAAATTTCCTTCTTGTCTTTTGTGTATGCTTGATAAAGGTCAGTTGGTGAAACATTGCACTCGTTTCATCAAACATAGGCACATTCACATTCTGTTTTCTAAATACAATGAATGATCCAGCAGGTAAAAGATTGCTGTATGCCCTGATATGATAACAAAAGTAGAGAGAAGGCAGACCAACAAGGCCTAATGATGGTGATAATGTTGCTTTAACTCTTCCTGTATGTTAAGGGTTTTCAGACTGGACGCAGGGTTCATCTGCGACTTTTTTTGGAACAGGGGGTAAGGTCAGTAAGACACTTGTAGATATGTTTGTATTCAACACAGAACAAAATGGTTGGTAATGGGTTGTGTAGAATTGAATTCTAAACAACATACAGGTAATAACATCATTCTGCTGTCATGCGGTCGTGTGTCATTGAATAGGGAAGAACGGAAAGTAGAAAGTGACAAACCGTGCTGAGCCGCTGTGATCGGCTCGGCGGCCATTTTGAAAGTCAGCCGAGCCGATAACAGTGGATCATCGTACAGGAAGAGTTAACATGATCAAAAGAAGCAGCAACAGAATGGAAATGATTGGGGATAGGGATGCAGGATGAAGGGAACAGGAGGGGAAGTGGAGATGTGGACAGTAAATAGAAGGATGAAAATTAGAAAGTATTTGAAGTCAGAATTGCTTATCAAACATAATTACATAATTATTACAGGCAAAGTTTAGTGCTACAAGGCTGATGATTGTCTCCCTTGAGAAAGAGTGGCTTGTAAGAATTCGGGCCCACAAGCAGCGCACTGTTTAGATTGATAGTGGAATGTGGGTTCATAGCTAATTGTATTTAATGTTAATGGAATGCGGGTTCATATTTGCTTGTATGCTTGCAGATTGTAAAAACAAGAGGGCAAATATTATACATGTAGAAGTATATGTTTTCTGGACATATTGAACGGAAATATGTACGGAAGTATCACGTAAGTGATGTTTAATTGCATATGGTACTGATCACATTTGAGGTGTAAAATAAAGTGTTTGTATCTTACACAAGTTGGAGGTTTTCATGGACATGTTGGGCTTGAAAGATGATGGAGAATCCAGATTTTGTCAATATTTAAAAAAAAATCCTCTGCAGAATCTAGAAAGTTGGCTGTCCAGCTCTCCAGAAGCTTTCAATCTTCTCACAAGATTCAACTTTCCAGTCTTTTCACCAATATTGTTTAACATGCAAAGTCAAAAGATAACATGTGTTGTGTGTTATTGTTGTTATGTATTGTTCTGCCATGAAATATACATCATCGTCATGTCACACGTCCTTTGTTGTTTGACAGTGTTTTCCCAATACTGAACACAAAAGTTTGTGGATTGATGTTGATAGTAGTTTGTGTTGTAAACACACACAAATACAAAACATTAAAATTGATGGAGTGGTGGTTAAAAGACATTGGTGTTCCAGTTGAAAGGTATAGATTTGAAACTGCTCGGGTACTACTTGGTGAGTAAAGCGTGGATTTTTTCAGGCCACCCAAGTGCAGACTTGCTAGTGTCTGAATTGGCTTCATATGTACATGCACACAGAACATCATATGCGCATGTTGAAGATCTTGTAAGCTATGTCAGAGTTCTGTGGCTTACGGAAAGACAAAAATATCTGGCATGCACAATGTTGACAAGAACAGAGTAAAACTTCCTCAGTGATAGCGTAAAGAAACTGCCTCAGCTTTTGTCAGGGCCAGCGTTATGAAGGTATTTACCTATCATCTACCTTGGTGCTTTATATTTTATTGCTATTAAAACTATGTATGACAAATTGCAATGTCCAAAAGGTCAAGTACCTATTCACAGCTGAATGGATAGGAAGTCGCACCACTCAAAGTTTTGTTTGAGTGAGATTAGCATCAGTGCAAACTCATAGCCAGATTGGAAGGCCAGTGCTCTACCACTGTGTTTATTGGCATTTAAACAATGTGTGTGTGTGTTCAGGTGAGTGTGTGTGTGTGTGTGGCTATGTGTAAGATGGTTATCTCATTCTGGATAAAGGATGTGGTTTTCATCAAGAACTCTTTGTTGTCCCAGAACTGCTCTTCCAGAGTTGTCTGATTTAGCCATTGCTCATTTTCTTTTAGTTTCGAACAGTGGGCAAAGCCGTAGAACATACTCTGGGGCTGTGGTCCTATCTGGCATGGATAATCATATATGTGGGACAGACTCACTCAGCGCATATACTGGAATAGGCTGCAGTGTCCAGTATAACATGACTACACTTCAAATTTGTTGGCTCTGACAGAGCTGTTATAGAATTACTCAACTGTGAAATGTTGGCTAACATAATACTTTCAAAAACCATAGTCCTAGGTTTGGGAATTGTGTCAACTTCTGTATTTTTCACTTTGAAAATGCAGCAGTGGTCAACAAAATCAGAGTGGATCAGCAAATTTAGAGTGCTGAGTCAAACTAACTGCCAGTAGCCAACTGTGTATGTATACAGGGTATTATCAAGTGTGTACAGAGTTGAACTTGATGCACAAAGATCAGGTCTAGAAGCTGAGAACTGGAAACCTATTTAGATAGATAACCTTGATTGGATGCTTTGTGACTGATTGACACACAAGACACACCCAGTATTTGAGTCACAACATGAGCAAGACGCACACATCTCAATCTTTCTCTTGATCTGCACGAATTGTGTTGCGTGCTCTCTCTCACTTGTGCTCATGGAAACACACACACATATGCATACACGCAAGTGTATGTGCGCGCACAAACACACACACAAACAAATCAATGTCAAGACATATTTGGCGAAAACAGTATTTTTTTAATTAGTCCCTGAGAAAATACCATGTGTATTAGCAACAGATAGATATACAGAAACATGTAGAGGTCATGTCCAGGATCTGGCCATTGATAATGCGACAAAGAAAACCAACAGATTTATTCACTTGTTTAATAATCGTGGCGGCACATCGGCCATGTTTAAAATTATCCTATTGATAATGCGACTTGTAAAACAACAGATTTATTTATTCTATTCATGTATAGTCATGGCAGGCACACAGGCCATGTTTAAGATCACCATACTGGTATTGATAATGTGACATGTCACACACACACACACACATGGTCTATCTACATGTGATAGGGAGGAGTAAAGGTTAGGAGGGTGGTTATAGGTGTGCAAGTCAGAGGCAGATGGAGGACTCTTCCACTCGAACACACATAAAGCCAGGATGGTAGTTCTTAAACTTTATTTACATGTGCATGAGTTCTCATTAGGTGAAGACAAAGTTCATCTCCATGAGAAGACAGTAGATCTTCATCAGAAGACCAAACAAGACAGTGCCTGTATTTAGACAGAAAACAAGTTTCATAAATACAATGACAAAGTATGCCTACATATTTTGTGAACTAACAGTGTCGATGTACAAAAAATGAATTTTTACATTGTAAGCAAAATACCAATAATTATTAGAATATTACAGTTGTACGTGGTGTCTGAATCTAATCCAGAACTGTAAATGGTTCTAAACACTGGACAAATAATTAACAGCACAAGCATGTGATAACCTTCCAATAAAATGAGGGCAAAATAACACACGCTGATTGGCTGTTATAGCTGTGTAACCAGTGAATAAGCTGCAACTGAATAAGCAGCATTTGAATGGACAGCTATTAGCCAGTTATGGCAGTTAATATTTCATGGTGATGACAGATAGCATAGTAGCTGATTATGTGAGCTATGTCATCACAAGCAAATACCTATCAAATAATTGTATCAAGAGGATGACCCACTGAGTTGTGTATTGGACACATGCTCCATGTAATTATGTGCATTTCACTGTATGAATGAAATTAAATAATGTTAAACTGCACATGTAATATTAATTTCTCATAATTGTTCTACAATAGTAATAATCACATTGAAACAGTACAAATCTTGTGAAGTGGCATATTAGCAGTAATAACAGTAGTAGGAATAAGGTATAACACCAGCACAGTTTTAAGCTATGAAACATCAATCTCAGGGTAAATCTCAATAGCTGATATCAATGAATTAAACTCTAAGGCTTTAAATAAGCATATAAGCTAAATGGAAATTAATAATAGGCATAATAAACTGTTCGCTTTTCTAACCTTTCCACTCACAACTGGTGTAACTTGGACACAGCACATGTGACGTCATGGCTATTACCGTGTCAGTAAATTGGAGACCCTTTGTTCAATAGGCTTGCAGTCATTTCACAAAGACATCTATAGTAAATTAATTAATGTGAATATCTGAAATACATGCAGTTGATAAGAAGATAAAATGGAGCTCACTGCTTGCATCATTTATCCAGGTAAATGACAAGCATCGATCAGAGCTATGGTGGGTTAACTTTCGTATCAGAACACATTCAGGCGCGAAACCAGATAAGAGCGAGAGTAATGTGCTGGTTCGATAAGTTATGCCGGTGTAACAAGCGGAATTTACTCCAGAGTAAAAACCGCGTGTGCCAATTTTTACTGGGAGTAAAAACGGCGTACGAGAAATTTACTCCCTTGACCGAGCCTCCACGAAAAAGTTGGCCCGCAGTATTTTACTGGGAGTAAATTGCGCGTACGCCTTCCCCTCTGCTTCTTCCATCCTTTTCTCTTTTTTTGAAGAGTAGAAGGGTCGGGCGTCTCCGAGCATTCTAGGAGTGTGTGTTAGGGTATCTTAGTTAAGTTTAGAGGTATTTGTCTGTGCGTTCATCAGTGTGTAGGCCTACCTGATGCATAAATGGCTACACGGGTATTTGGGAGTGTTTTCTGGCATCTTGGAGTATTCTAGGGGTGTTTTATGGTATCTTGGATGGGTACAGAGGTATTTGTCACTGCGTTTGTCAGTGCGTACTTGATGCAGAAATACCTGGAGAGGTAATTTTTCAGGTGTTTTAGCGTGTCTGGGAGTAGCTTAGGGATGCTTGAAGGTGTCTTAGATGGTTTTAGGTGTTTATGAGCGCGTTTGTCAGTGTGTACACATGCGTAACTGCCTTGAAAGGCGATTTTTTTTTGGGGGGGGGGAGGGGGATATTTAAAGTGTTGTGATGTCGTATGGGTGGTTTAGGGTGTCTTGGACAGTTTTAGAGGTGTTTGTCGGTGCGTTAGTCAGTGTGTACCCTGATGCATCGATACTTGGAATGGCGTTTTGGGACTGTTTTAGAATGTCTGGAAGTTTTCTGGGGGGTTTGTCAGTGCGTTCGTCAGTGTGTACCTCATGGATAAATGCCTGGAAATTTGTTTTCGAGGGGTTCGACGTCTGCGAGCCTTCTAGGGGTGTTAAGGTATCTTAGATAGGTTTAGAGGTATTTGTCTTTGCACTCGTCAGTGTGTACCTGATGCATAAATGGCTGGACATTCCATGCCTCTCACTGTGTTGAAGATCACACCCACTACTTCTATCACAGTCAGGGAGAAATTCGTATCGTCTTTCCGTGACAGGTAAACAGACCCGTGACAGGTAAACAGACCCACACACACAGCGCGTGTGCCAATGCAGATAAACGAGGTTGGCTCGCTGGCTGAGTCTGGGCGTGACGGCACGGTCTGTTGAATGGAGGGGAGTAAAATCTCGCACGGGAGTAATTCTGGCGTGTGTACGGGGAGTGCTTTTCTCGTGAAGGGAGTTAAAACCGCCTTACGCTGTTTTTACTCCGGAGTAAATTTATCTTGGGGAGTAAATTCCGCGTGTTACACCGGCTCAGATTAAATAGCACATTGGTCGCAATAACAGTAACACCTCATGAGCTTTGAAAGAGCTACGGGGTTGTTAGTCAACATTGAACATCTCTCAGTCAGCACTGTCAAGGTACGGACAAAGTTTGTCGTCGTCTCGTCGGCCTCTTTACATCTCAGGTGATGATAGTCTGCACCAGGAGGCATTGTGGTCATGACGTGCACTTTCTGCTGTGGCTGTGCAGGCCAATTCTTGAGTGGCAATCTCTGTCACATCTGCCACATACAAATTGAGTCGCTATTGTCTGGTTTCTGGAACGTTGCTTGCGAAGAGCCCTTTTCTCATCTGCGCTTTCTGCTCTCCTCCTCTCTGCATTCACAACGCCTTGCTGAACGGCTGTCCGCCACGCTGCCCTGTCTTCCGCCAGAGTCTCCCAAGAGCCTGGGTCAATCCCTGAGCTTCTAAGGTCCCTTTTGCATGCGTCTACAGCCTGGTTAATAATCAAGCTGCACATGGCTCATACCGCGGTGTTTGTAAACTTCACAAGTCTAGCACGATACTCATAAACGTGAGATAGACTACATAACACACACACACACACACACACACACACACACACACACACACACACACACACACACACACACACACAAAATAAAAGACTAGTTCCTAAACTTATTGCTATGACAATTGATAATATACTGGAAAAAACAAACAAACAAAAAACCAGAAGTTGCTGCAGTGACAGCAATGGAAGACAGTGGCAGTGATGTGTTATGACACGCCTTGTCAATGGTTTATGTTCTTTTGGAAACAAAGCGCGATGGTCATACTTTCAAATAACTGTATAATTATGTACATAAGTGAACCTGATTTGAGACAGCTGAACCCAACTGTCTGTGAGGGAACACACAATCAATACCGGTACTTGATGTGTGTTGGAAGTTCAATTTGACTGAAAAGGAATGAAAATAACAATAGCCCTTCTCCAAACATATTTATGTATTAGATATTCAGTATTATACTTTTATTGGGCTTAAAATCTTTTAAACGAAAGAATACATTAATTCAAATCGACACATGGTCTCACATCGGGACATTCTTGTTCTTCTTAAGTGTAAGACTTTCGATCGGACGGTCGAGTAGTCGCGCGGCGCCTCAACACATTCAACTTTATGTAGGCCTACAAGCCATTGTCCGGGACTTTCGGCGGGCCGCTACATATTGCCTATTATGCAGTGTTTGTCCATGTGCTATAGGCCTATAGGCGCTGTGAAGTAAAGACAATTTGTTCCAAGTTCTAGATCTATACGACTACAACGTACAATGACATCAATTAGAAGATGGAAAATACAGTACTGAATGACGACAAAGTTCGTGGGCCCAACTTGCGAACACGTGAATTCACTGTAGATTTACTCATTGTTTTAACAGATGTGATAACAGGGTCTTAAATGCACAGTGTGTTATTTAGGTTTTTCGAATCCTCAATGCATAGCTATGAGTGGACAGTCTGTAACATAACACTACAACTTGGCTGAGAAATCGCAAGGCGGTTTTGTGTGTGTGTTTTTTTAATCTAGACAAAGACACTACACTGCATTGCCTTTGAGCGTCATCGTAGGTAAATGGGAAAGAGATTGTTAGAGAGCAAGACACTCTGTTACATATATATATGTAAGTGGTGGTAGGCTAGGATATTGACCTACATGTACATAATGTTGTACACTGGGAAAATGAGATGAGAGGCGTTGCTAGTTTCGGGTCAGAATTCTGAGGGTGGAGCAATGTAAATGACTACTTTACTGCTTTGGACAATCGGCATCGTAAGCATGAACCCTTTGACTCCCGCACCCTGCAGGAAGCTGGTCGATAGGGTGAGGGAGTCAGAGTTAAAATTTTGCAATTGGTGGACAGAGTGCAGGAGTCATAGGGTTTGAGGAGTGGGGTAGACGAAAATTTGCTGCTCCGAGATCAGAATCTAAAGGATGGTGTGCACTGTCTCATGCAGCATTATCTTTTTCAACCCAAGCATGGTCAGTGCTCAAGAACAGCTGGTTAGGCAGGAAACTGTATGCAGTGTGTGTGTGTGCAAGTTGCTAGTCAGACTGAAATGCATGTATGTTTTGTGTGTGTGTGCGCGCGCCGCGCGCGTGTGTGTGAGCATGCATGTGTGCATGAGTATGTATGTGTTTTTGCATCTGTGTGTGTGTCTGTAGGTAATGGTGCTTACAGGCCAGGCTCTAACATTTGCTTCATATAAACGAAGGCATGCATGTATGCCTTCCAGGTTTCAATCTGTCTATGTGAACTACATGTGAAATTGTACAATTGTCTCCCCGCAACGTCTTCGAGATAAGTTAATACAGTCTTCAGCTCAAGTTCTGTGGGAAGCTAAGGGACATAGAGAGCGAATGAAAGAAGGAAACTGGTGGACAGGGTGAGGGAATGAAAGAAGGAAGCTGGTGGACAGGGTGAGGGAATGAAAGAAGGAAGCTGGTGGACAGGGTGAGGGAATGAAAGAAGGAAGCTGGTGGACAGGTGAGGGAAAGAAAGAAGGAAGCTGGTGGACAGGATGAGGGGATGAAAGAAGGAAGCTGGTGGACAGGGTGAGGGAATGAAAGAAGAAGCTGGTGGACAGGGTGAGGGATGAAAGAAGGAAGCTGGTGGACAGGATGAGGGATGAAAGAAGGAAGCTGGTGGAAGGATGAGGGATGAAAGAAGTGGTGGACAGGTGAGGGATGAAAGAAGGAAGCTGGTGGACAGGATGAGGGGATGAAAGAAGGAAGCTGGTGGACAGGATGAGGGGATGAAAGAAGGAAGCTGGTGGACAGGATGAGGGAATGAAAGAAGGAAGCTGGTGGACAGGATGAGGGGAATGAAAGAAGCTGGTGGATAGGGTGAGGGGATGAAAGAAGGAAGCTGGTGGACAGGGTGAGGGAATGAAAGAAGGAAGCTGGTGGACAGGATGAGGGAATGAAAGAAGGAAGCTGGTGGACAGGATGAGGGGATGAAAGAAGCTGGTGGACAGGATGAGGGGATGAAAGAAGGAAGCTGGTGGACAGGATGAGGGAGAGAAAGAAGCTGGTGGACAGGATGAGGGGATGAAAGAAGGAAGCTGGTGGACAGGATGAGGGGATGAAAGAAGAGCTGGTGGACAGGATGAGGGGATGAAAGAAGCTGGTGGAAGGGTGAGGGAAAGAAAGAAGGAAGCTGGTGGACAGGGTGAGGGATGAAAGAAGGACTGGTGGACAGGATGAGGGGATGAAAAGGGAAGCTGGTGGATAGGATGAGGGGATGAAAGAAGGAAGCTGGTGGATAGGATGAGGGAATAAAAGAAGGAAGCTGGTGGACAGGATGAGGGGATGAAAGAGGAAGCTGGTGGACAGGATGAGGGGATGAAAAGAAGCTGGTGGATAGGGTGAGGGGATGAAAGAAGGAAGCTGGTGGATAGGGTGAGGGGATGAAAGAAGGAAGCTGGTGGACAGGGTGAGGGGATGAAAGAAGGAACTGGGGGAAGGGTGAGAGAATGAAAGAAGGAAACTTGTGGATAGGGTGAGGGGATGAAAGAAGGAAGCTGGTGGATAGGGTGAGGGGATGAAAGAAGGAAGCTGGTGGACAGGGTGAGGGGATGAAAGAAGGAAGCTGGTGGACAGGGTGAGGGGATGAAAGAAGCTGGTGGACAGGGTGAGGGGATGAAAGAAGGAAGCTGGTGGAAGGGTGAGGGGATGAAAGAAGGAAGCTGGTGGACAGGGTGAGGGGATGAAAGAAAGAAGCTGGTGGACAGGGTGAGGGGAATGAAAGAAAGAAGCTGGTGGACAGGGTGAGGGAATAAGGAAGAAGCTGGTGGATAGGGTGAGGGAATAAAGGAAAGAAGCTGGTGGATAGGTGGGATATATGGAAGTATTGGTGAAGGATAGGAAAAGCAGAAGTTGATAGGCAGGGTGAAGGAATGAGAGGACTACTCTTGCTGTTAAATTGTAATGAGAGAAACAGGGTTATAATTTTCAAAGGGAGGGAAAGTATCAAAGTTCTTTTTGGGTTCTGACAACTGAAAACAATTATCTTGACTTGGAAGACATATAGAAGGGAGAGAGCGAAAGCATCACACTTAAAACTGTGGAGAGACACCTAAGATGTCATTAAAAACAGGCGGAAAGAATGGGGTGTGTGTGTGTGTGTGTGTGTGTGTGTGCGTGCGTGTGCGTGCGTGTGTGTGGTGGTGTGTGTGTGTGTGTGTGTGTGTGTGTGTGTGTGTGTGTGTGTGTGTGTGTGTGTGTGTGTGTGTGTGTGTGTGTGTTTCTCTCTTCAATGTCTCAAATAATGGGTGCGATAGTCAGGTGGATAAGATGGAAGACCTGGGTTCCATACGGCATGGGCACCTCCGGTCTGCTTCTTGAAAACTGAAGTGAGATTTTTCCGATTTCCCAGGTCAACTGGTGTGCAGAACCGTCTGCGCCTAAATTTCCTTTTGTATATACACGCGCACGTAGAACATCGAGTATGCACATTAATTAAATCCTACAAGTCATGTCAGCTATTCAGTGGCTTATGGAAGCAATAACACAGCCTGCCTGCACGCCCACCAAAGACGAAGTATGCAGACTGTGTAATAGCATACTCCCTACACAGTCCTGGCAAAATAAAGTACATCCACGTATACGAAAAAAATACACCATAGTATGTATATATATTATACATATAGATATATTGGAACGCCATTAAAAAGAAAAAAGGCAAGTGAAGTACCTGCACACGCTTATGTGTGTTCATGTATCTGCGTCTTGCATTATCTCTAACAACCCCCCCCCCTCTCTCTCTCTCTCTCAGTCCATTCGTCTTTATTTGTCTTACTGTGTCACGCGTGTGTTCATGAATGTCACTTCTGCATTATGCAAATGCTTGTCTCGCTTTTTGTTTTTGTTTTGTGAGGGGGGAGGGGTCAGGGGCAGGACGTGAATAAAGTAGGGAGCAGTCAATGAAGGGAGCATCTGAGAGAGAGAGAGAGAGAGAGAGAGAGAGAGAGAGAGGAGAGAGAGAGAGAGAGGAGAGAGAGAGAGAGAGAGAGAGAGAGAGATTGTGCCATTTCCGCCACTCGAACTTTCTTAAATTTGCAGTACGTCATTTGCATGCACTTTTACAATGATTCTGTGTAGACATTCATCTGCCAGTGAATCCAGTGTCTGTCTATCTGTCTTTCTGTCTGTCTGTTTCTCCTCCCTCCTTCTTATCGCTATCTCTCTCTCTCTTATTCTTACTGTGCTTCGTTGCTGGATTAACAATATATTATTTTCGTCGCAAGTTGTGCATTATCTAAGGATTTTTAACCTTGGAAATGTTCTTGATATTATGTGCTAATAGTGTATCTTATTATTGCTTACATCCAGTTAAATGGGGCGATGGCCCTCTCTCTCTCTTTCAATATCTATCTATCTAACTGTCTGTCTATCAGTCTATCTGTCTGCCTATCTATTTATCTATCTATCCATCTGTCTGTCTGTCTGTCTGTCTGTCTATCTATCTATCTATCTATAGTATGGCCAGTAGGGGGCTTAGTGGGCAACGTCCTTAGTAAGTTTGATCAAAACAGGCACCGCAGTGTGTGCAAATAGAGTGTCTTCACTTGCAAATTCTTAACCCTTATATAAAACAAATGTTAAACTGCAATATATATACATATATATGTACTGGAAAAAGACATGCACATCAACTAGTTGCTTAAAATCGAAAGATGGTACGCTTATCATGGAAAAAGAAAAAATATTAGAGAGATGGGAGAGTACATTAAAGACCTTTTTAACAATGACAGAAACGAAGAACAGATTATAAGAAAGAACGTTGAAGGACCACCCATAATGAAAGATGAAGTTAGAGCAGCACTGAAAAAGATGAAACCAGGAATAGCTCCAGGATCAGGCAATATTACTACAGAAATGATTGAGGTCCTAGAAGAGTTTGATAGTGAAACAATAGCAGTCCTCCTAAATAAGATTTATGACACCTGGAAAATCCCCAAAGATATGTTAAAATGACTTTTCATTGCACCTCCAAAGAAAGCAAGGACCATAGAATGCAAACTCCATCGTACAATCAGCTTGATGAGTCATGTAACAAAAATCCTTTTAAGAATAATCATGATGAGGACAAGGAACATAACCAAAAGGGAAATAGCAGAAGAACAATGTGGGTTTGTCGAAGGGAAAGGAACTGTTAATGCCACATACGTCCTAAGAACTATCATAGACAGGTCAGTCGATTGAGTAAGGATTCATATTTATTGTTTGTTAGCCTAATTACACCAAAGCCTTCAATTGAGTAAGACACAAAGAATTGATCAACCAACTAGAAAGGCTCAATATTGATGGAAAAGATCTAAGAATAATCAGAAATATGTATCTGGAACAAGCAACAGCAATGAAAATAGAAAACAATTAAAACTCTTTCCAAAATATCAAGAGCGGTTAGGCAGCGTTGTGTTCTGTCATCAGATTTGTTTTCACTTTACAGCAAAACCATCATGAGAAACCTAGACGAATGCCCTGGGATAAAGGTTAGAGGAAAAATGATAAACAATCTTCGTTGCGCAGATACACCATTGGTAATTGCAGAAAATGAGAAAGACCTACAAAATCTTGTGAATATATAATAGAAATAGAAAGCAAAAATAAAGGGCTGGAGCTTAAATAGCAAGAAGACTGAAGTCATGATAATTAGTGTGAAAAAAAAACACCCCAAAAAACAAAAACAAAAACAAAACAAAAAAACTCCTCATGCAGAATAACAGCAAATGGCACAACACTGAGACGGGTTGATGAGTTTAAATATCTGGGAACGGTCATTTCATCAGACGGCAAATGCACATCAGAAATAGCCAGCAGAATCAACCAAGCCAAAACAGCATTCAAGAAGATGAAAATCGTTCTTATCAACAAATGCCTATCAATTAACACCAGGAAGAGAGTTCTTGAGTGTTATATAGAACCGATACCATTGTATGGTTGTGAGGCATGGACAGTCACCACGCAAAGTCAGAATAAAATTGAGGCAACTGAAATGTGATTTCTAAGAAGAATGTTAAGAATGTTGGGAGTTCCATGGACAGCAAAGAAAACAAACGAAACAGTCTTGAAGGAGGCAGAAACAAGATCATTAATAAAGAAGATTAGGAAATGACAAGCAACATTTATAGGACATTTTATGAGGAAAGAGAAATTAGAGCACCTGGTCACAACAGGAAAGCTGGAAGGAAAGAGAACACCAGGTAGACCCAGAAAGAAAATAATACTGGAGGGACTTGCAGGGTGGCTGAGGACAGAGAGGGTTGGAGATGTACTTGCAGCGACAAGGGATAGATTCGTATAGAGGGCCATGATCGCCAACGCCACACAGCAGGGCACATGATGATGATGATGTTCACACACACACACAAACACACACAACACACACACACACACACACACACACACACACACACACACACACACACACACACACACACACACACACACACACACACACACACACACACACACACACACACACACACACATTCCCCGCTCCTCTTTCTGCACACACACGACTGCACCTTGGCTGTTCGAGCAAGTCCTTAGCTGAATTTATGATGGAATAGTTTACCGCAATGTTATACAGCTGCTCGATTTCACTTTTCGGTTGTCAAATCACCTTCTGACCTTCTGGGACTATGGTTTATCACACACACCAGCACACACACACACACACAACACACAACACACACACACACAACACACACGAAAAGATGTATTTTTCTTTGTGGGCCTTAGGTAAGCTTGTGTATTTGTGGATGTTATCACACCACGACTAGCCAACCTACCTACGATTAGACTTTCTATGCATGCTGCTTATTTGTCTTGGCAAGTTGTTGTTAGTGTCCCAATGTCGGCAAGTTGTCGTTAGTGTCCCAATGCTTTCAAACCTCAGTGGCCGTGATCCCTCGCCGCTCATTCTGACTGCACAATACACTACCAACCCCAAGCTCATTCGGTCCAAGTCTCAGGGCCTGGAAGCCCAGGGATCCGGAGATCAAGCTGATCAAGGAGATCCACCAGAGGAGAACCTGCACTGCTGCTGGGTCACTTTGGGCAAGTTCAGTAGTGCCTGTTGTGATCTGAGTCGACTTATTAAAGACACTGCCAACTAAGCCCCCTACTAATAACAGAAATGGCTTATTCACAGAGCCAGAGCGAGTTAGAAATCCCTTGATCAGGAGTTCACAACACAGCCACCATGAGACAGTGACAGTAGAGAGCCTAACTGTAAACCACCTTTGGTATGGAGGCGGTAGACGAAACCGAAATTGAGGTCACAACGAGATCAGGGCATGATGGGTCGCTATCTGAGACAAATTACACGATGCTGTCGTGATGGATGATTTCATTACTTGTATAAATGGGTATGATAATCACAATGCTACGGAGTTCTATCTAGGACTGAGACTGTGTGATAGGGCTGTATTCTACGTTTACTACCATACTATATCCTGGCGTCAACCACACCTGAGAGATAAAGACACTTGCAGTGTTCGTCAGTAAATCGGTAAGGTGGTTGAAACTCAACAGTGTGGTCCCAGTTTTCCCAATGAGCCCCAAATATTTCAACTCTGGGTAGAAGTCAGTCATGGCAGAAAATTCCCACACATTAACTTTCTGCAGGAAGCTGGTGGATTGGGTAAAGAAATGCAATGGTTAAAGGCATCTTTGAGATTAGAATTAAAGAGCAATTCACCTGAATTAGTTTCTTTTCTCCACAAAGCCTACAAAATTAGAGCTGCTGGACTTATGATGATCCAAGCCATGGAAATGAGATGTTATGTCAGATACTAAACATCAGGTACACTGATCTTATCAACAATGAAGAAGCACGCAAAACCATCAAGCAGTACTGGACCATTTGAAGATCAGCTGATATTAGTTAAGAAAAGAAAACTTTGTTGGAATGGCCATGCAATAAGATCAATCGGCTAATCAATACTGACGGAGGGAGACGGAGGGGAAAACAGAACAAAACAATGGACCAACAGGGGAATGGACAGAGAAACCGTTCACAGATACCCAGGCTTTGGCACACAACATGTGAACGGTTCCTTAGTGAGGCACCCTCGTGTCTCTTCGCAGAGGCAATGGAGAAGAAGAAGAAGAAGGATTTAAGATTGAATGTTGTATCCAGGTCATCGGATATCAGTGTTCTGCTGATGTATTTGAAACACAAAATCTTCAATAACAACAACAACAAAGATGACAACAACAAACAAACTGATCAATCAAATATCCAAACAAACCAATGACAACAGGACCCAAAATCAAAGTTTACGCTTTCTAGACAGACATTTGGGCAGCTCTTAAAATGTCAGATTGCTATGTTGATTTGAAACCCGTGACAAATCTTTTAACTGTCTTGAAGTGATTGACAGTACTGACAAGACTGAGGTAAAGAAATTGTTGTTGGCTTTTGTGATGCTATTCATGCTCAGAAGTTGCCCGGTTTGAAGTACGTGTCCAGACTGTCACTGAATTCTGCGTGCAGATCACTGGCCGATTTTGCCTTCATTTGCGTCTGCGACATTTGTTCAATCTTCAGAGCCTTAAGCGCCAACAAGAAAAATGTTTAGTTTCGATGAAATGCAATGGTGGTTTCATGCTTCGTTTCCAAGTTGATAGAGGTCTACTGGCTGGCATATATTTATATCATGCAATTAACATGTAGAGTATGTAAGTGTTAATCAGTATCTCAAATATAGATAAGATAACAGCCCTTTTTGTTGCATGCATAGTGAAACGTACTGGTATCTGGGGAAAAGGTTATTTTCAAAATACATCAGGATCTTAGAAGTGAATGCGTTTGTTTCATTGTTGCTTCGATTTGCCCTGCAAATTTCTAACACACTTTTCAGATGTGTTTACAACAACGTACAGGACTGTAGGTACTATGTTGTGTGCATCAATCAAAATATTGCAAAGACAAGAAGTAGGTCGATTTTCTATTACATATAAATCATGAAATGTGGCAGCCACTGCTGTGTACTTGACAACACTTTGTTGAATGCCATTTTCACTCTTGCGTTAGTTCTGTTTCTCTCCCCAGCCGCTTTCCGTGATTACAGTTCTGCCAAGATTCGAGACCTACTAGATATTACCACAGAAATTCTGCGAGCTTTGTATCAAACTCTTGTCACACTTTCGGTTCTCAAGTCGCCACCATTATCGAGTGCGCGGACATTATTTCTAGGGATGTAGCCATGTCTCTGCAACCTGGGCGAGTAGACCCAGAGCCAGCCTCTCTCGGGCTGCTTGTCCATGTTACTGTAGACCACTTCCTCACTGGACACAGAAATGTCGTCCACTCCACGGCTAGAGAATTTATGCAGAGTCATCAGTTCTGTCACATTACTTGGAATCTTGATAGTGTGAACTGCGTGGATGACTTTGAACGACCTGTTTCTCCTAACTTTGGGCGTGAAGGTGGCGGACTGGTACTACTTTTTAAGCTGAATTTGCCTCTTGTTTCATGCGGTTCGTGAGAAGAACGCCTGCCTTGAACAGTCTGCGACACACTGACCAAAGAAGGACTCTGTTGGGAAAGGAATTCTGGGGCAGAAAGCTGATGCATCAGTGGGCCTCGCCGACCATCTTGCGACTGGTTCAGTGAACTGGACAGTCGTGACGTGTTGGTGTGGCGGGATTGCCCTGAAGTAAAACGATTGACTGTGAAGTTTGAGGGAGGAATGTGATTGCCTGGGGGAGAATGATGCTGACGTAACAGTGGGAGTGACGAAGGATGGTCAACAGGCGAGGAGTGAGGTGAACTATGTGTTGGTGATGACTGAGGCCCTTTGGGGGGAAGGGCTGATGTGAAAACAGAACTGTGGGTAGGCAGGGAAGGAGGTTGACGGCTGGGTGATTTTGCCCGTTCTGCCGTTATAACAGTTGCGCTAGGTGAAGTCTGATCGAAGGGAGCAGCAGATGGATAATGTCTCCATGATGGTACTTTTGTGGAATTTGAAAAAGGCACATGACCTACTGGGGATGAGATAGGTACTTGAAAGTCTGGAACAGCACTGGATGAAACAGCTGCTTGAGTATGATTTGGAGATGTCACCGAATAACTGTCAGAAACATGTGTTCGCTGATTGCTTGTTTGAGAATAGCTATGACTTTGCACAGCAGCAGCAGCAAATGGCGTGTGCACTTGATTCATGGACGAGGTGGTCGGATGATCCATGGACGAGGTGATCGGATGATCCATGGACGAGGTGATCGGATGATCCATGGACGAGGTGATCGGATGATCCATGGACGAGTGCGGACGTTGGGCAGGTGTAGCCATAGAAACTTGCTCTGAAGACACAGCTTGTGGTAGGGATGTGTGACTATGGCTTAATGATTTCATCAAATGACCCACTGAAGAGTGAGGTCGCTCAACAGCTTTATTCGTCAAAGGCAGACGTTCTACAGATTTATCAGCATTCTGTGGCACAGATGGTTGGTAAGGACCGGCTGAAGATGGCGTGATGGGGCAGCCCATGGAGGAATGAGGTCTTTGACGAACTGCAGAATAGACTGCTGCACGGGGGACGTTGTATGACCCAGCATAAGGCTCCACAGACAACCCTGGATGGCTGGAAGGTTGAGATGGCTGTCCCACAGGATGATTAGAAGACTGTGAGGATCTATCTTTGGAAGGCTGAGATGGATGTTGAACGGAATGGTTAGAAAACTGGTATGGATGTTTAGGAGGATAACTGAACGCGTAAGGTGGTTTAAGGTCAGATGCCTGGGGTGCATGCTGGAGAGGATGGTTGGAAAGATGAGACGGCTTATGGTCTGAGAACTGAGGTGGATGCTGAGGAGGAGGAGGCTTGGGGTAAGTTGGCAGTGAGACTGGATGGTCCGTCATGGACTTGGATCTGATGTGGCCTTGTACGACAGGCTTCTTCACAGGCGGGTTGAGGTTGAAGCCAGTACGTTTCTTGTCTGGAAAATAGAGGAGAGCTGTTACGCTATAACTATTTTACACAACACACACACACACACACACACACACACACACACACACACACACCCCACACACACACACACACACACACACACACACACACACACACACACTCACACACTCACACTCATACTCACTCCACACCACTCATTTCACTCATAATATATAAAAGTGGCAGTGCAGCGTGACAATACACTCTCTCAATCAACCTATATACCTATTATCTTCATGGAGATCTTACTGAATCTTTCATGGACGATACGATACGATACAAACAACATAACACGACATGGCACAACACAACAATATTTCTGTAACTCTGCGAGGCATGGACAGTCAACAAACAATGCCAGAACAAGATTGAGGCAGCCGAGATGTGGTTTCTCAGAAGAATGTTGAGAGTTCCATGGACGGCAAAGAAAATAAACGAGACAGTCTTGATGGAGGCAGACACAAGCAGATCATTCATAAGGAAGATTAGGAAAAGACAGGCAACATTTATGGGCCATTTTATGAGGAAAGGGAAATTGGAGCATCTGGTCACAACAGGAAAGCTGGAGGGAAAGAGAGCACCGGGTAGACCCAGGGAGAAGATACTAGACGGACTTGCAGAGTGGCTGGGGACAAAGAGGGTGGAAGAGATGCTTGAGGCAACAAGTGATAGAGACAGATGGAAGTCCATAATCGCCAATGCCATGCGGCAAGACACCTGATGATGATGATGATGGGGAAACCCGGACAGCAGAAAGTCCTCATAGGAGGATCCGCGCCCAGCAAGTGTTTCGACCCTTAACTCCTGACACTCTAATAAGGCCAGCCATGTCCAGGTCATGACCCCTGGATGTACCTCTGCTGTCGCTTTTTTTTTAAAATAGAAAATTGTCCTCAATCTGGATTCGAACCCTCTTATCCTACGTGGTCAGGTTTCTCAATGCAAAGTCACCCTTGTAACAGGTGTCTTAACTACTTGGCTGTCGGTCACCTGCAACATATGGGGGAGTTTTATGCCTTATGAAGTTCACTTTTGTTCGTCCTGGTCCAGATCCAGCTGGAGCTCTTTTCCGCTGCTTTCTGCCATTGCCTTTAGGGCTCTGGTCCCCTCTTTCTCCTAAATCGATAGCTGCTTCATGAGATCATAGACTGATGTGCCTATTAACACAACATAACAGAACACAACATAACAGAACACAACAAAAGTGACAATAATTCAGAAACATTATTTTGCGGCTGACGCAATGTTCTTCATCATTTCTAATCCCGTAACAACTGTGATCATTGGCTGGGGGTGGGGGTGGGGGTGTAGGGGCAGACCGGATGTTACATGTTTTTGAAATGTGGCAGCATGCAGACTTACAGTGTATCGTCGTTTCACATTTGCACACTGTTCTTCCTAGCCTGACTTGACCTCGGCGATGGCATACTCCGAGGGTATTCTATTGTGGACAATACCAACAATAACGATACTACTACTACTACATTACTACTACTGCCACTAATCATAACGATCATATTAATAAAATTTCCATTCATGTAGTGCAAACAGTCCATGGCAGAGAATGCTCGTCGCACTTACACACATACATACACATACATATACACACACGCGCGCGCACACGCGCGCGCGCATGCACGTACTCACGCACGCATGCACACTTAAAGGACAGGTAGGGGAGGAATGCCGTGTGAATATATCAACGCATTGCAAACACAGTCAGATACTTACAGTAATATATCAATGCAGTATACACAGAATTCATATTTATCAGTGTGGGGTTTGTATATGTACACATACAGACATGAAAACACACACACATATAATCAAAAACACACGTATACATACACTCGAACAAATACACATACGCTGAGCGTCCACATTCACATTTACACACACACACATAGACGTGCGCGCGCGCGCATGTATATGTATATATATGTAAGCATGTATATATGTATGTATCTCTCTCTCTCTCTCTCTCTCTCTCTCTCTCTATATATATATATATATATATATATATATGTATCCGCGGTTGTGTTTTGTCACCAGATCTGTTTTCACTATATAGCGAAAACATCATGAGAAACCTAGAAGAAGACCCTGGATTAAAGGTTGGAGGGAAATGATAAACAACATTCGGTACGCAGATGACACCGTGCTAATTGCAGAATATGAAAGGGACCTACAAAATCTTGTGAATATACTAGAAATAGAAAGCAAAGGTAAGGGGTTGGAACTAAACAGCAGGAAGACTGAAGTCATGGTGATCAGTAAAAAACATGAAATCCCCTCATGCAAAATAACGGCAAATGGCACAACCTTGATACAGGTTAATAAGTTCAAATAGCTGGGAACGGTCATTTCATCAGACGGCAGATGCACATCGGAAATAGCTGGCAGAATCGGCCAAGCCAAAACAGCATTCTAGAAGATGACAAGCATTCTTACCAACAAATGCCTATCAATTAACATCAGAAAGAGAGTCCTTGAATGTTATATAGAACCAATACTGTTGTACGGATGCGAGGCGTGGACAGTCAGCAAGCAAAGCCAGAGCAAGATTGAGGCAGCTGAGATGTGGTTTCTCAGAAGAATGTTCATAGTTCCATGGACAGCAAAGAAAACAAACGAGACAGTCTTGATGGCCCAGACACAAGTAGATCACTCATAAGGAAGATTAGGAAAAGACAAGCAACATTTATAGGCCATTTTATGAGGAAGGGGGATTTGGAGCACCTGGTCACAACGGGAAAGCTGGAGGAAAGGAGAGCACCGGGTAGACCCAGGGAGAGAATGCTATATGGACTTGCGGAGTGGCTGGGGATGAAGAAGGTGGGGGAGGTGCTGGGGGCGACGAGAATAGAGATGGTTGGAAGTCCATGGTCACCAACGCCATGCGGCAGGGCACCTGATGATGATGATGATATCTATCCGCACACACACACGCATTTCTTTATGAATTCTGAAGACATTTCTAAAAGAGATGTATTTTAAGTGCTTTTTGAAAGTAAGCTGACAACTGCTTTGTCGTAAGGACACCGAAAAGAAGATAGTGTATCGTGGCTGGAGTAGTGAGTGTATCGTGGCAGGAGTAGTGAGTGTATCATGGCAGGAGTAGTGAGTGTATCGTGGCAGGAGTAGTGAGTGTATCATGGCAGGAGTAGTGAGTGTATCGTGGCAGGAGTAGTGAGTGTATCGTGGCAGGAGTAGTGAGTGTATCGTGGCAGGAGTAGTGAGTGTATCATGGCAGGAGTAGTGAGTGTATCGTGGCTGGAGTAGTGAGTGTATCGTGGCAGGAGTAGTGAGTGTATCATGGCTGGAGTAGTGAGTGTATCGTGGCTGGAGTAGTGAGTGTATCGTGGCAGGAGTAGTGAGTGTATCGTGGCAGGAGTAGTGAGTGTATCATGGCAGGAGTAGTGAGTGTATCGTGGCAGGAGTAGTGAGTGTATCGTGGCAGGAGTAGTGAGTGTATCGTGGCAGGAGTAGTGAGTGTATCATGGCAGGAGTAGTGAGTGTATCGTGGCTGGAGTAGTGAGTGTATCATGGCAGGAGTAGTGAGTGTATCGTGGCATGAGTAGTGAGTGTATCATGGCAGGAGTAGTGAGTGTATCATGGCAGGAGTAGTGAGTGTATCATGGCAGGAGTAGTGAGTGTATCATGGCAGGAGTAGTGAGTGTATCATGGCAGGAGTAGTGAGTGTATCATGGCAGGAGTAGTGAGTGTATCGTGGCAGGAGTAGTGAGTGTATCATGGCAGGAGTAGTGAGTGTATCATAGCAGGAGTAGTGAGTGTATCGTGGCAGGAGTAGTGAGTGTATCATGGCTGGAGTAGTGAGTGTATCATGGCAGGAGTAGTGAGTGTATCGTGGCAGGAGTAGTGAGTGTATCATGGCAGGAGTAGTGAGTGTATCATGGCAGGAGTAGTGAGTGTATCGTGGCAGGAGTAGTGAGTGTATCGTGGCAGGAGTAGTGAGTGTATCATGGCAGGAGTAGTGAGTGTATCATGGCAGGAGTAGTGAGTGTATCATGGCAGGAGTAGTGAGTGTATCATGGCAGGAGAAGTGAGTGTATCGTGGCATGAGTAGTGAGTGTTTCATGGCAGGAGTAGTGAGTGTATCATGGCAGGAGTAGTGAGTGTATTGTGGCAGGAGTAGTGAGTGTATCATGGCAGGCGTACGAGTGTATCATGGCAGGAGTAGTGAGTGTATCATGGCAGGAGTAGTGAATGTATTGTGGCAGGAGTAGTGGCTGTATCATGGCAGGAGTAGTGAATTATCATGGCAGGAGTACGAGTGTATCATGGCAGGAGTACGAGTGCATCATGGCAGGAGTACGAGTGTATCATGGCAGGAGTACGAGTGTATCATGGCAGGAGTACGAGTGTATCATGGCAGGAGTACGAGTGTATCATGGCAGGAGTACGAGTGTATCATGGCAGGAGTACGAGTGTATCATGGCAGGAGTACGAGTGTATCATGGCAGGAGTACGAGTGTATCATGGCAGGAGTAGCGAGTGTATCATGGCAGGAGTAGTGAGTGTATCATGGCAGGAGTAGTGAGTGGTGTATCATGGCAGAAGTAGCGAGTGTATCATGGCAGGTGTAGTTAATGTATCATGGCAGGAGTAGTGAGTGGCGTATCATGACAGGAGTAGTGAGTGGTGTATCGTGGCAGGAATAGTGAGTGTATCATGGCAGGAGTAGTGAGTGGTGTATCATGGCAGAAGTAGCGAGTGTATCATGGCAGGTGTAGTTAATGTATCATGGCAGGAGTAGTGAGTGGCGTATCATGACAGGAGTAGTGAGTGGTGTATCGTGGCAGGAATAGTGAGTGTATCATGGCAGGAGTAGTGAGTGTATCATGGCATGAGTAGTAAGTGTCACGGCATGAGTAGTAAGTGTACCATGGTAGAGCTGTGAGTGTATCATGGCAGGAGTAGTGTGTATCATGGCAGGAGTAGTGTGTATCATGGTAGGAGTAGTGAGTGTATCATGGCAGGAGTAATGAGTGGTGTATCGTGGCAAGAGTAGTGAGTGTATCATGGCAGGAGTAGTGTGTGTCATGGCAGGAGTAGTGTGTATCATGGTAAGAGCTGTGAGTGTATCATGGCAGTAGTGTTATCATGGCAGGAGTAGTGTGTATCAAGGTAGGAGTAATGAGTGTATTGTGGCAGGAGTAGTGAGTGGCGTATCATGGCAGGAGTAGTGAATGGCGAATAGTGGCAGGAGTAGTAAGTGTATCATGGCAGGAGTAGTGAGTGTATCATGGCAGGAGTAGTGAGTGGTGGATCATGGCAGGAGTAGTGAGTGGTAGATCATGGCAGGAGTAGTGAGTGTATCATGGCAGGTGTAGTGAGTGTATCGCGGCAGGAGTAGTGAGTGGCGTATCGTGGCAGGAGTTGTGAGTGTATCATGGCAGGAGTAGCGGGTGTATCATGGCAGGAGTAGATAGAGTGTATCGTGGCAGGATGTTACATTTCAAAAAAGAGAAACTCAATGGGAGTGTGCGAATGCCGATAAGAGAAGTGTGACGTCAAAATGTCTCTGTCAATTCAGCAACTCTCTGCTGTTCCTTCTTGAAGATTAGTTTGTGATTCACTCGATAATGAATCGAGAACATTTGTTTTGGTTTATGCTAACGCAGAAAATGTATGTTTAAGTTCTACTTCGTTGTATGGAAATATGTAGATTCCTTTGGAACAATCTAGAAATGACAAGTAAAACGTAGAATACCTTAGATCTTTCGAGAATGTTCCGGAAATCGTAAACAAATTTAATCAGTAGGCTACAATGATTGGCTAGAACTACAAAATATTCTAGAAAGGGAAGGTTTGAGAATGCGGCTGTGATTGGCTGAAAATCTAGGGAAAAGCCGAGAATATTCCAAAACTGTCCATGATGTTATAAATAAAGCGTGACTGTGGGTCGAGAGAGAGAGAGAGAGAGAGCGATCAGAAGAATTAAAGTGTAAGCCTGCTGTCAGAGATAGAGAAGTTGCTGTAGATTCGTGGAGTTGCTGCGTGTAGATTTGAGGGCTGAAGAAGAAGAATTCTGCAAACTAGGAGTGGTGCATTGGATGTGTGAAGTATTTACCCAGTTCCTGTTGTGTTTTCTTCCTTCTTCAAATAAAGGATCATTTTCGTTTAACCTGGACTGGTGTACTTTCAACTTTGTCTCTGAGAAGAACGATCAACTGCTAGATCTTCACGAACCTGCATAAACTGCAAGACACTGCTAGTCCCCTACATCTTTACATGTGACACAGTAGTAGTGAGTGTATCATGGCAGGAGTAGTGAGTGTATCATGGCAGGAGTAGTGAGTGTATCATCTAATCATGGCAGGAGTAGTGAGTGGCGTATCGTGGCAGGAGTAGTGAGTGTATCAGTGCGAGAATGGTTCTTGTGGGTTTATCAAGGTGTCTATCTGTTCGATATATAGCCTACCCGTTAGTATTACGTTACGAAACAATGTTCTCACGCATTCTATTTCGAAGGCTTCAAGATTGTTATCAGAGATTGCAAGAAGTGTACAATCTTCATACGGTACAGGAGGATGGGGTCTAACGCTTATGGTTTAGGCCTACTGGTCCCGCACCTCCCATGTCGTACAGTCGCTATAATGATCAACATTGCAACTGCTGTCTCCACCTTTCACGGTGGTGGATGAGAACCTGGATTATGCAAAAATTTATCTCTTGCCCGTTCTGCAATACTGATAAAGTTGAAGACTACCGGATCTTTAAAAAGCTCAGCTAAACAGGTTTGAGATAAGAAGGCTGGACATTATCTCTGCAGCGTGTGCAAATGCTTTATCAACGTGTGTTAACGCCTTGTCGGTACACTTAGCCGTATCGGTAGACTTCGTTGAAAACACCACACAGAACAATATCTACAAAATCTAAAACTGAACGTTTCAACATGATGCTTCGGAAGGCTATAAATGTTTACATAATGAAAAGTAAAAGTTCACGATTAAGTTATAATTCACTTTTTGAAAATTCCTTGGTACAATTTGGCCTCCCTATCTCGACCTACTTTTTGTTTCGTCTGCTTTTACAGTGGACAATGACACAAATCATTTGCAGACAGTTTATCCTTTTGGTTAACAGTCCTATTTCAATCAAATGTGCACTAAAGAAAATATCTTTTGAATTCATTGTATATGAATAAGTTTGTGATGTTTCTAAACCGGAAGGAATGTACATGAAGTACAAAACGGAATGTATTATTTTATTTTGCATGGCTATGGGTGCTGGTCCTTCAACGTTTTTTCTTATAATGTGTTCTTTGTTTCTGTCATCTTCAAAAAGGTCTTTAATATACTCTCCCCATCTATCTAATATTTTGTCTATTTTGTCTTTTTCCATGATAAGCGTACCATCTTTCGATTTTAAGCAACCAGTTGATGTGCATGCATTTTTCCTGTGGACAATTTCTTCAGTTCTTCTGTACATACCCTGAGGATCCGTTTTGTGTCGGTCTTCTATTTCTTTGCATTTTGTTTTCAGCTAAGCTTCCTTCGCTTCATTGCACCTATTTCTCATTTCTTTGTTTATCTTCCTGTATATCTCCTCCTTTCTCTTTGCCTTCCTCAGGTTGATAAGTTTAAATCATTTCACCAGACGGCAGATGCACATCAGAAATAGCCAGCAGATTCGGCCAAGCCAAAACAGCATTCAAGAAGATGACAAGCATTCTTACCAACAAATGCCTATCAATTAACATCAGGAAGAGAGTTCTTGAATGTTATATAGAACCGATAATGTTATACGGTTGTGAGGCGTGGACAGTCAACAAGCAAAGCCAGAACAAGATTGAGGCAGCCGAGATGTGGTTTCTAAGAAGAATAATGAGAGTTCCTTGGACAGCAAAGAAAACAAACGAGACAGTCTTGATGGAGGCAGACACAAGAAGATCATTGATAAGGAAGGTTAGGAAAAGACAGGCAACATTTATAGGCCGCTTTATGAGGAAAGGGGAATTAAAGCACCTGGTCACAACAAGAAAGCTGGAGGGAAAGAGCACCAGGTAGACCCGGGGGAAAATTTGGGACAGACTTGCAGAGTGGCTGAAGACAGAGAGGGTGGAAGATGTGCTTGCGGCAACAAGGGATAGAAACAGATGGAGGGCCATGATCGCCAACGCCATGTGGCAAGGCACTCGATGATGATGCACGCTGGCTGGCCGCCGGTGCCAGTGATGAAATACATGTAACAGATAAGATCTGCGGTCTTCTTTCTTAGCCCTTCTTGTCAAGAATACATACATGTGGCACGCACTAGGTCAGCACTAAGTGCTTATGGGAAGTAGTTGTTAGCCGGGAAGAGTGGGCTGAAAAATGCATAATTCCATTACAATTCGGCTACAGATTCCGATAAGGCGCGGACGTGCAAGAAATCCCCGCTCACCGCTGATACGGAGGTCGTCTGGCACTTTACACAAGAGTATTCTCGGGACGAAGCCCTCCGCCCCGCCACTGCGTCGTATCCAGTACCAGTCCTTGTCGTCAGAGTTGAGCAGCTCCACCACTTCCCCTGACGTCACTTTGACGTCATTCTCCTGGTCCACGTCATAGGCGAACATGGCCACCCACTTGCCCTGCTCCCGTTTCTCAAAGGGCAAAACGTCAGGCAGGTTCAGGTCAGAATTGCCTTCGCCTGTGCAAATAAAAAAATAGATAAATAAACAACAACAACAACAACACTACTACTACTACTACTTTTACTACTACTATAAAAATAATAATAACCATCATCATCATAACGATAACTACAATGATGATGATTATAATCATAACAATAATATTGATGATGATGATTAATATCATGATGATGATGATGATGGTGGTGGTGGTGGTGGTGATGATGATAACAAGAAAAACAACAACAACAACAACAATAATGAGGCACCAAATCTCGACACATAAAATCCAGTCAGTGCGCGCACTCTCATCACCAACCAAAACATTTACTCACTATGAGAAAAACTTAAGTGAACAAAGCACACGCATATTGGGAGGGGGAAGACAGAAGGGATGTGGGACGAAGGGGTGGGTGCATAGCGTGGGACAGCTCTGCAGGACAAAAAGGTATGTCTTCAAATTAGACTTGAAGGAAGAAAGAGTATGTAACCGTCGCAGAGAAAGGGGAAGCTCATTGAAGTTGTATGGACCAGATACAAAACATGAGCGTCCACCGAATGTGGAACATCTGTATTGAGAAATTTGTAAATATATGGTGTCAGAAGCAGAACGCAGGGGTAGGGTGTGTAAAACAGCAGCAGCAGGGGCAAAACAACAACAAACACAGCAAATCACTGTATGAATAAGTACACAATAGAATGAAGAATGAACGAACGAAGGAATGGATGAAGAAATAATAAATTTATGAACGAACAAAGGAATGAATGAATAAACTGGTTTGTTCAAAGTTTTCCCGGCAAGTAGCGAATGTGACAGTTTTATGATCTGATGATTGTATACCAGTTATCGACACACACACACACACACACACACATGCACGCACGCACACACGCACGCACAAACACACACACACGCACGCACAGAGACACATAGACACACACACACATAGACACATACACAGACACATACACACAAACACACACACACGCGCGCGCGAGCGTGCGCGCACACACACACACAAGAAAATGACAATATGGATAAATAAATGCTTAAATACCTTAAACTCAGTCAGCAGATACCTTCAGTCGGTTTGATCAATGTCAAAACTGTAAACAGTTGACCTCTGTGTGTTTGTCTTTCTTTGTCTCTTTTTCTCTGTCTGCCTGTCTCTGACATCGATCGACTTTGAAAATGTAAGCTTATTCCTTATTCTTTCCAACTTCTCTTTTTGTCTGTCTAGACTCTGTCTGTCCATCTGTCTGTCTCTTTTTCTGCCTGCCTGCCTGCCTGCCTGCCTGCCTGCCTGCCTGCCTGCTTGCCTGTCTGTCTGTCTGTTTGTCTCTGTCTGTCTGTCTGTCTGTCTCTCTACATGTACTGTGCACAAGCACGTGTGTGTAAATTTTTCTTTTAACCTTACAATAGACGGGTTTACGATCATGGCGTGTGTGTGTGTGTGTGTGTGTGTGTGTGTGTGTGTGTGTGTGTGTGTGTGTGTGTGTGTGTGTGTGTGTGTGTGTGTGTCTTTTAACCTTACAATAGACGGGTTTACGATCATGGCGTGTGTGTGTGTGTGTGTGTGTGTGTGTGTGTGTGTGTGTGTGGTGCGTGCGTGCGTGTGTATGTGTGTGTGTGTCTTTTAACCTTACAATAGACGGGTTTACGATCATGGCGTGCGTGTGTGTGTGTATGTGTATGTGTGTGTGTGTGTGTGTGTGTGTGTGTGTGTGTGTGTGTGTGTGTGTGTGTGTGTGTGTGTGTGTGTGTGTGTGTGTGTGTGTGTCTTTTAACCTTACAATAGACGGGTTTACGATCATGGCGTGTGTGTGTGTGTGTGTGTGTGTGTGTGTGTGTGTGTGTGTGTGTGTGTGTGTGTGTGTGTCTTTTAACCTTACAATAGACGGGTTTACGATCATGGCGTGTGTGTGTGTGTGTATGTGTTGTGTGTGTGTGTGTGTGTGTGTGTGTGTGGTGTGTGTGTGTGTGTGTGTGTGTGTGCGTGCGGTGGTGAGTGTGTATTTGTTTGTTTGTGTGTGTCTGTGCGTGTGTGTGTGTATTTGTGTGTTTTGTGTGTGTGTGTGTGTTTTGTGTGTGCGCGCTCGCGTGGGTGTACAACTTTTCTGTTAACCTGACGATACTTTACAATGATGATGGCATGTGTGTGTGTGTGTGTGCGTGTGCATGTGCGTGTGCGTGCGTGTGTGTGTGTATGTGTGTGTGTGTGTGTTTCTAAAAAAGTAACATTCTTATGTTCTAGCTGTTGGCATTTTTTTGATTGTTTGCTGATTAATGTAATGTACATGTAAACGCCACACATGTAGCCTACCTTCCAGTTCAAAAGCATTAGAACCCTGTTGCACCTCACAGTCAGACGCCGGCGCCGAAGAATGAAGCGGGTCCTGATCATGATCATGATTGTGGTCCTCCTCCGCCATGGTGGCCTCAGGGAACACTGCCACTTGGCTGCTGCTGTTAGTGGGTGAGTTGGACTGGTCGCCATCGTTTCCTTCATCATCAGTACCCCCCACCGCAGGGGGTAGGATGCCCTTCATCTGGGACAGGGGTGTAGGCGGTGTTCGCTTTCTTAGAGCGGGACTTCGGCAAGGTTTGGCGAATGACCTGACCATACATTTTGTTTTTTAGAAAGAAACATTTACTCCTTTATTCATTTATTAGTTATCTTTCGATTTATGAAATTATCATTATGGTATTATCATAAGTGTTGTTATTATCATTGTTAGTAACAGTAATAGTAAAAGAGTAGTTTACAGAAGCAAATGGGTACGATACTTTGTGTGTGGTGGTGATGGTCACTGATTTAATTAATGTCTATTCACTAATGTGATTTTACGTACGTGTGTGTGTGTGTGTGTGTGTGTGTGTGTGTGTGTGTGTGTGTGTGTGTGTGTGTGTGTGTGTGTGTGTGTGTGTGTGTATGTGTGTGTGTGAGTGTGTGTGTGTGTGCGTGTGTATGTCTTATCCAGTTGACTACCACACCCGTCACAAGGGTGTATGTGTGTGTGTGTGCGCTTGCTTGCGTTTGCATGTGTGTGTGTGTGTAACCCACCGACATATGATATTAATAATAATGATAATAACAGCAACAATAGCAGTCATAATAGTAGTAGTAATGATGATAATGATAACAACAACAATAACAATGATTACAGTATTTAAATGGCGCCAAGTCTTGATAATTCAAATCAAAGCGAACTCACGCACCAGACATACGCATGCCATCAACTGAGATTATATACAATACACAAAAAAGACCTACACAAACTGAGGAAAAGAGGGAGTTTAGAATTCGTTGTCGGGAAAAGGTCGGTTTTTAAAATGGATATAAAAGCAGAAAGGACAGGTATAAGGCGAAGGAGAATGGAGGTCTATTCCACACAGACGGTCTTGAAACAGCAAAAGAACGCTGGCAAGTGGTTGATAGTTTACATCTAAGAATCTGAAGGGAAAGAGTTCAGATCTGAAGCTGAGCGCAAGATGCAGGCTGGCGTATAAATATTGATGTTGTCACAAAACTAGGAGATGCAAATTGATGAATAGATTTGTAGCACAAGGTACATGTATTTAACTCATATTCAATTCTATTTGAAACGGGTAACCAGTGTAGAGAGCAAAGGAGAGGAATGACATCATTAAACTTTTTCTTTCCGAGGACAAGACGAGCTGCTGTGGTTTGTATGTGTAGCAGCCACAGGAGAGAAGCTGGTAGGCCAGAAGGACGAGACAAAATGAGAGATGTCACAAGATTAGATGCAACCTGAGCTGAAAGAGTTTTCAAATGTAACCAGTGCGTCGAATCTGACTGTAGCATAATTGGCAGGTCTGGGTCAGAAACTTCTGCACAGAAAGTGTGTTGTCCATGACATCGAGTATCTGCAGTTCGTGGTCTGTCATCGTTGTGACAGTCTACTACTGTCCTGCATTCACGTCAGGTTTTATTGCAATCTTATGCTAACTTCAAGGTTACATTGGTGTTGATGAGGACAAGATTTTTTTTGTAATGATTTTTGTGTAAAAATTGAGATTGTTAGAATGGCTGCACCATATTGCTTTTAGCCGCTGCGTTCTTTAGATTACCTTACATTCTATCAAAAATGGGTTAACCTATAGCGAGCATTTTGAAACTTCTGTCCCTTAGTCATCATTTTCTCAAGACTGTGGACAACAGAAAATCAGCTGCACACGGGTGGGGTTATTGTCGTGTTCTTGACTGGCCTCATCTATTCCCTAGGGACTACCGAACTGCACCAAGGTACAAGCTTAGGCATGACATGAAGAACAAACTGTTCCCCTGCAGAAGGTTCACACTTTCCACGACACCGATGTGGCCAAGGGAAAGGCTAAAGTCAGTACAGCTTTGAGTAGGTGAAGGGAGAATTAAGTGTGCATGCTGAGTACCGGTACTCACATGTCTCCACCAGCCACCAGCCACCAGCCACCAGTCACCGACATATAACCCATATGATCATTATGCTTCACATGCGTATACTTTCGAACTGGTCCAAGATATTCTCGTGTTACGTCTTCCTCCCTTTCAACTCCATGAAGTCATCGAGGGCTGCACTTAAGAACTGTTCGCCAGATTTAGCCAGCTACGTCAGTTGTATGCCAAAGCCTTGGTTCGATCGAAAGGTTTCTCTGACCATCCTGCAATGTTATCAGTCCATCGTTTTTCTGTCTTCCTCTCTGTCTGCTTTCCTCAATGGTTCCCTGGAGGATTGATTTAGCACCGCCATTGGATCTTGTTCCATGGATATACCAACGTAGTTTTCTTACCTCTGCCAGCAGATTTTCACATGGTCCAGTGTGTTACTTGATGGTTTGGCGCACTTGTTCTTTGGTGACATGATCAGCGTATATTCTGTTTGGTATCTTCCATGGTTCGGATTCATCTTTTCAAATCTGCTGCGAGTGTCCATGTCAAGCATGCATAAAGGAAGATGGAATATAACAATTCGTGTTACTGTCACACAAAAATATGAGTCACCATCAGTAAACTTGTAGAATCCCAGACGTCTCATTCTGCAACGTTTTCCCTTGCAGCAGCAAAACCTACGGTTTCGAACAGAAAACGCCATTAAAGTCGCTAAACACAGCAGCTGACAAAACTGCTATTGGTTCCTTGGTGCTGTGGGAAGTGGCGTAGAAATAGTGTCATCCAGGTGGTACACAAGATGAAGTGACACAAAGACCTGAGTGAATCTTGTGCTAACTTTAAAAGGAGCACATTCATAAACCTGTTCAAATTCTACGTTCACCCCGTGATACAATCATTTGCACGCACTCACACACGACGCACACACACACACACACACACACACACACACACACACACACACACACACACACACACACACACACACACACACACACACACACACACACTCACAGACAGACAGACACACTAACACACATGCACAGAGACTCTGTTTCTCTCTCCTTCCTCTCTCTCCCTCCCACTCTCTTTATTCTCTTTGGTTGCTGTTAGTTGAAAGCATCTTTTTTGTTCATATTTAACATAATGTGAGAATATAAACACATAATATACTAATGACATTGTTATACTTGTATCAGAGTTTATGTTTGTATTGATTACAGAGCCGGCTTCCAGCCCCAAAGCAGTACCTGTCTATCTGACAGACAAAGACTTTTATTCAACCAAACTTTCTTCAAGCCCTGTCTACAGATTGTTCAGTTTTGACTTTGCTGATTAAAAAAAATCATTTAAACCAAGCAGCACAAAGTCAAGGACTTCGAAATAAGGTTTCCCTGATGCCCTGTCTACTACAAAGTGTTAAATTTTGGCCTTGCTGGTTCCGTAAAGCAGCGAGAAAGACAAGGACTTTCAAATAAGATTTTCTCAATGTTATGCCTCAGATTGTTTGTTCATTTTTGGCTTTGTTCATTTCAATAAAATCCATTTGAATCAAACAAAACAAAGACCTAATTATAAACAAATCCCAATGGACAAAGAGATCCTTCAGGGCTTACCTAGGTATAAAGCCCTCTTTTCCATCGTCCATCAGCACATACATCCATTCCTGCTCCGTGTACAGCACGTAGACCGTCTGACCCCTTGTGACGTCCAGCTCGTCAGCAGCACAAGCTGTGAAATCATCCAGAACGGTCATGCGGGACTCCGGGGTCAGCCCATGCTGCTTCTCCAGCCCCACTCTCTCCAAGGTGTCTATGCTAGCACTGCCTGTGATGCGGCCCAGGTAGGGTTCTTTTTCTTCTGAAAACACACGAGCATGTCATTTATGACAAGGAGTTTGTTGCTGTCTTCGTGACCTTTGCCATTCAGAAAAAGAAAAAGAAGCTGGTGATGATAATGATACTGCTACTGCTGCTGACGGTGATGGTGATAGTGACTGTAACAATGATAATGATGATGATGATGACGATGCTGCTCCCGCTGCTGCTGGTGATGATGATTTTGATGGTTTTGATGGTGGTGGTGGTGATGATGATGACGACGACGATGATAATGATGATGATGATTATGATGACAACGATGATGAAGGGAAAGAAGGGAGGTAGGGAAAAAGGTTCAGGGTTTACTTACATCATATGTCTCTGCAACTAAGAGTTTCTTCCTTTGACAAAATATCTTTTTCGGTCATCAAATTTAATCACGTCAGAGGGTTTGGTTCAAAACTAGCAAATCTAACTTGGGATCCATTCTCTTCACACGTCCATTTTAAAAACATGCCCACACGAGGCAGCTAGGCAGTACGGTTGTTTTTTGTCTAGGGATAAAAATCATCAACTTTCAACCAACCACCTAGTAATCCAGCCAAGGGGTCAATCTATCGCTAAAATATTTCATGATCATCAAAGTCGAGATTAGAAATTAGGTTTGGTTAAAAACCACCAGTCTTCAGAAAACGTTGCTGTATTTAACGTAATCATTGTGTACACTATCTGTGCTGTATTTAACGTAATCATTGTGTACATTATCTGTGCTGTATTTAACGTAATCATTGTGTACATTATCTGTGCTGTATTTAACGTAATCATTGTGTACACTATCTGTGCTGTATTTAATGTAATCATTGTGTACATTATCTGTGCTGTATTTAACGTAATCATTGTGTACATTATCTGTGCTGTATTTAACGTAATCAGTGTGTACACTATCTGTGCTATATTTAACGTAATCATTGTGTACATTATCTGTGCTGTATTTAACGTAATCATTGTGTACACTATCTGTGCTATATTTAACGTAATCATTGTGTACATTATCTGTGCTGTATTTAACGTAATCATTGTGTACATTATCTGTGCTGTATTTAACGTAATCATTGTGAACATTATCTGTGCTGTATTTAACGTAATCATTGTGTACATTATCTGTGCTGTATTTAACGTAATCATTGTGTACATTATCTGTGCTGTAATTAACTTAATCATTGTGTGCATTATCTGTGCTGTATTTAACGTAATCATTGTGTACATAATCTGTGCTGTCATCATCATCATCGGGTGCCCTGCCACATGGCGTTCGCGACCATGGACTTCCAACCATCTCTATCTCTCGTTGCCCCCAGCATCTCCCCCACCCTCCTCATCCCCAGCCACTCTGCAAGTCCGTCCAGCATTCTCTCCCTGGGTCTACCTGGTGCTCTCCTTCCTTCCAGCTTTCCCGTTGTGACCAGGTGCTCCAAATCCCCCTTCCTCATAAAATGGCCTATAAATGTTGCTTGTCTTTTCCTAATCTTCCTTATGAGTGATCTATTTGTGTCTGCCTCCATGAAGACTGTCTCGTTTGTTTTCTTTGCTGTCCATGGAACTCTCAACATTCTTCTGAGAAACCACATCTCGGCTGCCTCAATCTTGTTCTGGCTTTGCTTGCTGACTGTCCACGCCTCGCATCCGTACAACAGTATTGGTTCTATATAACATTCAAGAACTCTCTTTCTGATGTTAATTGATAGGCATTTGTTGGTAAGAATGCTTGTCATCTTCTTGAATGCTGTTTTGGCTTGGCCGAATCTGCCGGCTATTTCCGATGTGCATCTGCCGTTTGATGAAATGAGCATTCCCAGCTATTTGAACTTATTAACCTGTGTCAAGGTTGTGCCATTTGCTGTTATTTTGCATGAGGGGATTTCATGTTTTTTACTGATCACCATGACTTCAGTCTTCCTGCTGTTTAGTTCCAACCCCTTACCTTTGCTTTCTATTTCTAGTATATTCACAAGGTTTTGTAGGTCCCTTTCATTTTCTGCAATTAACACGGTGTCATCTGCGTACCGAATGTTGTTTATCATTTTCCCTCCAACCTTTAATCCAGGGTCTTCTTCTAGGTTTCTCATGATGTTTTCGCTATATAGTGAAAACAGATCTGGTGACAAAACACAACCTTGTCTGACTCCTCTTTTGATGTTTTGGAAACATCTTATATTGTTTTCTATTCTCATTGCAGCTGTTTGTTCCCAGTACATATTCCTGATTATTCGTAGATCTTTTCCATCAACATTGAGTCTCTCCAGTTGGTTGATCAATTTTTCATGTCGTATCCGATCGAAAGCCTTGGTATAGTCAACAAAGCATAAATACAAATCCTTATTCATCTCAATTGACCTCTCTATGATAGTTCTGAGGATGTATATGGCATTAATAGTTCCTTTCCCTTCCACAAATCCACACTGTTCTGCTATTTCGCTCTTGATTCTATTCCGTGTCCTCATCATGATTATTCTTAACAGGATTTTTGTTACATGATTCATCAAACTGATTGTGCGCTGGAGTTCGCATTCTATAGCCCCTGTCTTCTTTGGAAGTGCAGTGAAAATTGATTTTGACATATCTTTGGGGATTTTTCCAGTGTCATAAATTTCATTTAGGAGGATTATTTTTTCTATACCAAATACCTCCAGGGCTTCAATCATCTCTGTAGTAATGTTGTCTGGTCCTGGGGCTTTTCCCTTTGCTCAATTTCAGCCTAAACCTTCCCACTACAGGATTGTGGTCACTGTTGCAGTCTGCGCCTGGTAGTGTTTTTGTTGACAGTAAAGAATTTCTAAATCTTTTGTTGATCAGGATGTAGTCAATCTGATTTTTGGTATTATCTCCTGGACTCATCCAAGTCCATTTTCTTCTGTTAGGCTACTCAAACCAGGTGTTTCCTACTATGAACTCATTCATCTGTGCCCATTCTACAAGTTTCCCTCCCCTTTCATTTTGTGTACCAAGGCCATGAGGTCCAACTATATCCTTCACCCTATCCTGTCCCACTTTAGCATTAAAATCTCCCATTATGACTGTAACTTCTTGTGATTTATATTGGACCTTGGCCATTTTTAAAAACTTCGTAGAAGTTGTCGATGTCTTCCTGAGTACTTGTGGATGTTGGTGCATACACCTGTATGATGTTGATATCAAATGGTTTGCCTCTCAATTTGACCAGATTTGTCTTTGTCCATTATGATGCCTACTCCTCTTTCATGTGAATTACCACCAGAGCATATCACTGTATATTCTCCTGATGTTATCATTCCTGTCCCCTTCCATCTCAGTTCCCCTTATCCTAAAATACTGATGTTAAGCCTTTCCATCTCCATTTTGATGTTGTCTAATTTACCTTTCTGCAATATTTTTCTGATATTCCATGTTGCTATTTTGGTGTTTCTAAGTTTGACTTTGGGTTTAATTTTGGTCGCAGTAGCTGGCTGACGGTCCCTACCGGACGAAGGTGCTCCACAGGAGCACCTATTGACGTCGTTAACTTTCTTCTTCCTCTTTCTTTTGTCCATGGTTTTCCTGGGGAAAACTACGATGGTGGTTTCCCCTTGCCTTCCATCGGTTTTTTTTTCAGGGTTAACTCCCTTAGCCTTACTCTCTCCCGAGATGTCCACAAGGCAGTGGAGCTATTTACACATAGCTTGGGGATCTGTTTCGTGGGAACCAGGGCGTATCCACACGCCGGTGGGCCTGCATGCCTCATGTCTGGTAGCCAGACCTCCTCCGAGTCCTACGAGATTCAGCCTGAGTCCGTGAGGTGCTCAGTTACCGCCTGTCGCCACGAGGAGGCAATGCGTAGGTCTTGCTGATGGAGAGGCTATGTACTGACAGGAAGAGACTTACGCATTGCTCTTCTTTTCGCACAGCAGTGCTAGCCAGCGGTGCAGGCTGAAGCCGACACACCAGACGCATTACATCTGCCAATATGACAAACAATCTGTGCTGTATTTAACTTAATCATTGTGTACACTATCTGTGCTGTATTTAAAGTAATCATTGTGTACACTATCTGTGCTGTATTTAACGTAATCATTGTGAACACTATCTGTGCTGTATTTAATGTAATCATTGTGTACATTATCTGTGCTGTATTTAAAGTAATCATTGTGTACACTATCTGTGCTGTATTTAACGTAATCATTGTGAACACTATCTGTGCTGTATTTAACTTAATCATTGTGTACATTATCTGTGCTGTATTTAAAGTAATCATTGTGTACACTATCTGTGCTGTATTTAACGTAATCATTGTGAACACTATCTGTGCTGTATTTAACGTAATCATTTCGTACATTATCCGTGCTGTATTTAATGTAATCAGTGTGTACATTATCTGTGCTGTATTAAACGTAATCATTGTGTACATTATCTGTGCTGTATTTAACGTAATCATTGTGTACACTATCTGTGCTGTATTTAACGTAATCATTGTGTTCATTATCTGTGCTGTATTTAACGTAATCATTGTGAACACTATCTGTGCTGTATTTAACGTAATCATTGCGTACATTATCTGTGCTGTATTTAACGTAATCATTGTGTACATTATCTGTGCTGTATTTAACGTAATCATTGTGTTCATTATCTGTGCTGTATTTAACGTAATCATTGTGAACACTATCTGTGCTGTATTTAACGTAATCATTGCGTACATTATCTGTGCTGTATTTAACGTAATCATTGCGTACATTATCTGTGCTGTATTTAACGTAATCATTGTGTACATTATCTGTGCTGTATTTAATGTAATCATTGTGTACATTATCTGTGCTGTATTTAACGTAATCATTGTGTACATTATCTGTGCTGTATTTAACGTAATCATTGTGTACATTATCTGTGCTGTATTTAACGTAATCATTGTGTACATTATCTGTGCTGTATTTAACGTAATCATTGTGTACATTATCTGTGCTGTATTTAATGTAATCATTGTGTACATTATCTGTGCTGTATTTAATGTAATCATTGTGTACATTATCTGTGCTGTATTTAACGTAATCATTGTGTACATTATCTGTGCTGTATTTAACGTAATCATTGTGTACATTATCTGTGCTGTATTTAACGTAATCATTGTGAACACTATCTGTGCTGTATTTAACGTAATCATTTCGTACATTATCCGTGCTGTATTTAATGTAATCAGTGTGTACATTATCTGTGCTGTATTAAACGTAATCATTGTGTACATTATCTGTGCTGTATTTAACGTAATCATTGTGTACACTATCTGTGCTGTATTTAACGTAATCATTGTGTTCATTATCTGTGCTGTATTTAACGTAATCATTGTGAACACTATCTGTGCTGTATTTAACGTAATCATTGCGTACATTATCTGTGCTGTATTTAACGTAATCATTGTGTACATTATCTGTGCTGTATTTAACGTAATCATTGTGTTCATTATCTGTGCTGTATTTAACGTAATCATTGTGAACACTATCTGTGCTGTATTTAACGTAATCATTGCGTACATTATCTGTGCTGTATTTAACGTAATCATTGCGTACATTATCTGTGCTGTATTTAACGTAATCATTGTGTACATTATCTGTGCTGTATTTAATGTAATCATTGTGTACATTATCTGTGCTGTATTTAACGTAATCATTGTGTACATTATCTGTGCTGTATTTAATGTAATCATTGTGTACATTATCTGTGCTGTATTTAACGTAATCATTGTGTACATTATCTGTGCTGTATTTAACGTAATCATTGTGTACATTATCTGTGCTGTATTTAACGTAATCATTGTGTACATTATCTGTGCTGTATTTAATGTAATCATTGTGTACATTATCTGTGCTGTATTTAACGTAATCATTGTGAACACTATCTGTGCTGTATTTAATGTAATCATTGTGTACATTATCTGTGCTGTATTTAATGTAATCATTGTGTACATTATCTGTGCTGTATTTAATGTAATCATTGTGAACACTATCTGTGCTGTATTTAACTTAATCATTGTGTACATTATCTGTGCTGTATTTAATGTAATCATTGTGTTCATTATCTGTGCTGTATTTAACGTAATCATTGTGTACATTATCTGTGCTGTATTTAATGTAATCATTGTGTACATTATCTGTGCTGTATTTAACGTAATCATTGTGTACATTATCTGTGCCTGTGCATGGCCAACTAACTATAATTCTCCACTGAGAAAAAGCCTTTTCCAGGAAATCTGTACAGGTAGTTCCAGACACTCTGGGTTAAGGTCCACAGGCCTGATATCAATAACTCAGTAATGAAATGAATAGCACATAAACGTCCACAGCCTTGTGCTCCTGGTAGGCCCCACTTCCACCTCTGTTTTCATGTTCGTTCCTAGTTTTTCTCAGATGTGTTCTTCTGTGTTCTTTTGCCCACACTATGCAGGTGGTTTGTTCCTTCACAGTCCGCATACTCGGTCTTCGGTGGGTGTACATGCTGGGTGTTTTCATGGTTCCATGAGCTCCGGACACTGCCTTACAGGATCTTTAATTGGATATTTGATAGTCTGTGTGTGCATATGGGCAAACAGGGTTTAGGCATTACCAACACGGGAAATCGGAAATCCAGTTCACCCTTAATCCACCAGGCTGGAAGTACCCAGACTGGATAGAACCCGGAATCTTCCAATTGGAAGTCTGACGTCTTTATCATCTGACAACTACTTGCGTTGCTCAAAAGTGGAATACAATATCAGACTGCACTCTCGCCCTTTTATGTGTCTTTTTACTGCCACATCTCCTGCACCGCTCCTATGTCACTATCTCCAAGCCGCTTATTTGCATTTTGCCACACAAAGGAATCGACACTGAAGTCATTATGAGAAACACCATGAAAGGCGCAGAATATGGGACAATTGTTCTCGAAAACATGATGATACATGTGAATAAGAGTGGTAGTGATGATGCTATGCAGTTTCACTGTGGTTTGAGATTGCGCAGCAGAGCCTACGCATCCTTTCATAACACACTCGGTGTCAATCAGGCTCAAGAGATACTGACAGCTGTGGCGTTGGTCTGGAAATTTGAGCAGCATCCTCAATGACGCATCCGTGATCCCTCTCGTACTTTCATCCTGCGCGTTGTTCTTTGTCCTCTGAAAGAACGAGTACGTCTATCGGTTTCTCTTCTTAGTATCATCGAATTCAGCAACAAGTTTCATAACTCTAAACTTACGAGGTGGAACAATTAATTGCACCCTGTTGGAATGTTTGCAAGAAGAATTTGTAATTTAACTGCTGACCTTACACATATTTATTCGTTTGTCTATTCAGTTAGTTAGTAAGTTTATAAAAAAAACCAACTTTCGTGGGCTTTCTTTAAAAATTAAATGTAATACATGCCTACGAAATTGAAGTTTTTTTGGGGCATGTTCTCATGTCCGTCTGCAATGACTTGTTCAGCTGTGAATTACCCCTAACCGTGTGAGCATGTAGAGAGAGAGAGAGAGAGAGAGAGAGAGAGAGAGAGAGAGAGAGAGAGAGAGAGAGAGAGAGAGAGAGAGAGAGAGAGAGAGAGAAAGAGACACAGAGAGACAGAGAGACAGAAAGAGAGGGAGAGAGAGACAGAGACAGAGAACACACACACACAGAGAGAGAGAGAGAGAGAGAGGAGAGAGAGAGAGAGAGAGAGAGAGGAGAGAGAGAGAGAGAGAGAGAGAGAGAGAGAGAATCGGACTGTTTTGATTAGTGTACAACGGTTCAGGCAGCAAAATACGGCATGTAAGGGCTTAAGAGGGTGTGGAAGTGGGGATGGGGTGGATGGTAGTGGGTGTGTGAAGACACCCGGAAAGGCACCTTCAGACATGTTTCCTGGAACCTCCAGACATCTGGAACCTTCAGACATGTTTCCTGGAACCTTCAGACACGAAACTTCAAAACACTGTATTACTGAAAGATAGTAGTATGAGGTGGCTGAAATCAGTAGCAAGCTGAGGGAAGCATGATTGAGATGGCATGGATACGTTTTACGGGAAGAGGACAACTATAGGGGAAACAGATGAAGGAAAATGACAGTTGGGAATAGAAACAGAGGAAGGCCAAAGAGAAGGAAACAAGACTGTCCAGACGAACACATGAAGCAAGCGACACTGACGGAGGAGGATGTCACAGACAGAAGACTCAGGAAGGCTACGATTTGTACCGACCGCACGACCTTGCGGGAAGAGCATGCAGAAGAAGAAGTAGAAGAAAAAGAAGAAGAAGATGAAGAAGAAGAAAAAGAAGAAGAAGTAGCACTATATCCCACTGGACCCGTCTTCCGACTCATCCTTGCAAATCTACACATACATAAGTTACATAAGCATAAAGACTTTAACATGAAATGCATTAAAGAAAACAAAACAAATACAATATGAAATAAGTTGTTTATAACACAAACATAAAAAGGACAAGAAGAAAGTAAAGGAAACATTAAGATCAAACAAATGCACACACACGTATTGATAGAAGGGCTTTCCGTCTCTTGTTTTTTTTCCATTTTCTCATTTTTTATATTTCATACAGACCAGAAAGAGGTGTGTGTTTGCGTGTCTGCGTATCGTGTGTCTGTGTACAGTATCTGTAACAAAAATGAGCGGATACAAATTTCTCAGCTGCTGAGGGGTGGATCTTTACCAAAGTTTGGTCAAAGCTGTGGACTGTTGGAGATTGGCAGCAGGATAAATTTTGAAAATTGTGCGCCAAGGTCAAGGTCATACAGACTAATGAAGTGCTAAAATCAGCACTTTCTGAGGAAGATGTGGGAGCAGCACTTTCTCAACCTCTTATCACATTTCAGTTCTGTTTTCATTGTTGTAACAGTCAATCAATTTCCTCGCTGCACGTAAAGTTTAATTATGTTTGGAATTTCAACAAGGTCACAGCGGTTGATGTACAAGGTCCCTCCATGGTCAAGATAAACCTCAAATGCCAACAGATCTGGAAAATCAAGTCGACAAATTGATTGTCGTAAAACATCAGATGGCGTGTACAGTGAACAGTTTGTGACGAAAAGAATGAATGACATAGTCATCAGCACAAATTGTGACATAAAGCTGAATAAGCCTTGGATTCCATACTAACGGTCTGGTCAGTTATCAGTCAGTAAGTAATACGTTACGGTGTTGTTGCCAGCTCACTGATTGATGACAGGGAAGTTATGACGTCAAATCCCATCAGCCCAAACCAATATGGAATTTTCAGTCTCTCTTGCCAATTCCAACCCAAATTTGAGCTTGTTCTGGGCTCATTTGGAAGTCAGAAACCACACTGTCCAGTGTCTTTTCCACGGTGCGTCTTCAAATGAGAATGTTGCCCACATTCTATGGCCAGGATTGTGTATATTCCTCGAACTTGGTTGACACCAGTGTTTAGTTTAGAAAGAAGCATAAAACGCACACACGCACACACACACATGCACACACGTACGCACGCACACACGCACGCACGCGCACGCACACACACACTCACACACACAGAGACGGAAACTTGATGCATTCAAAACAAAATATACCAATATCATAGCGTTTCTGTGTGGAAAGAAGATAACACATAGTCATATTCTTTCTTGCGTTAGGGTAAAACGACATATTCCAACACTATCTATGAGTACAGTTTCTGACATATTTGCCTCATCATCATTACTGTATGAATTTTTTGTTAGCCTGTCAAAAAGTCCTATAGCGAATTACCTTTAAAATGTTATTTCACTTGTTCACTGTTGTGGTTAGTCAGTTATTAGTTTTACTTTTTATTCATTTCTTCCGGACATTTACTAATTTTGTTTGTTAGTTTGTTTGTTTAAATCGATAATTATGGTAACATTATTTGTTAGTTTTACCTTCCCCTCTTCAAAACAGTTGTTTTCTGGATCATCTTTTCTCAAATTCAAAATTGACAGTTTTCAAATATCCTCTTCATTCCTCCTCTATCACCCCCTCCCCCTTTTCTCTCTCTTCTTTGTGTGTGTGTGTGTGTGTGTGTGTGTGTGTGTGTGTGTGTGTGTGTGTGTGTGTGTGTGTGTGTGTGTGTGTGTGTGTGTGTGTGTGTGTGTGTGTGTGTCTAAAATCACTTTAGTGAATAGACATTAAATCAAAGGCCACCACACGCACAGACACGCACAGACACACAGACACATACACTCACACACACACACACACACACACACACACACACACACACACACACACACACACACACACACCACCAAGTACTGAGAGCTGACAATTCAGTTCCTACCCTTTTCTCGTGTAATCTATCTTGACCTTTCGTTTCCACAAGACACGTGCAAGGAGACAGATAAAGCAGCCACTCAGACATAAGAAATAAGAAACAGACAACCAGACAAAAATAGGTATTTGTTTTAAAAAGGAATTTTTCCATTTCTAAAGAGCTGGGAAAAAAAGAAAGATTTCTTTGCACCTGACAGGAACAGATAAAAGATGTATTGTATCTACGCTACATTGAAGAACACAGTCAAAATGATTAATCTCCTTCTATCCATCCATCCCTTCATCCAACATCAAACAACACAACACACAACAACCAACAACAACAACAACAACAACAACAACTACGATGACGACGACAACAATAAGAACAGCAACAAAAAGACAAGATGGTTGCTCCATTGTAAAATCAGTCCTTTCTAACACACATTTCTCACTGAAAATCTCAATGCAGCTGAGAAACTGAAAGAGCACAGATATTACAAACCACCTATGTTATGATATCATATACACAGGTACATGGATACGATTTGTCGCATTTACACCTATGTTATGATATCATATACACAGGTACATGGATACGATTTGTCGCATTTACACCTATGAAAAAAAATGCAGTGATAAAAAAGAGGAAAATAATACGGGGAATGGCACGTACATGTATCATCATCATCACGTGCCCTGCCGCATGGCGTTGGCGACCATGGACTTCCAACCATCTCTATCCCTCGTTGCCCCCAGCATCTCCTCCACCCTCCTCGTCCCCAGCCACTCTGCAAGTCCGTCCAAAATTCTCTCCCTGGGTCTACCTGGTGCTCTCTTTCCCTCCAGCTTTCCCGTTGTGACCAGGTGCTCCAAATCCCCTTCCTCATAAAATAGCCTATAAATGTTGCTTGTCTTTTCCTAATCTTCCTCTTTCTATACCAAATTCCTCCAGGGCTTCAATCATCTCTGTATTAATGTTGTCTGGTCCTGGGGCTTTTCCTGGTTTCATACGTACATGTATAAGGATGACAAAAATTGCTGATCTTTGGGGGCACTGAATCAAAGTGACGTACTTAGGTATCATATCGTTCACAAATGTCAAATGAATCTTGTGTCTTTTTACATACAGTTGTTGGACTAATGGAAACAAGGAACACATTCCTGGATAATCGGGGATGCGGAATTTAATACACACGTAGAACACTAGTGGCTTGTTTGCGCCTTATCTTAAGCTTCTTTCAGTATATTCCTC
>JAPXFY010000017.1:65061342-65078842 GCA_030674185.1 Monoplex corrugatus | reverse complement strand
GCCTGCCTGTCTGTCTGTCTGTTTGTGGTTCTATTTCTCTCTGTGTCTTCTGCATCTGTCCGTTATGTGTATCTCTCTTTCTGTGTCTGTCGGTCTCTCGGTCTGTCTGCCTGTCTGTCTGTCTACCTGTCTGTCTGTCTGTCTGTCAGTCTCTCCCTCCCTCAGTCTGCCTCCTCGCTCCTCTCTCTCCACGAGAAATTTCTAATAGGAACTAATCCTTGAATTATAGAAATTTCAATATCTGTGTGTCTGCCAGCCTGCCTGCCTGCCTGCCCGCTTGTATATTTGTCTCTGTCCCTGTCTCCGTGTCTGTCTGTCTGTCTCTTTCTCTCTGACTTGTGACTCAGGTTCAGCATCCTAGCGTAATAACCATGTCTCTCTGTCTCTGCCTCTCTTCTGTCTTCTCTTTCCTTAGTGTTCACATTCTCAGAAAACGTACCCTATGCGAGAACATTTGATTCCCCAATGATGGTAATCAATTTTCTCGACATGGAAATAAATATCATCATCATCATCAGGTGCCCTGCCGCATGGCGTTGGCGACCATGGACTTCCATCCATCTCTATCTCTCGTTGCCCCTAGCATCTCCTCCACCCTCCTCGTCCCCAGCCACTCTGCAAGTCCGTCCAAAATTCTCTCCCTGGGTCTACCCGGTGCTCTCTTTCCCTCCAGCTTTCCTGTTGTGACCAGGTGCTCCAAATCCCCCTTCCTCATAAAATGGCCCATAAATGTTGCCTGTCTTTTCCTAATCTTACTTATGAGTGATCTATTTGTGTCTGCCTCCATGAAGACTGTCTCGTTTGTTTTCTTTGCTGTCCATGGAACTCTCAACATTCTTCTGAGAAACCACATCTCGGCTGCCTCAATCTTGCTCTGGCTTTGCTTGTTGACTGTCCACGCCTCGCATCCGTACAACAGTATTGGTTCTATATAACATTCAAGAACTCTCTTTCTGATGTTAATTGATAGGCATTTGTTGGTAAGAATGTTTGTCATCTTCTTGAATGCTGTTTTGGCTTGGCCGATTCTGCCGGCTATTTCCGATGTGCATCTGCCGTCTGATGAAATGAGCATTCCCAGGTATTTGAACTTATTAACCTGTGTCAAGGTTATGCCATTTGCTGTCATTTTGCATGAGGAGATTTCATGTTTTTTACTGATCACCATGACTTCAGTCTTCCTGCTGTTTAGTTCCAACCCCTTACCTTTGCTTTCTATTTCTAGTATATTCACAAGGTTTTGTAGGTCCCTTTCATTTTCTGCAATTAGCACGGTGTCATCTGCGTACCGAATGTTGTTTATCATTTTCCCTCCAGCCTTTAATCCAGGGTCTTCTTCTAGGTTTCTCATGATGTTTTCGCTGTAAAGTGAAAACAGATCTGGTGACAAAACACAACCCCGTCTGACTCCTCTTTTGATGTTTTGGAAAGATCTTATATTGTTTTCTATTCTCATTGCAGCTGTTTATCCCAGTACATATTCCTGATTATTCGTAGATCTTTTCCATCAACATTGAGTCTCTCCAGTTGGTTGATCAATTCTTCATGTCGTACCCGATCGAAAGCCTTGGTATAGTCAACAAAACATAAATACAAATCCTTATTCATCTCCATTGACCTCTCTATGATAGTTCTGAGGATGTATATGGCATTAATAGTTCCTTTCCCTTCCACAAATCCACACTGTTCTTCTGCTATTTCTCTCTTGATTCTATTCCGTGTCCTCATCATGATTATTCTTAACAGGATTTTTGTTACATGACTCATCAAACTGATTGTGCGATGGAGTTCGCATTCTATAGCCCCTGTCTTCTTTGGAAGTGCAATGAAAATTGATTTTGACATATCTTTGAGCATTTTTCCAGTGTCATAAATTTCATTTAGGAGGACTGTTATTTTTTCTATACCAAACTCCTCCAGGGCTTCAATCATCTCTGTAGTAATGTTGTCTGGTCCTGGGGCTTTTCCTGGTTTCATCTTTTTCAGTGCTGCTCTAACTTATCTTTCATTATGGGTGGTCCTTCAAAGTTCTTTTTTATAATGTGTTCTTCGTTTCTGTCATCCTCAAAAAGGTCTTTAATGTACTCTCCCCATCTGTCCAGTATTTTGTCTTTTTCTATGATAAGCGTGCCATCTTTCGATTTTAAGCAACCAGTTGATGTGCATGTATTTTTCCTGTGGACAATTTCTTTAATTCGTCTGTACATACCCTGAGGATCCATTTTGTGTCGGTCTTCTATCTCTTTGCATTTTGTGTTCAGCCAAGCTTCCTTAGCTTCATTGCACCTATACCTGATTTCTTTGTTTATCTTCCTGTATATCTCCTTGTTTCTCTTTGCCCTCCTCCTTTCCTCCATCAAGCCCAAAATTTCATTAGTCATCCAGCTCTTTTTTGCTTTTCTATCTGCCTTAGGGATTTCTTCACAAGCTTCATTTATCGAATTTCTCAACTTTGTCCATTGTTCCTCACTGTCACCAAGTTTTCCAGAGCACTGAATTTGTTTTGAACATGTACATTAATTTCTTGACGTATCATTTCATTTGTCTTTAAGAGTCCAAGGTTTAGTTTGATGTTGCTTTTGGTCTGTTTCCTTTTCCTCAATTTCAGCCTACACCTTCCCACTATAGGATTGTGGTCACTGTTGCAGTCTGCGCCTGGTAGTGTTTTTGCTGACAGTAAAGAATTTCTAAATCTTTTGTTGATCAGGATGTAGTCAATCTGATTTTTGGTATTATCTCCTGGACTCATCCAAGTCCATTTTCTTTTGTTAGGCTACTCAAACCAGGTGTTTCCTACTATGAACTCATTCATCTGTGCCCATTCTACAAGTTTCCCCCCCCCCCCCTTTCATTTTGTGTACCAAGGCCATGAGGTCCAACTATATCCTCCACCCTATCCTGTCCCACTTTAGCATTAAAATCTCCCATTATGACTGTAACTTTTTGTGATTTACATTGGACTTTGGCCATCTCTAAAACTTCGTAGAAGTTGTCGATGTCTTCCTGAGTACTTGCTGATGTTGGTGCATACACCTGTATGATGTTGATATCAAATAGTTTGCCTCCCAGTTTGACCAGCAAAACTCTGTCGGACACTGCCAGTATCCCTTAACTGCTTTTGATTTGTCTTTGTCCATTATGATGCCTACTCCTCTTTCATGTGAATTACCACCAGAGTATATCACTTTATATTCTCCTGATGTTATCATGCCTGCCCCCTTCCATCTCACTTCCCCTAGTCCTAAAATACTGATGTTAAGCCTTTCCATCTCCATATTGATGTTGTCTAATTTACCCTTCTGCAACAGTGTTCTGATGTTCCATGTTGCTATTTTGGTGTTTCTAAGTTTGACTTTGGGTTTAATTTTGGTCGCAGTAGCTGGCTGACGGTCTGGTGTCACCTGCGCTGCATGACGGTCCCTACCGGACGAAGGTGCTCCACAGGAGCACCTATTGACGTCGTTAACTTTCTTCTTCATCTTTGTCCATGGTTTTCCTGGGGAAAACTACGATGGTGGTTTTCCCTTGCCTTCCATCGGTTTTTTTTTTTCAGGGTTAACTCCCATAGCCTTACTCTCTCCCGAGATGTCCACAAGGCAGTGGAGCTATTTACCCATAGCTTGGGGATCTGTTTCGTGGGAACCAGGGCATATCCACACGCTGGTGGACCTGCTTGCCACATGTCTCGGGGCCAGACCTCCTCCGAGTCCTACGAGATTTAGCCTGAGTCCGTGAGGTGCTCAGTTACCGCCTGTCGCCACGAGGAGGCACAACGTTGGGCTTGCGGATGGAGAGGCTATGTACTGACAGGAAGAGATTTACGCCTTCTGCTCTTCTTTTTGCATAGCTACTAGACGCATCACATCCACCCTTGACAAGCGAAATAAATAAATATATATATATATATATTAAAAAAACAAAACAAAAAAAGACTCGGTCAAAAACACATAGTGAGTCATTGTGACGAAATAATGGATTCCTTCAATCCTAATGCATGTTCACCAACGTACACCATCGTGCACACTACCAAGTCTTCAAACAGATAGCTCGATACAATTATAGCAGTGTACAATGGATGTAGCAGGCAAAGGGGAAATCAGGATCGATACTGACGCAACCCAATGTTCAGAATCGAGGCGGTGAGTGTGTGTGTGTGTGTGTGTGTGTGTGTGTGTGTGTGTGTGTGTGTGTGTGTGTGTGTGTGTGTGTGTGTGTGTGTGTGTGTGTGTGTTTGTTTGTGTGTGTGTGCGTGTGTGTGTGTGTGTGTGTGTACGCGCGCGCGGACACGTGCGTGCGTGTATGTGTATCTCTGTGAATGTGTGTGTGTGTGTGTTGTACATGCGTGCGTGCGTGAGTGAGTGTGTGTGTGTATGTGTATGTATGTGTGTGTATTTGTGTGTGTGTGTGTGTGTGTGTGTGTGTGTGTGTGTGTGTGTGTGTGTGTGTGTGTGTGTGTGTGTGCGTGCGTGTGCGAGTGTGCACGCGCGCTTTTCGGAGTTACAAAGAGTGGGGGTAAAGAGATGTAAACGTTTGTGAGTAATATGTTATCGGAAGTCACATAAAGCCTGGTGCCTTCCATATGAGACGTCAGGGCGGCGCGATGGCAGCGCCGGAGCACGCTGGATCAAAGAAGCACGAATGATATGATAGCTATTCCTATTAGGCGTCACACGCTACCCGGTAGATTGCTTGCTTGCCTATCTCCCATATATAGTGTTGTTGTATAGAGGTGCCTACTCGTTCCTACTATGCCTCTTCGTGGCGACATGCAGTAACTGAGCACCTCACGGACTCAGGCTAAATCTCGAGGGACTCGGAGGAGGTCTGGCCCCCAGACGTGCGGCACGCAGGCCTACTGGCGTGTGGATATGCCCTGGTGCCCACGAACCAGACCCCCCAGCTGTGGGTAAATAGCTCCACTGCCTTGTGGACATCTCGGGAGAGAATAAGGCTAAGGGAGTTAACCCTGAAAAAAAAATCGCCCTACTGCCTTGTAGGTTGTCGTGGGAACGACAAAGGCTAGCGGAGAGACCGTACACAAACCGATGGAAACCAACATCGTATTTTTCCCAGGATACTCATGGATGGACAGACAAAAGGAAAATGAAGATAACGACGTAAATAGTTGCTCCTGTGGAGCACCTTCGTCCGATAGGGACTGTCATGCGGCGCAGGTGACACCAGACCGTCAGCCAGCTACTGCGACCAAACTCAAATCCAAACTAAAACTCAAAAACACCAAAATAGCAACATGGAACATAAGAACACTGTTGCAGAAGGGTAAATTAGACAACATCAAAATGGAGATGGAAAGTCTTATCATTAGTATTTTAGGACTAGGGGAAGTGAGATGGAAGGGGGCAGGCATGATAACATCAGGAGAATACACAGTGATATACTCTGGTGGTAATTCACATGAAAGAGGAGTAGGCATCATAATGGACAAAGACAAATCAAAAGCAGTTAAGGGATACTGAGCTGTGTCCGACAGAGTTTTGCTGGTCAAATTGGGAGGTAAACTATTTGATATCAACATCATTCAGGTGTATGCACCAACATCAGCAAGTACTCAGGAGGAAATTGACAACTTCTACGAAGTATTAGAGATGGCCAAACCCAATGTAAATCACAAGAAGTTACGATAATAATGGGAGATTTTAATGCTAAAGTGGGACAGGATAGGGTGGAGGATATAGTTGGACCTCATGGCCTTGGTACACAAAATGAAAGGGGGGGGGGGGGAAACTTGTAGAATGGGCACAGATGAATGAGTTCATAGTAGGAAACACCTGGTTTGAGCAGCCTAATAGAAGAAAATGGATTTGGATGAGTCCGGGAGATGATAACAAAAATCAGATTGACTACATCCTTCAATAAAAGATTTAGAAATTCTGTACTGACAGCAAAAACACTACTTGGCGCAGACTGCAACAGTGACCACAATCCTGTAGTGGGAAGATTTAGGCTGAAATTAAAGAAAAAGAAACAGACCAAAAGCAACATCAAACTAAACCTTGGACTCTTAAAGACAGATGAAATGATACGTAAAAAATTTAATATACATGTTCAAAACAAATTCAGTGCTCTGGAAGACGTTGGTGACAGTGAGGAACAATGGACAAAGTTGAGAAATTCGATAAATGAAGCTTGTGAACTAATCCCTGAGGCAGATAGAAAAACAAAAAACAACTGGATGACTAAAGAAATTTTGGGCTTGATGGAGGAAAGGAGGAGGGCAAAGAGAAACGAGGAGATATACAGGAAGATAAACAAAGAAATCAGGAATAGGTGCAATGAAGCTAAGGAAACTTGGCTGAAAACAAAATGCAAGGAAATAGAAGAACGACACAAAACGAATCCTCAGGGTATGTACAGACGAATTGAAGAAATTGTCCACAGGAAAAATACATGCACATCAACTGGTTGCTTAAAATCGAAAGATGGCACGCTTATCATGGAAAAAGACAAAATATTAGACAGATGGGGAGAGTACATTAAAGACCTTTTTGAGGATGACAGAAACGAAGAACACATTATAAAAAAGAACTTTGAAGGACCACCCATAATGAAAGATGAAGTTAGAGCAGCACTGAAAAAGATGAAACCAGGAAAAGCCCCAGGACCAGACAACATTACTACAGAGATGATTGAAGCCCTGGAGGAGTTTGGTATAGAAAAAATAACAGTCCTCCTAAATGAAATTTACGACACTGAAAAAATCCCCAAAGATATGTCAAATCAACTTTCATTGCACTTCCAAAAAAGACAGGGGCTATAAAATGCGAACTCCATCGCACAATCAGTTTGATGAGTCATGTAACAAAAATCCTGTTAAGAATAATCATGATAAGGACAAGGAATAGAATCAAAAGAGAAATAGCAGAAGAACAGTGTGGATTTGTGGAAGGGAAAGGAACTATTAATGCCATATACATCCTCAGAACTATCATAGAGCGGTCAATGGAGATGAATAAGGATTTGTATTTATGCTTTATTGATTACACCAAGGCTTTCGATCGGGTACGACATGAAGAATTGATCAACCAACTGGAGAGACTCAATGTTGATGGAAAAGATCTACGAATAATCAGGAATATGTACTGGGAACAAACAGCTGCAATGAGAATAGAAAACAATATAAGATCTTTCCAAAACATCAAAAGAGGAGTCAGACAGGGATGTGTTTCGTCACCAGATCAGTATTATTTTACAGCGAAAACACATGAGAAATCTAGAAGAAGACCCTGGATTAAAGGTTGGAGGAAAAAATGATAAACAACATTGGATACGCAGATGACACCGTGCTAATTGCAGAAAATGAAAGGGACCTACAAAACCTTGTGAATATACTAGAAATAGAAAGCAAAGGTAAGGGGTTGGAACTAAACAGGAGGAAGACTGAAGTCATGGTGATCAGTTAAAAACCAAGAAATCCCCTCATGCAAAATAACAGCAAATGGCACAACCTTGACACAGGTTGATAAGTTTAAATACCTGGGAACGATAATTTCATCAGATCGCAGATGCGCATCAGAAATAGCCAGTAGAATCGGCCAAGCCAACACAGCATTCAAGAAAATGACAAGCATTCTTACCAACAAATGCCTATCAATTAACATCAGGGAGAGAGTTCTTGAATGTTATATAGAACCAATACTGTTGTACGGATGTGAGGCGTGGACAGTCAACAAGCAAAGCCAGAGCAAGATTGAGGCAGCCGAGATGTGGTTTCTAAGAAGAATGTTGTGAGTTCCATGGACAGCAAAGAAAAGAAACGAAACAGTCTTCATGGAGGCAGACACAAGTAGATCATTCATAAGGAAGATTAGGAAAAGACAGGCAACATTTATAGGCCATTTTATGAGGAAAGGGGATTTGGAGCACCTGGTCACAACGGGAAAGCTGGAGGGAAGGAGAGCTCCAGGTGGACCCAGGGAGAAAATACTGGACGGACTTGCAGGGTGGCTGGAGACAAAGAGGGCGGAGGAGATGCTTGAGGCAACAAGAGATAGAGACAAATGGAAGTCCATGATCGCCAACGCCATGCGGCAGGGCACCTGATGATGATGATGATGACTAGCTTTTACTTGTAGTAGGGAAGGAAATATGACATCAAGTGCACTGTTTCGTGAATAATTTCGGACTAGGATGTTCTCAGCAGCAAAACAAACAAACAAAGAGAGACGGACGCGATAGTCAGTGGGTTAGACGTCACACTTGAAGTCGGAAAGTTTTGGGTTTGAACTTGCCTCTGTACCTCCCGCCTTGTAGGTAAACAGTGGAAATATTTCCTATCTTCCCAGTCAACGTATGAGCAGGTCTGTTAGTGTCTGAGCCCCTTTCCTGTGTATACGCACGCATAACATCAAGTATGCATGTTAAAGATCCTGTAAGTCATGTCAGTGCCCAATGGCCTCTGGAAACGTAAACACACCAAGCAAGATGGAGTACGCAGATTGTGCAGCAATACGTCGCCGGCAAAGTGTGGACAAAACAACGTGCACACACGCATTCGAAAAATATCGGAACGCTAACATAAAAGAAAAGACAACTTCCTGGATCAACTCCGCCATTTTATCTTCCCATAATGACACACTAGCTACCCCTACAACCTATCAGGATCAGTTCATAACCACGAGGCAGTCAGAGAAGTCAAGAATCAAACCTAGTGCTTGTATAAGTCCCTCGTGCATCAAACATTTCTCACACGTGGCCAGAGCGCATGTGAAATGTCACGCTCCACGTGAAATGCGTGTTGTGTCGTAATGGGTTCCCATCACAAGGGCTAACACACTGAAACGCGCGTACAGAAATGACGAGTGATCCCCACGGCCTGAAGCCAGTTGGTATCTCCGCGGAATGAAGCCAGATGTTACGTTGTGTATCGTCATAATCAACATCATCAGGTGCCCTGCCACATGTTGTTGGCGATCATGGCCTTCCATCTGTTTCTATCTCTTGTTGCTGCAAGCACCTCTTCCACACTCTCTGTCTTCAGCCACTCTGCAAGTCCGTCCAATATTTTCTCCCTGGGTCTACCTGGTGTTCTCTTTCCTCCAGCTTTCCTGTTGTGACTGGGTGCTCCAATTCCCCTTTCCTCATAAAACAGCCTATAAATGTTGCCTGTCTTTTCCAAATTTTCCTTTTGAATGATCTTCTTATGTCTGCCTCTATCAAGACTGTCTCGTTTGTTTTCTTTGCTGTCCATGGAACTCTCATTATTCTTCCTAGAAACCACATCTCGGCTGCCTCAATCTTGTTTTGGGTTTGCTTGTTGACTGTCCACACCTCACAACCGTATAACATTATCGGTTCTATATATATAACATTCAAGAACTCTCTCCCTGATGTTAATTGATAGGCATTTGTTGATAAGAATGCTCTTCATCTTCTTGAAAGCTGTTTTGGCTTGGCCGATTCTGCTGGCTGTTTCTGATGTGCATCTGCCGTCTGGTGAAATGATCGTTCCCAGATATTTAAACTTATCAACCTGTGTCAAGGTTGTGCCATTTGCTGTTATTTTGCATGAGGGGATTTCATGGGTTTTTTTTTTTACTGATCACAATGACTTCAGTCTTCTTGCTGTTAAGTTCCAACCCCTTAGCATTGCTTTTCTATTTCTAGTATATTCACAAGGTTTTATAGGTCCCTTTCATTTTCTGCAATTAGCACGGTGTCATGTGCGTATCGAATGTTGCTTATGATTTTTTTCCTCCAGCCTTTAATCCAGGGTCTTCCTCTAGGTTTCTCATGATGTTTTCTCTGTAAAATGAAAACAGATCTGGTGACAAAACACAACCTTGTCTGACTCCTCTTTTGATATTTTGGTAAGAGCTTATATCGTTTTCTATTCTCATTGCAGCTGTTTGTTCCCAGTACATATTCCTGATTATTCGTAGATCTTTTCCATCAATATTGAGTCTTTCTAGTTGTTGATCACTTCTTCATGTCTTACCCGATCGAAGGCCTCGGTATAATCAACAAAGCATAAATGTAAATCCTAATTCATCTCGATTGACCTCTCTATGATTGTTCTTAGGATGTATATGGCATTAATAGTTCCTTTTCCTTCCACATATCCATACTGTTCTTCTGTTATTTCTCTTTTGATTCTATTCCGTGTCCTCATCATGATTATTCTTCATAGGATTTTTGTTACTTGACTCATCAAGCTGATTGTGCGATGGAGTTCGCATTCTGTAGCCCCTGTCTTTTTTGGAAGTGCAATGAAAATTGATTTTGACATATCTTTGGGGATTTTTCCAGTGTCATAAATCCCATTTAGGAGGACTGTCACTTTTTCAATACCAAACTCCTCCAGGGCTTCAATCATCTCTGTAGTAATGTTGTCTGGTCCTGGTTTAATCTTTTTCAGTGCTGCTCTAACTTCATCTTTCATTATGGGTGGTCCTTCAACGTTCTTTCTGATAATGTGTTCTTCGTTTCTGTCATCCTCAAAAAGGTCTTTAATGTACTCTCCCCATCTGTCTAATATTTTGTCTTTTTCCATAATAAGCGTGCCATCTTTCGATTTAAAGCAACCAGCTGATGTGCATGTCTTTTTGCTGGGGACAATTTCTTCAATTTTTCTGTAGGCCTACATACCCAGAGGATCTGTTTTGTGTCGGTCTTCTATTTCTTTGCAATTTGTTTTCAGCCAAGCATCCTTAGCTTCATTGCACCTATTCCTGATTTCTGTTTATCTTCCTGTTTCTTTCCTCCTTTCCCTTTGCCTTCTCCGTTCTTCAATCAAGCCTAAAATTTCTTTCGTCATCCAGTTCTTTTTTGCTTTTCTATCTACTCTAGGGATTTTTTCACGAGCTTCATTTATCGAATTTCTCAACTTTGTGAACTGTTCCTCACTGTCACCAATGTCTTCCAGAGCACTGAATTTGTTTTGAACATGTACATTAAGTTTTTTACGTATCACGTCAACTGTCTTTAAAATTCCAAGAATTAGTTTAATGTTGTTTTTGGTCTGTTTTCTTTTTCCTTAATTTCAGCCTAAATCTTCCCACTACAGGATTGTGGTCAATGTTGCAGTCTGCGCCTGGTAGTGTTTTTTGCTGTCAGTACAGAATTTCTAAATCTTTTATTGAAGGATGTAGTCAATCTGATTTTTGGTATATCTCCCGGACTCATCCAAGTCCATTTTCTTCTATTAGGCTGTTCAAACCAGGTGTTTCCTACTATGAACTCATTCATCTGTGCCCATTGTACAAGTTTCCCCCCCCCTTTCATTTTGTGTACCAAGGCCATGAGGTCCAACTATATCCTCCACCCTATCCTGTCCCACTTTAGCATTAAAATCTCCCATTATGACTGTAACTTCTTGTGATTTACATTGGGCCTTGGCCATCTCTAATACTTCGTAGAAGTTGTCAATTTCCTCCTGAGTACTTGTGGATGTTGGTGCATATTCCTGTATGATGTTGATATCAAATGGCCTGCCACCCAATTTAACCAACAAAACTCTGGAGTGTTCTGAGCTTACAGTTTTTGTGCTTTGTATCTGCTTCTATGCTAGCTGAATGGGTAGCGAAAACTATGTTAGATTTGAGAAGTTTCACAACATGGGAGATAATTCCTACGTGACTCTCAAGAGTTATGTCCTTTGATTGATACAACAAAACTCTGTCGGACACAGCCCAGTATCCCCTAACTGCTTTTGATTTGTCCCTGTCAACTATGATGCCTATTCCTCTTTCATGTCAGTTTCCACCAGAATATATTACTGTGTCCAAGGTTGTCATAGCCGAGGGGTGGCAATGGGGACAAGCTCCCATTGTCTATAAAATGCCCCTCACGGCGCGCGTCTCCAATAGCCTCTGACAACTAAGTCCAGCTCCTAGCCTGCTCGCGTGGCTTAGATATAAGCCCGGCGGAACTGCTACTACTGATAGGAGAAGGGGTGAAGGCGAGTTACTGGCGCCTGAAAACCAGTGCTTTGGGTAGATGGGGCTCATCAGTCTGGGAAGACAGCTCATCTAAGAGAAGGAAAACTCTGATTTCAAACCTCCGCTGCCTTGCGGCCATACCCACTCATAGGAAAGGCTTCGGGAGTCAACCCTGAGGAAAAATCCGGAGTCGGAGTCCCTAAGGCAGTTCGCCATTGTCTACAACCTCGTTCTGGCAACTCCTGCGTCGCCCCTGGTACCAGGCGTACAGGCCTCCGTCTTTCCCCTGGATTCTACTAGTGGCTAGGAGAGGGGGGATCTGCTGCATGGGCAACAGCTCGTCCTCCATATTCACTTGCCCAGGCCTGCACCTGGAGAGGTCACTCCAGCTTCGCTGGTAACACAGCATCGACACAACACGGAGAGTAGCAGATACCGGTTTTAAGCCTAGGCTTTTTTGGCGTAGAGCCGGGCGCCAGGGGTTACTCTCGACGGTGGGAGGAATCTTCGCATTCCATTGGGTAGCTACCGCCCGCCTCAAGCTGGGTAGCCCCCAGTCAGTAAGGTGTTACCCCGCCACAACCTGCTTAGAGGAAACTCGACAGGCAGGTTGTAAATACCAGGCACCAGGCAACACAAAGAAGAAAAAGAAGATGCCAGCTTTTCTGATATCAAGCTGGAATGTAAGGACAATGTGTCCTGGATTTGACAGCGACCTACAGCTGTTAGACGACACACGGAAGGCGGCCGTGATAGACAGGGAGCTTCAGCGACTCAACGTCGACATCGCTGCATTACAGGAGACAAGGCTACCTGGGGACGGATCATGCGTGAGAAGAACTACACGTTCTACTGGCAGGGGAAGAACCCAGAGGAGCCACGTATTCATGGTGTGGGCTTCGCTGTAAAGAACTCCCTCCTAGCAACCGTAGAGCTCCCCACTGGAGGTACGGAGAGACTGCTCACTCTGAAAACGACGACCAGTTCAGGCACAGTCAACTTCATCTGTGCCTATGCCCCAACATTAAGCTCCTCACCCGACGTCAAGGACCAGTTCTATGAGGCCCTGGATGCTGTTGTCAGAGGAGTTCCCAGCAAGGAAGGTCTCTTCATATTGGGAGACCTGAACGCACGCGTAGGTGCTGATTTTGAGGCCTGGCCAACCAGCATTGGACATCATGGTGTTGGGAAGCAAAATGAAAACGGTCAAAGACTCCTGGAACTTTGCTCTTACCACAAGCTGGCCATCACCAACATCTTCTTCAACAATAAGGAGAAGCACAAGGTGTCATGGCGCCACCCCAGATCCCACCACTGGCATCAGCTCGACCTCGTCTTAACAAGGAGGTCGGACCTTAACAACGTCCACAACACGAGGAGTTTCCACAGCGCTGATTGCGACACAGACCACACCCTGGTACGCAGCAAGATCAAGCTTCTACCCAGAAGACTGCACCACTCAAAGAAGAAAGGACACCCAAGGATTAATGCCTGTCGCACGTCCGATCCCACCAAGGCCAGGAGTTTGTAGAAACCCTGAATGTAGCGCTCAAGAGTGGCTCAGAGATCCAAAACGCTGAGGAAAAGTGGAATCACGTGAGGGACACAATCTATCAGTCCGCCCTGAGTATATTTGGGAAAAAAGAACGAAAGAATCCTGACTGGTTTGAGGCAAACTGGCAGGAAATGGAACCAGTGGTGGAAGCGAAACGCAAGGCTTTACTTGCGTATAAAAACAATAATACCCAAACTACTCGTGACGCTTACAGAGCTGCCCGCAGCAAGGCCCAACAAACTGCTCGGCGATGCGCCAACGACTATTGGCTACAGTTAAGCGCAAGTATTCAGCAGTCTGCAGATTCAGGCAACACTGGCAGCATGTACACTGGCATCAAACAAGCGACTGGTCCAGCAGCCTCCAAGTCAGCTCCCCTTAAGTCCAAAGCAGGAGAGAGCATCACAGACTCAGCAAAGCTGATGGAGAGATGGGTAGAGCACTACCTGGAGCTGTACTCCACGCAGAATTCTGTCACCGATGCTGCCCTGAATGCCATTGAGGACTTGCCTCTCATGGAGGAATTGGATGCTGAGCCAAGCCTTGAAGAACTAAGCAAGGCGATTGACGGTTTGGCGACGGGAAAAGCCCCTGGTGAAGATGGAATACCTCCAGAGGTCATCAAGTGCGGGAAGCCTGCTCTTCTGAACGAGTTGCATGAACTTTTGTGCTTATGCTGGAAGAAAGACTTCATTCCGAGAGACATGAGAGACGCCAGGATAGTGACTCTATATAAGAACAAGGGCGACCGCAGCGACTGTAATAATTATCGCGGAATCTCTCTCCTCAGCATTGTTGGGAAAGCATTCGCCAGAGTCGTCTTAACCCGTCTTCAGAGGCTGGCAGCTCGCATCTACCCTGAGTCCCAGTGCGGCTTTAGGGCCGGAAGATCGACCATCGACATGATCTTCTCTGTCCGGCAACTACAGGAAAAGTGCCGCGAGCAGCACATGCCCCTTTGCCTCGCCTTCATTGATCTCACGAAAGCGTTCGACCTGGTCAGTCGGAGTGGTCTTTTCAAGCTTTTGAAGAAAATCGGCTGCCCCCCAAGACTATCAGCTGTCATCGAGTCTTTTCACGAGGATATGCATAACACTGTGTGCTATAATGGTGCCACATCAGAGCCTTTTAGAATCAGCAGCGGAGTGAAACAGGGATGCGTTTTGGCCCCAACTCTGTTCGGGATCTTCTTCTCGATGTTGCTGACCTATGCCTTCTGCAGATCTGAAGAAGGGGTATATCTTCATACAAGGACCGATGGAAAGCTCTTCAACATTGCCAGGCTTCGTTCCAAAACTAAGGTGGAAAAGAAGACCATCAGAGAAGCTCTCTTCGCAGATGATGCTGCGCTGGCTTCCCACAGTGAACAAGATCTCCAGAGGCTCGTTGATCGCTTCGCCCACGCTTGCAGAGAGTTTGGTCTCACAATCAGCTTGAAGAAAACTGAGATCTTAGGCCAAGGCTGTGAAGAACCACCATCTCTACACATTGGAGACTACGACCTCAATACTGTCCACCAAGTTCAGTACTTGGGGTCCACCATAAGTGACAACCTCTCTCTGGACGCTGAAATCGGCGCCAGAATTGCAAAGGCCTCATCTGTTATGGCTAAACTGAACAAGCGGGTCTGGTCCAAAAGTAGGCTCACTGCGAACACCAAAATGCAGGTGTACAGAGCACGTGTGTTGAGCACACTTCTCTACTCAAGTGAAGCCTGGACCACATACGCCAGCCAAGAAAAGAGGCTCAACATTTTCCATCTCCGCTGCTTGCGACGCATCCTCGGCATACAATGGCAAGACAAGGTGACCAACACAGAGGTCCTCCGTCGTGCGGGCCTACAGACCATCTTTGCCCTTCTAAGCCAACGCCGACTACGCTGGCTTGGCCATGTGCGTCGAATGGAGAATGGACGCATACCAAAAGACGTTCTCTACGGCGAACTGGCAAACCGGAAGCGAACTCCAGGACGCCCACAGCTACGCTTTGTAGACGCATGCGAAAGGGACCTTACAAGCTCAGGGATTGACCCAGGCTCTTGGGAGACTCTGGCGGAAGACAGGGCAGCGTGGCGGACAGCCGTTCAGCAAGGCGTTGTGAATGCGGAGAGGAGGAGAGCAGAAAGCGCAGATGAGAAAAGGGCTTTTCGCAAGCAACGTTCCAGAAACCAGACAATAGCGACTCAATTTGTATGTGGCAGATGTGTCAGAGATTGCCACTCAAGAATCGGCCTGCACAGCCACAGCAGAAAGTGCACGTCATGACCACAACGCCTCCTGGTGCAGACTATCATCTCCTGAGATGTAAAGAGGCCGACGACGATATTACTGTATACTCTCCTAGTGTTATCATGCCTGTCCCCTTCCATCTCACTTCCCCTAGTCCTAAAATACTAATGTTAAACATTTCCATTTCCATTCTGATATTGTCTAATTTACCTTTTTGCAACAATGTTCTAACGTTCCATGTTGCTATTTGGTAATTTTTCTGAGGTTGAACGCAGTAGCTTGCTGACGGTCTGGTATCACCTGCGCAGCATGACGGTCCCTACCGGACGAAGGTGCTCCATAGGAGCCCCTATTTATGTTGTTATCCTTATTTTCCTTGTTTTGTCTGGCCATGATGTGTCTTGGGAAAGTACGATTGTTGTTTCCTGTTGCCTTCCATCGGTTTGTTTACTGTCTCTCCGCTAGCCTTTGTCGTTCCCACGACAACCTACAAGGCAGTAGAGTGATTGTTTTCTGGGTTTATTCCCTTAGCCTTATTCTCTCCCGAGATGTCCACAAGGCAGTGGAGCTATTTACCCATAGCTGGGGGGTTGTGTATCGTACTTGTTAGAATCCCTTAAAAAGGGCTGAGTTTAGCGCCTCACGGTGCCTGGAATGCAGTGGTCTTGTCTCCCGATAAAACCAAAGAGAATAGTGCCTACTCTGATAAAAACTAAGAAGTGTTCTTTTTATGATGAAAGTCTCGACTTAGAATTTAAACTTTTCTGTGCCTGTTTTGTCGTGTTTGCATCAATTTTTATATAGAAACAGATGTGCCATTAATTTCTGAAATAATAGCTAATTAATCTGACGTCAGATTTGTGCAGTTGAATGTTTTGTTCCCGTTAGTGACGGTGGTTCCCGTTAACGACACAACACACGTCGTACACATGGTGACGAGTCAAACATCTCACATTGCCGCTGTCGCGCCGCTTGACTTTTGACGCCCCCGAAGCCTTGTCTGCATCACCCTTAAACTGTGATGGCATTTCTATCAGATCATACACTTTATGCAGCACTCCTAGGGTGTGACGTCTTCCTTTTCGTCACCTGTTCCTTTACTTTTTTATTCTATCGTTCTCTCTCTCTCTCTCTCTCTCTCTCTCTCTCTCTCTCTCTCTCTCTCTCTGTCTCTCTGTTCTCTCTCTTTCTCCCTCTCTCTCATATTGCAATTTTGTATCATTTTGATATTTTCATGCTGTTATAGTATGTTAGTATAAGAGAAGACAAAAGAAACACAACAACATTATATCGTTAATGCCGCGACCGGCAAAAACCCCCTGAAACCAACTTCTTGTTGTTATTCTTTTTTTCTCTGTCAGTTTTTCTCTCTGTTCTCTTTGTGTCTCTGTCGCTCTTTTCATTTTAAACACTGTTTGACATTGTTTTGTTCAACCATAGTCATCGTCAAAGCAAAGAGGGAGGACAGGAATGGGAGAACCGAGAATAAAATTCCACGAACAGCACCACACACTGAAAGATCAATTTGACCCTAAATTAAGAGACTAGCACCAACGCTGCTCTAACTCCTCCCAGTTTCCCTATTTGTACAGATCTAATTTCCTCCACTCGTAGGCTGCAACTCCAAAGTGTGCTCGAATATACGAGTGGGTGTTTGATTGAAGACTTTTTTTCTTTTTTTAACCCTGCCATTCAGGCAGTCACAAGCCACCGACTGCTGACAGGGCTCACGGGATATTGAACACTCCTGTTTGACGTTGGAGGTTCAGGCACTAGCAGGTTTGCGCTTACGTTGACCTGGGAAATCAGAAAAATGGCCA
>JAPXFY010000017.1:65053842-65056342 GCA_030674185.1 Monoplex corrugatus | reverse complement strand
TCCATGTGTGTGTGTTTGGTCAGTTCAAGAATAAAAGACTATGTCAATCTTGAACATAAGACCAATATATTGTATGTATTTCTCTCCTCTCTCATAGTTGTGTGTAGGTAAACTGTGTTAGAATTGAGAAGTTCTATAACATGGGAGATAAATCCTACGTGACTCTCAAGAGTTATGTTTTTTTGATTAACATTATAAAAATTCTCCCTGCTTCCCTCTTATTTCTTTGCTATTTGCAATATAGTTTAAGGAAAACTGATCAAGTAATTTAAGGCCATTAATATTGCAAAGAGTTCAGCTGTAAATATTTTTAGATCAGGTATCAAAAAGACTGAACCTGCTTTGAATTATATACTCTCAATTAAGACAATTTTGAGAAAGGTCAGATTCCCGAGGACTGGACACACAGCTTCCTAAAAGCCTTACATAAACAGGTAAAGATCACATCAGACTAAATAGATATCGCATCCTGACAATGCAAAACAACGCGCGGGCACACACACATACACACACACTTGCTCCCGCCATGCACAATCGCAAATTTGAAGACTGAAACACTCAGAAACATGATCACACACATACACAAACAGATAGACAGACAGACAGACAGACAGACATTCACACACATATACAATCGGGTGCCCGCGCTGCCTTGCTGTCTGTTTACTTGCCTGTCTGTCTCTTTCTTGCGCGCTTATGTGTCTGTCTGTGTGCCTCTCTGTCTATCTGTGTGTCTCTCTGTCTGTCTGTGTGCTTCTCTGTCTGTCTGTGTGCTTCTCTGTCTGTCTGTGTGCGTCTCTGTCTGTCTGTGTGCTTCTCTGTCTGTCTGTGTGCCTCTCTGTCTGTCTGTGTGCCTCTCTGTCTGTCTGTGTGCTTCTCTGTCTGTCTGTGTGCTTCTCTGTCTGTCTGTGTGCTTCTCTGTCTGTCTGTGGCCTCTCTGTCTGTCTGTCATTTTTGCTTTTCCCCTCTGTGTGCCTCTCTGTCTGTCTGTGTGCTTCTCTGTCTGTCTGTGTGCTTCTCTGTCTGTCTGTGTGCCTCTCTGTCTGTCAGTCTGTCATTTTTGCTTTTTCCCTCTGTGTTCCTTTCTGTCTGTCTGTGTGCCTCTCCGTCTGTCCGTCTGTGTGCCTCTCTGTCTGTCTGTCTGTGTGCCTCTCTGTCTGTCTGCCTCTCTGTCTGTCTGTCATTTTTGCTTTTTTTTCACTCTGCGTGCCTCTCTGTCTGTCTGTGTGCCTCTCTGTCTGTCTGTCTGTCGTTTTTACTTTTTCCCCTCTGTGTGCCTCTCTGTCTATCTGTCTGTCTGTCTGCTTGCGTGCCTCTTTGTCTGTCTAATGTGCCTCTCTGTCTGTCATTTTTAGTTTTTTCCCTCTGTGTACCTCTCTGTCTGTCTGTCTGTGTGCCTCTCTGTCTGTCTGTCTGTGTGCTTCTCTGTCTGTCTGTCTGTGTGCTTCTCTGTCTGTCTGTCTGTGTGCTTCTCTGTCTGTCTGTTTGTGTGCCTCTCTGTCTGTCTGTCTGTGTGCTTCTCTGTCTGTCTGTCTGTGTGCTTCTCTGTCTGTCTGTCTGTCTGTGTGCCTCTCTGTCTGTCTGTCTGTGTGTTTCTCTGTCTGTCTGTCTGTGTGCCTCTCTGTTTGTGTGCCTCTCTGTCTGTGTGCCTCTCTGTCTGTTTGTCTGTGTGCCTCTCTGTCTGTCATTTTTACTTTTTCCCCCTCTGTGTGCCTCTCTGTCTGTCTGTGTGCCTCTCTGTCTGTCTGTCTGTCTGTCATTTTTACTTTTTTCCCTCTGTGTGCCTCTGTCTGTCTGTCTGTGTGCCTCTCTGTCTGTCTGTCATTTTTACTCTTTTCCCCTCTGTGTGCCTCTCTGTCTGCACATGCACTCCCACGCATGCAAGCAGTCACGGACATGCACACACAGTCGTCTACCTGCCTGTCAGTTTTTGATTTTTTGTTTGTTTGTTGCTTTTATTGTTTTTTGCTTTCTCTCCACTACAACATCACATATGCTCGCACACACACACATACACGCACACACAAAGACACACACAGACGGACAGACACACGCACAAACACAGACGTACCCTCATACACATACGCACACACAGACACACACGCACGCACACTCGCGCATACACACACACAAGCGCGCGCGCACACGCTGTCCGTTCAGTCTACATGTCTTTCATGCTTTTTTCCCATTTCTTTGTATCACACACCGCGCGCGCGCGCGCGCACACACACACACATACACCACCACACACACACATACACACACACCCACACTACACACACATACACACACAACACACACATACACACACATACACACACATCACACACACATACCCACATACACACCAACACCACATACACACACATACACATACACACACAAACATACAACACACATACACCCACACAACACACACACATGCACATACACACACACACACACATACACACACACACATACACACACACAATCACACACACACACGTACACCACACAC
>JAPXFY010000017.1:65021342-65048842 GCA_030674185.1 Monoplex corrugatus | reverse complement strand
AACGCGTATCTTTTTAATATACCAAAATTTGACAGGTGCAAATGTTCGCCATCTGTGTCGAGCGAACTGTCTTGTTTGGTGATATCAAATACGCGTTCCTGTCTTGTTTGGTCATACTAAATACGCGTTCCTGTCTTGTTTGGTGATATCAAATACGCGTTCCTGTCTTGTTTGGTCATACTAAATACGCCTTCCTGTCTTGTTTGGTGATATCAAATACGCGTTCCTGTCTTGTTTGGTCATACTAAATACGCTTCCTGTCTTGTTTGGTGATATCAAATACGCGTTCCTGTCTTGTTTGGTGATATCAAATACGCCTTCCTGTCTTGTTTGGTGATATCAAATACGCGTTCCTGTCTTGTTTGGTCATACTAAATACGCCTTCCTGTCTTGTTGGTGATATCAAATACGCTTCCTGTCTTGTTTGGTGATATCAAATACGCGTTCCTGTCTTGTTTGGTGATATCAAATACGCGTTCCTGTCTTGTTTGGTGATATCAAATACGCGTTCCTGTCTTTTGGTCATACTAAATACCTTCCGTCTTGTTGGTGATATCAAATACGCGTTCCTGTCTTGTTTGGTCATACTAAATACGCGTTCCTGTCTTGTTTGGTGATATCAAATACGCGTTCCTGTCTTGTTTGGTCATACTAAATACGCGTTCCTGTCTTGTTTGGTGATATAAATACGCGTTCCTGTCTTGCTTGGTCATACTAAATACGCGTTCTGTCTTGTTTGGTGATATAAATACGCCTTCCTGTCTTGTTTGGTCATACTAAATACGCCTTCCTGTCTTGTTTGGTCATACTAAATACGCGTTCCTGTCTTGTTTGGTCATACTAAATACGCGTTCCTGTCTTGTTTGGTGATATCAAATACCGTTCCTTCTTGTTTGGTAATAAATACGCCTTCGTTTTTGGTGATATTAAATACGCGTTGCTGTCTTCTTTGGTCATACTAAATACGCCTTCCTGTCTTGATTGGTGATATCAAATACGCCTTCCTGCCTTGTTTGGTGATATCAAATACGCGTTCCTGTCTTGTTTGGTCATACTAAATACGCCTTCCTGTCTTGTTTGGTGATATTAAATGCGCCTTCCTGTCTTGTTTGGTCATACTAAATACGCCTTCCTGTCTTCTTTGGTGATATTAAATACGCCTTCCTGCCTTGTTTGGCGATATCAAATACGCCTTCCTCTCTTGTTCGGTGATATCAAATACGATTTCCTGTCTTGTTTTAGTAATACTAGATACGCCTTCCTGTCTTGTTTGGTGATATTAAACACGCGTTCATGTCTTGTTTGGTGATATCAAATACGCGTTCCTGTCTTGTTTGATCATACTAAATACGCGTTCCTGTCTTGTTTGGTGATATCAAATACGCGTTCCTGTCTTGTTTGGTGATATCAAATACGCGTTGCTGTCTTCTTTGGTCATACTAAATACGCGTTCCTGTCTTGTTTGGTGATATCAAATACGCCTTCCTGTCTTGTTTGGTCATACTAAATACGCGTTCCTGTCTTGTTTGGTGATATTAAATGCGCCTTCCTGTCTTGTTTGGTCATACTAAATACGCCTTCCTGTCTTGTTTGGTGATATCAAATACGCGTTCCTGTCTTGTTTGGTCATACTAAATACGCCTTCCTGTCTTGTTTGGTGATATTAAATACGCGTTCCTGTCTTGTTTGGTGATATTAAATGCGCCTTCCTCTCTTGTTTGGTGATATCAAATACGCCTTCCTGCCTTGTTTGGTGATATTAAATACGCGTTCCTGTCTTGCTTGGTGATATTAAATGCGCCTTCCTGTCTTGTTTGGTCATACTAAATACGCGTTCCTGTCTTCTTTGGTGATATCAAATACGCTTTTCTGTCTTGTTTGGTCGTACTAAATACGCGTTCCTGTCTTGTTTGGTCATACTAGATACGCGTTCCTGTCTTGTTTGGTCATACTAGATACGCCTTCCTGTCTTGTTTGGTGATATCAAATACGCGTTCCTGTCTTGTTTGGTCATACTAAATACGCCTTCCTGTCTTGTTTGGTGATATTAAATACGCGTTCCTGTCTTGTTTGGTGATATCAAATACGCGTTCCTGTCTTGTTTGGTCATACTAAATACGCCTTCCTGTCTTGTTTGGTGATATCAAATACGCGTTCCTGTCTTGTTTGGTCATACTAAATACGCCTTCCTGTCTTGTTTGGTGATATTAAATACGCGTTCCTGTCTTGTTTGGTCATACTAAATACGCCTTCCTGTCTTGTTTGGTCATACTAGATACGCGTTCCTGTCTTGTTTGGTGATATCAAATATGCCTTCCTGTCTTGTTTGGTCATACTAAATACGCGTTCCTGTCTTGTTTGGTGATATTAAATACGCCTTCCTGTCTTGTTTGGTCATACTAAATACGCGTTCGTGTCTTGTTTGGTGATATTAAATACGCCTTCCTGTCTTGTTTGGTCATACTAAATACGCGTTCCTGTCTTGTTTGGTGATATTAGATACCCCACCCTGTCTTATTTGGTCATACTAAATACGCGTTCCTGTCTTGTTTGGTCATACTAAATACGCGTTCCTGTCTTCTTTGGTGATATTAAATACGCGTTCTTGTCTTGTTTGGTGATATTAAATGTGCGTTCCTGTCTTGTTTAGTGATATCCAATACGCGTTCTTGTACTATGTTTGTGTTTTTCTGGTTTCTGAAATGTCGTGCCAACGCCTGTGACATCAACTTCTTGTACAATTTTGGCTGTTGTTGTTGTTGTAATTGTTGTTGTTGTTATGGTTACTAGGAGCAGTTGTAGTTATTGTTATTTTTGCTTAAAGCCCAGCCAACTGCGTCGAGCCGTATCAGGGCTATAGCCGTTTCAAGACATACACCATACTTCAACAGGAAAAAGAAAAGAACATTAAGTACACATATCGATGCATTCGCACACATGATCTAAGGAGATGCCCCTGGTGTTAACCACTCCCTTCAATTTATCACACAGGGATTTAAAAAAAACTTACCTAAATACTAATTTAAACATAACTAAGGACACTAAAACATACACAAAAACGGGCCTAAAACACCTAAAATTGCTTCCGCATCTCATTTTCCTACAGCCAGAAATGTATTTAACACATGTACCTAATTATCACTCCTAAGAAAAAGTATGTAAGACTTTATCGAACATATACAGGTGAATGAACCAGCAAGGCAGAAAATGACTGGAAGAAATGACAGAAAGCAAAGGAACAAGGCAGAAACAAAGAGTGACAGAAAGGAAGAAATTTATAGCACAAAATTTCCAGAAGGTGGGGATACTGTTTATACTGAAAGAGTCCCCGGCATCCCCACGGGGGATAGTAGAAGCAGCAGTAGTAGTAGTAGCAGCAATAGCAGTAGTAGTGGTGGTAATAGTAGTAATAGTTAATAGTAGTAGTAGTAGCAGCAGCAGCAGTATTAGTATTAGTGGTAGTAGTGGTGGTACGAGTAGTTGGTGGTGATCTGGACGAATTCGTTGTTGTTGCTGCTGTTGTTTCGATCGTTTGTTTATCCACCCATTGCCGCTGTCTCCCCCCATTTCTGCACCGCTCCTGTGTCCAACCCCCCACTGTTCATTTCGACTTTCCAACACACTTCAAACAAGCGACACTGTGACCACGGGAGTAGGGCGTAAAGGGCCACAGGATCATGGACAGTTTTCACAATGCTTTGATGATGATGATGATGATGATGATGATGATGATGATGATGATGATGATGATGGTGGTGGTGATGATGATGATGATGATGATGATGATGATGATGATGGTGGTGATGATGATGATGATGATGATGGTGGTTGTGGTGGTGATGATGATGGGGTGATGATGATGATGATGATGATGATGGTGGTGGTGGTGGTGATGATGATGATGATGATGATGATGATGATGGTGGTGTGATGATGGTGATGATGGTGATGATGATGATGGTGATGATGATGATGATGGTGTGATGATGATGATGATAATGGTGATGGTGATGGTGTGATGATGATGATGATAATGGTGATGGTGATGATGGTGATGATGATGATGATGATAATGATGATGATGATGGTGGTGGTGGTGGTGGTGATGATGATGATGATGATGATGATGATGATGATGATGACGACGATGCTATTGGCAGAAGAATTGCAATTCCTAGATGTGATGGCCGTTTTTTGTTGTGTGATAATTGTACAAGAAGAATATTTGTCAGCATCTACCCAATTGTACACAAAGAAAACATAAAACTTCCACTGCTTACGTCTCAAATGAGCATGGCTCAATTTTTTTTCATGTATTTCTTTTTAAAAATAATTTTTTAACAATGATAGTCCGACTTTTACTTTCGTTCACCGTCAATATGATATCAGACCATATTATAGTGGTGACTGTGGCCGTTTTTTCCCCCCAGTTCCTGCCAGCCGTTGTGGAATTTGATGGTAAGAAGAGTTGAAGTCTTTCTCCACGTTCCCTGACACCACATGACGGATGGAAGGGACCGCCAGCAGCTGAGGGTGAATTCTCTAGAGGCGCAGGACTCAACGTCGCTGCACCTTGAAGCACACAGTAGGTGACTGTTGTTCTCTTTTGGTGTAGATGACCATGCACTGTTTGTCTTAAACTGCATGGTGTTATAGTTTGATAAATGACGCCTGCAGGCATGGTATCTCTGCCTTCAGCCATGTGGGTTTTCTGTGGGGTTATCCTGCCATGCCATGCCATGCCATGCCACAAGACCTGTACATGCAGGAGACTAAGGCTTTAGACGGCCCGTATCCACCTGATGGCTTCGTCACAGGACATATAGGGTATACGCTAGGTGTGGCCATGGCAAGAGCTACCAGGCCCCGTCCTGACAGAAACCATCGCTAGTCCATCCAGGACTGCTTATTCGTCCAAGAAAGTCTGTCTATTGACCAACTAGCCTCCATACCTGAAGGCTACCCACCACCCGACACCCGCTACTCGCTGAGTTTGGTATCGTCTCCCCACAATCAGATTGCAGGTAGCTTCTCCCAGTGACAGTCCAACTGAAATGGGGTTTATCAAGGAAAGGGTTGATTTTTAAAAAAATGTTGATTTATTATTTATTTGTTTTTGCGTTTGCTGTATAAAAAAAAAAAAAAAAAAAAATTTTTTTTAAAAAGCCCAACCCCTCGTCCTCGTCGTGGGAGGTGGAAACAGGTAATGCTGGCCAACGGGGCACTGGTGAAGCTGAGACTGGCTTAGCAGGCCGGCAGTGGATAAACAAATTGCTCAAGACAACATAAGGAGATACAAACGGACTGATTACAACGGAAAACGACGCGGTGAGGAAAACGGACAACGATTAAAGAAAAACGAAAAGGTTGGGACCTGGAACATTTGCGGTTTGACGAACAAAGAACCAGAGATAGTAGAGTTCATGACCCAGCGCAAGATCATCATACTGGGCATTGCAGACACCAGAAAGAAAGGAACAGGAACAAAGGAAATAGACGCCAACTATGTTCTCATTTGGAGCGGTGGAAGCAAGGAACAGAGAGCAGCACATGGCGTGGGTTTCATCCTACACCATGACAAGGCAAAAGACCTAGTGAGTACGGAGTTCATTTCAAAGAGACTCTTGAAGATCGGCATTAGAGAGGACAACAAGATCAACAACTACATTCAAGTGTATGCACCATGTAATGACTCCTACTCAGATGAGGATAAGGACTCCTTCTTCGAAAAACTCTCGGACACCATCAACAGCATCCGGACCAAGAAGACCTGTACGTCATGGGAGATTTCAATGGCATAGTCGGAGAGAGAAGAACACCATGGCCAAAACACCTTGGTCCACACAGTGACCACAGAACACCATGCAACTACAACGGCAACCATGTATTGGAACTGTGTGCAGAGCATGATCTTATTGTCACCAACACCTTCTTCCAACACAGAGCCACTCAGATCTACACCTGGTACAAATGGAGCGATATCTACGTCTCAGCTCAAATCGACTTCACACTAGCAAGATCTCGAATGCGGAGCAACATCAGAGACTCAAGAGCCATCCCCAACGCAGGCCTGGACACAGACCACAGGCCAATCATCACGACGTTGGTCACTCAGAAGAAGAGGAAGTTCACCAAAAAGAAGAAACAGCCGGAAAGACTCAACATGCACAAGCTTCAAGACTAAGAGGTGCAGACTCAGATCAGGTGCACCATCAGTGAAAAATTGGACTGTAGTGACCCTACATTACTAAACGTAGAGGAAGCTTGGGGCATCTTCAAGACAGTCCTCCTAGACACTATAAAAGAAGCCTGTGGCACCAAGAAGACAGGAGGAAGAAACAGAAAAGTAACAGCTTGGTGGAACAAAGAAGTGAAGGATGCTATCAAGGAAAAGAAGAAACTATACAAGATCTGGGTCAAGTCAAAGGATGAAGAGGACTACATCAAGTACAGACTTGCAAAGAGACACAGCAAGAAAGTTGTGAGAACAGCAAAGGAAAAGTCATGGACCCAGTATGGTGAAAAACTCTGTGAAACATGCAAAGCTTCCCCAAGAGAGTTTTACAAGAGTGTGAAAGCGATAAGAGTGCGAGATGAACCTTTCCATCCAACCACTATCATCAACGATGCAAACGGGGAAGCATTGCATGAAGAGGAGAAAATAGTGAAGAGATGGGAAAACTATTTCAAAGACCAACTCAACCCATCAGGAGTACGGCCACAAGACACACAGTCCCGGTTCACCCCCAGCCACCCAGACCACTCAGAACCTACCATCCTAGAGAGTGAAGTAAAAAAAGCAGTGAAGACCAGTTCTAAAGGCAAGGCAGCTGGAGTCGACGGCATAACAATGAAGCCATCCATGTGTGCGGTGAAACCGGAATTCAGTGGCTCACCACCATCTTTCAGAAAGCTTGGAAGGAGAGAAAAGTACCAGAAGACTGGCAAAATGCAATAGTGGTGCCAATATGGAAGAAGAAGGGCAGCAAGAAAGACTGCAGTACCTACAGAGGCATATCACTACTCAGCCATGTAGGGAAAATGTATGCAAAGATCCTGGAGCAGCGCCCTCGAGCGAAAACAGAACATCTCCTCAGTGACGCCCAATTTGGCTTCAGAAAAGGAAGAGGGTGCACCGATGCAATCTTTGCACTCCGACAACTGTGCGAGAGGGCGATCGAATATGACCGAGATCTCCATCTTGTATTCGTTGATCAAGAAAAGGCCTTTGATCGAGTCAACAGAGACAAGCTATGGAAGGTCCTCGAGCAGTACGACGTCAAGGGCCAGCTGCTAGACAACATTCGGGCCATCTACGCCAACAGCAGGAGTGTAGTCCGCACCGCCAGTGGAACATCTGACTGGTTCCCAGTGACATCGGGAGTAAGGCAGGGCTGAAATCTCTCCCCTCTTATCTTCGTGATCTATATGGATCAGATTACGAAGGAGGCAAACCCAGACCCTGAGGCACTCAATGAACTCATGTTTGCGGACGACCAGGCAATGGTGAACAATGACAAGAAACAGCTACAGGAGCACACAGACCAGCTCAATGAAAGCTGCGAGACATACGGCATGAAGATCAGCTTCAGCAAGACCGAGGTCACGACTGTCAGTAAGAGACCAAACAAACTGGATATCAACATCAACGGAACCCAGTTGAAGCAAGCCAGTGAATTTAAATACCTGGGCAGTATCTTCACTGAAAATGGCAAACTAGACAGAGAAATCGAGACCAGATGCCGGAAAGCCAACGCAGTCAGCTACCAACTTGCCCCTCTCCTGAAACACCCCAGCATTCCCACCAGCATTAAGGCGAAACTCATCAACGCCATTTTTCTACCAACGCTGACATACCAGTGCCAGACATGGTCCCTAACTAAAGTCCTCGAGCTCATGAGATGTCCCTTCTCCAGGCCACCCGCTTTGCTGCTGACAGACGACTGTATCTCCCCGCGACGCCCACCGGTACAAGCGGAAGGAAAAAGCTAAAAAGCAAGCGTTTGCTGTCCCATTTTCTACGTGACATAAATGATGAGAGAAGCTGGAACAAATGTTCACAATGCTATGATGATGATGATGAAGGGGATGATAATCAAGATGCTATTGAATTCTTTCTAGGATTGAGACTGCGTGAAGGACTATATTTTAGGCTTGCTATCATGATCAGGCCCGAGAGATAGACACCCACGGTGTCAGAAGATTTGAGCAACAACTCTGGGTAGGAGCTGGTTGGGGCGCAAAATACCACAGTGATTTTGATAAAGGCTGATTGGATTCGAACTCACAACTTTCCAGTCAGTTGTCCGTTATGCTAGCCACGAAGAGTTTGGTGTGCCTGACAGTTATATTTCTTTGTCTTTCTTTCCTTTTTTGAAAACTCTATTTCTTTCTGTCTTTGGATTTTTTTTTCTTTCTGCTTGTTCCCCTCCCCCTCCCCCTCTTCCCTTTTTCCCCAGATTACAGCATGGCTCATATTCACGTCAGGTGATTGAAATAGTGTTTTACCATCATGCCACACATGTCTCTTCGGATCAAGCCTTTCATATAAGCCATATTGTCCAACATGCAATCAAGTCGTACTTCAAGCACAGTCTAGGAAACAGATTCAGGTCCGCAAGTCGACTGCATCATTTTTTGGCCTGCGCAGTCTCCATGATTTCCACGACCTCTCTCAGTCCACCACTGGCACTAATTCAACGCCGCTCTCTCCATCTCTTACAGGGTGCGTGGGTACTCTTGCCACTGGTTATTTCAGCCCTTAGACATTCTGCTTAGCTGTCCCCGTCCCCCTCCCAGATTCTCAATTTAAACAGTGAAACAGTGGGCACACACACACGCACACACACACACACACACACACACACACACACACACACACACACACACACACACACACACACACACACACACACACACACACACACACACACACACACAAACCAAACACACACACACACACACCTTTCCCACCATCACACACACGCAGGCATACAGACAGACACTCAGACAGACACACCCCTTGTAAAGTGCCTAAGAGGACGACTCTATGGAACTTCCCAGGCCAGAATGTCCAATACCTTGAATATCTATTACATGGACTCATTTATTTGAAGAGAACAGCTCAGACCAAGTCCACTGGAGGAGTGCTATTGGCACCCTGTGCTCCTGAAGCATTTTCCGACATAAGTTCAGTTGAATTTCAAGCACCAAAATGTCATCTACCAAAATATCCAAGTGCCAGAATATCCATGGCTAAAATGTCAAGTGCTAGAATATCCAAGGCCGGAATGAATGTCCAATACCATTATATCCATGGTCAGAACGTCTAGTGCCAGAATATCTATGGTCAGAATATAAAGTGCCGAAAATCCATGACCAGAATGACAAGTGACGGATTATCCATCATCAGAATGACAAGTGACAGATTATCCATCATCAGAATGACAAGTGACAGATTATCCATCATCAGAATGACAAGTGACAGATTATCCATCATCAGAATGACAAGTGACAGATTATCCATCATCAGAATGACAAGTGACAGAATAGTCATGACTAGAATATGTAGCGACAAAATATCTATGACCAGAATGACAAATGACTGAATATCAATGAACAGATAACAAGTGAGTGAATATCCATGATCAGAATGACAAGTGCCAGAATATACATGACAAGAATACAGAAGCCTGGAATAGTAAAGCTGGTATATCGAGGTCCGGAAAATTCATAACTAGAATGTTCGAGGCCAAAATGTTCGTGCCAGAATACGCAGGGACCAGAATATGAAGGGTTCATTCTTCTAATTGACACCGTTTTGTGCAATGGCCGCCTGACCTGTTGCGGCCACCTACTCCTCCTCCCTCCCCTCCCCCACCCCGCGGCTTCATCGTATCGTCAGTATGACTGTCAGAGCTACCGGGCCCTGGAGAAAAGAATCTGGCCAATGCACTTGTGCCTGTGGATGTGCTGCAGAAGACGACCTGTTTCATCCTCCATGATTTGACTCCAAGAAGAACGGCAAACTAGAACACCATCGGTATTGAGGTCACAGGTAAGTGGGTCAATGAAATCCTAGCGTGACGACTTGTACCTGACGCTGAGTGTTTAATTCATCAATAAATTATCAAACAGGTCGACTGACTGCACTGACCGACCACGTTCAGCGACTTTTGACAGGTGCAGATGTACCGGTGTACTACAAGTATGCTGATGTTAATGTTTAGAATCTGAGACCACCCCTACGTTGTTTGGTAGTAAAATCACAGACGGTAGTGCGCCAGAGAAGGCAGGGGGAAACGCAAATAGAAAGGTTTCATCAAAGAGAATACTGAGTATTCTCTTTGATGAAACCTTTCTATTTGCGTTTCCCCCTCAAATTTAAAAAAAAATCACACACACAATGCAAAAATAAAATAAAATAAAATGGCATGATCGTTGTAAAGAGATTGTGGAACTGAGCGCTGATCTCGCAAATGCGCAAACCTGGCCAGTGGCGTAAAGATGATCAGCTTTTGCCCACAAAGCGAGTCCCCCTCTCCACAATGCTGGGAAAGTCCAAAGTACAGGCAAAAGCCAGCACAGCTTGTAATCAGCGATGTCGCAAGACTTGCTGGAACGAGGCTGAAAACGACAGCCAACCATTTTTCGGAGTCCAACGTCTGATTTCTGTCCGCCTTTTCTTCGTTGACGCAAACTGAGTTCATCCGCCCTGCGAAAGGTCTTGATTTTAGTTCTGTCCCACTCCCCTCCCTCTTCGCCTAGCAAGCCAGGTGGGGTGCCAGTATAGTCACAGACAGTTTGACCATAAACAGACTACTGACCTGACCTGATTAAACAGCACACAAACAAACACAGAAAGCAACACAAACAAAAGCCACAACAGCCATTGGGCAGCAGCCCAACCGTCAGACGGAGCAACAGCCCAACCCAGACAGCAGATAAGCAAAGCCGAAACATCAACAACGTCAAATATGTATATGTGCACTGTTGCATCTAAGATGCAATGGTGACAAGACAACATGTTCTGGACAAAGACATTGATAGGACGTAATGTCCTGACAAAGAAAATAGGACAAAGTGTCCTGGACAAAGAAAATTGACAGAACATAATATCCTGGACAAACAAAATTGATAGGACGTATGCCCTGAACAAAAAGTTAATAGCACATAATGTTTTGGAAAAAGAAAATTGATAGGACATAATGCCCGGGGAAAAATGGACAGGATGTATTTTCCTGGAAAAAGAATACGGACAGAACATAATGTCATGGACAAAGAAAATGGATAGGACATAATGTCGTGGATAAAGAACATTGACAGGACATGATATTCTGGAAAAAGAACATTGACAAGACATGATATTCTGGAGAAAGAAAATTGACAAGACATGATATTCTGGAGAAAGAAAATTGACAAGACATGATGTCTTGGACAAATGACATTCAAAGGACATGATGTCCTTGACGGAGAAAATTATGGGACATCATGTCTTGGACAAAGAAGATTGACAGGACATAATGTCTTGGACAAAAAATGATAAGACATAGTGTTCTGGACAAAGAAATTTGATGGGATATGATATCCAGAATATATCCAGGATGTTTACGCTGAGAGAGAGAGGGGAGGGGGCGGGGGGGTTGGAGGGAGAATCAGGAATGTATTCAGTAAGGTCATAGCCCCATTTGAAGGGGTGTGAACATATTATAAACATGATACAATCACTAAATATAATACATAGTCGTTCTTGGATAATGCATATACTATGGTGAACTGGAAAGATTAAGGGAAATCTTGCCAACTCACCATACATCGTTTGGTATTCTAATGTATTTTAATATTTTTTCAACATAAACAATTGAACACTTTCAATCACCAAATCTGCTTTCTCTAAACCCCATTTTGCTGAACCATAAATAGAATTGATTGAATTTGCATATCCAACCAATCCGTGAACCAGAAAAAAAAGGAAAAAAAGAATAAGAACGCGTATTTAACCAGACAAGACAGGCGCAAATTTTCGGCCAACTGGCCTTTGTCAAGCGTAAGATCACAAGCAAACAAACACCGGATACAAAAATTAGGAGAAAAAGACTGAAACTTCCCTACTGCTCCGTCCAGTGTGAGAAAAGGAACATGAGGTTTAGAGAAAGCAGCTTTGGTGATTGAAAGTGTTCAATTGTTTATGTTGAAAAAGTATTTAAGGGTTAACATTAAAGTACCAATCCATGTTACAAAAGGAACCAACTGTTTTTATTTTATTTTTAAATTTTTTAAACAAACCAATCTGCCAGATTGTCTCCCTTGGTTCGAAAGCTTTACTGCGGGTTTGCAAAACACAGAATAGCCAACAAAAACAACTGTGTGACACCTCCAAAGCATATGAAATCAAACTCACAATCATACGAGACAAAATCTTTTTCGGTAACTTTGAAAAATAAACCGTAAACGTTCCATGAGAGAAAGGAGAACGTTTTACTCAAGCCGATTCTGCCAGCTATTTCCGATTTGCATCTGCCGTCTGATGAAATGATCGTTCCCAGGTATTTGAATTATTAACCTGTGTCAAGGTTGTGCCATTTGCTGTTATTTTGCATGAGAGGATTTCATGTTTTTTACTGATCACCATGACTTCAGTCTTCCTGCTGTTTAGTTCCAACCCCTTACCTTTGCTTTCTGTTTCTAGTATATTCACAAGGTTTTGTAGGTCCCTTTCATTTTCTGCAATTAGCACGGTGTCATGTGCGTATCCAATGTTGTTTATCATTTTCCCTCCAACCTTTAATCCAGGGTCTTCTTCTAGGTTTCTCATGATGTTTTCGCTATATAGTGAAAACAGATCTGGTGACAAAACACAACCCTGACTGACTCCTCTTTTGATGTTTTGGAAAGAGCTTATATTGTTTTCTACTCTCATTGCAGCTGTTTGTTCCCAGTACATATTCCTGATTATTCGTAGATCTTTTCCATCAACATTGAGTCTCTCCAGTTGGTTGATCAATTCTTCATGTCGTACCTGATCGAAAGCCTTGGTATAATCAACAAAGCATAAATACAAATCCTTATTCATCTCATTTGACCTCTCTATGATAGTTCTTAGGGTGTATATGGCATTAATAGTTCCTTTAATCAACAAAGCATAAATACAAATCCTTATTCATCTCATTTGACCTCTCTATGATAGTTCTTAGGGTGTATATGGCATTAATAGTTCCTTTCCCTTCCACAAATCCACACTGTTCTTCTGCTATTTCTCTCTTGATTCTATTCCTTGTCCTCATCATGATTATTCTTAACAGGATTTTTGTTACATGACTCATCAAACTGACTGTGCGATGGAGTTCGCATTCTATAGCCCCTGTCTTCTTTGGAAGTGCAATGAAAATTGATTTTGACATATCTTTGGGGATTTTTCCAGTGTCATATATTTCATTTAGGAGGACTGTTATTTTTTCTATGCCAAATTCCTCCAGGGCTTCAATCATCTCTGTAGTAATGTTGTCTGGTCCTGGGGCTTTTCCTGGTTTCATCTTTTTCAGTGCCGCTCTAACTTCATCTTTCATTATGGGTGATCCTTCAAAGTTCTTTTTTATAATGTGTTCTTCGTTTCTGTCATCCTCAAAAAGGTCTCTAATGTACTCTCCCCATCTGTCCAGTATTTTGTCTTTTTCCATGATTTTAAGCAACCAGTTGATGTGCATGTATTTTTCCTGTGGACAATTTCTTCAATTCGTCTGTACATACCCTGAGGATCCATTTTGTGTCGTTCTTCTATCTCTTTGCATTTTGTGTTCAGCCAAGCTTCCTTAACTTCATTGCACCTATACCTGATTTCTTTGTTTATCTTCCTGTATATCTCCTCGTTTCTCTTTTCCCTCCTCCTTTCCTCCATCAAGCCCAAAATTTCATTAGTCATCCAGCTCTTTTTTGCTTTTCTATCTGCCTTAGGGATTTCTTCACAAGCTTCATTTATAGAACTTCTCAACTTTTTCCATTGTTCCTCACTGTCACCAACGTCTTCCAGAGCACTGAATTTGTTTTGAACATGTACATTAAATTTTTGACGTATCATTTAATGTTTATAAGAATCCAAGGTTTAGTTTGATGTTGCTTTTGGTCTGTTTCCTTTTCCTCAATTTCAGCCTAAACCTTTCCACTACTACAGGTTTTGTGGTCACTGTTGCAGTCTGCGCCCGGTAGTGTTTTGCTGACAGTAAAGAATTTCTAAATCTTTTGTTGATCAGGATGTAGTCAATTTGATTTTTGGTATTATCTCCTGGACTCATCCAAGTCCATTTTCTTCTGTTAGGCTGCTCAAACCAGGTGTTTCCTACTATGAACTCAGTCATCTGTGCCCATTCTGCAAGTTTCCCTCCCCTTTCATTTTGTGTACCAAGGCCATGAGGTCCAACTATATCCTCCACCCTATCCTGTCCCACTTTAGCATTAAAATCTCCCATAAGCATGCTTTCAAAATATATGGTACTATAAGCCGATCAGTAGTACCCTTTCAGTAAGCATAAGCATGCTTTCAAAATGTATGGTACCATAAAGTGATTAGTACCCTTTCAGTAAGCACGCTTTCAAAATACGTGGTACTATAAGGTAATTAGTACCCTTTCAGGAGTCACCATGGTCGGTTGATGACTTGCATATTGGAATTTCTTCTCATTCTCTCTATGACGGGGAATTCGAACAACTGCTTTAATGATGGGTGCCTATCGCAGATGAAATTTGGAGTTGTTGTTAACGTGGTGATAACCCTGATATGGCTGTTCAGTCGTCGGCTGTGATGTACATGTAAGCAATATAAACTGAACTGAACGGGTACCTGGTGTAACACGGCTAACGTTGATTCTCTGTAAGCAGACATTAACGCTTTCTGTCTTTCTCTGTCTGTCTGTCTGTCTTTGTCTCTGTCTCTGTCTCTCTCCCTGTTTGTTTGTTCGTGTGTGCAAATGGCTGTAGAGTAACTAATTTGATATTACATGTCGAAAAAATGTATTTTGCAACGATGATGACATTTGTGAAATGTTTTGTATCGCCCCTCCTTCACACAAAACTTTGGCTTCACACCAATAAAATATCTGAACCTCTTTGTCTCTGTCTGTCTGTCTGCCTGTCTGTTTGTCTCTCTGTCTGTCTGTCTGTCAGTCTGTCTGTCTGTCTATCTGTATCTCTTTCTCTGTATCAAGGGAAAAATGAGCAACCTCTCTGAAGATGCATGACTGATGTATCACAGTGAAGCTGAAGGCCGTTCCGTTGTAAACAAGAATGTTAACTTCATAAAGTGTGGTGGTCATGCCAGTGTCAGAGGGAAGGGGAGGAGATATATCACAGCAAATATTAAATCAAAAACATGGTCGTCTTTCATGTCTGCTAAAACACACACCGACAAGGACAAAAATGCAGTTTTGGATCCCATGTCCTGTAGAAAATGATGTTACTAGCTTATTTTTTGACGGAGGGAAGAACGAGATAGATTGTATCACAAAACAACGTGAAAAGATAGATTCTATCACAAAATAATGTGGAAAGATAGATTGCCTCACAAGAAAATCAGACAGATAGATGGCCTCACACACGCATGCACGCGCGTGCGCACTCACACACACACACGCACACAAAGATTGCATCACAAAATAATAGCAAGACACATGACCTCACAAGATGATACAGAAAGATAGACCTATACCGTCATTTTGGCAACCCGCTTCACAACAGAAAAAAATGACTGATGCATGTAAGTAATAAATGTGATGTGGCATGAATACAAACAGCTAATGACATGCACGTTTTTGGATACTATAATGATATACATGATTTTCAGTGAAGGTAAGGCTAACGACATACAGGCTATACTCTTGCCGTATTAATAGACACTTGACATAAAGCGAAACTTTTTTTGATGCCTGGTGTCAAATAGAGTGGGCCTTACTTCTCGTTGTTTTCTGAAGGCAAACAAACAGGCAACTAAACAAACTGTTTCACGTCAAATTCATGGTAACAATTTAACAGATCCAAGATCCTGTTTTAAAACAGTCCGACCAAATACATGACAAAACCAAACATTCAAGTCAGTGTCACACTTAAGTTCAGTTTGATCTTTCCACAGCCAAGTCATCATAACTCAGTCGATTTCATTAAAAAAAAAAAAGGATAGAAAAGAAAGAAAGTAAAGAAGAAGAAAAGAACGAAGACGAGAAACATACAGGGCAGAAAGAAAAAAAGCAAAAACAAACAAACCAAAAACAAACAAACAGACAGACAGACAGACAAACAAACAAAAAGCCACAAACAAATAAATAAAAAAAACAGAAAAAAGAAGAAAAGAATGAAAACATACAGAAAAGAAGAAAAAAGAACACGGGCAATTTGAAATAACAAAGTCATATAAAAAGTATTTCTACTCTCATCTCGCCTGACAAGTCTTTTCGTTACTGACAGCTTGAAACCGATCAGCCTTGACCAACACTGGTAAAAAAAAAAGTAGTTCACTAAAACAACTATATGAATATGGATTATATAAGGAAGATAACAAGAATGTTATTCGTAGGCGTAAGCATGTATACATTTATATACCTGAGCATAGCTATTTATCAAGGGCTTTGTCAACAAACAGGTATTTACTTGTTTGTGTGTGTTTCAGCATTCCGATTCTTCTCTCATGCATATAGACACGTTACATTTCCAAGGCTGTGCAGGGAGTGTTTCTGTACAGTCTGCATATCCTGTCTTCAGTGGGCGTGTATACTGGCTGTTCTGGAGTGTCCATAAGTCACCTGACATCGACAGGACTGCAAGGATCTTTAGTGTACATATTAGTGAACATATCTGACGTTATGCGTGCGTATACACTGGAAGGGGTTAGCACACATATTTCATGTTTCATTTATTTATTTATTTATTTGTTTGTTTGTTTGTTTATTTATTTATTCATTTATTTATTTATTTCTGCCTTACAGATCAGTCACCTGTATTTCTTCGAGATTCTCTCCTTATCTCCCCAAAGACGGAGTAACACTGTCTGTAAGGCGGGATGAAGAAGGACATACACGCAGAGTCACTCCTGTTGGTACGTAGTTTGCATGAATGTATATGCTCAAATAGGAAGTGCTCACAAAAGCTCTAGCCTGCATAAAAAGAAGACGAGAACCAGCGACAGAGTCGCCGTGGTGTAGCGCCACCCATTTTCTTTTCTGTCTCTGCATGCGCGTATCTCTGTTTACTTTTGAAGATCGTTGACCTGGATGTTTGGAAAAATCCCCACCTTTACCTACCTTTACCTACCTTTACCTACCTTTACCCACCTTTACCTACCTTTACCTACCTTTGCCTACCTTTACCTACCTTTACCCAACTTTACATACCTTTACCCACCTTTACCTACTTTTACCTACCTTTACCTACCTTTGCCTACCTTTGCCCACCTTTACCTACCTTTACCCAACTGTCCTCAATGCAAAAACAAAGCCTGGAACAGACTGCGACACGGATCACATTCTTGTGACAACCAAATTAAGAATGAAAATATTGAAGAAGCCTAAAACCAAATCGACGCCAAAGTTCGACATATCAAAATTAGAAAACCCTGAGCTGGCGTTAGAATTTAGTATAGAAACAAGTAATCGTTTCTTAAAGTTACTTGAAGTTTGGGATGAAAATGACTCATATCCTGATGAAATCTGGACAGACATAAAAAACACACTGACCAAAATCTCTGAAGAAAAACTAGGAAAAGAAGAGAAAAGGAAAAAAGCTAAGCCCTACATAAGTCAGGAAGTGATAGATCTGGCAGAAAAGAAAAGTCAAGCTCGAAAGCAGGGAGAGCGGGAAAAATACTCAGCACTGAAAAGGGAAATAAAAAGTAAAGTCAGAAGAGACAAAGCAAATTGGCTGGCACAAGAATGCAGTAAAATCAATGAACACAACGAAAACAGGAAGTCGAGGGAGCTCTTCAAACAAATAAAAAAAGTGAAAAAAACAAATTTCAAAGCAACAAACCAATGCATCAACAACAAGGATGGTCACACTCTGACTGAACCAGATGATGTCTTGGATAGGTGGAACGAATATGGCACATCACTTTTTGGCAAGCCTGACAGCCATGAAAATAATTTAGAGCCAAATTTGGAATTGACCCCTGGAGATACGGAACCTGAACCTCTGCTCAGCGAAGTTGAATCTGCCATTAAAGATCTAAAATGCAGAAAGTCTCCTGGTCTTGACAATATTCCTGGAGAGTTGTTGAAACACTCAGGTGATGGTGGACTCAAAAGTAATGCATCACTTATGCTGCAAGATATGGAAGACTTGTTAGTGGCCTACAGACTGGAAGCTCCAAGAATTTGTCATGTTACATAAGAGTGGAAATGTCAAAGACTGCAACAATTATAGAACAATTGCACTGATCAGTCATGCCAGTAAAATACTGCTGATAATAATTTTAAACAGGTTAAAGCCAAAAGTAGAGGAAGAGCTATCCGACTGTCAGGCAGGCTATAGGAAAAACAGGGGAACAATAGATATGCTGTTTGTACTCCAGATATTGATAGAAAAGATTAGAAACACAGACCAAGAGATGTTCATCGTTTTCATTGACTACAGCAAAGCGTTTGATAGCGTGATTCACCAAAGTCTTTTCCACTTCATGATCAAAATGGGTTTTCCAAGACATCTGGTTTCCCTCATAGCTTCATTATATAATGATCAAAAAGCAACAATCAGATGGAATAATCAAAACTGCAAATTTTTTAACATCACTAAAGGGGTAAGGCAAGGTTGCATCCTGTCTCCACATCTCTTCAGCATATACACTGAACATATGAGAGAAGCAGACATAGAAGACATGGGAGTAAATATTGGTGGTAGAAACCTGTCAAATTTACGCTACGCAGATGACACAGGATTACTGGCAGACAACATTACAGGCTCTAGGAGGATCCTGTACAGGGTAGACCGGGTTGGAAAGGCAGCTGGGCTGGACTTAAATTCAAAGAAGACAAAGGTTATGCATGTTGCAGGCAAATATAACACTAGACAGGACCAGATCATGCTAAACCAAGTCCCTCTAGAAAATGTCAAGGACTTTAGATATTTAGGTTCAGTCAAGACACACGATGGAACATGCTCAAAAGACATAAAGATGAGAATTGGAATGGCCAAGAACAGTATGGTTCAATTGAACAATATTTGGAAAGACCACAGCATAACAGCAGACCTTAAGATAAAACTCTTAAAATGTCTTGTCTGGCCAGTGATGTTATACGGCTGCGAGGCATGGACAATGAAGAAAGAGGATGAAAGACGAGTGGAAGCAGCAGAGCTGTGGTTTTACCGAAGACTGCTGAGGGTCAAATGGACGGATAGGCGCTCAAATGAAAGCATACTGAATGAGTTGGGTACTACACGCAAGCTTCTAGTACTCATACAACGGAGGAAACTGAAATATGTTGGACACGCAATCCGTAATGAGAGAACAGACTTGATGTCCACTGTCCTCCAAGGTAAAGTGGAAGGAAAGAGAAACAGAGGACAGCCACCTGCATCACTTGCTAGAAACATTACAAACATCAGTGGCAAGAAACTCCAGGAGGTGGTCAGACTTAGCCAAGATCGAGAGTGCTGGAGGCAACTTGTGAGGACATCATGTGCAGCGGCCAACACTGTTCCCGGTGACGCCGACAGGTGAGACAGGTGAGACCCACCTTTACCTACCTTTACCTACCTTTACCCACCTTTACCTACCTTTACCCACCTTTACCTACCTTTACCTACCTTTGCTACCTTTACCCACCTTTACCCACCTTTGCCTACCTTTACCTACCTTTGCCTAACTTTACCTACCTTTGCCTACCCTTACCTACCTTTACCTACCTTTACCCACCTTTACCTACCTTTACCTACCTTTACCTACCTTTACCTACCTTTACCCACCTTTACCCACCTTTACCTACCTTTGCCTACCTTTACATACCTTTACCCACCTTTACATACCTTTACCCACCTTTGCCTACCTTTACATACCTTTATCTACCTTTGCCTACCTTTACATACCTTTACCCATCTTTGCCCACCTTTACCTACCTTTACCTACCTTTACCCACCTTTACCTACCTTTGCCTACCTTTACCTACCTTTACCCAACTTTACCTACCTTTACCCAACTTTACCTACCTTTGCCTACCTTTACCTACCTTTACCCAACTTTACCTACCTTTACCTATCTTTACCCACCTTTACCTACCTTTGCCTATCTTTGCCTATTTTTACCCACCTTTACCTACCTTTACCTAGCTTTGTCCACCTTTGCCCACTTTTGCCTACCTTTGTCCACCTTTGCCCACCTGTACCTACCTTTACCCACCTTTACCTACCTTTACCCAGCTTTACTTACCTTTACCCACCTTTACCTACCTTTGTCCACCTTTGCCCACCTTTACCTACCTTTACCCACCTTTATCTACCTTTACCTACCTTTACCTACCTTTGTCCACCTTTGCCCACCTTTACCTACCTTTACCCACCTTTACCTACCTTTACCCACCTTTACCTACCATTACCCAACTTTACCTACCTTTACCCACCTTTACCCACCTTTACCTACCTTTACCCACCTTTACCTACGTTTACCCACCTTTGCCTACCTTTACCTACCTTTACCTACCTTTACCCACCTTTACCTACCTTTGCCTACCTTTACCTACCTTTGCCTACCTTTACCACCTTTACCTACTTTTACCTACCTTTACCCACCTTTATCTACCTTTACCTACCTTTATCCACTTTTACCTACCTTTACCCACCTTTACCCACCTTTACCTACCTTTGCCTACCTTTGCCTACCTTTACCTACCTTTGCCTACCTTTACCCACCTTTACCTACTTTTACCTACCTTTACCCACCTTTACCCACCTTTACCTACCTTTACCTACCTTTACCCACCTTTACCTACCTTTACCCACCTTTACCCACCTTTACCCACTTTTACCCACCTTTACCCACCTTTACCCACCTTACCCACCTTACCCACCTTTACCTACCAAGCGGGACACACCGTAACAGGATTGAACCCTGAATTTCAAATTTTGAGTCTGACGTCTTGCTCACTTGATGACATTTTGCTCTTTTGAATTTCACACCGGTCAGACAGATGATGAATCCTTGTTTTAATTTTTGCAGTTGATGGATAGGATGCGTCAGTCAAAGTGTTGATTATTTGAAAATTTCTGGCCACTGTGATCCAAGGTAACGGGCGTGTTCATCCAGATTTTGGCTTTACTGACTCCTCATGGGGCCGACATGTGGCACACATAAGTTGAACTTCTTTCTAGAACCAGTCAACGATGAACGCAAGCACAGATATTGGGCAGCTAATGTTAGTGATGATATCAAATCAATGCAGACATACTTATCATGCACACATGCAAACTCGCGCGCACAGACATACACGTATATGCACACACATTGTTTCTCTCTCTCTCTCTCTCTCTCATATACACACACACGCGCGCGTTCTCACATACTGCCTCTCTTTCTCTTTCTTCCTCCTTCTGTCTGTCCACCTGCCCCTCCGTCCCTCAAGGAAAAGACGAACAGCCCTTTGAAGAATCGTGCTTGAAGTAACGCAAAGAAGATCAAAGGCCTTCCGTTGTAAATAAGAATGTGAACTTCATCAAACGTTGTACAGTCAGGCAAACAGGGAGATGGTGTGGAGGGAAAGGCACGGGTATATCACAGCAAAAATTAAATCAAAAACATTTTCACGTTTAATGCCGGGGAGGGAAAAAAGTGACAAAGAAATTCAAATCAATTTGGAGGTCCATGCTGTGTTGAAGATGATAGTAACAAGCTTATTTTCATGACAGGAAGAACGAGATAGATTGCTGCATAACAAAGTAACATGGAAAGACAGATTTCATCACAAAACAACATAGCTAGCTAGATTGCCTAACAGAAAGAAAAGATAAAAATATGTTTCATCACAAAAGTACATGAACAGATAGATTGTATCAAAATTATTCACAAAATGAAACTGAAAGAAAGGTTCCATTACAAAACAATGTAGAAGGTTAGGCGTACACTGTCATTTTGACAAGCCATTTGTTCACTGAGGGAATGTGTCTGACATGTGTAGCAAAATGTGTGGCCTGGTACACACTACATCCGCTAAGGATGAAAGAGACCCGGGTTCAATTCCTGACCAGCGGGGCATTCTTCTTCTTTTACACTGAATCTTAAGCCGTGGCCTGAGTGCTAATCTTCTGGATGAGACAATGGTCCCATGTGCAGCATGCACGTTACGCATGTTAAAGAACACATGGCAAAGAAGTTGTTTTGGAAAAATTCTGAGGGAGAATACAAAAAACAAAGAAAGAAAGAAAGAAAGAAACAAGCAGCTAGGATCCAAAAACACATACAGAAAAAAGCCAACATGGTCAAGCCATCCTTCCCATTTTTGTTGTTGTTGTTGTTGTTGCTTTAAATATGATCAAAGAAAATTCCGCATTTGCGCTTCTGCAGGTCACCGTGACCTTGACGAAGTATCAGATGAAATTTAAATTGACCTGAAGTGAGGACAACATCTGTGAAACCAGAGAGGAAATAGTGTGAGAAGTTCCTGGTGTGTTTTGGTGTATGTGTGTGTTTGTGTATGCGTGTGAGCGCGCGCGCGCGTGTGTGTGTGGTTGTGTGTATGTGAGAGAGAGAGAGTGAGCAAGAGAGACTCTGTGTGTGTGTGTGAGTGTGTGTTTGCATTCGCGCATGTCTATGTGCGTGCGTGCGTGCGTGCGTGTGTGTGTGTTCGTGTGTGCGTGTGTGTGTATGTGTATGTGTATGTGTGTGTGTGTTTGTGTTTGTGTGTTGTGTGTGTGTGTGTGTGTGTGTGTGTGTGTGTGTGTGTGTGTGTGTGTGTGTGTGTGTGTGTGTGTGTGTGTTCTAGCTATCTGATTTGGGAATGAGGCCACAGTCATGAAATATGAAAACAAATTGTTACGATTCTGGGTCGCTTCTGGTGGCAGGACAAATCTGCCAACTGTGGTTTGCCTGTGACATCGATCCCATGGCAGGCACCAACACTGATCCACAAGATCTCCCCAACAGCATTGGATGGGTAGGCAATGAAAGTCAGCAACTGAGAGAAAGTCAGACTCCTGGTCAGCAGCACAATCAACAGCAGTGCAAAAACCTCCACGAATGACCAGAAACTGGAATTAGTTAATAGTTTTCAATATCCTGACCAAAGACAGCAGCAACCATAGCAGAGGGATGCATCAGTATTACAACAGCAATGACAGCCATGGTTAAACTGAAGGGAAACCTGGAAAAGCAGAACCACAAGCTTCACCATTTTGAACAGACTGCAAGTAAGTCAAGGCCCGGAAATAAAGTCACAGAAAAAAAAAAACAACAGCGAAAAAAGTCACAGCTTTGGACAATTGTTCTTTGCATTCTCTTTCGACAACCTGCTTTCCTACAGGACACATAACATAGAGAGTGTACGGGAGTGAAAGGGTTTATTTGGTGGGGGCGTGGCGGGCAACGGAGGAGGAGAGTGGGGTGGCTGGGGGAAGAGAGAGAGAGAGAGAGAGAGAGAGAGAGAGAGAGAGAGAGAGAGAGAGAGGCAGTATGGAAGAAGACAAAACAAACGCAGAGGGGGTGGGCTGGATATTGACAGGCAGAAGGGGTTGGGGAACAATGGGAGTTGAGGGTAAGGGGGTAAAGTTGTAGTAGAGCTCAGGCCGTTAGGTTGACAGGCAAACATCCAAACATCCGCCTTTTCATCTCTGCTCTCTCGCTCTCTTATATAATATATATATATATATATATATATATATATATATATAATATATATATATATGGTTTGATGACATTTGTCTTATTTTATCCTTTTCCAGAACTCTGATGATGAGCGAAAAGCTCGAAAATTTTCAGAAGTTCAGAAGAATTTCAAACATGGTTTGCCAATAAAAAATAACGTATATATATATGTATGTATGTATGTATGTATGTATGTATGTATGTATGTATGTATGTATGTGTCCATCTATCTTGTCTTTGTCTCTCTCCCTCTCTTTTACTCTCTCTCTTTCTCTTCCCCTGTCTGTCTCTCCTTTTCTGTCTCTCTCCCTCTCTCTTTCCGTCTCTCACTTTCTCTCTCTCCCTTCTCTCTCTTTCCCTCTCTGTCTCTCTTTCTTCTCCATCTCTCTCTCTCTTTACTGCGGTTATCGTCAGTTTGTGCCTCAACCGTCTCTATTTTGGTTGAATGCGTGTGGTCACAGATCAAACAGTAATGGATCTTTTTGTTTGTTTCTTCGTTTTTCTCAAAATTTTGTTTTGTTTGTGTCTTTTGTTTTTGTTTTTACCGAAGTAGATACCTTGCTTTCTGTCTGGCGGGGCTGGGGTCTACCACACCACTCTGTTTTATTGTTTAACAACTGTTTTTGTAAGTGCAACCCCTGGCAGTAATATCTTTGTACAACTGTACATTCGTTGTTATTGCGTTATTGTTGTTATTGTTGTTGTCGTCGTCGTTGTTGTTGCGGTTTTGTTGTCGTTGTCATTATTGTTGTCGTCGTCGTCGTTATTGTTGTTGTTGTTGTTGTCATTATTGTTGTTGTCGTCGTTATTGTTGTTGTCGTCGTTATTGTTGTTGTCGTCGTTATTGTTGTTGTTGTTGTTATTGTTGTTGTTGTCGTCGTCGTTATTGTTGTTGTTGTCGTTATCGTTGTTGTCGTCGTTATTGTTGTTGCTGTCGTTATTGTTGTTGTCGTTATTGTTGTAGTCGTCGTTATTGTTGTTGTCGTTATTGTTGTTGTTGTCGTCATCGTTATTGTTGTTGTTGTCGTCATTATTGTTGTTGTCGTCATCGTTATTGTTGTTGTCGTCGTCGATATTGTTGTTGTCGTCGTCGTTATTGTTGTTGTCGTCATTATTGTTGTTGTCGTCGTCATTATCATTGTTGTCGTCGTCGTTATTGTTGTTGTTGTTGTCGTCGTCGTTACTGTTGTCGTCGTCATTATTGTTGTTGTCGTCGTCATTATTATTGTTGTCGTCGTCATTATTGTTGTTGTCGTCATTATTGTTGTTGTCGTTATTGTTGCTGTTGTCGTTATTGTTGTCGTCGTCATTATTGTTGTTGTCGTCGTCGTTATTGCTGTTGTTCTCGTTGTTGTTGTTGTCATTGCTATTGTTATTATTTTAATGAAACAAAACAAAACAAAACAAAAAACACAACACTCTCATATGGGGTCGGTGCCCAGGTCAGTATGTAGCTTCACACATGTCACTTGTCAAAGTGGCGCCTACACACTGACACTCGCCCACCGACACACCGGCCGGGTTGGGAAATCCCCCAGTCTGTACCATGCCTCTTACCGTTTTATTAACCCCCCCCCCCCCCAGTCTGTACCATCCCTCTTACCGTTTTATTAACACTCCCCCCCCCCCCCCCAGTCTGTACCATCCCTCTTACCGTTTTATTAACACCCCCCAGTCTGTACCATCCCTCTTACCGTTTTATTAACACCCCCCCCCCCCCAGTCTGTACCATCCCTCTTACCGTTTTATTAATACAACACCCCCCAGTCTGTACCATCCCTCTTACCGTTCTATTAACACCCCCCAGTCTGTACCATCTCTCTTACCGTTTTATTAACACTCCCCCCCCCCCCCAGTCTGTACCATCCCTCTTACCGTTTTATTAACACCCCCCAGTCTGTATCATCCCTCTTACCGTTTTATTAACACCCCCCAGTCTGTACCATCCCTCTTACCGTTTTATTAACACCCCCCAGTCTGTACCATCCCTCTTACCGTTTTATTACACACCCCCACCCCCCAGTCTGTACCATCCCTTTTACCGTTTTATTAACACCGTTTTATTAACACTCCCCCCCCCCCCCAGTCTGTACCATCCCTCTTACAGTTTTATTAACACCCCCCAGTCTGTACCATCCCTCTTACCGTTTTATTAACACCCCCCCCCACCCCAGTCTGTATCATCCCTCTTACCGTTTTATTAACACCCCCCCCCCCCCAGTCTGTATCATCCCTCTTACCGTTTTATTAACACCCCCCCCCCCCCTCAGTCTGTACCATCCCTCTTACCGTTTTATTAACACCCCCCCCCCCCCACAGTCTGTATCATCCCTCTTACTGTTTTATTAACACAACACCCCCCAGTCTGTACCATCCCTCCTACCGTTTTATTAACCCCCCCCCAGTCTGTACCATCCCTCTTACCGTTTTATTAAACCCCCCCCCCCCCAGTCTGTACCATCCCTCTTACCGTTTTATTAACACCCACCCACCCCCAGTCTGTACCATCCCTCTTACCGTTTTATTAACACAACACCCCCCTGTCTGTATCATCCCTCTTACCGTTTTATTAACACCCCCCCCCCCTAGTCTGTACCATCCCTCTTACCGTTTTATTAACACAACACCCCCCAGTCTGTATCATCCCTCTTACCGTTTTATTAACACAACACCCCCCAGTCTGTACCATCCCTCTTACCGTTTTATTAACACCCCCCCCCCCCCAGTCTGTACCATCCCTCTTACCGTTTTATTAACACCCCCCAGTCTGTACCATCCCTCTTACCGTTTTATTAACACCCCCCCCCCAGTCTGTACCATTCCTCTTACCGTTTTATTAACACCCCCACCCCAGTCTGTACCATCCCTCTTACCGTTTTATTAACACCCCCCCCCCCAGTCTGTACCATCCCTCTTACCGTTTTATTAACACCCCCTCCCCCCAGTCTGTACCATCCCTCTTACCGTTTTATTAACACCCCCCCCCCAGTCTGTACCATCCCTCTTACTGTTTTATTAACACAACACCCCCCAGTCTGTACCATCCCTCTTACCGTTTTATTAAACCCCCCCAGTCTGTACCATCCCTCTTACCGTTTTTATTAAACCCCCCTAGTCTGTACCATCCCTCCTACCGTTTTATTAACCCCCCCCCACCAGTCTGTACCATCCCTCTACCGTTTCATTAACCCCCCCCCCCCCAGTCTGTACCATCCCTCTACCGTTTTATTAACCCCCCCAGTCTGTACCATCCCTCTTCCGTTTTATTGACCCCCCCCCCAGTCTGTACCATCCCTCTACCGTTTTATTAACCCCCCCCCCAGTCTGTACCATCCCTCATACCGTTTTATTAACACCCCCAGTCTGTACCATCCCTCTACCGTTTCATTAACCCCCCAGTCTGTATCATCCCTCTTACCGTTTTATTAACACCCCCATCTGTTCCATCCCTCTTACCGTTTTATTAACACCCCCCAGTCTGTACCATCCCTCTTACCGTTTTATTAACACCCCCACCCCCCCCAGTCTGTACCATCCCTCTTACTGTTTTATTAACACCCCCCCCCCCCAGTCTGTACCATCCCTCTTACCGTTTTATTAACACCCCCCAGTCTGTACCATCCCTCTTACCGTTTTATTAACACCCCCCCCCCCAGTCTGTACCATCCCTCTTACCGTT
>JAPXFY010000017.1:65013842-65016342 GCA_030674185.1 Monoplex corrugatus | reverse complement strand
CATTACGCTTCAGTACACAACCACAGACACCCAAACAAACACACGCACGCGCGCACGTGCAAACACATGTATACACGGTCTTGCGCGCACGCGCACACACACACCACATACACAGACAGACAGACACATACACACACACCACACTCACACACACACACACACACACACACACACACACACACACACACACACACACACACACACACACACACACACACGCAAGCAATTACACACACACACACAGACGTGTATGCACTCTCGTGTACACACTCATACATGTACATACACACGTTCGCACACACATACACACAGACATACACATACACATACACACGCACACATGCTTACATATATACGTGCGTGCACACACATATACACATACACATACACATACGCACACACACATACACATACGCATACGCACACACACACACACACACGCACAAACACATACACGCACACACACACACACACACACACACACACACACACACACACACACGCACAAACACATACACGCACACACACACACACACACACACACACACACACACACACACACACACACACACACAACGCACAAACACATACACGCACACACACACACACACACACACACACACACACACACACATACACACACACACACACACACACACACACACACACACACACACACACACACACACACACACTTCCTCATTAAAGAGGTGGTAGGTAACATATATAGCTAAAAGGACCATGAAAACAAACCAAATCAACTATTTCCCAACGATTTGTGTCACAAACAGTTCACCAGTCTTTGTATGTTAATCAATATTTGCTTGGATCACTTTTACACAAGATTCAAATTGATAACTAACATCTCAATGCGACATATATCACTATTAAAGTGATCCCATGTCAGTGATACCAGTGATAATAAAGTGATTTCATAGTCATATTCATTTCTTGTGTCACAGTGGATGTACCAAGTGAAACTCGGGGTGCTCTGCCCTTTGAGAGCGCGTTGCCACAGTGCAGTGCCAGCCAATTAGTTTTGCCCAAGACTTGATAAAGACAAGGGGAGGGGCCTGGGATATCAACCTGTCTCTCCAATGTTCTATCAGGGCAGCCGGGCAAACGCCCTGCTCTTCACGATTTTCAGCTTATCATGGGATCTTTAGCGTGCGCTGGCCACAAGGCACACGAGTCCGATTCATTGTTCGTACTCCTCTGAAGGACTAGACGTTCAGATCAATTTTCCTGTCGAACTGAGGAGAAAAGTCGAGGTCTCAACGGAGAACGAGCCCTGGAACCTCGAGTTTAGTTATTGGCAGGCGAACGTCTGAACCATTCTGCCACTCTTCTTTCTGATCATCTGCCATGTGATCAAAACACAGCCCCACCAGCTGGCTTAATGAGCATACAACAGAAAGATAAATGTTATGGATTTGAAGTGAGAGGCAGACCAAGGAATCCTGAACCGAGGGTGTGAAGGAGAGTTGGGCAAATGACGTCACACGGTGTTCAAGCTCTTCCGGCCTTCCAGCTTAGTACTGACCGTCAACTCTATCTTACCGCAACACTCGTGAAAAAGAATACATCAGTATCTTAGGATAACAACAGATAGTTTCTTACAATTATACAGTCATGCATGACTCGTTCTTTAATTTTTGTTTTCTTCAAACTCAGACATCTCATGTGAAGATTATTAACTTCAATTGGTTGGGTTTTGTGTTCTAAATTTAAAACTACCGTAAAAGTATCTGTCGATATAATTCAGATGGTTAGTTGATTGAGTAAGACGCAAGTCTGAACGGAAAAATAAAGAACGAAGTTTACAAAACAAGGATATTTCTGCCATGTTTTTGTTGCTGTACATACGAATAGAAAACGAACTTGGCCATCCAGACGAAATTTGCGCAAAGAACACGGCAGCCTACCGTAGGATCAGCGGAAAAAGCGTTATGTCTACGGTTTTAGCTCTGATATGTCCATTCTAAACCTTATATAGACACCTGAAAGTTTTGCTGGATTTGATACAATCAACATATGGTTCCATACAAGTTCTGTTTTAAACAACAGAATATGACCATTCTGGCATAATGAACATTGTCCCACATTCTGTGGCCCTTCATGCCCTTATCTCGTGGAGACCTCTTTAACATTTTCTGAAGAAATTTTTATTAACCAAGATGTTATGATTGTTTTCAGTGTCATTGCATTTGACATGTAGCATTTTTGTTTTCTTGGTGTTCAAGCTTAGGCCAGCCTTTTTGCCCACTGCATCCACCCTGTATAGAATTCTTTTCATACTGGTAATGTTGCCTGCTAATGGCGCAATATCATCGGCATAGTGCAGGTTTATAAATGTTTTCCCTTCTAGCTGTATACCCATGCTTTTATATCAGCATCTCTCATGACTTGTTCCGTATAGATGTTAAGGAGATAGAGTGAGAGGATGCAACCTTGTTTAACTCCCCCGTGGATGTTGAAAATTTCTCATTTCTGACTGTTC
>JAPXFY010000017.1:65001342-65006342 GCA_030674185.1 Monoplex corrugatus | reverse complement strand
ATTTTATAACAGTTGATCACCTTTTGTGTTGTCAGTGTATGCGACCTTATTTCCCTACGCCATTTACGAACTTAAAACAGAAACATACTGATTTCACTCTGTATTTACACATTGCTAGGCATTTACTGCACAGTCCCATAGGTCGTTTCCTTTGATTCAGCCCAATTGTTTTATACCTATAACTCCCACTTTTTTTTTCAACGCTTTTCATTCGATAAGACAATCTTCTGCTCCCCCTTGTACCTCACCAGATCATAACAGATCACTTGTCATACGCCAGCACAAGACCTTACATGCTCGTAGCACACAGACACATAGACTCACAGACAGACACACACGCGCGTGCGCGCACACACACACATTCACTCACACACACACACACACACACACACGCACACACACACACACACACACACACACACACACACACACACACACACACACACACACACACACACACACACACAATGAAGCCTGACCGATATAATGTTCTGATTGTTTTTCTTTTGTTCGTTGAATTGTTTGATGTTGCCTTAATTGATACTATGCCTTCATGATTTCTTACACACTTTTTTTTTCCATCTAAAAGCACGTATGTGAATAGACGTTAAAAGAAATAACGAACGAACGAACGAACACACACACACACACACACACACCACACACACACACCACAACACACACACACACCCACACACACACTTCCTTTTAACATCAAATGGTAATCCTTGATCCCCACCCGTGCCAACTATGACTCTGCACACACTTTGTTCTGTCATAACTGGATTGTCTGAAAGCACTTACGTGAATAGACGTTAAAAAACCAACAACTGAAAGCACACATGCACACACACACACGCACGCACGCACACAAACACACACAGATACACACACACACACATACATACATATACACACGCACTCACATTCACACTCTACCACACACACATACACACACACAGACACACGTACACACATATTCACACACTCACATTCACATTCTAACTAACTCACACACGCTCGCTCGCGCGCGCGCGCGCGCGCACGCGCGCACAATTGCATTCTGAACGACTCTACTTCTAGAGGGCCCAACATTTTTCTTCTTCTATGGTATGTGAAGTGGCAGAATCTAAACTGAGTAACAACAAACAAACAACACACAAAAAAAGAAAAACAACAATAACAACAACAACAACAACAAAACTGTGGGAAAATGGAGCTTTTCTGATGGGAAGGGGGAGGGGAGCGGGTAGAGAAGGAAGGAAAACAGAAGGAAAGAAGAAAGGGAAGAAATAGGGACTAGGGAAAGAATGGGAGATGGAGATAAAAGAGAGAGAGAGAGGGAGAGAGAGAGAGAGAGAGAAAGAGGGAGAGAGAGAGAAAGAGGGAGAGAGAGGACAGAGAGAGAGAGACATGGAGACAGACAGAGACATGGAGACAGACAGAGACATGGAGACAGACAGAGACATGGAGACAGACAAAGACAGAGAGACGTAGAGAGAGAGAGAGTGGGGGGGGGGGGGGGAGTGGAAAGACGGAAGGAAAGAAAGGGAGTAAAATGCGCGTGCGCTTTTCAGACAAAGGTAAAGGTAAATAACCCTACGTACATATCAGAATCAGAGATGTATTCAGTGAGCTCCAACTATCGGGAGTGAACACGTCCTAAACGTTGTGGAAGAACACAATGAATCATACAGTTGTTCTTTATGGTATATACTTTAAACATGATGGAAACACAATGCGAGTGCGCAGACTGGCTTCTCTGGACACCACAGCCTTCAAGACATCGCTTGTAGCCGACATGCCGTCTGAGCCCACAGCTGATGAACTCTGTCGTGTCCTTCGCTCTACGCTTGACACACACGCCCCAGCGACGCGTCGTCTGGTCTCTGACCGTCCACACTCTCAATGGTACAATAGTGTAGGACCTGAACTGTTAGAGGCCAAGCGTGAGCGTAGGAAAGCGGAGAAACAATGGCGCACTACTGGACTCACTGTTCATAGACAGATCTTTCAGCTCGCCAGGAACAAAGTGACTAACATTGTTCATCGTACAAAATCAGCATTCTTCTCCTCACAGATTCTTGCATGCACAACAGCTAAGCAGTTATTTGGTGTCACAAACAATATCCTTGGCAAAGTAGACACTTCTCCTCTTCCAACAATTTATTCAGTGCATGAACTTCCTCAGAAATTTGCAGACTTTTTTGCAAGCAAGATTGCTTTGATCCGTGAAAAACTTGATTCTGCTGTTGTTCCCCCTGTTCGTGTACCCGATGACAGAGTATATCGTGGTCCTAATTTGCATGTCTTTAAGCCAGTCACAGAAGAGTTTGTTAAGAAAATGTGTCTGAATTGTAATCCAAAGTCATGTGAACTTGACCCCGTGCCAACAGCTTGTCTCATTGACTGTCTTGATGTTTTGTTACCCCAGATAACTCACGTCATGAATACTTCTCTCTCCTCTGGTTGTTTTCCACCCATCTTTAAGTTAGCAATTGTTCGGCCACTTTTAAAGAAGGCATCATTAGATCGGAACTGTTTAAAGAATTATAGACCCGTTTCTAATCTGTCATTCCTTTCTAAAGTTCTTGAGAAAATCGTTCTTTCCCAACTGTTAGACCACCTCACTCACAACCACCTCCTGAATCCACACCAGTCAGCATACAGGCAGTCACACAGCACTGAAACAGCTCTCCTGAGGATAGTCAACGACATTCTTCTCGGTCTTGACAATGACCGAGTTTCCATTCTTGCTCTCTTAGATCTCTCCGCTGCCTTTGACACTATTGATCATTCTATCCTTCTGTCCAGACTTCAAACTTCTTTTGGCATCTGTGGTTCTGTTCTGAGTTGGTTCCAATCCTATCTAGTCGATCGCACTCAAACTGTCTGTGTGAAGGGTGTTTCTTCTGAACCATCTGTTCTGTCTTCCGGCGTCCCAAAAGGGTCTGTTCTGGGACCCATGCTTTTTGATGCTGTATGCGTCACCTGTGTCCGATGTCATCGGTCGTCACGCCATGTCACATGAGAGCTTCGCTGATATACTACTCAGTCGGCTTCCATTAATGAAATTGATAGGCTGATGGCTCGGACGCAGGGGTGCATTTCAGACCTGAAGGTATGGATGACACAAAATAAACTTCAGCTAAATGATGACAAAACGGAACTCCTCCTAGCTTGCCCCAAGAAATTTCTCAGCCAACCATCTTTGCCCACTTCTCTTGAAATGGGCAATATCACAGTTCCCTTTTCTTCCGCTGTTCGCAGTCTTGGGGTCACTCTTGACCAAACCCTCTCTTTTCAGCAACACATCTCAAATGTTTGTAGAAGTGCTTACTTTGAACTTCGGAAGATTAGCTCTGTCCGCCACCTCCTGTCTGCTGACGCTACTAAAACTCTAGTCTGTGCTTTCATCTTCTCTAAACTTGACTATTGCAACTCTCTTTTGGTTGGACTTCCTAAACATCTCTTACATAGACTTCAACGAATACAGAATAATGCCGCCCGTCTGGTTTGTAGGTCCTCTAAATTTGAACATGTCTCTCCTTTGCTTCACTCACTTCACTGGCTTCCCATCTCAGACAGGATAGATTACAAAATTTCTTCACTGACCTACCATGCTGTCTCTGGCACTGGCCCTGAATACCTCTCTGAACTTGTTCACATTTACACTCCTTCTCGCTCTCTCCGCTCTTCATCTGACACTAGACTTCTCCGCATTCCCTCTGTGAGGACAAAAACTTATGGCCAACGATCTTTCTCTTACCAGGCTCCCACTACGTGGAATACCCTACCAACTCCTCTCAGGCACGCAGAGTCTATTACCTCTTTCAAAACCTCACTCAAAACACATCTGTTCTCGTGCTGACTTCTCCTCTTCGTGGTGCTTCTTCTTTATGCTTATGATATTGACAACCTGCGATCGTGTATGTTGTGTGTGTGTGTGTTTGTGTGTGTGTGTGCGTGCGCGCGCGCGTGCGTGTGTGTGTGTGTGTGTGTGTGTGTGTGTGTGTGTGTCTGTGTGTGTGTGTGTGTGTACTTGTAAAGCGCCAGAAGCAATTTTTTGGACTGTGCGCTATATAAATGCTCATTATTATTATTATTATTATTATTACGAAAGGTCTGTTGTTGTTTCATTGCGTAAGTCAGTGTTTGAACTTGAATATTCTGTGGTTTTTGATGTATCTTCTTATTTGTGTAGCTTTGATGGTGGTTGTTTTCTCATTGTATACGTAGTTGTGAACATGTTTTTGTTTTGCGAAATGTAAAGCGCTGGTGAGCATGTTTGCATGGAATATGCGCTATATAAATAAACATTATTATTATTATTATAATACGAGTCATTCAATAATACACTAAAGGCAAAGCGGTTGTGGTAACCAGATTTGCAGAAACCGACGTTAAGACAAAAGTCCTATGGTCGTAAGGGTGTGAGATGTTAGAAACCACAACTGTTCTCGGGCCCAACATTCTTCTTCACTTAGACTGGAGTTTCCTCACGCAGGCTAGAGCTCATGTGAGCACTTCCTTTGTAATCATATTAATCCATACAGAGAGCGGATTTTTGCGTGTGCGACCTTTCTTTATCCCGCCTTAAAGACTGTAGAACTCCGTCTTTGGACAAATAAAGAGAACACGTGGAAGAAACACATGTGAATGACCTGGGAGGCTGAAATAAGAAAGTGTCTTGTGAGGAAAAGAGCATGACAGAAAAGAGGAACCCCTAACAACCTATATGCAAACTAGACTGCTTTTTGTGGTTCAAAGCAGGACGAGACCTTAATTTCTGCATGTGCAGTTGCCCGCTGTGGTAACAGGCCTGGCATGTTGTGTGGTTGTTGGCCCTGTCCTGTGCCAGCACCGCTTTACCTTCCCTTACCCCTGACACAATCAGGCGCCCAGTCACTGAAGGCCTATCGCACAAAACGCCCCCACCCCCCATCCCCCACCCCCACCCCGGGTCGCATTGGAACTTGTGCAGTCCGAATGGAAGGTGG
>JAPXFY010000017.1:64973842-64993842 GCA_030674185.1 Monoplex corrugatus | reverse complement strand
TATGAGGGGATTTCACGTTTTTTACTGATCACCATGACTTCAGTCTTCTTGCTGTTTAGTTCCAACCCCTTACCTTTGCTTTCTATTTCTAGTATATTCACAAGGTTTTGTAGGTCCCTTTCATTTTCTGCAATTAGCACGGTGTCATCTGCGTACCGAATGTTGTTTATCATTTTCCCTCCAACCAGGGTCTTCTTCTAGGTTTCTCATGATGTTTTCGCTATATAGTGAAAACAGATCTGGTGACAAAACACAACCCTGTCTGACTCCTCTTTTGATGTTTTGGAAAGAGCTTATATTGTTTTCTATTCTCATTGCAGCTGTTTGTTCCCAGTACACATATACAGTATCACAGAACCACTGAAACATACTCAAATAATCAAGCTGGCAACACACACACACACACACACACACACACACACACACACACACACACACACACACACACACACACACACACACACACACACACACACACACACACACACACACGAACACACACACACGAACACACTCACAGATAAACAAGTTCGCACACAAACACACACACACATATGTACACACACACATTCGCACACACATATATTTACAGACACACAAATGCACGCAAGCACACATATTTCAATAGACAGACTTGAAGAAGAATAAAATGAAGAGGTTTTTTTTTCTAGCGGAATTACCGAAGTTTGACAACATTAAAGAAGGACAATTCGGACATTAAAACAAATGGTAGAATTACATGTATATGGATAAAAACAACTTCATGGTAAAGGATTCTCTCTTTACTTCTTTCTCACGTAGTCACGAATATACTCAACTTGCAACATAAAACATTCGATTTCTAAATTTTTCAGACCTTTGAACACACACACACACACACACACACACACACACACACACACACACACACACACACACACACACACAAACACACACACACACTCACACACACACTTACAAACAAACAAATACACACACACATGCAGGAATGCAGTAATAAATACACATGCGCACACACGCACATACGCACACATATTCATAACGCACGCATACACACACACACACACACTCACAAACACACACGAGTGCGTGCACGCACGAACATACTCGCGCAGGCGCACGAGCGCAACAGAGAGAGAGAGACAGAGATACAGAGATACAGAGAGAGAGATACAGAGATACAGAGAGACAGAGATACAGAGACACAGAGATACAGAGAGACAGAGATACAGAGATACAGAGAGACAGAGAGACAGAGATACAGAGAGACAAAGAGACAAAGAGACAGAGACAATGAGGCCATACTTCGTAGCTTAAAACGTCTGTCATTTACTCACCTACACACATACTCTTTTTCAGTCAGTCAGTCAGTCAGTCAGTCAGTCAATCCAAGTCACAACCAACCAACCAACTCAACATCATCAATCAATAATCAATTAATCAGCAAGTCAAAGTCTTACCTTTTTTCTTTTTCTTCTGTCGACTTTTCCGGCTTGGGCAAAGAAACGCCATGATATTGTAGAACAAGCAAGCATGGGTTTTGGGCAGCCAGATTTCCCCCCCAACACAGATACACTTACACACACACACACACACTCACACACAAGTTCTTTGGTTCAACTCCACACAGACTGTACGATTGAATTCATCATCAAGCAATACACAAAATGTGCACAGCGCTCCAGATCAGTTCCGAAGTAACATTGGCCGAGCACTTTACTCACACACCCGACCTCCACGATGCACAATTGCCTAATTGCACGTTTGGCTGTGTATGTTCCATGTAGCTGTGTGTGTGTATTTCTACATTGTACACTGTTTGATCCATACTATACCCGTGTCCCCACCCAAGTACGATCACTGTTCTGTTTCTGCATGCCTTACTTCACGCTTATGGTCCTGAGTCAATCAGTGGGCTGATCTACTGTATTTGCATTATACTATTAACATTGGCCGGTTCTAGGAGAGTGTGTGTGCATACTATAGTGAGTGACAAATGAGCTTGAGCTGTTTTTAGTTGTCGTTTTTGTGATTGTGGGTCCAATGCCTTGTGTATAGGCACTCGAAGTAAGTAGCTGGGTAGCTGGTCGGTTTTAAATGGGGGGGGGGGGGGGGGGGGGGGTAGTGGTGGTGAAAACATTAGTGTATTGTAACTGCAATTCAACAACAACAGCAACAAAGAAAAAAAGGGAAAACACCTTAGTAAAGACCAAAAGTGACGTGTACAAGGCACCATTCACAGACTTTGAAAAGGCGTTTGATTTTATGTACTAAGAGAGCTTGTTTACCCAATTACACTTTGTGTCATTTGTCAAGGTAACGTCTTCGGCCTCAGAGTAAGTTCATATGCACTGACGCCACTAATGCCATGTTATAGAGAAGAGAAGATCCAAAATAAGTGTGGCACAAGCCGTCAGCCTTTACATAAGCCATGTGCGTTGGTTAGGGGTTGGGGGTGGGATCGAATACATTTTAAAATGGAAGAACTGTACATTTCACAAATGTATAGGAAGTAAGTATTATAATGAACAGTATGAACCTGCGTGTCGTGTTGACCTAACAGAAGTAAGATGCTGGAGTGAGCTGAACAGCAGAAGGTCCTCAGAGGAGATCCTCCTTCAGGTAGTTTAACTGCTTCGGCCCTAAACTCCTGACAGTCTTAAAGGGGCCGGGTCGAAGCCAGGTCACATGGATCCTGGACGTCCTTCTACTGTCACTAATTGTTTTCCTTGATTCGAATCCGTGCATTCAAGGTGGTCGGGCACTGCCAGTTCTTCCTGCTGACGAATGTGTTAAGCACTTAGTTTAAGGACACGCGTTGTACATACCGTAATGTTAAACCTTATGAAGTTTACTTGTGTTCCTGCTCCGCCAGATCCAGCTCGAACTCTTCAGCTGTGTCTGTCATTACCTGTAGGACACTGATCTTCTCCTTCCAGAAATTAATACCTGTTTCGTGAGGTCATAGCTAGACGTGTCCACCAACACCTTCGTTCTAATCTCCATGGCGAAAACTTTAGCTTGGGAGCTGGATGTCCTGAAGTTGCTGACTGGACTGGCATATTTTTCTGTATTGAAGATATGGGCGTCCTCCATTCTACTTGCATACGGTACAGTGAATTGCATCAGAATCATTTATTTGATGAATGGAAGTCGATTACTACATCCGTTCTCATGCCACTTTTGCTGATGAAGTTTTGGGTGTGTTTTTTTTCCCCACGCAGAAGATGTGCTGTGTACTCTCAGTCATTCGCTCCATCCAGCAGACCCCGCTTCTATGATCCAGATGTCAGAGCTTTTTCAAACCACAGTTTGCTGCCTCTTGCCGTATAGAAGGTTGTCAAAGTTTCTGGTGGTGTGGTACTCCACTTAGCAGTACAGATCGCTTTTTCTATCTCTTCAAACACTTGACTGTGCCTCAACGTGCACCTTTCTTGGGTTAACGCTACTCTGAAGGACTTTAGGACATGTTCCAATGTTTGTTTGCACTGGCAGAGCTGGCACTTAGGATCATCTGATTCCCCACATGTCAACAGATTTGCACGTGAGGACAGGAGGACATATACAGATCTGTGGATGAAACTGATCCTGAGATGGCCACACCCCGCATGCTATTCCAGCTGACACTTTTTCGGAGTTCATGTTTCATAGCTGTTTATGGCTCTGTTAGCTTACTGACTGCCTTCTGGCTGCTTTTGGCGTCTTCTTTCTTACTCTCTTGTTTTACCATGTCTCACTTCGTTTTTCCCTTGACCTTTGAATATTACTCCATGTTGTTGTTGTTGTTCTCAGTCTTTCCCTGTTTGTGTGCATACTATTATTTCCCTGACCTTGAAGTTGTCCTCCGCTGCATCCATTGCTTCACGGCCTTTCCATATCTTGCCAGTTTTTAGCTTCGGCTAAATGGATCTCACATCTTGTTTTCTTCAAGAATGCTTACAAACCTGACATTTCCCACCTTGTGCTCCTCACAGATGGATTTTAGAGATAGCATCAGCTTTGCTTGACAAAACTAGAGCGCAACATGAGTGAGAGTAGGTGGAACACCAAGCCATTTCCTTGAACATTCATTAATTTTGGCCTCCATCCATTCCACTGTGCCAGAGGAACTGTGCATTTGCCAAGGAGACCACACTGATCTTTGTCATACAGTAACCGAGAACCCATTGCAGTCTACATGTATGGAAGCCCACATCGTATACAACATGAACAGTTGACTGCACAAGTCGCACCCTGTCTATGGACATGAAACTTGGTCATTGCTTATTGACTCTGAGAACACAGTTCATACCTTTTACACCAAGTCACTGAAGAAGACGGCTTCGTAAATCCTGTGTCGAGAAGTTGGGTAGCAAGTACCGATGAAAGGACCAACCTCAGCATTCCTAACCTGCTTGCTGCGCATCCCAAAGAGAGAAAAATGTAGGATTGTCTCTGTTGCTGTGTCCCTCAGTCTTCAATAACCACCATAGTGGTCACTGGATTAGACAATGATGATGGAAACTGATGTATGCATAATTACAACCAAAATGACTGCCGACGTTCAAGCAAAGACAAACCAGGAACATGAAAATAGAACGAGAACGTGTATCTGACCTTTTGACTCCTGCACGGTGTCCATTTTTTGCATCAAAAAATTCACTTTTTGACTCCCTCATCCTATCCACCAGCTTCCCAAAATTACTCTTGCACAGCATACCCTCCCCCTCTTCCCCAGCGTCAAACATGCAGTCAATACATATACACATGTATCAATCCCAAGAGAAAGTAGTCAATGCTTTACAACACACATCCGGATGAATGGACCAGCCAGGCAAATAATGCTAAGATGAGATCACAGAAAACAAGGGAGGAAGGAAGAAACAAAGAGAGAGACAGAAAAGAGGAAAATTTCTAACACATAATTTCCAGAGGGTTGGGATACTATTTATACTGAAAGAGCCCCCGGCATCCCTTCAGGGGAACACGTACAACCGGTATGTATGTAATATGAACAGAAACATATAAACAGTCTGTATATTTGGTTACAAGCGCCTGTGACTACTACCTTTCAGTCTTTTGACATGGGACATGATAGGACAAGTTTGTGCAAATACCAAGGGTATAGATATATAGCCACAAAGACTTGCTGGATTAACAGTATTAGCTCAGTGAGGTACTAATCCCACCCCGCTAATTCATTGTGAGCGTTGGGCTCTGTTCACTGACAGGCTGGCAGAACTGGTGTGTGTGTGTGTGTGTGTGTGTGTGTGTGTGTGTGTGTGTGTGTGTGTGTGTGTGTGAGTGTGTGTGTGTTTATGTGTGAAGGTGGTTGGTGTGTGTGTGTGTGTGTGTGTGGTGTGTGTGTGTGTGGTTGTGGTGCGTGCGTGTGTGTGGTGTGTTGTGTGTGTGTGTGTGTGTGTGCGTGTGTGTGTGTGTGGTTTTGCGATGGGTGTGTGTGGGGGCGGTGTGTGTGTCATGGTGTGCGTGTATCTGTGCCGCATGGGGTGTGGGGGTGCGGTTACGTGTGTCCTGCGTGTGTGCGTGTATTGTGCCGCGATGATGTGTTTTGATCGTTGTCGTATGCCTGTTGTTGTTTGTATCTTGTGTTATGTGTACGCGGAGAGATGTGTGTGTGTTGTTGTGTTGTGTGTGTTTGTTTGTGTTTGTTTGTTTAGTTGTTGTGTGGGGGAGTGTGTGTGTGTGTGTGTGTGTGTGTTGTGTGCGGCTTGTGTTGTGTGTCTTAGGAAGTGTGTTTGTCGTTGTCATTGGACTTGACTAGGACTGCAATTTTCCTCAATTCTGATCCACTTCATTCTCCTCACTCTCGACCCTCTTCCATCCCCCCACACACACACACACACACACACACACACACACACACACACACACACACACACACACACACCACACACACACACACACACACACCACACACACTTCTCTCCCGTCGATATCAAATAAACTTGAAAACAAAGATAAACAAGAACAACAGCGTGCACAACAGCATCCACAGCAATTTCAACAACAAGTACAATACATTTTTCCTAAAACTTTGGCTTTATCTCTACTTAAAAAAAAAAAAAGAAAGTTGCTTTACCGGCATTTTGAACACTCTCCCTCCCTCCCTCCTCCCCCCTCTCTCTCTTGTTTACGTCACAATAGTGTGTCCCCCCCCCCTCTCTCTCTCTCTCACTTGTGCCACATTAATGTCCCTCTCTCTCTCTCTCGCTTATGCCACAACAATGTGTTCCCCCCTCTCTCCGTCTCTGTCTGTGTCTCTTCTCTCTCTCTCTCTCTCTGAGTGTGAGTGTCAAATCACTCTGTCTTCATCATTCTATGATGAAATGGTATCGGTTGTGTACTTTCTTTTTATCCATTTGGCTTCGTTTGTTTATTTGTCTGTTTGTATTTAGCCGTTCCCATCTTTCTCGGATGCGTGTATGCACGATGCACAGTTTGCACACTCAGTTTAGCGCACATGCCGGGCGTTTTCATGTTTTCATAAACCACAGAATACAGACATGATTTACAGGATGCTTAACGTGCGTATTTGACCTTCTGCGTGTGTACACACACGGTGTCGGTTTGGGCACCAACAGGTCTGTACCCATGTTGACCTGCAAGATTGGAAACATCTCCACCTTTTACTCACCATCAGGAGAGATTTACCCACCTTTTACTCACCATCAAGAGATAATTACCCACCTTTTACTCACCATCAGGAGAGAGTTATCCACCTTTTACTCACCATCAGGAGAGATTTACCCACCTTTTACTCACCATCAGGAGAGATTTACCCACCTTTTACTCACCACCAGGAGAGAGTTACCCACCTTTTACTCACCATCAGGAGAGAGCTACCCACCTTTTACTCACCATCAGGAGAGAGTTACCCACCTTTTATTCACCATCAGAGAGAGTTACCCAACTTTTACTCACCATTAGGAGAGAGTTATCCACCTTTTACTCATCATCAGGGAGAGTTACCCACCTTTTACTCACCATCAAGAGAGAGTTATCCACCTTTTACTCACAATCTGGAGAGAGTTATCCACCTTTTACTCACCATCAGGAGAGATTTACCCACCTTTTACTCACCACCAGGAGAGAGTTACCCACCTTTTACTCACCATCAAGAGATAATTACCCACTTTTACTCACCATCAGGAGAGAGCTACCCACCTTTTATTCACCATCAGGAGAGAGTTACCCAACTTTTACTCACCATTAGGAGAGAGTTATCCACCTTTTACTCATCATCAGGGGAGAGTTACCCACCTTTTACTCACCATCAAGAGAGAGTTATCCACCTTTTACTCACAATCTGGAGAGAGTTATCCACCTTTTACTCACCATCAGGAGAGAGTTACCCACCTTTTACTCACCATCAGGAGAGAATTACCCACCTTTTACTCACCGTCAGGATACCCACCTTTTACTCACCATCAGGAAAGAGTTGCCCACCTTTTACTCACCATCAGGATAGAGTTACCCATTTTTTACTCAACATTAGAGAGCTACCCACCTTTTACTCACCATCAGGAGAATTACCCACCTTTTACTCACCATCAGGAGAGAGTTACTCATCTTTTACTCACCATCAGGAGAGAGTTACCCACCTTTTATTCACCATCAGGAGAGGATTACCCGCCTTTTACTCACCATCAGGAGAGAATCACGCTCGTCGCCATCGGTGTCTACAATATGAGGGTGTTGCTAGCCGCCAGTCAGTTTTTACTTAGACTGCAATCTTGTATCAAAACCATACTAAGGCCTGAACAAAACAACAACAACAACAAACAACAAACCCCAAACCCTCCCAATATCTACCCCACCCCGCTACCCCTACAGACACAACTCACAACAAATGGAATGTCCAGGAAGCGGGTCGAAAAATTCAAACAGTATTTATTATAACACCATCATAAACCAGATATTAAAATAAATAATTCACCCAATCAGGCTACACACACACACACACACACACACGCGCGCGCGCGCGCGCGCGCCGCACACACACACACAACAGAAGAGTACGGAATAATGCACAACATACAATACCACAATTAGTGTGTTATCTATGTATTCCCACAGGAAGTTTCAAAGATAACGTAAGTGATCCCTAAAGTACAGTATATATTTATGTATATATGTATGTATGTATGTATATACATATAGCTAAAGGCGGTACGCAAGGGAAATATATGTAAAGTTAAAGACCCCTACGTGTTTTTGAAAAAAAGAGAGAGATGGAAAATGAAAGAAAACAGTATCGGAGCAACCACAAAATGGTGTTTACATCCTTAATAGCTAAACCTTGGTGATGTATGCCACTTCAGGATGTCCCTTGTCAGAGCGACAGATGTTACTTTCCACACCCTCTCCAAATCCATGATGTTACTTTCCACATGCTCTCCCAATCTATGATGTTATTGTGGTGTAACTTTCCACATGCTCTCATAATCCATGATGTTACTTTCCACATGCTCTCCCAATCCATGATGTTATTGTGATGTTACTTTCCACATGCTCTCCCAATCTATGGTCTTACTTTCCACATGCTCTCCCAATCTATGATGTTACTTTCCACATGCTCTCCCAATCTATGGTCTTACTTTCCACATGCTCTCCCAATCTATGATGTTACTTTCCACATGCTCTCCCAATCTATGATGTTACTTTCCACATGCTCTCCCAATCTATGGTCTTACTTTCCACATGCTCTCCCAATCTATGATGTTACTTTCCACATGCTCTCCCAATCTATGATGTTACTTTCCACATGCTCTCCCAATCTGTGATGTTACTTTCCACATGCTCTCCCAATCTATGATGTTACTTTCCACATGCTCTCCCAATCTGTGATGTTACTTTCCACATGCTCTCCCAATCTATGATGTTACTTTCCACATGCTCTCCCAATCTATGATGTTACTTTCCACATGCTCTCCCAATCTATGATGTTACTTTTCACATGCTCTCCCAATCTATGGTCTTACTTTCCACATGCTCTCCCAATCTATGATGTTACTTTCCACATGCTCTCCCAATCTATGGTCTTACTTTCCACATGCTCTCCCAATCTATGATGTTACTTTCCACATGCTCTCCCAATCTATGGTCTTACTTTCCACATGCTCTCCCAATCTAGGGTTTACTTTCCACATGCTCTCCCAATCTATGATGTTACTTTCCACATGCTCTCCCAATCTATGATGTTACTTTCCACATGCTCTCCCAATCTATGGTCTTACTTTCCACATGCTCTCCCAATCCATGATGTTACTTTCCACATGCTCTCCCAATCTATGATGTTATTTTCCACATGCTCTCCCAATCTATGGTCTTACTTTCCACATGCTCTCCCAATCCATGATGTTACTTTCCACATGCTCTCCCAATCTATGATGTTATTTTCCACATGCTCTCTTTGAATAAGCTCCAAATTCCAAACTTTCACTTTTTTCTCTTTGTCTCTTCCTCCTCCCTCTGTTGTTTATGTATTTATCTATCTTCTATCCTTTTATCTATTTTTCATGGAGATTGTTAGGTCTACCTCAAGAAAAGAATCCAAAATCAAACGATGTCATATTTGGTTTCCCCTCCCCAAACAAACAAACAAAAACAAACAAACAAACAAACAAACAAACAAACAAAACCTGTCCTATCAAAAGGTCGGTCTGCCGTAACGCGAAATACACCAGGGACAGATCTCGTGGGGGGTTAATTAGAGCCACGTGTCACATTACGACTGTGGAAGGAGATGAAAGAGTCCAAAGGTGTTGGGTAGTCTCACCCTGTCGGCACCACAGTCATCTGCGTTGCGGGCACACAATGTTAGACCACTCCTAACACCTAACAGGGTGTAGTGTGCCTATGGCCTGGTGCGATGGCACCAGCTGCTCTCCCTTGTCTCTCAGTCAACGGTGTGAAATTGCATGGCTCAAAAACCGTCCGCTGTTCTGTGTGTTTAAAGTGTGGGTGGCAATGGGTGGGCCGTCAGTAACGAGGACACCTCCGACAACCGTCCAGGGTGAAGCTGTAAAACCCCGTGCATGAAGAGATGACAGTGAAAGTGCTTGTTGTACAAGGACAAAGTGACCTGCTTCACCCAGCAGCTGGACCAGTAATGATACACATGCCGTCACACACTGCATGTCGCCAGGGCTCATGGACTAAATAAGCATAAACAGGCTGTAGCTAAACAAACTCACAAAACACAAAACAAACAAACAAACAAACAAAACAAACAACATACATACATACATACATACATACATACATACATACATACATACATACATACAAACAAACAAAGCAAAACAATTCACCCCCCAAAAATCGGGAAACAAATAGCAAATCAAACACACACACAACAATAACAACAAACAAACAAACAAAAGAGTAAATAAATAAATAAATGAATAAAAACAATCAAACACACACACAACAAACAAACAAACAAACAAAAGAGTAAATAAATAAATAAATGAATAAAAACAATCAAACACACACCACCCAAGAAACTAAACAAACCCACTTTCACTTTTCTCAACAAACAAAACAAAAAACAAAAAACAAAAAAAGAAAAAAAGAAGAAAAAAAAAGAAAAAGAAAAGTAACGGCACAGATGGCACGTGATAGAGAGATTCAAAATAACTACGGTGAATGAATATGGATTACGGATAAATAAACCCACGCGAAGAATAGGTCTTGATGTTGTCAACCTGCTTTTGTGTTTGTTATCGTCGTCTATCACTGAACCCACCTGTCCTTGATCTATATTATGTAATCCAAAACAAGTGTGACTGTCCGCGTTCAAACAAACAGGAACCAGAAAAACACGGGGCAAACAACAACAACAACAACAACAAAGAATCAGAATGTGTATTTAATACTATCAAACAAGACAGGAGCGAATTTTCGGCAAACTGGCCTTTGTCAAGCGTAGACGTAAGATCACAAAGGAACAAACACCAAATACAAAAATTTAGGAGAAAAAGACTGAAACTTTCCTGCTGCTTCGTCCAGGGGGGAAAATGGACTTTTGATGTTGTTGGACAATGCATTCAAGGGATACGTACCAGAAAAGGAGATGCTTGTTTCAAATATGTCTAATCTTGGTCTTGGAAGATACAGGCTGAATTCTGAATTTGTGTAGGGTGTTTGGCTAATTGGTATAAATAGTTTTGTGAAATAGTTTGGGGTGGATCTGTGCACAATTTTGAACATTTTTACATGTATTCTCTGTTGCATTAAATTGGTTTTTGAGTGATACTATTTCCGATTTGTTAAATTTTTGGTCTGTGGATAGGGAGCTGTCAGCTACTGAACGTGTTCCAGCTCTTCTGTGCAGGGAATTAATTTTTTTTTAAAAGAAGAGAGATATCGAAAGCGAGTGAGCGAGTGAATGAGCGAGTGAGAGAGAGAGAAACAGACAGACAGACAGAGAGAGGCAGACACAGAGAGATAGAGAGAGACAGAGACAGAGAGAGAAAGAGAGAGAGAGAAAGAGAGAGAGACAGAGAGAGAGAGAAAGAGAGAGAGACAGAAAGAGACAGAGACAGAGAAAGAGAGAGAGACAGAGACAGAGAGAGACACAGAGAGAAAGAGAGAGAGAGAGACAGACAGACAGACAGAAAGACAGACAGGCAAGCATGCAGACAAACAGATATACAGACAGATAATCAGGCAGGCAGACAAACAGGCAGATAAACAGGCAGATAAACAGAGCACAATAGAAGAACAAGAAGTGTTTTCTTAACGAGGGTATTGCTGCGCTGACATAAGCTTTAAAATGCTACGTATTGCATACAGTCCTATCTGATGGAGGGTCTACACTAACACAGAATAGTGCAAAGTTGGAATATCAGTAATATTCATAATGATTTTAGCTAACACAAAAAGTAGTAAGATCGAGAACACGGGTACAGAAAAACAAAGACAGAGATTATACGTACACATATACTATACAGACATACACAAATACTGACATACATACACACATCATCATCGTCAGGTGCCTTGCCACATGGCGTTGGTGATCATGGACTTCCATCTGTTTCTATCTCTTGTTGCCTCAAGCACCTCTTCCACCCCCTTTGCCTTCAACCACTCTGCAAGTCCGTCCAATATCTTCTCCCTGGGTCTACCTCGTGCTCTCTTTCCCTCCAGCTTTCTCGTTGTGACCATGTTGCCTGTCTTTTCCTAATATTCCTTATCAATGACTTTCTTGTGTCTGCCTCCATCAAGACTGTCTCGTTTATTTTCTTTGCTGTCCATGGAACTCTCAACATTTTTCTTAGAAACCACATCTCGACTGCCTCAATCTTGTTCTGGCTTTGCTTGTTGACTGTCCACACCTCACAACCGTATAACAGTATTGGTTCTACATAACATTCAAGAACTCATTCCTGATGTTAATTGATAGGCATTTGTTGGTAAGAAAGCTTTTATCCTCTTGAATGCTGTTTTGGCTCGGCCGATTCTGCTGGCTATTTCTGATGTGCATCTGGTGAAATGATCGTTCCCAGGTATTTAAATCTATCAACCTGTGTCAAGGTTGTGCCGTTTGCTGTTATTTTGCATGAGGGGATTTCATGTTTTTTACTGATCACTATGACTTCAGTCTTCCTGCTGTTTAGTTCCAACCCCTTACCTTTGCTTTCTGTTTCTAGTATATTCACAAGGTTTTGTAGGTCCCTTTCATTTTCTGCAATTAGCACGGTGTCATCTGCGTATTGAATGTTGTTTACCATTTTTCCTCCAACCTTTAATCCAATGTCTTCCTCTAGGTTTCTCATAATTTTTCGCTGTAAAGTGAAAACAGATCTGGTGACAAAACACAACTCTGTCTGACTCCTCTTTTGATGTTTTGGAAAGAGCTTATATCGTTTTCTATTCTCATTGCAGCTGTTTGTTCCCAATACATATTTCTGATTATTCGTAGATCTTTTCCATCAATATTGAGTCTTTCTAATTGGTTGGTCAATTCTTCAAGTCTTACCCGGTCGAAATCCTTGGTATCATCAATAAATCCTTATACATCTCGATTGACCTCTCTATGATAGTTCTTAGGATGTATATGGCATTAATAGTTCCTTTCCTTTCCACAAATCCACACTGTTCATCTGCTATTTCTCTTTTGATTCTATTCCTTGTCCTCATCATGATTATTCTTAATAGGATTTTTGTTACATGACTCATCAAGCTGATTGTGCGATAGAGTTTGCATTCTATAGCCACTGTCTTCTTTGGAAGTGCAATGAAAATTGATTTTGACATATCTTTGGGGATTTTTCCAGTGTCATAAATTTCATTTAGGAGGACTGTTATTTTTTCAATACCAAATTCCTCCAGGGTTTCAATCATCTCTGTAATGATTTTGTCTGGTCCTGGGGCTTTTCCTGGTTTCATCTTTTTCAGTGCTGCTCTAACTTCATCTTTCATTATGGGTGGTCCTTCAAAGTTCTTTCTTATAATGCGTTCTTCGTTTCTGTCATCTTCGAAAAGGTCTTTAATGTATTCTCCCCATCTGTCTAATATTTTGTCTTTTTCCATGATAAGCGTACCATCTTTCGATTTTAAGCAACCAGTTCATGTTTTTCCAGTGTCATAAATTTCATTTAGGAGGACTGTTATTTTTTCAATACCAAATTCCTCCAGGGTTTCAACCATCTCTGTAATGATGATATATCAAAATCAATTTTCATTGCACTTCCAAAGAAGACATTGGCTATAGAATGCGAACTCTTATCAGTCTTTTTTCTGTGGACAATTTCTTCAATTCGTCTGTACATACCCTGATCCGTTTTGTGTCTGTCTTCTATTTCTTTGTATTTTGTTTTCAGCCAAGCTTCCCTAACTTCATTGCACCTATTCCTGATTTCTTTGTTTATCTTCCTGTATATCTCCTCGTTTCTCTTTGCCTTCCTCCGTTCCTCCATCAAGTCCAACATTTCTTTTGTCATCCAGTTCTTTTTTGGTTTTCTATCTACTTCAGGGATTTCTTCACAAGCTTGATTTATCGAATTTCTCAACTTTGTCCATTGTTCCTCGCTGTCACCAACGTCTTCCAGAGCACTGAATTTGTTTTGAAAATGTACATTAAATTTTTGACGTATCACTTCATCTGTCTTTAAGAGTCCAAGATCTAGTTTGATGTTGCTTTTGGTCTGTTTCCTTTTCCGTAATTTCAACCTAAATCTTCCCACTACAGGATTGTGGTCACTGTTGCAGTCTGCGTCTGGTAGTGTTTTTGAAGACAGTAAAGAATTTCTAAATCTGTTATTAATCAGGATGAAGTCAATCTGAACACACACACATGCATACAGACCACATAAATACATACGTAGATACACACATGCATACATACATACAGACAGAGAGCAATCATTATAATACCATCACTACAATACAATCACCCATTTAGTGTTCAAGAAAAAGCAACGACGTGTAGCACACAGCTGGTCATTACTTGATACAGTCGTGACACTGATCGCCACGCCCTTGGTCAAGTATTTGATCCCCTAGTCGTGTGTCAAATCATGCAGGCTACGGTGCCCGGATAATTATGCCACTCGGGTATTTTGACCCCGGACATTTTAACCATCCCAGCCATCTAAGTCCCCGGACATTTCGGCCTCTGCACATTTTGGCCAGAACTGTACGGTCACAGACACTGCAAACCTCAAACATTCCGGTCAAGGACATGCTGTACTAGATATACCAGCGTCTGTCTGTCTGTCTGTCTGTGTCCGTCTGTCTGTCTGTCTGTCTATCTGTCTGTCCATCTGTCTATCTATCTATCTCTCTCCCTTTCGCTCTCTCTGCCCTTCTATCTGTTTATCGATCTGTCTGTCTGTCTGTCTGTCTGTCTGTCTGTCTCTCTCTTTCTCTCTCTCTCTCTCTCTCTCTCTCTCTCTATATATATATATATATATATATATATATCCCTCTCACATTAACACGTGAAAGCACAGAAACAAACAAGCACATACACACACACACACACACCACACACACACACACACACACACACACACACCACCCACACACATACACACACACACAACAAAACACACAACACACACACAACCATACACACACACACACACACAACACACACACAAACACACACACACACATAGCATCACACACACACACACACCACACACACACACACACAGCACACACACACACACAGAGCACACACACAGCACACACACACACAGCACACATACACAGCACACACACACACACATAGCACACATACACACACAGCACATACACACACACACACACAGCACACACAACACACACACACACACACACACACACACATACACAACACAACACACAACTCACACACACATAGGCATACACACACACACACAGCACACACACACACAGCACACGCATAGAGAGCACCACACACACACACACACACACACACACACACACACACACACACACACACACACACACACACACACACACACACACACACACACACACACACACAACACACACACACACACAACACACACCACACACACACACACACACACCAAAATGTCCGAGGAACGACATGTTGTCCAGTAGTCGAAATACAAAATAACTGTCCAAGGCAGGGGGCGGGGAGTTGGGGTCGAAATGTCTGATGTCCAACATACCCGGGGACCAAAATGTCCGGAGTGAGGTTGGTGGGGATGGGGGTGGAGAGAGGGGTTAAAAGTCAAATCACGCAGAACACAAATGGTGAAGCCCTGTGGCCATGTCATCCACCCATGGTGCTCATCACGTACCGTGTCCGTGTCATGGATTTCGCGGTCTCTGCACGCGGTGCTGATGGGTATCAATGTGATCCTCATCACGATCTCGGCAGGGGGATATGACCAACGTCAATTTACAGTTTGAAAGCCAATGACTTGATATCACCCTCTTCTTCATCGAGATAAGCATCCCCATCTCCGTCCTACTTCCTATCTTGTTTCCCACTCTCCACCCGCCTCCAGCCCCAGCTGTCCATCACTTCTTGAGATCTGGTTGACACAGAAGTAGATAAAAAGAACAAGTCTGTCAGGATCAACATTATTAAGTAGAGTAAATGCTGGTATACATATTTAACCCCAAGACCGGAAAAGGAGGGTTGTCTCCCTTGGAATATTAAGACTGAGCAAACAGAAAGACAAGAAAACAAAACCAAAACCAAACAAAAACAAAACAAAAACAAACAAAACAAAACAGTACAAAACAATACAAAACAATACAAAAAGATCTTTTACTAGACAGAATTAACTGTCTGGTCTATCACAACGCAGACGAAACAGAAAGCTTGAAGGAGACAACGCTGTGACAGACAAAACTGAATGAGTAAAACAAGACACATGACGGGGTTTGGGGAGCAAGAAAGGTTCTGTGTGATCTGGAGTGCTCTGTCACTATCAAGGTCCTACACAGGGAAAGATCCACTGCACTCCCGCCGTCCACTCCCTTTTTGTGCCGGTTGGAGTCATACTCCGGAGGAGGGGAAGGGAAACCTTGTGCTGGCAGCCAGCTGTGAATGGGTACCTGACCCTGTTTAGGGTTGGAGAAACTGCCAACAAAACAGTTTGGAGCTTGTTCAAGAGGGATCCAACGCACTCGGACAATTCCATATGCGCTCCATTCAAGTGTACCAGCAATAATCTGGCAGACTTCCTGAGCCTGCGCAAAACGTAGGCAATGGCAAGGTCTAGAAATGAAGGTGGGCGGGGAGAGGGGGTAAGGGATGTATGAAACACTTGACTGACACCACAAAAATGATGGAAAGATTAAGATGAGCAGCGAACAGGCCAGTTGTTGATATTGCGTGTTGGGCTTAAACTCACGACATCAGATCTTGAGTCCATAGTTCTATCGAAAGAAACAACCAGAAGTGGTCCGAAAGAAATTACTGGTGTATAATGTATTCTATATCGTGGGCCTTGTTTTTTTGTCAAGTAGCTGAAGTTGAAATGTTAAAAAATAATCATCATATTTGGTGTCGTCGTCGTCGTCGTCATCATCATCATCATCATCATCATCATCATCATCATTTTCAATGTCATCCTCAATATAACTGCCATAGTCACTCATAATATATAGCAACTAGTGAAGGCAACATCCTGCAGATTTCAAAACTTCATCAGTGTGGGATGATAGCAATAGATCCCAGTAGACGTGTCTTACAGCTAATCTGTCTTACTGGCCTTATACACATGGAATACTCATTCACCGGTTTTTGTTGTTGTTGTTGTTTCTTTCTTTCTTTTCTTTTTTCTTTTATTTATTCTTTTTTATTTTTTGGTCTCCATAACGATGGGCTGTTTTAGAAGAGCTATTAACCAGACCAGATGATCACAAACACTGAGATGAGAGAAATGGTGGAAACAATATCAGTTCACGAACATTTTCATCAAAGAGAGAATTAAGTGATTTGGTCATCTGACCAGAATGCTACTCAAATAGCTGGTTTAACATGGACATAACAAAAACATATATCTGGATTTAACTCGAGAGGCAGACCAAGGAAGACCGGGATCGATGTCCTGAAATAAATCTTGACCTTACACAGCATTTCTCCATTGGCCGCCCAGCTCACTGGCTGCTGACCGTCAACTCTTTCGTCCCCTGACACCTATGATGGTACAAGCCTATAGATGAAAGAAGAGAAACGATACTCATGCTTTGTCTGGTCAGCTGCCAACGGCCCCACATCAGTGTGGATCAGTCAGCTGGTACTACCGTTACACAGCTTGGGACCATCGTTGTCACCTTACACCGCAATGAATAAGATGGGACTATCACCCAGATCAACATGGCTGGTGCCTAGTGCCGGGCAGGGGAAACAACCAGACACCAGCCCGTTGTTGGTCATGACGCAAACGGCAATCAAGGCGTTACTGGTCCTGACTTTGTCACGCATCAACGACCATCAGAATGACCACTCCAAGCCTCAGATAATTGGGGCACGCGCCACCCAGCAATTGCACCCGACAAGCACGAGTATGGCTCGAAAAGAGCGCACTGTGCTAGACGATGTCTACTCTCAGCGAGCTTTTCTTGAGATACCTACATGTCTGAGGCCTCTAACGGCGCTAAAAGGCCTGTCAGTTCTGGAGGTATGCTAATCTTCAAATCGCGTAGAAGGGAGGTTGGACATTCATAGTGCCATCCTCCAGAGACCATAGTGTTCCAGCAGATGACGTGCTGCCCCCTGCAGGAGGGGATGGGACAAACACAGTGGGCTTAATAAAGAGCTCACTTTGTAGTTTAGGTGTCACTTTCATCATGTGACCCTCCCCAATTGAAAGCCATGCTCCAATAAATGGCGCTGTTTCAGGTCCCGTTGCATTTCAGCAGATATCGTTGTTTGTCTTACACCTTTCTCCTGTTCTCAGAGTTGTATGCAACTGTCTCTGGACTGTTTAGCTATCTCTGGACTATGTAGCTTACTGTGTAGCTGGGTGGAATTTCTGTGTAACACATCAACTGTGAGTAATAAAACTGACATCTTAGACACTGTGCACAACAATGGACAGATGAAAGTATGTTACAGAAACTCTCTATGTCAAAAAACTTCTTGTTGTCGACTAATTTTTTTTCAATTGTTAAAGAATTTAAAGTGGTAAAGTAAAGACACGTCGATAAAAAACAACAACAAACAAACAAATAAAAAGCAAAGAGAAAAATGGCAGGAAGGTTAAGCAGAATGTGCACTGTTGATATCTTTCAATAGCTGAAGGACCATTCACTATTCCATAACAAGCAAAGGTAGACTGAAAGTAGCAGTTAAAAATATTTCAATTTTAAAAAAAGCAACTGAATACTTGCTGCTCATACATTTATGACTTTCTATTGAAAGTGTTTGGTTGTTTAATTCTTTTACGTTTTTTTAAAAATTTATTTATTTTTACAATACACGATTAACAGAAAACAATTACTGAAGAGAACTGACGACCTGAATATCTCTGAGTATCCGTCATTCAACACCTGATCAGGACAGGAAACCGTTTAACCTGGATGGTTCCGTGCCTCACATTGACCGCAAAGAACCACTGGTCACTCAAAAGCACTTTTAAATGGGAAAATAACATCATCTGAAAATAAAACCAAGGAAGAGAAGAAAAAAACTCAGTACAGAACCAGTTGTGAAGAACTCAATCTTCCTTGGTTATCCACTATTCAGCGCTAGATCAGAGCAGGACACCTGATATCAAGCTCAAGTCCTGATGGTTCAGTATAGTGCTTACCTCAACGCAGCGCACGTGCCACCAGCCACACGGTCACGTCGTCGTCGCAAAAGAGAGCACATCCCGCACCACCAAAGACCTCCGGAGTTTGTCCACAAACGCAACACTCGTGAACGAAGACGTATTCACGGCGTTAACCGAGCCTTTGAGCTGTTACGTCAGCACGTACCTAATATCTGCCATGACGACAAGATCTCTAAATTCAACATTCTGCGTCACGCTTCCAATTACATCATACGTCTGACGTCACTGCTGCATGGCACGGAAAGCACGTCTGTCAGAAGGGAGAGAGTCACGGCTTTCCCTGAAAACGGAACACGACGTTTTTCTGATGTCTCAGGTACCAGCACTGTGTCTTGGTGCAGTGGACAGGTCAAAAACGAATTCGGCCATGAAGAAAAACATGACTCCCAAATTGCATATTCTGAAAGTGGTAGAAGTTGGCATCCGTGGTCCGTCTTTACCAAAGGAACTCAAGAGATGTCTCAGGAACAGCATGAAAACCGGTCTATTGTCCACAATTCTCCAAACCCTAGGCCTGTAGCTAATGCAGGTCTACAGCCTCCAATACACCCAACAAGCCAGATAAGGGTTGCACAATCTGGAAACGTTCAACACAACCTCATGTCATGTGACGTCACTCATTTATGGAATGACGACAGAGGCTACTTTGGTCATTCTTCAGCAGTGGTTTATCACCCCGTTACGTCACCATATCAAACTGTGACGCGACCCTTTCAGAAA
>JAPXFY010000017.1:64958842-64971342 GCA_030674185.1 Monoplex corrugatus | reverse complement strand
GTCCACACTGTGCAGGTGGTCTGTTGCTGTGTGTATTGTCCACACTGTGTCCACACTGTGTCCACACTGTGCAGGTGGTCTGTTGCTGTGTGTATTGTCCACAATGTGCAGGTGGTATGTTGCTGTGTGTATTGTCCACACTGTACAAGTGGTATGTTGCTGTGTGTATTGTCCACACTGTGCAGGTGGTATGTTGCTGTGTGTATTGTCCATACTGTACAAGTGGTATGTTGCTGTGTGTATTGTCCACACTGTGCAGGTGGTATGTTGCTGTGTGTATTGTCCACACTGTACAGGTGGTATGTTGCTGTGTGTATTGCCCACACTGTACAGGTAGTATGTTGCTGTGTGTATTGTCCAACTGTACAGGTGGTATGTTGCTGTGTGTATTGTCCATACTGTACAGGTGATATGTTGCTGTGTGTATTGTCCATACTGTACAAGTGGTATGTTGCTGTGTGTATTGTCCATACTGTACAAGTGGTATGTTGCTGTGTGTATTGTCCATACTGTACAAGTGGTATGTTGCTGTGTGTATTGTCCATACTGTACAAGTGGTATGTTGCTGTGTGTATTGTCCATACTGTGCAGGTGGTCTGTTGCTGTATGTATTGTCCACACTGTACAGGTGGTATGTTGCTGTGTGTATTGTCCATACTGTACAAGTGGTATGTTGCTGTGTGTATTGTCCATACTGTACAGGTGGTATGTTGCTGTGTGTATTGTCCACACTGTGCAGGTGGTATGTTGCTGTGTGTATTGTCCACACTGTACAGGTGGTATGTTGCTGTGTGTATTGTCCACACTGTGCAGGTGGTATGTTGCTGTATATATTGTCCACACTGTACAGGTGGTATGTTACTGTGTGTATTGTCCACACTGTGCAGGTGGTATGTTGCTGTATGTATTGTCCACACTGTGCAGGTGGTATGTTGCTGTATGTATTGTCCACACTGTACAGGTGGTATGTTGCTGTATGTATTGTCCACACTGTGCAGGTGGTATGTTGCTGTATGTATTGTCCACACTGTACAGGTGGTATGTTGCTGTGTGTATTGTCCACACTGTGCAGGTGGTATGTTGCTGTATGTATTGTCCACACTGTACAGGTGGTATGTTGCTGTGTGTATTGTCCACACTGTACAGGTGGTATGTTGCTGTATGTATTGTCCACACTGTGCAGGTGGTATGTTGCTGTGTGTATTGTCCATACTGTACAGGTGGTATGTTGCTGTGTGTATTGTCCACACTGTACAGGTGGTATGTTGCTGTGTGTATTGTCCACACTGTGCAGGTGGTATGTTGCTGTGTGTATTGTCCACACTGTGCAGGTGGTATGTTGCTGTGTGTATTGTCCAACTGTACAGGTGGTATGTTGCTGTGTGTATTGTCCACACTGTGCAGGTGGTATGTTGCTGTGTGTATTGTCCACACTGTGTCCACACTGTACAGGTGGTATGTTGCTGTGTGTATTGTCCACACTGTGTCCACACTATGCAGGCGGTATGTTGCTGTGTGTATTGTCCACACTGTGTCCACACTGTGCAGGCGGTATGTTGCTGTGTGTATTGTCCACACTGTGTCCACACTGTACAGGTGGTATGTTGCTGTGTGTATTGTCCACACTGTGCAGGCGGCGGTCTGTTGCCGCATAATCTGCTTACTCTGCTCCGTTAGGCGTGTATGTTAGGTGTTTTCATGTTTCCATAATACACTGACCTAACTTACAGGATGTTGAACGTGCATAATTGATGTTCTGTGCGCGTGTACACACAAGACGGGTGTAGGCGCTAACAGGCTGGCATAGTGTTAACTTGGAGATGGGGGAAATCTTTATGCTGTACACACTACAGAGCTGTTGACGCTAACAGGCTGGCATAGTGTTAACTTGGAGATGGGGGAAATCTTTATGCTGTACACACTACAGAGCTGTTGACGCTAACAGGCTGGCATAGTGTTAACTTGGACATGGGGAAAATCTTTATGCTGTACACACTACAGAGCTGTTGACGCTAACAGGGTGGCATTGTGTTAACTTGGAGATGGGGGAAATCTTTATGCTGTACACATACAGAGCTGTTGCGCTAACAGGCTGGCATTGTTAACTTGGACATGGAAATCTTTAGCTGTACACACTACAGAGCTGTTGACGCTAACAGGCTGGCATAGTGTTAACTTGGAGATGGGGGAAATCTTTATGCTGTACACACTACAGAGCTGTTGACGCTAACAGGCTGGCATTGTGTTAACTTGGACATGGGGAAAATCTTCACGCTGTACACACTACAGGCGGGAAGCACTCAGGCAGAATCGAACCCCAGACGTTCTGATTGCAGATCTGACGCCGTGACCGTTTGACTACCGTGCCTGTGGGAAAAGTGTGAAGAAAAACATAGAGAGAAATAGGGTTGGCGGAGGGGGTTAGAAGAAAAGAGAGAAAGAGGAGAGAGAGAAGAGAGACAGAGAGAGACAGAGAGAGACAGAGATTAGAAAAGCATCCGGATATAAGTTGATTGATAGGATAGTAGCTAACTTGAGCATAGCTGCGCGTTTGTACCCGTATATAAACACACACACTCACGCACACATACACACACATTACACACATATATACAACATACACATACATCAGTCTCATTAACACACAGTCGGACACACAGACAAAGAGAAACACAGACACACACAGAAACACAGAAACACACGCGCGCACACACACACACACACACACACACAACACCACACACACACACACACACACACACACACACACACTCACCACACACACACACACACACACACACACACACACACACACACACACACACACACACACACACACACACACCACAACACACAAAGAAGAGAGAGAGAGAGAGAGCTAGAGAGAGAGAGAGAGAGAGTAGAGAGAGAGATCCTACTCAAAATGATCAATCTTTATTTGGTTGCAGACTGATTCTGAGTGCACCACTTGCAATCACGTGATTCCTACGGAAGTGACGTCACCATTACCCCCACCCACACTGCAGCTGCAGAGCCCTTGCGGTTTTTGGCAACGAAACGACCTGCATTTGCTGTAAAGTGCCTGGCGTCGACACAGATATAAAGACAGAGAAAATGATATGTACATCTGTGACTGGAGCAGCCAGTGATAGCTGCCAACCAAAAGGTTTTGCCATTCAGTTCGTTGTTGTGTTCAGTTTTGAAGTAGTCGTGTTGTAAGCTCAGCCACTGACCTTGTCCAGTACTTGAGCTAGTCTCGTGAGGAAACATTAATTAAGAGGTTGTTATTTTTGTTGTGTGTTTCTTGTGGTACTTGTGGTTGTTGTGGTTGTTTTTCTTGTTCCTTTTGGTGTGTATTGTTATTTTTGTCTTTTCAAGGTCTTTGCCTCCCCATATTGCTTGCTCCGCCTCTCATTTTTTATGGAGCAATATTTTTTTCTTCCACTTGTTTGTTGTCCCTATTTCTACTTTTCTTTCTTTCTTTCATTTTCTTTTCTTATTTCTTTTTGTCTTTCTATTCTTTGAGATTCCATGATTAAAATGGCCAAGCCATATCAATGTTTTTGTAAAACGCACTCAGAAAGACAAGCCACTAGACACCATGATAAAGGAATTATACCACTCCCCTTTCTTGTTTATCTGAAAATGTTATCTCCTCGACATTGTTTTTTGTTTGTTTGTTTTTGTTGTTTGTTTGTTTGTTTTTGTTGTTCTTGTTTGTTTGTTTGTTTGTTTGTTCCCCCCCCCCCCCCCCACACTATACAGCCTGTTCGTTGCTGTTGTTTCCCCGCTTCGGTGGGCGGGCATGCAGGGCCACACAAACTGGGACAGTGTTCAGTCAAATCCAAAACAAGTGTGATTGCCTGCGTTCAAGCAAACAAGAACCAGAAAGAAAACACGAAAAAAGATGGTAGAGACCTAAGCGTTCTGGGCCAGCATTTTGAGGACTTCTCCCTCTCTGTCTTGTCTTGTCTGTCTTGTCTTGTCTTGTCTTGTCTTGTCTTGTCTTGTCTTGTCTTGTTGTAATGAATACGCGTTCTTATTCTTTTTAGTGTTTAGTCAAGCTGAAGTGCTGATGAGAATAGGGATGACAGTGATGACGATGGAGTTACTTTTCGGATTGAGACTGCATTGAGGGGCTGTACTCTACGTTTACGTTGATGGTATATTCTGGTGTACAGCCAGACCCGAGAGATACGAACACCTGCAATGTTGGTTAGGACATTTGAACAACACACTCAAAGGGCATTGGTAAAGTAGATGAGACTGGACGGTGTGGTCTAAGTCTTTTCATTGTGCTGATAGCACACACAGTTCAGGCTAGGACTGGTTAGGGAAAAGTCCACAATAAATTTTGAATTGAGGGGGCTTGAATCCATCACCTCCTAGTAAGTAGTTTGTTGTGCTGTGATTGACATTGGGACAAGGCATTGGATCACTGGCAGCAATACACATTCCTCATAAACAAAAGTAGATTATCAATGGCTTGACCGTTTTGTTCTCCTCAGTCTTCCGCTGAACGGCTTCTGTAATAGTTATGCTTCTGCATGCTGTCATTGCTGCTGTTGCTGCTGTTTTTGTAACATCCTCCCACTTCTAAAACCAACCAACCAACCAAACATCATTTCATATCGCCGGGTGAGAGAGAGTGAGAGAGAGAGAGAGGGCGAGAGAGTGAGAGAGTGTGTGTGTGTATGTGTGAGTGTGCGTGTGTGTGTGTGTGTGTGAGGGGGGGGAGAGGGAGAGAGTGTGTGAGGGTGAGAGAGAGGGGGGAGGAGAGAGAGAAAGAGAGAGAAAGAGAGAGTGTGTATGTGAGGAGGGGAGAGAGGGAGAGAGAGTGTGTGTGTGTGTGTGTGTGTGTGTGTGTGTGTGTGTGTTGTGGGGTAAGGGAGAGAAAGGAGAGAAAGAGAGAAAGAGAGAGAGACAGTGTGTGTGTGTGTGTGTGTGTGTGTGTGTGTGTGTGTGTGTGTGTGTGTGTGTGTGTGTGTGTTGTGTGTGTGTGTGTGTGTGATGAACGAGACCAGAATATGCCAACAACATTTTTCTACGCTCTTTATGTGTGTGTGTCTGTGCGTGTCTGTATCTGTCACAAATGTTGGTCAAAGCTGTGTGCTGAGGATCACAAAACGTACGTTTGGAAGATGATGGCCGCACAGCTTTCTTTGTTAGTTGTGCTTGCTCTTGTTGTTGATGCTGTTGCTGCCACTGCCGTTGTTGGTTTGGTTTTGTTGTCTTTTTTGTTGAATTATTCCCCTCCACCTTCTTTTTTTCAACAGGAGGTTACTTTATATCGACCGAAAAGGGGTGTGTGTCTGTGAGCGTGTCTTTGTCTATGAGAACAATTTTCAACAAGATTGTCTCAGCTTTCCATGGGTTGATCTGTATACTATTATATGCTGGTCAGTGATATGAACTGTTCAGCACTTGTGAATGCCTAAGTTTGGAATTGAAGGCCACACGGTCAGTCACACATACCCAAACAAGGGCTCAGCATATTTTCAGGAAGATGACTGAACAGCACTTTCTCAGGAACTTCTAACAATATTGTCATCTATGGTCACTATTGTGACAGTCTACCATTATCCTCACGCATATCAAACTTTATTTCAAGTTCAGCTTTTTCAAAGTCACAATGATCTTGAGAAAATTTAAAAAGCATATCTTAACTGTTTTTATGAAGAAGAGAAAATCTGTATTGGTTATCTGTTATCTGAAACATATCTATTATTATGTGCACAAATAGTCCTATATTCTTCTGTTATACTGTAGTCAAAGTCAATGGTGAAATGTTTGATTCCTTGAGGTACGAGTACTGGATAACAAAAGAAATTTTAGACTTGATGGATGAACGTAGGTAGGTAAAAGAAAAAAAAGGAAGAATACAGAAACATAGATAAGGAAATCGGAAACAAATGCAATGAAGCAAAAAACAAAAAACAAAAAAAAAGAACAGCGTTCTTACCAACAAAAGCATACCAATTAACATCAGGAACAGAGTTTTTCAGTGTTATATAGAACCAATATTGTTTTACGGATGCGAAGCCTGGACAGTCAACAAGCAAAGTCAGTACTGGATTGAGGCAATTGAAATGTGGTTTTCTAAGAAAAATATCAAGAGTTCCAGGGACAGCAAAGAAAGCAAATGAGACAGTCTTGAAAGAAGCAAATACAAAAAGGACATTAATGAAGAAGATCAAGAAAAGACAAGCAACATTTACAGGATGTTTTATGAGGTAAGAGAAGCTGAGCACCAAGTCACAAGAGAAATCTGAGCACCAAGTCACAAGAGAAATCTGAGCACCAAGTCACAAGAGAAATCTGAGCACCAAGTCACAGAGAAATCTGAGCACCAAGTCACAAGAGAAATCTGAGCACCAAGTCACAAGAGAAATGAGACAAGTCACAAGAGAAATCTGAGCACCAAGTCACAAGAGAAATCTGAGCACCAAGTCACAAGAAATTGAGCAACAATCACAAGAGAAATGAGCACCAAGTCACAGAGAATCTGAGACAAGTCACAGAGATTGAGCACCAAGTCACAAGAGAAATCTGAGCACCAAGTCACAAGAGAAAGACAGTGGTAGAAGGAGCATCAGATAGACGTAAGGAAAATAATTAATTTTACAGACTGGGTGTGGACAGAAAGAGTAGGAAATATACTTGCAGCGACAAAAGATAGATTCGTATGGAGGGCCATGATCACCACAGCCATGCGGCAAGGCACATGATGATGATGATGATGATGATGATGATGATGATGATGATGATGATGATATATGAGTGAGTGTATAGTACTAATGATTTTCTAGAGAACGAGGTTTAAAGGTCGTTTATGCAGACTAATGAGAGGTCTGAGAACAGCACCACTGGCTGAACACCATAGGGCCAATGTGCAGTCTGTTACTGACTGGATGTGTTCGTGTAAGAATAATTTTCTTGAATCTAGGTTGAAGAAATGTTTCATTTTAGATTATTGAAATATTTTCATTGAAATTGTTTTGTAGTTTGTTTATATGATTTCATCAAGACAGATTGTTATCTATTGTTATGTCAAAGATTTTGCGAAAACAATTTCTTCAACAATTTGATGTGTGTTGTGTTGTGTTGTTTGTGTTGTGTTGTGTTGTGTTGTGTTGTGTTGTGTTGTGTTGTGTTGTGTTGTGTTGTGTTGTGTTGTGTGTGTGTGTGTGTGTGTGTGTGTTGTGTGTATATGTGTGTGTGTGTGTATTGTGTTATTTTTATATATATATATATTATTTTGATATTATTGTGTGTGTGTGTGTGTGTGTGTGTGTGTGTGTGTGTGTGTGTGTGTGTGTGTGTGTGTGTGTGTGTGAATTGGTTGTATTTTGAAAGATAAGTTTTGTCTTTTGTGTCTTCCTGTCATGAATATATCTTTTGATTTTTTGTGTGCGACATGACATGTGATTTTAGAGAGAGAGAGACGGGGAGGGGGGGGGGGGAGCAGGGGGGGTGTGGAGCAGATGTTTGAGTTCACTGACGTTACCCAGCACCGACAAACGTTGAATATTGATTAAAAATATGATATGCCTTCCTACAAACCTGTTGACGGCTTGTTTATTCAGAATAAAACCAGGTTTAAGGAATGTCATCGTCATGTTCATCATCGTCGTCATCGTCGTCGTTGTCATCGTCATCGTCGTCGTCATCGTCGTCATCGTCATCATCATCTTTAAACAGCAGCAGCAGCATCGTCGTCGTCTTCTTCTTCGTTGTCGTCGTAGTTGTCGTCGTCGTCATCATCATCATCATTGTCACCATGATCATAATCATCGTCATAATTATCATCAACATCATTATCGTCGTCATCAGTATCATCATCGTTCGTCGTGTTCGTGTACGTGGTCGTGGTCGTCAGTGTTATACTTATCACCGCCACCACCCATCAGCATCATCAGCACCAGTATCACCACCACCACCACCATCACCACCATCGTCATCATCATCATCGTTATCTTCCTCATCACAACCACCTCTACCACTGCCTCCATCATCATCATCGTAATCATCATCATATCATCATCATAGTTATCATACTTATCACCACCACCACCATCACCACCACCACCACATCATCATCATCATCTCCTGATATTCGATATCTTCCTCATCACCACGACCATCATCGTCGTCATCAGTCATCATCATCATAGTTATCATACTTATCACAACCACCACCACCACCACACCACACCACACACACCACCACCACCACACACCACCACCACCACCACCACACCACCACCACCACACCATCACCACCACCACCACACCACCACCACCACCACACCATCACCACACCACCACCACACCACACCACCCCATCACCACACCACCACCACACCACCACCACCACCACACACACAACCACCACACCACACACCACACCACCATCACCACACCACACACCACACCACACCACCCCACCACCCCACACACCACCCACCACACCACACCACACACCACCACCATACACCATCACCACACCACCACCACCATCACCACACACCACCACCACACCACACCACCACCACCACACACCACCACCACCACACCACACCACACCACACCACACCACACCACCACACACACCACCACCACCACCACCACCATTATCATCATCATCATCACCTTCATCATCGTTGTAGTTGTTGTCGTTGATGATAATAATAGAGCTGGCGATGGCAGTGGTCTTGTCATTGTTAGTTGTCGTTGTTGTTTTCATATTTATTGTTCATTTTTCTTTTCATACACTTACACTTCTTTTTTCTGTTCCTCGTCCTCGTCTATTTTTTCCAATCGTGTTCTGTCCTCCCTAACCCCACCCCTACTGCTTATTTCACCTTTTTCTTTTCTTTTACATGTGCTACTTCTCCCCCCTCCCCCTCCCTCCTCCTCATGTTTTCTCCTGAGTTTATTGTTGTTTCCCGTCAGTTTCATTCCTTTCTTCCTCTGCCCCTACAACTTGCAGACGTAGGAGTCTGACGGTGGTGTGCTTCTAAACCGTGTCTCTCACGATTAATTACGTAACCCGTTCAAGCCTACACAAGTCAGACACCCACCATCCCCGCGCCCCTCACGCTCCGCCTCCCTCCCTCATCTCACCACCTTCACACAACATACACCCTCCCATTTTCCGCCGAGTTCACCATACGGGCAACCAACCTCCTCTATCCTTTTCCGCCCTCTCTGCCCCCCACCCCCACCCTTCACTTCGCCTCTGGCGACCACACTCTCTGCGGTTTCTGCTAGCGAAGTCTGCAAAACATTTTCGGATAGGAGGGCAGTCCACATCTCCGCCCCCCGTCTTTAAATCGATTCATCATATGGCGATATTAATTCAGATCCACACGTGTGACTCTTTGTCTGTGTGTCTGTCTGTGTGTCTGTCTGTGTCTGTTGTGTCTGTGTGTCATTCTCTCACTCTCTCTCTATCTGTGTGTGTGTGTGTGTGTGTGCGTGCGTGCGTGTGTGTGTGTGTGTGTGTGTGTGTGTGTTGTGTATGTGTATGTATGTGTGTGTGTGTGTGTGTGTGTGTGTGTGTGTGTGTGTGTGTGTGTGTGTGTGTGTGTGTGAGTGTGTGTGTGTATATCCTTCCGCGCGTGTGCGTTTCTGTCTTTTTGAGCCAAGACAATAGGACACATAACATGTTACCTGCATAGTACATCTAAACATTTCATGGAACTTCCAGTACATACAACTATACCTCAAGTAGGCCCTGGTGCATACAGAGTGGACATTTCTCCAGTTTCTCATGTCAACCAAACTACGCACAGACCTGCCGGTACTTGAACCTCCCTCGTGTATTACATACATAAACGTAGAAAGAACATCATCAAATTCGCATGTTAAAAACCATGTATTAAGCTATTTCAATGTTCGGTGACTTATGGAAAAAGTAAACGTCTAGCAGGCATACTCCGGAAAACGAAGTATGACTACCCACCAAAGATGGACTTTGGAGCCAAACAACGAAACAATGACTGTACATGCATCCGAGACATCACTGCTCAAATGGCAGAGCAAGAAGTATATCTACATACCCTACAACTACAACTACTGGATGGAGGGTTCTGGGTGCTACCTTTCTGAATACCCCTGTGGGGATGCCGGGGGCTCTTATAGTGTAAATAGTATCCCCACCTTCTGGACATTCTGTACTAGAAATTTCCTCTTTTCTGTCACTCTCTTTGTTTCTTTCTTCCTCCTTTGCTTCAGTCATTTCTTCATATCAATTTCTGCCGTGCTAGTCCATTCACCTGTACGTGCTCGATAAAGTCTTACATACTTTCTCTTAGGATTGATAATTGGGTACATATATCGAGCGCATTTTTGGCTCTAGGGAAATGAAATATGCGGAAGCAATTTTAAGTAATTCAGGCCCATTTTTCTATATGTTTGAGTGTCCTTAGTTATGTTTAAATTTGTATTCAGGTATATTTTTGAAATCCCCCGTGCGATAAATCGGACGGAGTGTTCAACGCCAGGGACATCTCTTTAGATTATGTGTGCGAATCCATTGATATGTGTACTTAATTTTCTTTTCCTTTTGTTGAAGTGTTGTATATGTTTTAAAACAGTTATAGCCCTGATATGGCTCTACGCAGTCGGCTGGGCTTTAAACAGAAATAACAATAACAACCTTTCCAAATAAGATCTCGCCACTTGGGAGCCGCACATCATCTTCGGGACAATCAATCCGTGTTTTCAAAGGATGATGGTTGTTATGCGAGAACCTGACTATGGCTGCAGGTTTAAAACATTTTTGTTATCATTTTGTTTCAATCCAAATTTTCATGTTAACAACAAACACCCAAGGCTGCCGTATGGGACCCACAGCACCAATGCCATTGTGCAGAAAGTGTGTTTCACTAACTGCGGTAACCGATAAATTGTTTGAATGGCTTGATAATTTGGGTTGTAATTGTTGTTGTTGTTGTTTATACTCTTCTTCTACCCTTCACAACCCCACTCTCCTACTCTGTTACCTTCTTTCTTTCCTCTCTCTCTCTCTCCCTCCCTCCCCTCTCTCTCTCTCTCTCTCTCTTTCTCTCTCTCTCTCTCTCTTGCTTTTCTTCAGTAATCAACTTTGTCTGGTCATGTTTTTCGATAATGTCGAACTCTGCAGGGTGCAGATGCAAGTTCATTTTACCGGCACTGGCGGTGCCACAGACCAGAAGTGCCCGGCGCCACATTGTCCCCGGTAACTTTCTTTATCAGTCAGATTTTGTTTCCTGGTTACACCTGTTTGAAGGAAAACAACAACAACAACAACAACAATAACAACAACAGCAACAACCTTGTATATCGATCACACATTCCCATCAAGTGCACATATGCGTTCATACGTTCGTGCACTCACAGACACAAGCAGAAACATGACACAGACACACGCATAGACACACACGCACACGTACACACACAAACAACACAGGCGCACACAGACATAGGCACAGACACAGACACAGATACACACACACACACACACACACACACACACACACACACACACACACACACACACACACACACACTCACACATACACACACACACATTCACAGTACGAACGCAGAAAGGATTCTCATTCATGTATTTAGAAAGAAACAAAACAAGGTGGTCAGGCTATGCATTTAGTCCCTTCTTTTTCAGGATAGAAATATTCCGTGAACCCAGCTGAGACACACACACACACACACACACACATACATAGACACACACACATACATACACACACACACACACACACACACACACACACACACACACACACACACACACACACACACACATACATAGACACACACACACACGCGCGCGCACGCACACATTGAAACACAACACACTTATATGTATACATGGGGATGATGGTGATGGTGATGGTGATGGTGATGGATGTGATGGAGATGGGATATAACGTCGATGATGGTGATAAAAATAGTTGGTCGGTTGAAATTTCTCACTGAGGACAATTGATGGTTTTGGAAAAGATAAAGAACGATAGTTGAAATGTCGGACCATGCTCTATCGGGTCCGTTAACAAATTGTAAAACTGATGATACAGAACATGATTTAGGTTTTTTCTCTGGGGACTCAGGTTTTCCCTTCAGCCCCTTGGCTGTTGGTTTAGGATGTCAGACCGGATTCGGTGCACTAGAGTCTAGGCACGATCCATTTACATGAGCCATACCTCTTGATTACATATTTTCCCATTCAGTCAATCATATGCTTATATTTCCTCTTATGCGTTATTTAGTAGCAGGATCCTTTTTTTTAAGCCCTGGACCCTCTTCAGGATAAAACAATATTAACAATTATGGCATGACCACTTTTCAAATTGCAGAATTCATCTCACTTCCGCTCTGACATCATGTTTACTCAAAAACACATTATGATGTCATTTTAGTCAGTTTATTCATTTTCTCACACTGGACAGAGCAGCAGGAAAGTTTCAGTCTTTTTCTCCTAATTTTTGTATCTG
>JAPXFY010000017.1:64938842-64953842 GCA_030674185.1 Monoplex corrugatus | reverse complement strand
CGGACTGAATTTCATATGCACTAACGTCACACGTGCCATGTGATGGAGAAGATTAAAAAGTGATCATGGCACAAACCTTAAGCCTGCACATAAACCCATGAGCTGGCCAGATCCTGAGGTCCTACCTAACCTATGTTTTTCCTAGCCTACATTATATTTTCAAAGAATAGAACAGGTGAATAGAACGAATAGATACTTAAACGTCTAAATCAAAACACAACCAGCCACTCAGTATAAATTTGTCTCACATAACAGAAATCCCCCCCCCCCCCCAGTCAATGCACAAAGCCTATCAGCAAGATGAAAACAATATTTCCATAATCATAGCCCCTCCAGTCTGTCGTCCACTTAGGAGGAAAGAAAATAGGAAATAGATAAGTAAATAAACCAATAAATAAATAGCTAAAGGAGTATGTAGATAAATGAACAAGTAAGAATTGAGAAATGACAAATAACAGTAAATGCACATGTACATACACGCGTGTGCGCACGCACACATACATTGATACATACATGTACACACTCCCAACCACACAGCATGATGGCCGACAACAACAACAACAATAACAACAATGAAATAGGAAACACACACACATGTACACGTGCTCACAGTATAGTTCACCAACCAATATTGATGCAGCAAACGATAAAACAGAACAAAAGGTAGACAACTATCATGACAAACATACATATGCAGACAACAATCAACAAACTGATCACAAAATCAAGCACAGACAGTGTGACAAACTTTCCCATTGTCCAGTTGTCTTCCCTTTCTTCACTTTTCCTTTATCTCTGATTCAGGAAAAGCTCAAACACTTTCCATTCCACACTGTAAGAGTTTGCGCAGTGTTCTTTTTGAGATGGTGCCAATGTTAGTCTGATTAATGATAGTTCCTGTTTTTCCTTTCTTAGTAGATTGTCGGCCACTTCCTCTATCTTTTCCTTTTTGGGTAAGACGTTCAGTGGTATGATGTCAAACATTTTGTTCGCGAAGGTACGATTATAAGCGTCAAAAGACCTCAGACTTTCCAAGATGGAGAATTTTTGTTATAGTAGCATTGCCTGCAAGTTTGTCGGACCGTTCATTTCCCGTAACACCAGCGTATCTGGGGCAGTAAATCCACGTGAGATTTTGTAGGTTGATTCTGCTCATTGCTTTGTGTCATACTGGGATTCCTACTCCATTTTACACTTTTTGACGAAGATTCATCTATTCAGTCAGGATGAAGGTTTGATTTTCTTTCATTTCGTCATCCAGTGAAGCTAACCATTAAAGTGCATGCATGACTGTCACACTTTCCATTGTTACACCGAAGGTTGTGTGATATCATGTGTAGCGTTTCCTTCGTGTATAGTGTTTCCATTTTGTTTGACAGTGAAGCCCCACCCAGATATGTTATTGGTGACTGAGCCATCAGTGTATATGATTACGTCTTTGCAACTTAGTTGCTCCATGAATAGTTAAGTTTCTTCATTTGCTTTTACTTCTGGCCATTTGCGACAGTGTCTCCCTAGATTTTTGGGTATGTTTGTTTTGTACAGGATTTTTTTAAATGGTTTGGATGTTTTTCCCATCCCTTTGTCCCTTTGAGTTGTGTCAGTTGACTCACGTGCTGAATGGAGTCTTCTGCCTGTCCAATCATGACTTTCCACGTTGAAGACTGTTGTCTTTTGCTGTTCCGACAAATATGCTACCGGAGCGACGCTTCCACTGGCAGACTCCAGGGTGAGAGTGAAAAATACGATACTGGGTAAAGGACAAAGCAAGGAAAAAGAAAAAGAAAAGGAAACATACAAATATAACCAGAAAGATGACAACATCTGAACAGCTTTCAAAGAAATATTTCAGAATGTGTACTTGGAATTGCGCCAGTGCAAGAAAAAAGGGTATCAACCATTGAGAAATTAGTATACGACTTTGATATACTGTGTCTACAAGAAACTAGAACACACCAAGGAAAACCAAAAGACTTTGAAGACTTTGCAGTAATTCAGAAACATGATGGTAGAAGACTGGCTATAGTCATCAAATAGAACCGAAAAGAGATACTGTCAATAGTAGACATAGCTTTGTTCGCGGCCAGACAGACAAATAAATATAGACATACATATTCGTCTTATTTATTTACTGCCTATAATGCCTCTCTTTCTCTCTCTCTCTCTCTCTCTCTCTCTCCTCCCCTTAATTAACACACACACACACACCACACACACACACACACACACACACACACACGAGCACGCACACATATACACACACTCTCACATATATCTTTACAAACACATGCACACATATGCACAAATACACATACACACATATATACACACACGTGTAGACACACGCGCACGCATGTACACCGACCATAGAAACAATTTCCCATGAAAGAACAACGTCAACAACAAAAGACAAAAGAATACATTAAAAACTGAGCCACGATTTTCCAGCCCGAAGAATCAATACACTTGCCATCGTTATTAAACGACAACATTCTACTTCAAGAAAATTGAATATGATAACAAGAACTCTCTCTCTCTATCTCGCTCTCTCTCTTCTCTCTCTCTTCTCTCTCTCTCTCTCTTTCTCTCTCTCTATTTCTTTCTCACACACACACACACACACACACACACACACACACACACACACACACACCCCACACACACACACACACACTCTCTCTCTCTCTCTCTCTCGTTCTCTTTGTCTCTCTTTTCTTTCTCTGTCTCTGTCTGTCTGTCTGTCTGTCTCTCACACACACACAACACTGTCTCTCTTTCTTTCTCTCTCTCTCTCTCTCACGCACGCACGCACGCACACACATGCACACACATATACACATACACACATTCACATACACACACAGTCTCTCTCTCTCTCTCATCTCTCACACACACACACACACACACACACACACACACACACACACACACACACACACACACACACACACACACACACACACACAGACGGGTTGTTAAATCTTTGATGGTAAGTTCACTGACCTTTAAAAGTGTTGGAAAGCTTCAAACACATACACACACGCGTGCACACATTCACATACACGCACACACACACATGCACACACACGTGCACACACACGCATATGTATACACACACAGACATACACACACACATACATATATATATAGAGAGAGAGAGACAGAGACAGACGGAGACAGAGAGAGGGAGCATGACAGAGAGGGAGAGAAAAATATACAGAGACAGATACACAAGAATGAAAGAAAACAACCAAAAGAGAGAGGAAGAGAGAGAAGAGAGAGAGAGAGAGAGAGAACAGAGAGAGAGAGAGAGAGAGAGAGAGAGAGAACAGAGAGAGTGAGAGAGAGACAGACAGACAAACAGACAGACAGAGAAAGCCCCCTTCCTTTACCTATTGGTTGCTAACAATGTTGGATGCTAAGTTCACTAACCTTTTAAGTCATTGTGTGTCAAACTTTATTAAGATCCCACAGATAATGTGTGTACATGTGGCCAAGTGGAACGACAACTCCTAAAATCATCGGGTTCACTGACTTCTGGACCAAACCTGAAGTGAGGAAAGGATGGGGAAGAGAGAGAGAGAGAAAGTGAGAGAAACACACACAGAGAAACAGACAGACAGATAAACAGAGTGAAATAGAAAGAGGGAGAAAGAGACAGGGGAGACAGTGTGGTGAGAAGAAGAGAGAGAAAGGAACAAGAGAGACAGGGAAAAAGAGAGCAAGGGAGAAAGAAAGAGAGCAAAGGAGACGGAGTAGGGAAAGAGACGTGGAGAGAGTCGTGTGGGGTGGGGTGGAGGAGACAGAGAGAGAGAAGAGAATGAGAGAAGAGACATAAACAGAAGAGACAGAGACAGAGAGAAAGAAAAGAGAGAAACAGTGACAGAAAGAGAAAGCTTTCGCTGCTAAGTGTTGTGTTATTGGATTTTGTTATTGTTGTTATTGTTATTACTGTTGTTGTTGTTATTATTATTATTCTTGTTCTTCTCATTGTTTTGTTCTTGTGTTCGTTTTTCATATCGAACCTGAACGAAAGGTTGTGTGTATGACCACGTGCGTGAGTGTGTGTGTGTGTGTGTGTGTGTGTGTGTGTGTGTGTGTGTGTGGTGTGTGTGTGTGTGTGTGAGTGAGTGTGTGTGTGTGTGTGTGTGTGTGTGTGTGCGTGCGTATGTGTATGTGTGTACGTCGTGTGTGTGTGTGTGTGTGTGTGTGCGTGCGTGCGTGCGTGTATGTATGTGTATGTATATGCGCGAGCGCCGTATAATCTAGCGCGCATGCGTGTGTAAGCAAGAATGTGCAGGCGTGTGTATGTTTGTGTCGTGAATGTGTGTGAAAACAATTCATCTGTAAAAATGCATCAACTGTTTGTGAATGTATTTTCAAGTCTCGTCACTGAGCAGCCCAAGCCAGTGGAGTTGGCCTGGCCGATGCAATGTTCACAGGTAAACACGCACACGTTTGCCACGTGTTTGGGATCCGTTTGTTGATTGTTGTCTGTATGTCTGTAAGTTTGTCAAGATGTTTGTCTACTTTGTTTTGTTTTGTTTCATCTTTTTTTCAAACGGTGTAGGTTGATGTATGTGTCTGTATGTGTTTCCTGATTTTTTTGTTATTGTTGTCGGCTATCATGCTGGATGGGTGTCTGTATATATATGCGCGCGCGAGAGAGAGAGAGAGACAGACAGACAGAGACAGACAGACACAGAGAGAGAGAGAGTGTATGTGTGTGTGTGTGTGTGTGTGTGTGTGTGTGTGTGTGTGTGTGTGTGTGTGTGTGTGTTTGTGTGTGTGTTTGTGTGTTTGTGCGATTGCGATTGCGTGTGCGCGTGCGTGTGTGTTTGTATATATATGTGTGTATTTACCGTTATTAGTTATTTCTCATTTCTTTTTTTATTTGTTTATCTATTTATTTATTTTGTTTGTCTATCTATCTGCCTATTTCTTTTTCGTTTACTCCAAAATGGACAACAGACTGGAGGGGCTATGATTAAGGAAATACTAGTTTCATCTTTTTCATAGGCAGCAAAAGCTTGGTGCATTGATTTGGGGAGGGGGGGGGGGGTTTCTGAGATATGAGACAAGTTTATATTTAGTGGCTAGTTGTGTTTTGATTCAGCACTTGAATCATTTAGTCATCTTATTATTTGTTCTATTCTTTGAAGATAAGATACACAGATACACACATCATTTCAATTTTACTAAGACTGTTCCAATGATAGACTGATACAATACTAGTACAAGATTAAAAAAAATCCATAAGCTAGGTATGAACTCAGGACCTGGCCAGCTCATGGGTTTATATGCAAGCTTAAGGCTTGTGCCATGATCATTCTACATCTTCTCTCCAGCCAATGGCACCTGTGACGTTAGTGCATATGGAATTCATTCCGAACACGGAGACGTCATCTTGAGAAACTGAAACTGAAATATCAAATTTTCAGTCACGAACGACAAAGTTTCAGTTATAAACACCCAAATGACAAATTTCCTGTCATAACACCCCAATGACAAAATTTCAGTCATAACATTCAAACGACAAATTTTCGGTCACAACACCCACATGACACACTTTCAGTCACAGCACTCAAATAACAAATGTTCAGTCACAACATTCAAATGACAAATGTTCAGTCACAACACCCACATGACACACTTTCAGTCACAACATCCATATGACAAATGTTCAGTCACAACACTCAAATGACAAATGTTCAGTCACAACACTCAAATAACAAATGTTCAGTCACAACACTCAAATAACAAATGTTCAGTCACAACATTCAAATAACAAATGTTCAGTCACAACACTCAAATAACAAATGTTCAGTCACAACATTCAAATAACAAATGTTCAGTCACAACACTCAAATAACAAATGTTCAGTCACAACACTCAAATAACAAATGTTCAGTCACAACACTCAAATAACAAATGTTCAGTCACAACACTCAAATAACAAATGTTCAGTCACAACACTCAAATAACAAATGTTCAGTCACAACACTCAAATAACAAATGTTCAGTCACAACATTCAAATAACAAATGTTCAGTCACAACACTCAAATAACAAATGTTCAGTCACAACATTCAAATAACAAATGTTCAGTCACAACATCAAATAACAAATGTTCAGTCACAACACTCAAATAACAAATATTCAGTCACAACACTCAAATAACAAATGTTCAGTCACAACACTCAAATAACAAATATTCAGTCACAACACTCAATAACAAATGTTCAGTCACAACACTCAAATAACAAATGTTCAGTCACAACACTCAAATGACAAATGTTCAGTCACAACATTCAAATGACAAATTTCAGTCAACACCCACACGACACACTTTCAGTCACAACATCCACATGACAAATGTTCAGTCACAACATCCACATGACAAATGTTCACAACACTCAAATGACAAATGTTCATCACAACACTCAAATGACAAATGTTCATCACAACACTCAAATGACAAATGTTCATCACAACACTCAAATGACATGTTCAGTCACAACACTCAAATGACAAATGTTCAGTCACAACGATAAAATGACAAATGTTCAATCACAACACTCAAATGACAAATGTTCAGTCACAACGATAAAATGACAAATGTTCAGTCACAACACTCAAATGACAAATGTTCAGTCACAACACTCAAATAACAAATGTTCAGTCACAACGCTAAAATGACAAATGTTCAGTCACAACATTTAAATGACATGTTCAGTCACAACACACAAACAACGCATACATCGTATTATGGACAACATACCAACACATCTCCAGTACCATACAAAGGCCAGGGTTGTTGGTTGTTGCTGTTGTTGTCGTCGTTGTTGTTAGTAGTGGTTGTGATGGCTGGTTGTTGGTTGCTGTTGCTGTTGTTGTTGTTTGTTTGTTAGTTTTTGTTGTTATTGTTGTAGATGTGTTTATTGTGGGTTTAGAGCCGTGGACTCATGCTCTCCTGCTTCCATTTGGGCGTCACGTCACGCCATAAAAGTTGGTCTGTTGACTGCCCATCTTACTGCTGGTGTCAGTGCTGCTTACGTCCCGTTACCCACCCCCTTTCAAGATCTTGCCAGCGCATTGGATTTTGCGCAAGCTTAAGGTGTCTACTACGCAACTCCTGGAAGCCCCCGATTACCTGTCAAGCCTACTTGAGATCTATCTTCCCTCACGTACCCTCCGCTCTGCCTCCGATCCTCTGACTTTTCGCTTTCCACGCACTAAGCTCAATACCTATGGTCCACGAGCCTTCTCTGTTTCTGGTCCACTCTCCTGGAACAAACTTCCTCTCTCAGTCCGTCAGCAACCTACTTTTGTCTCCTTCAAGTCCGCTCTCAAAACTCACCTTTTCTCCTCTGCATAAAATCCTGACCTCACTCAATCCCCTCTGCAGCCTGTCTCCGCTCGGAGGGGAATCACATTGCAATATATAATTGTATATAATATGCTCTCTATAATTTTCCATTGTTTTTATTCTTTCTCCCCATTTATAGCCGTTGTGTGTGTGTGTGTGTGTGTGTGTGGTGGGTGGTGTGTGTTGCGTGTGCGTGTGTGCGTGCGTGCGTGCGTGTGTGTGCGTGCGTGCGTGTGTGTGTGTTTCAGCGCTTAGATTTGATTTTATCAAGATTTTGTGCTATATAAATATTGTAATTATTATTATTATTATATGAGTGGAGCCCATACGGAATTGTCAGAGATGTAATGAATCCCTTTTGGAACAAATTCCAGACTCCATTCATTAACAAACTTTACGATCATGGGAATACTTTCACTGTTGAGCTATGACTCTTGACAAATCTCACACGAATCAGTCGTTCTTTACCATCGTCACTATCGTTTCCACCACCCTAACCACTACCACCACCACCACTGCCACTACCTGCACCGGCAACAACACACAATATCATTTTCATTATATTAGTCCTTTCATCTGTTACTTTATTAGCTCGCCGAACAGAATTTGGCCAAATCTCAAGGCAAAAACACAGAGATGCTGCGGCACGCGGGCGGCACTTACCTCAGTTCTGAACCAGTCGGAGCCTGGCATGACGAGAATGATAATTTTTATGGAGAAACAAAACATGCACGCGCACACGGACAGAGACACACGCCTCACACACAGAGAGACACGTAAACACACAGACACACAAAGAGTGTTTTAATGCATAACGGCCTTATCGTTACAATGCACATGCCATGGAAGTGAGAGCGGAAGGAGGGAAGGACGCTCTTCAGCACAGAGACAGAGAGATAGACAGATGGGGAAGAGAAAGAGACAGAAAGAGCGGGAGAGAGAGAGAGAGAGAGAGAGAGAGAGAGAGAGAGAGAGAGAGAGAGAGAGAGAGAGAGAGAATATACTTACGAATATGAATACGGATACTAATGTGCTTTCTTCAGTGTAGGCCAAGGCCCTTTATTGAAAGGAGTTATACACATCAAATGTAATAAACTAGAACACTGTATTCAGAAAAACGAATACATTCATTAAACTAGGAGGTATGAGATCACTACGTAACAGTACCCAGTATCTTCAATGCTTCATAAACATACAACAGAATAATCTCATTATGTGTTGACATCAATATAATATGTTTAATCTAAATTTACAGGGATCGTGGTAATACTTGAACAACAGCATTTCAGTTAAAATTATGTACTGCAAGACAACAAAATAAGAAGTGTAGTTTGTCTTCTTTTGCCATATTGCATAAACGACATGTGAAGTCAGTTCCCTACTTTATCCTTGTCGAAAACTATGTTAAGCAACGCCAGAGACACCAAACCTGAAATTTAGTCAACGCACTTTTTAAAACCTGTTCATTTTGGTATCAGTGGATAACTCTGTTGTATAGGTTGTCTTAAACAACATGTATTGTGTCAGTTATTCAGTTCTATGCGCATGGTCCTGCTAGTCCTGCCATCTACGCACAAAGATTTGGTAACCACAACATAACAAAATATTAAACATGTATGGGCAAACGTTGCACTGAAACCAGCATCGTTAGAGAATGGAATCATGCCTTAATCCATAATGAGCAAACAAACGTAGGGGCACACAACATACTCGTACCACATTTTAGCTTTCACGTTCATTCCTACACATGCATCATTCTTTTTTTCATCTACATTATGAAAGAACAGAGCAGTTTAGACAGTTTACAATCACCCTTGCGCCGTTTATGTAACATGAAATAGATGAATTTACTGTGGTTAAAAATGACATCCTATTTTCACTAGTAAACAGTTTAACTATCTGAATTGAAACGGTATATTATGATTGATATTCAGGACCTTGGTTCTTAGGTCAGAACACAGAGGACAGAGACATATGACGTGGATCTCGTCTTCTGGTTCAGATCAACAAAATGGACATCTTTTGTCATGAGCTGAAGAATACTTAAATCTATGGCAGTTTATTTCTGAGACCCCAATTCGAAATTGTGAGAGAGTTGTTCTGTAATTGATCACACTGATTGATTCAATGTATTTTTCTTTCTAAAGACAGCTTTTATACGTATTCACGGTATATATTACACGTTTGATGATTTTCAAGATAATAGAACTATTCTTGACAGAAACAATGTCTTAATCTACTTTTAGATTCTTGGAAAAACACCTTCTCGTTTCCAACACAACCTAACAGACAAATATGATAAAACCCATTACAATACAGCAAATTTTGTATAGGCGATACCGAAGTCATATGATCTATCTTGATCATTTCTAACAACCTGTCATACGCACATTTTGAGTATTTGTTGCTATGCTGTTTTAATAGTCTAAACCAACATTTGATACAGCTAAGTACAGAATGTATCTACAGTGGGTGTCGTCCCAAGTCCCCACACACTAAATTATTTGAAGTTCTCATTGAAACTTTCAGAAATCTCTTGCAAGTGAACAGGTGTACTTTTTCCAGTGAATCATCCTTGGTATATTCCCATATTTCTGACCCATACAATAACATTGCTAGAATCTGGCCATCAAAAAGTTTAAAGAAAACATTGGCAGAGTTACAGTGCAACATTGAAAGAATCTTTAACAATTTTACACGCACAACACCTTTCTTTGCACTATCGTCAACGGTGACATTCCAACTCAGTTTTGTTGACATAGTTATACCAAGACGTTTGTAAGAATTTACAAGATCCAGTTCCTCACACACATAAGACCATCTTTCCTTTGCTGAGAGATATTCCCCTTTTTTAAACACCATAATTTTTGTCTTTTCAACATTAACCTTTAGTCCCAATCTTCCAGAGGCATGATATAACAAGTTCAATTGATTTTGCAAATCAGCAACAGAACATGATAACAAGACGATATCATCAGCAGAAAGTATAATAAACAATTCTGTTTCTGCCAGTGACAGACGAATACCATGCTTACCCTGTTCCAAAAGTTCATGAGCACGTCCAATAATTAGAAATGAGAAAACTATTGGCGATGACACACAACCTTGTTTCAGACCTTTCATGCATAAAAAAAAGTCTGAAAATTCATCACCACATCATAACACGGTTTGACAGTTTCATACATATTTTTCAAAATATTGATCATTTTACCTGTAATGCCAGCTCTAAATAAATTAAACAATAAAATGGGACGTTTGGTATTGTCATAAGCTTTGCAAAAACCTATGTATGCAATGTACAGTTTGACATTTTGGGAGAATTATTTCTCCACACAAGCATAGAGAGTGAAAAGATGATCAATGGTTGATAATTTTTACGAAATCCAGCTTGACTCTCACACTATGATAGCATTTGCCTCAGACCAGGCTGATAATCGTTTGTTCAATACCCAGGTAAAAGCCTCGCTGAATGTGTTTTGTCAAGGATATTCGTCTGTAATTATCTGGTCATCCGTATTTCCCTTTTTATGCAATGGCACAATCACTGATTTGGTCCATTCTACGGGATAAACGCCTCTGTCGCACATGGAATTAAACAGTCTAACTAAGAGGGGAATACTAACGTTTTCTGACGCGTTTAACATTTCATTTAGGATACCATCACGTCCTGCTGCTTTGCCGTTTTTTAAATTTCTAATTGCTGTTATCCCTTCTGACTCTGTTATAACAGTATATAATGTACCATCATTAGGATCAATATTTTGGTCTGGCAAATAACCTTTTTGGACTACATCATCTTCCACCCCTTCAGTCAGTATGGTTCTAAAATGTTCAAACCATGTCCCTTTCGAAATTTTATTAGAATGCATCAAGTTACGTCTGCGCTTCTATATTTCTGACCAGAAATATTTTGGATTGTCTACTGAAGTCAGCAAATTCTGAACTTGTCTTTCCTGTACTCCCGTTCAGATTTAAGAAGCTGTTTATATTTTCTGTCTTTCCTGTGACAGTCTTTATCCCTTTTACCTTTAGTTCTATAATATTGCCGTACTAATCGTCTGGCGCACACGCATCAAAGAATAATCGGAACGCTTAAAAACAAACAAAACGAACAAACAAACAAACAAACAGCATCGAAACATAGCCACCAATTCTTTAAATTCTTATTTGTCCCTATCTTACCAAGAAGCATATGTCAAGCTTGCTTAAACGCTGTGCGTGGAATTCTTCAAGAAGATGGGGGAATAGGGGCGGAATGGGGAAACCGAGGGAAACGTTCAGAAATAATAGACTTCGCTCTTAGAACTGAATTGAATAATCATGCTGACCTAGGTTGGTGGTGGTGGTGGTGATGATGATGATGATGATGAAGACGACGACGACGACGATGATGATGATGCCGCCGCCGACGATGACGACGATGATCAAGAAGAAGAAGGAGAAGAGAAGGAAAAAGAAAAGAAAGGAAAGAAAGTGATGATGGAGGTGGTGTTAGTGGTGGTGATGACGATGATGATGATGATGCCGCCGCCGACGATGACGACGATGATCAAGAAGAAGAAGGAGAAGAGAAGGAAAAAGAAAAGAAAGGAAAGAAAGTGATGATGGAGGTGGTGTTAGTGGTGGTGATGACGATGATGATGATGAAGAGGAGAAGGATGATAGTGGTGGTGGTGATAATGATGATGGAAGTGAAAACTGAAATAAGAAAGAGAAAAAGAAGAACAGGAAGAGGAGGAGGAAGAAGAAGAAGAAGAGGTCAAGAAGAGGTCAAGAAGAGGTCAAGAAGAAGACGAAGAGGTCAAGAAGAGGTCAAGAAGAAGAAGAAGAGGTCAAGAAGAAGAAGAAGAGGTCAAGAAGAGGTTAAGAAGAGGTCAAGAGAGAAGAGAGTCAAGAAGAGGTCAAGAAGAAGAAGAAGAGGTCAAGAAAAAGAAGAAGAGAAGAAGAGGTCAAGAAGAAGAAGAAGAGGTCAAGAAGAGGTCAAGAAGAGGACGAAAGGAGGACTGCAGAAGAAGGAAGTAATGGAAAACAGCAGAAGCAGAAGAGACAAATTTGATCAGATTTGTTCAGCTGCCAGTGAAACCCTGCTGAGGTAAACATATTTAATTTTAAGCACAATGCAGTGAGCACTCATCAAGAAACAACCAGGCAAAATCATACTGAATGAAACATCCGACACAGTCACAATCTAACCATTTTGACGTAATTAAGGTATTGTTTAAATTTAACTTTAAGCATTTGCCACCACCCATTAAACTACAGATGTGTCGTGGTTCCAACTGAGTAAAACTTTTAATGAAACATGAAGCAGTGTATTTGGTGGTTATGTTCTTTGTTCACCATTAGTTCACCAAGGATGTAATGATTTGCATGGCTACTTTTTCTGATACGTGTGTGTGTGTGTGTATGTGTGTGTGTGTGTGTGTGTGTGTGTGTGTGTGTGTGTGTGTGTGTGTGTGTGTGTGTGTGTGTGTGTGTGTGTGTGTGTGTGTGTGCTGTCAGAACAGCTTTTATTTCAACCTAACAATAAATAGTTTATGATGATGGTGTGTGTGTTTATATAAGCAAGCGTGTGCATGTATGAACGTGTGTGCAAGTGTGTGCGTATTCGCGCGTATTTGCCTACATAAGTGCCTGGGTACGTGCATCCGCGTATCTAATGCCACATCCTCTTTTTTTTTTGTGAGACGTAATAACATGTGTCAATGATAACGAAGTGCGATCATTCAGCTCAGGACAGCGTGCAGTATCGCTTGTGGCAGGCACGGACGAGGTCCTACAGTTACCGGCCTTGCCAGAGTTCTTCAACTCATGACGTCAGTTTCAGTCTGTTTCCGGTTGTCGGCTCCTGGCATGTAGGCATGTAGTGTCCTTGTGTCGGGCCCACAGACATCTGTGGTACGGTCTTTCTTCCATTATAATCAAACCAGTTTCATGAGAATGTAAATCAAGTGAGCATCACTGTGAAGTAACAATCATCACTGTGAGTATCAAATACACTGTGAAGTAAATCAAGTGAGCATCACTGTGAAGTAAATCAAGTGAGCATCACTGTGAAGTAATAAATCAATGTGAAGAATCAAGACACTGTGAAGTAAATCAAGTGAGCATCACTGTGAAGTAAATCAAGTGAGCATCACTGCACTCAGACAGTTCCGTCTTACATATTGGGGCATGTCATTGCTTCGGCTTGTAGATCAAACCTAATATGTGTCATGATTTCTGAAAAGTCTTTGGCTTGTTGTTGAAGTTTAAATGATGAGCTATGACTGGGAACATCGTGAAGATCAATCTACACCCTTTACCCAGGAAGCGTGTTTGAACCTAGACTTTCTGATCGCAAGTCCGACGTCCTGACCGATCAGCCTGGCTATCGCGACCGTCGTTGCTGACGTTTGGACAGATCTACGCTCCATTCCAGATATTCTCGCGCTGTTGACTTGAAAACGTGAAAACGAAGATTTAGCGCGAGGCCTATGTCTAGTTATGGCGATGTACGATGACAAAAGTAGGATCATGTGTAGACCTGATGGCCTTTCTTGTGTAATGACCCCAGCTGATTTTGTCAGGTTAACTCCTGGATTACTCGAAGTAACGTTGAGACAAATTCAAGGTTGTTGTTTGGTAAATAATGCGATAGTTTATCTTGTTTATATGTTACTGACCAAGATAAGAGTTTTTCCCGAGTGTCTTTCATTTCCTGATTCAGTACTGAACTTCTCTCTCTCTCTCTCTCTCTCTCTCTCTCTCTCTCTCTCTCTCTCTCTCTCTCTCTCTCTCAGTGTCTCTCTGTCTCTGTCTCTGTCTGTCTCTGTCTCTCTCTCTCTCTCTGTGTGTCTCTCTGTCTTTTTTAAAAGGAAACATCATCGTTCAAAATAGTTTGTAACTTGACTCCTTATCGTGTTCTGTTTTTCCTATAACAGAAATTGTCCACAAATTACACTGAAACTTGTATGTTTGCGAGTCCCGTGAGATGGGGAGGTGATTGTATCACACACAGAGTGCCACAGAGCACTGTCAGTGTCTCTATCCATGTTTGTGGTACAAAGTATGACAAACCCGCTGCCTGTCCCTGTCCATGTCTATGACGAAGCTAATTGCCAGTTTCCCTATCCATGTCTATGGTGTAGAATATGACAGGGCCAGTTGTCTCTCTCCCTATCCATGTAACCATGTCTATGGTTTATAGTATGACAGAGTTAGTTGCCTGTCACCTTATCCATGTCTATGGATAAAAGTGTGACAGAGCAAATTGCCTGTCTCCCTGTCCATGTCTATGGTGGAGAGAATGACATAGTTAGTTGCCTGTCTCTCTATGTATGTCTGTGGTGCGGGGTATGATAGGGAAAGTCGATGTCTATGAACCAGAGTATGACAGAGCCAGTTGCCTGTCTCCCTATCCATGTCTATGATTCAGTTGCCTGTTTGTTTGCCTGTCCATGTCTACGGTGGTATGAAAGGATGGGCCCGGCCTGAGAGTGAAAACAGCAAATGGAATTGGTGTCAAGTCACGGAAGCCGGGTGAGTCCGGTTTTCCCTTCACCGGCTTTTGTTGACTGGACTGAAGTGACCAGTGAATCAGGAGAGAAGGAATGAGGAAGGGAGTTGGTCAAACACACACACACACACACA
>JAPXFY010000017.1:64921342-64931342 GCA_030674185.1 Monoplex corrugatus | reverse complement strand
ACACTCAGTGGTGCGAGTCAACAGGAGCTGTATATTATCAGGTGAGTCACTGTCTTGAAGTTGGGTGTCATCAGCATAGACATACAACTGTTTGAGTCTGTCTGTATGTGAATTACAATGGTAGTGATTCTTTATTTTCCAACGGGTTAAAAGCCATTTTCTCAAACTGGCTGTTTGCGTGCTGGTTGTAGTCGTGTTTCCGTTCACGGACATGACTTACAGGATCTTTAACAAGCATGTTTAATATGTATACACCAGAGGCGGTAAAGGTACTAGCAGGTCTGCACACCTGTCACCTGTTGACTTGGGAGGTTGGCAAAGTGTCCATCAGTTGTCCACCAGGTGCAGGTGTCTGGGCGGATTGAACCCAGGACTTTCCCACTGTTAACACTCTTGACAACAGCGCCCATTGAAGTGTGTGTATGTGTGTGTGTGTATGTGTGTGTGTGTGCGTGTGTGTGTGTGTGTGTATGTGTGTGTGTGTGTATGTGTGTGTGTGTGTGTGTGGTGTGTGTGCGTGCGTGTGTGTGTTATTCACAAAAAGCTATATTAAAAAGAATACTCTCTCTCTCTCTCACTCCCTCCTCTCTCTCCTCTCTCTCTCTCTCTCTCTCTCTCTCTCTCTCTCTCTTCTCATCTACAAGCCCGACAATAGTGCTCTGCGAGACAATATCATACTGGGATTAATTTAAACTCTTTTAACTGACGTGGGCTATATTACGTTAACTCCAAAAGAAGCCGCTTTATTGTGGACTCTGTTTTGTAAAGAGCTATTTTCATTTGCTTTATTTTGCTTTGTTTGCCGGTAATTTAAGAGTAGCTAACAACATGAAAATAATGGTATATTTGAAGAATATGTTAGAAGTGGATATTGAAAGAGTCTATAGACACTTAAGGGTCTACTATACATGTTAACAACAACAACAAAAAACAACAAATAAATAAAAGGCATATTTATGTCCCTTGTTAACAGAGTATTATGGGGCAGTTATGTGAAGATTATATCATTACCACTAAATGTAAGATTTGGGTGGTCGAGCCCAGATGTATCATCATAATACAGTTTTGATGTGTGTGTGTGTGTGTGTGTGTGTGTGTGTGTGTGTGTGTGTGTGTGTGTGTTGTGTGTGTGTGGTGCGTGCGCCCGAGCGCGCGCCCGCGTGTGAGTGTGTATTGGTGCGTGGTGTGTGTGGGTGCGTGTGTGTGGATGTGTGAAAAAGATTTTGGTTTGCCTTAACCTAGGCAAATTATAGGCCTGAATGTAGGAACACTGTTTTGATATTTTTTGTTTGCATCATGTAATACTGATAGAATGGATGTTTTGTTCATTATACATAATCTGAACATGTTCGACTGTTTAAGGAATGGATGCTCGATACTTTTTTGATTATGCTTGCAGAATTTGCACACATAAAAAGAATGGATTATATGTCGCACTACTGGAAAATTGTTATCCCCCTTGTCGAAAGACCTTTTCGGGTAATGACAATAAACAGTTTCAGTTTTCAGTTCTCACTCTCTCTCTCTCTCTCTCTCTCTCTCTCTCTCTCTCTCTCTCTCTCTCTCTCTCTCTCTCTCTCTCTTGTATTATAAAATATAATCATGATGTCTGTGTAAATTTTAAAAAAAGGTGATTTGGCTGCTTTCGTTATGACCTTATTGAGGAGCTATGCTCTGTATGAATAAATCACCTAAGTGTCTGAAGAGAGAGCGAGAGAGAGAGAGGAGAGAGAGAGAGTGTGTGTGTGTATGTGTTCACGCGCGCGCGTGCATGCGTGTGTATGAGCATATGTGTGTGCTACTCATAAAAGAACCAGACAGCGAGCGAGTGAAGGAGAAAGAGAGAGGGAGGGAGAGGGAGATAGAGTGCGTGAGTTCTCGTGTGTGTGTGTGTGTGTGTGTGTGTGTGTGTGTGTGTGTGTGTGTGTGTGTGTGTGTGTGTGTGCTATGTGTGTATGCACGTGTGAGTGCATACGTTGTGGTGTGTGTGTGTGTGTGTGTGTGGTGTGGTGTGTGTGTGTGTGTGTGTGTGTGTGTGTGTGTGTGTGTGTGTGTGTGGCGCGTGTGTGTGGTTACTGGAGTTATATGTTTAGAATGTTTACGTTTATGATTGACAATTTGAACTTTGTGTGCACCTACCTGCCTATTTGCTCCCTATGACAAAAGGTCTTACAGTTCATCCATCAAACCACTCGTGTCGTTTCAAAAAGAAATAATAATAAGAGTAATAATAATAATAATAATAATAAATAATAATGGACATTTACATAGCTCAGTATCTAGGAAACGGCTCCAGGTGCATTACAAAAAGAAACCATGCGATAACAAGTAGATGTACACAATGCATATGATATCATACATGACACACTGAATCAGTATCACACACCAAAATGCAATACATAGATACACACATACTGCAACACCAGCAGTGAATATTCAGGGGGGAAATAAAGAAACAACAACCCACATACACATTTCGCTACATTCACTCATACATACCTACTTGCACAATTACGTAGTGAAACACACCACACATATGAAGGAGCACATACTGACTAGAATGGACTTTGCACAGCAGACCTATTGCTGATAGATGAGATTAGTTTTAATCCTTTCACTCCCGCACCCTATACACTGTCTGCGAAAACTTAACCCACTGATTCCCTTACCCTGTAGGAGGAAGCTGGTGGACAGGGTGAGGGAGTCAAAGCTGAAATGGTTGCTTTGCTAACATGATTGACAATGCCGGGTGGTGGTGGTCAGGGTGCGGGAGTCACAGGGCTAAGTCCAGATTTAAAATCAAAGGGTTAAGTTTTTGCTTTGCTAGCATGGTTGACAATGCAGGATGCTGATGGATATGGTGAGGGCGTCAAAAGGTTATGTTTTTGCAGTTGATGGATAGGATGCAGGAGTCAAAGAGTTAAAAAAGGTGAGGAAGTCTAGTATCGGTGGTTGTCGGGGCACACACTCACATACATACTCGTGTGCATGCACACACACACACATACACACGCACACATACACACATGCACACACGCACACATACACACACATGCACACACACATACATATACACATACACACACATACACACACACGCACACACACACACGCACACATACACACACATGCACACGCGTGCGCACGCGCGCACTCACACATACCGAAACCACTGATATCGCCTACATATTTAAACTCTACAAAATGTCAAGTTTTGATTTGTTGATTAATGCTGCCGCTTCAGGATTCAATAGTCAACGTTTCGGTCCATATGGCCTTGACCTTGGCACTATGGCTTGTAAACTTACGCGTTTGTGACTTGTCAAGGTCTAGACCTTTGATCCAAATGTGGTCACTGGCCATACAGAAACAGCTGGACAAGAAACCTTGAAATCTTGCTGACACGTTTTTGTTACAGACACACAGACACACATCTCTCTCCGGTCAATATGTAACAATCTCCTTTCTTAACAGAAGGATTAAAAAACGTTTGCTTTTTTTCAAGGCGAGGTTTGGGTATACTGTGTTCCACATTGAGAAATGCAGTTAGGACAACATTTTTCAGAACCATTTCTGTACAATCAATCAATCAATCAATCATCAATCAGTGACTCAATTAATCAATCAGTCAATCAATTGATTGGTTGATTAATGAATTTATTTTTTATTTGTTATCTTGTAAAATGCATTTGGATTGTAAACTATCAAAACGCTGTCTGTTATTCAGATTAATTTTCATTGGTTCAAGAAATAGAAGTACGCCACTTGTGATTCCTAATACACTATACACTATACAGTGCGCTGTTCCACATTTTTACTGTCTTCCTTAGGCTTGAGGATTCTCAAGTAATTTTCAGTCTAAGTGTCTGAAGTAAAGAAAGTCAGCATAACTCGCGATAAGCCCTAAAAACAGCGTTTGTTTAACCCCTTGACTCCCGCACCCTATCCACCACCAGCAAAAATTTAACCCTTTAACCCCCTCACTGCAGGGTGAGGGAGTCAAAGGGTTGAATTTTTGCTTTGCTGTCATGGTTGACGAAGCAGATCGCAAGTTGATAGGTTGAGGGAGTCAAAGGGTTAAGATTCACTACCATTAATTACAGGTCAAAATAACTGGGACGCCAGTCACTAGGGTTGGAATGGAATCATGGATCGAACAGGGATTTTTTTTCTTAGCCAACACACACACACACACACACACACACACACACACACACACACACACAACACTGACATAACGATCTCTCCTCAAACGTCCTCCCCGTTCCATCAGACCTCACTCACTACCGTACCCTCACCCGCTCCAAGCCATGACCTCACCACACTGGACTTATTACACCTGTCACACCTACACCTCCTCTTCCCACCCCCACCCCCGCTATCTCAATTGGTTCAGCTCCCAACACCCTACACCCCTTTCTCACTTTGCTGTAATCCGATGACCGACCTTGCCCTAGTCCCATCTTCAACCGACTTACCCCCACCCCCATCCCTACGCGCCCCCACCCTCATCAATAAACTCTACTAACTCTGCTCCACCACCACCACCTTTTCGTTCCCTCCCCCTACAATCCACTTGATGGCCCCACCTTCATAATGGCCGAGCCGTCAGTGGCGTTGTAGTGACCTAGATACTCGGGCCAGAGATTGAGGTCAGCTGGCGACATGCCCACACAGAATCCAGGTCAAGCTGGCAAATTTCTGTGGCGGCCAGAGACATAAGCAGGGAGAGAACGGCAAAAACCGGTTTTACTGCTGCCTTCTAACACACTATGGACTATGCAGCACTACAAGGCAAATGTCCACAAACGGCAAAGACCGGTTTTACTGCTGCCTTCTAACACACTATGGGACCATGCAGTATAAGGCAAATATCCACATGGTCATCTACACCAGACGACAATAGCGTTAACCCATTGAGGTCCCTTCAGACTGGAACTGCACCGGGTCTGTGCCTTAACAGGGCAGCTGGAACGATCGGAAAAAAGCCACATTCATCGCTCACACATTCATAGCCATGTACAGGTGACGAACGAAAAGAAGAAGAAGAAGAAATTGATGATCAAGGGGCTTTTTCGTCTGTCTGCTCATACGACCGTGGGCCTGAAGAGGAGAAACACATCGTGACATCAAAGTCTCCTTACACCGTCGATCAGTGTCTTCCTTAGTCTACCTGGCCCTTTCCTTTCAACATACATAGTATCCCCATCTTCTGGAAATTCTGTGCTAGAAATTTCCTCTTTCCTGACACTCTCTTTGTTTCTTCCTACCTCTTTTGCTTTCTGTCATTTCTTCCTATCATTACCTGCCTTGTCGGTCCATTCCTTGTGTGTAATCTATATATCTTTACATACTTTCTCATAGGATTGATGATTGGGCATATTTAGTGACTGCATGTTTGGCTCTAAGGAAATGTGCTGTGCAAGAGCAATTTTAGTAATTTAGACCTTTTTTGTGCATACGTAAGTATTGTTAGTTATATTAACATATGTATTCAGCTTTTTTAAAAATCCTCTGGTGATCAGTTGGACGGCATGGTCAACGCCATGGACATGTCCTTAGATAATTGTGCGCATGCATTGATATGTGTACTTCATTTTCTTTTCCAGCTTTTCGTTTTTTTCTCAACCAGATGTGTACCTTTGAAATGGCTATAGCCCTGATCTGGATCTATGCAGTCGGCTGGGCTTTAAACAATAAGAATAAGAATAAGGTGGTGCGATTACATTCTGGTCTGATAACCAAACCACTTTATTGTCTGTGGATACGATGGTGGTCTCGTGATATATGATATTGGTGTTTCTGATCATGTCACGTCTACTTTTGTTGACAGCTCTTCTCAAACAACACATCTGACCGGTAGTGATTGTGTGTCCCGGTGGCTTGGTCAGATTCCAGGTCTGGTATTAGTCTGTCGAGATGGAGATGAAGCTAATACTGATTGTTCCATATCAATGGTCAGTCTGCACGTGTGCCAAATGTCACAGAGGTAAAAATAAAACAAAACAAAGCAACAAACGAAACAAGAACAGTGAGCTATAAACTCCTATGGCCAGAGATATGAAAGACATGAAGAGAGATCACAGTTTGTTAGGACTTTGTTCAACAAGGATGAATAGCCCTCAATTACACACGTGCTTCACCAAAACTTCCGGCAATCATTTGGCAGACTCCTTAAGCCTGTGCAAAACATTGTGCGCTGGAAGATGTGGGCGGAAGGAACCTGTGAACTGAGACCACCACATGATTGAAACATCACTTCAGATGGGCTGTGAACAAGCCAGTTTTTATTTTGCGGACGTCAAGAGGGAGACTGGCAACTGATCGATTTCCCAAGCAGTTTCAGTCTCGCTTGCTTGACGCCATAAGTCAGTCTGCTCGTGCGTGACGGCGCACCACAAATAATCACGTTTGGCCTGATAATAAAATGTTGTTTTCCCTAAGATCGTTTCGCCTAGACTTTCCAAAACCTCATTACACTGATTCGTTTCACTTAGAGAGTTAGTAGTTCGCTTCGATAGGCGAAACGATCTTGAGTAACGGCAACGTTCAAGTTGCAAATATCGAAGTGTCAGGCAGAATTGGTGAATCGTGATACGTCTCGGAGTTTTTGTGTTATTTTATCTAATTCACTTATGTTTTGCATTTTGTGGAACAAAACATAACGAGCTAACAATCACATTTCACAAGGAGGAGAGTGGCAGAACGGTTCAGACGTTCGCCTGCCAATAACTAAACTCGGGGTTACTGACTGTGTTTCCCCTTGAGGCCTCAACTTTTCTCCTCAGTTCGATCGGAAAATCGAACTGAACATCTAGTCCTTCTGGCCTGCGCACGTTGAAAAGATCCGACAGCAGTTGAAAATCGTGAAGAGCAGAATGCCCTGACATAAAGATATTGGAGAGATAGGTTTATTTGCCAGGTCCCTCCCCTTGAAGCCCAGTAAGCCTTTCTAAAGTCTTGGGAAAAAATATTGGAACAGTGTGTGTGTGTGTGTGTTGTGTGTGTGTGTGTGTGTGTGTGTGTGTGTGTGTGTGTGTGTGTGTGTGTGTTGTGTGTGTGTGTGTGTGTGTGTGTGTGTAAGACAGAGAATATGACAACTTGGGTTAAGGGTCATTCGCCTAACAAGTTTCAGTGTACCCTAGCTCAGCATCCTGTGTGTATGCGTATGTGTGTGTCTGTCCGTGTGTGTGTGTATACGTGTGTGTACGTGTGTGTGTGTGTGTGTGAGAGAGAGAGAGAGAGAGAGAGAGAGGATGGTGCCTTGGGTCCCCAGAAGGTGTGTACCTTATTTCCCTCCTCTTCTCCCCCTCAGTGTACGTGTGCTGTGTGTCGTGGAGGTGTCGTCATTGCTGATGATTGCTTTGGTGAATAATGAGAGTGTGAGCCTTGATTTGATTCTTGAATCAAGATTTTGCGCCTTGTAAATGTCCTTATCATGACATAGCACAGACATGTTCATGCTGATGTCACATTTAAGATACGTGTCAGAGTTGCCTTCTCTCAACCGCCACACCACAACCACATCACCACTACCACCACCACAACCACATCACCACTACCACCACCACCACAACCACATCACCACTACCACCACCACAACCACATCACCATCACCACCACCACAATCACATCACCAGCACTACCACCACCACCAAACAACAAACTAAACCTGTAGTTTGTTTGCCCCAAGCCGTGCCGCATGTGAGGGGCTGCGGACCGCCACACATAGTCTAGTGGTTAATGCGCTCAGTTAGGATGATAGAGGCCATGGGTTTGATTCCCGTTCGAACAGGGAGCCTACTCTCCCCTCCATTAGGAGTTTGAGTGGTGGTCTGAGTACTAGAGTCTTTTGGATGAGATGTGGTCTTGAGAAGCTGACGCTGAAAACTGAAACAGGTCAGATGATGATACACCCAGGTCCCATGTGTCGCACGCTCTTAGTGCACGTAAAACATCCCACGGTAATCAAACACTTGTCTCTGACAAAATTCTGCAGAAAAATAAACACTTTCTTAAGAAGAAAAAATCCTCCAGCATACACGAAAAATAAAGTGGCGCCATACTATGGTGACACGCTTTCCCTGGAGAGGTCAGCCCGCATGTCAAGTGATAACACAATCCGCTGTGACAAAAAGATGAATCCAATCCAGTGCAGTAAACTACTTGTCGCAGGCTGAGTTAATCGACAGGCTAAGTTAACCGACAGGCTGAGTTAACCGACAGGCTGAGTTAACCGACAGGCTGAGTTAACCAACAGGCTGAGTTAACTGACAGGCTGAGTTAACCGACAGGCTGAGTTAACCACAGGCTGAGTTAACCGACAGGCTGAGTTAACCGACAGGCTGAGTTAACCACAGGCTGAGTTAACCGACAGGCTGAGTTAACCAACAGGCTGAGTTAACCGACAGGCTGAGTTAACCGACAGGCTAGTTAACCGACAGGCTGAGTTAACCAACAGGCTGAGTTAACCGACAGGCTGAGTTAACCGACAGGCTGAGTTAACCGACAGGCTGAGTTAACCGACAGGCTGAGTTAACCAACAGGCTGAGTTAACCAACAGGCTAAGTTAACTGACAGGCTGAACTTACTGACAGCTGCTGAATACTTACTGACAGGCTGAACTTACTGACAGGCTGAACTTACTGACAGGCTGGATGAGCTAATCGACAGGCTGAGTTAACCAACAGGCTAAGTTAAACTGACAGGCTAAGTTAACTGACAGGCTAAGTTAACTGACAGGCTAAGTTAACTGACAGGCGTGACAATCAAGCGGATAAGACACGAGTTTTCTATCAGAAGATCTGGGTGTGATCGTGCCTGGGTCCTCCTGCCTGGCACGTAAAGGGTGGACAGTTTTCCTGCCAGGGTCTAAACCCCTCGTGTGTGCACGCATTCAGACCATCAGATATGTTCGTAAAAGATCCTGTAAGTTATCTCAGTGGTCGGTGACTTATTCAGTAGGAAACAAGAAAACACCCGGCATGCACGCCCACCAGTGGCGAAGTATGCAGACTGTGCAACAACATACCGCCTGCGCGAGACGGACAAAACAACTTGCACACACATTTCCGAAAAAATCGGAACGCAATAAAGAATATTAACCGAACAAAAGTGTGAAACCTATCTCTTTTTCCATGTCTCTGCCTATGACGTGCATTGAGAGTTGAGAGAGCAGGACTGACTGCTGGTAAAGTCGAGTTCCAGCGTTCCCAGAATAGATGAATGTAAACTGAATAGTTGTATGGTGGTGGCGAGGGATCTCATACACCATACTGTCTTTTTTGTTTTAATCTATCCGTTTCCCATATAAGCACATTCTTAATAACCATGTCAACATCAGCACCGGAAGCTCAAAATGTTTGTAATAACAAAACAGAATAAAAATGATCCTATTGAATCACCATTTGCAACCGACTGAAAAGATCAGTATCACACCAGGATAGAAAATAACGCTATTGAAACTAGTGAATGTGGCGAAATGTTAGCGCCAACAGTTTAGCGCCAACAGACAACTTTCTGGGATGGCTATGGACTCAAACCATCATCGGCCCAGAAACTTACCTGATATTTTCCTGCTGCGACTGGCGGCAGGCAAGCCAACGAAAAATTGGTGAAGAAGACCCGGATGAGGGTTGTTTGAAATAAATATGAACGACACAGATGGGGAAGTTTGGTTGATGATGCCTCCTGCCGTTTCTTTGTAAATGTGCTGATAAGGACATCACAGAGTGCTAGTCATACCACATGTGCTACACCACGAATGCCATGCAACGAAAGGCAAAATACACAGAATCTGAGAAAAAAAAAAGTTAATGTGGAGCTGGAACCATGAACCCTATCACTCCCGCAGCCTGTTCATAAACTGCGGAAACTTAACTTTTTCACTCCCTCACCCTATCCACCAGCTTCTGATAGGATGAGAGAGTGAAAGGATTAAGTTGTTTCTTTGCTGTCATGGGTGACAATGCAGGGTGCTGGCGGATAAGGTGAGAGAGTC
>JAPXFY010000017.1:64748842-64918842 GCA_030674185.1 Monoplex corrugatus | reverse complement strand
TTGAAATTAAAACACAAAGGTCTAAATGGTAATCTTTATTATTTTATCAAAGCGTTTTATACGTGACCGAAGTATAGTCGCTAAAATAGATAATACATACTCTGAAAAACGATCTGTAAACATGGGAATTCCACAGGGTTCCGTAATATCTCCGTTATTATTTAATATTTTGATCTATGACCTGCCAACACAAGTCTCAAACAATGCAAACGTAGCTCAGTACGCTGATGATATAGCGATCTGGATGAACTTTCGTTGAAAAGGAAGACTTCCTTAAGAGAATTAAACTACATTAAAAAGGTATATCAACGCGAAATTGATCATATTTCCACGTATTTGGCGGATAACGGTCTAGAAATATCCAGTGAAAAGACTCACATGATGCTTTTTAATAATGGTCTTAGTCCTAAAGAGTTACCGTTGTTTAAAATTGATAATGAGGCACTGAAATATGCTACTCAGGTGAAATTTCTGGGAGTACACTTGACTTCTAGTTTACAGTGGAAAGAGCATATTGATGCCTTGTTATATATATAACTATGAAAAGCTGTAATTTAATAAAAATTATTAGTAAACAGTCTTGGGGACAGGACACTAAAACGTTGTTACATCTTGTAACAGCTTTAGTAAGATCGAAGTTGGCTTATGGCCAAGAGGTGTATTTTTCAGCTCCAAAATGCTATTTGAAAAAACTTAAAAGCTTAGATAATAAAGCATTTAAATGTGCTCTTGGGGTTACCGGTATATGCAAAAACGCAAGAAATATATAAAACAGCCGGTATCCTTCCTTTGGAAGATTGGAGGAAGTTATCAGCTGCTAAATATATAATTAGAGCAAATGCAGTAGCTAATTATGCTGATACGGAACTTAAAATTCGGTCTGATATTCATTTCCCCAAGACAGCAAGAACAATAAAGACACAAGAAACAATATCCACTTACACAAATGAGCTTTTCGAAATTTCCCGCGTAGTACCTAACAAAGTTTCACATAAGATGATAGGTTGTCCTCTACCTTCCTGGGAATTGTCCAAAGCAACTTTTGATATCAATTATACTGATAACGACTTGAGAAAAGATATTAATCCACACTTGTTAGTAATTGACGTTCTGTCACATCTACATACAACATATTTAAATTCTTTGAAAATATTTACTGATGGCTCTGTTCTTGATGATGGTGCTGCAGGCGCTGGCTTTCTAATTCCAAAATTTAAAGTAGAAAGGGCTTACTCTGTAGGACTGGGGCATTCAATCTTCACTTCTGAATTAGTTGCCATCCTGATGGCACTGAGATATATAGTAGATCAACCCATAACTTTGTTTAGTATCCTATTATGTGTAGATTCGAAATCTGCATTACAATCCCTAAAATGTTGCGAATGTAAAGTAAATAGTACGTTATTATTTGAGATAAACTTTCTAATTCATTGTTTAATAACAAATAATACACAAGTTACTTTTTGTTGGATCCCATCACGCTGTGGTATCATACATAATGATCGGGTGGACAGAATAGCTAAAAGTGCAGCATTGAATAGGGCTTGCAGTACTAAACTTGAATTACCGCTCTCTGAACATGAAATGAATGATAAATTAGAAAACACAGTAAAAGCTCAACGTGATCTTCGTCCCTTCATCGTAAATTACCAGGGTTTTACGAGATTAGAGATAACTTTAGCTTACAGATTATCTCTCAACTCATTTCGAACAATGTATCTGTAATGATTATATAACAGTTAAACACCTTTTGTGTTGTCAGCAAATGCTACCTTATTTCCCTGCATCATTTACACATTTAAGACAGGAACATACTGATTTCACTTTGTATTTACACATGGCTAGGCATTTACTGCACAGTCCCATAGGTCGTTTTCTTTGATTCAGCCCGATTGTTTTATACTTGTAAGTCCCACCTACTTCTTTTTCTTTCTTTTTTTTTTTTTTTATTTCTCTAAAAACACTTATGTGAATAGACGTTAAAAGAAATAACGAACGAACACACACACACACACACACAAACACACGCATGCTCACACACACACACACACACACACACACACACACACACACACACACACACACACACACACACACACTCACACACACACACATGCAAACACACACGCATGTTCACACACATTATAGCTGTGTCTAGCCACACGGCTATCAACTGACAAAACCGTGTGTGGCCGTCTGTCCGTGGATAGTATGAACTAGTGTAAAAACAGCCAGGTTTGAAGATGGGTGAACAGCACATTCCCAGGAACTTCTGACAACTTATTTTTAATGATGTGGCATTCTACCATTGTCCTCCAGTGTACGTCAACTTTCATTTCAACGAAAGCTTCTGAAAGTTCACAGTAACTTTGTGAAGTACATTTAGATTTGTTGTAATATTTTTGTGGTGAAAATGGATTGTTTGAATAGTTTGACCTTCTTGCTGTTTGTTTGTTTGTTGTTTGATTGTTGTTGTTTGTTTGTTCGTTGGTTAGTTGGTTGTTTTTTGTTTTGTTTTGTTTTTGTTTGTTTGTTTTTTGCTCTAAAATCAAGTGTCAATCTTGATAGCACGTCGCAGACACCACAAACAGCTTAAATGCAACAGAGGTTACGGTCGGAGATCGGGTTATTGGAGTTCATGTATTTAAAGCCATGGGCAACTACTGATACACTGTGTGTCTCAGAAAGCATGACTGACATCACTGTCGTTATAATTACGTGTGAGGTTTATACACATATATGTACACTTCTGGTTCCCTTCTTCCAGCCAAAACTCAGACAGGATGCTCAGCCAGAAAATGTGGATATCGCCATAAAACTTTGAGGAAACGTACGAGTAAGGCAAATCTTGTGGTATCCCCAACATCATGGACATAGAACATAGACTATACATATCTGTGCCTGGGACGACCGATTTGACGCACAGTAAAGCTGGATCGTATATCAGGAAATGTTGAAGAAACGCGACACTTCACATTTTGTTCTTTGTCTCCATGATACACAATGAGATTTGTTATGCAGCGTGTGACATCTACAGATAAAATTATGTGTCTTATATTAACACTCATATTAGTACATAAGACTGTTCTCTCTCTCTCTCTCTCTCTCTCTCTCTCTCTCTCTCCACCACACACACACACACACACACACACACACACACACACACACACACACACACACACACACATCCATGTATCCTCCAACACAAATGTGTTCCCAGCCTGACTTGTTTATTATATGCACTCCAGCTCCACTTCAGCCCAACTACAGAAAAACAGACAAACAAACGGACAGACAGATAGAAAGAAAGATAGACAGACGGACGTACAGACAGACCAGAAGAAAAGAAAAGAAAACAAAGAAGAAAAAGAAGAGAATAACACTCGACCTAGAAAAATCACAAATATCCTTAGAAATTTTCTAAATTTCGATCTTCTGAAGCCAGAAGTGTGTCATACTCATTGTCCTTTTTTGTGTTTTGTTTTTTGTTTTGTTTTTCGACCTGCCTGTTTCAGCTGGACGTGGGCCACGATTTGTTAAAATAACTTTTCCTGCTGTGGGATTTTTAACGTGCTCAGTCCATGATGCACACGGGACTTGGGTTTATCGTCCCATCCGAAAGACTAGCACCAAGAGAAAACTACTCAAGTTCTAGTGCAAAGGGGAGAAAAATCCGCGTCCGACTGGGGATTTAGTCCAGGTTTCTTGGATCCAATGGGGGTGCTTTATCCGTCAGGCCACTCTCTCCGTCATGACTCAAAACTAATTTGTTTCCATTGACATTTATACGTTCACCAACACTGTTGTTGTCAAGGTCCTCTGATTCGTTCAAACTGCTCCAACAGCTGACACAGCTGAGAAATCTATGATGGCCAATATTGTTCACAGAGAGAGAGAGAGAGAGAGAGAGAGAGAGAGAATTTTTAAATACTTCTTGAACGAATCAATGTCTGGGGTGGTGTCAGTTACATTTATGAATATTGAATTCTGCATGATACATAATAAACTCTGACGTGTTATCAGATCTAAATTTTGTGTCACATCCGTACAGTGCGACTGTTTCTGTAAACGTTATAAATGTAGCATCACTACAAACATTATTAAAAAGAAAAAAAAAACTGGAGTTGTTGCCAGAAATCTTGCACCTGTCCACCTCTCCAAGACGTATGTTGCGTTTTAATTTTCCAATCGTTCTGGTGGTGGTCAGTGTGTCATAAGTCCCACCCTCAACCAACTCCACACCACTTCAAGACCTTGCCTGCCGCAGGGCCAGGTCAGGAGTTTTGCACAGGATCAAGGAGTCCGCCAGATTTTGGGGCGCAGATGGAACTGTCCAAGTGTGCTACATCCATTTTGAACGAACTTTTAACACTTTGACTCCCTCACCCTCAACTGCAAAAACTTAATCTGTTGAATAGGGTCAGGGAGTCAAAGGGTTATGTTTTTGCTTTGCTGGCATGGTTGACTGCAGGGTGCTGGTGGACAGGGTGCGGGAGTCAAAGGGTTAACTCCAAAGAACGATCGAGTGACAACCATTTGTGCCCTTGCTTAGTGCAGTTCAGGGCGAGGACAATAAATACACGGCGCGGTGGATCTGTTCAGGCTTGACAGTAAGAAAACTGACATTTTGAACTCTGGGCTGAGGCCGATCGGCGAGATGGGAGGAGAGAGAGAAAGGTGGACAGGGTACGGAGCGGGACGACACAGCCGGCGGGGAAGGGAAATACGTGAAGTTTAGCCCATTGATGTGTTAATCACCCCCTCTCTCTCTCTCTCTCCTCCTCTCTCTATCCCTCTCCCCTCTCTCCCCCCTCTTCCCCCTCTCTCTCTTTGTGTGTGTGTCTGTTGTCTGCCCGCCTGCCTGCCAGCCTGTCTGCTTGTCTCTGTCTCTTTGTCTCTCACCGTCTCTCTCTGTCTCTGTCTCTCTCTGTTTCTCTGTCTGTCTGTCTCTCTCTGTGTCAGTCTATCTGCCTGCCTATCGGCCTGCTTGTTGGCATGTCTGTCTGTCTTTATGTTTCTGTCTGTCTGTCTGCCTCTCGCTCTCTCTCTCTCTCTCTCTCTCTCTCTCTCTCTCTCTCGGTCGGAATGTCTCGATCGTACATCTCTCTCTCTCTCTCTCTCTCTCTCTCTCTCTCTCTCTCTCTCTCTCTCTCTGTGAGTGTGTATGTGCGTGTGTGTGTGTGTGTGTGTGTTGCGTTCGTGCGCGCGAGCGTTTATATATCTGTGTGTGTGTGTGTGTGTGTGTGTGTGTGTGTGTGTGTGTGTGTGTGTGTGTGTGCGTGTGTGTATGCGTGTGTGTGTGCGTGTGTGTGTGAGTGATTGTGTGTGAGTGCATGTGTGTATGTGCGTGCATGTGTGTGTTTTGTGCCTGTACACGCGATCGTATATATGATGGTGTTTTCGTGCTGAAGCACGACCAATCTACATGTACTCTGAAAAGGAACATGTAACTAATGAGAAGAGAAATGTGAGACTGTTTTTACCCTGACTACTGACACTAATCACACGGCGGGGACAGGGTGTGGTGGTAGTAGAAATGAAATAGTCATATGTATAGATGATGGCTTGGCCATTTGATGACACGTATATATTTTGTTGTTGTTGTTGTTGTTGTTAACAGTCAAAGTCGTTGCACTTGTATAGCACGAACATAACATGCTCGGTGCACTTCACATAGCAATGGATCATTATTCCGTTTTACATAATAATAAAAAGAAATCTAAAAACAAATGGAGGGGCGTAACAGATACTGTGACGTGTGTTGATAGTAAACAGCGTGCGGATAACAGCACGGCATGATATTCGTTTAAATAACTGATTGCTGTTCATTGTGATATGTATATATACTGTAGTCAGTTGAGAATCAGACAGCGAGGAGTAAAGACGAAGAAGCATTGCCCTGTCTTCCGAGTTGGCTGTAGAAAGAACGAAACATGGTGTCAGAATCGTGATTACGAACTCCAACAAAAATCCAGAATATTGAAGACTAAAGTGCAACCATGGAAGATGAACAAGAAGAGAGAAGAGCCAGTCGACGACATGCCAAGATTCCCTTGCCTCCTAAACTTGATGTGAATGGAGGAAACCTGCAGAGCAGCTGGAGGAAATTCAAGAGGCTTTGGGACAGCTATGAAATTGTGACAACACAGACAGAAGAAGACTCAACATACAGAACAGCAGTTTTTCTTTCTTGCATCGGGCTGGATGCTATGGACATCTATGAAGGATTGGCATTTGCTAATGAAGCTGAAAGAAATGACATTGACACCGTTCTGCAGAAATTCGAAGAATACTGTGTGGGTTCAACCAATGAAACTTACGAAGCATTCAGATTCAACTGCAGACATCAAGCAGCAGGAGAATCTATTGAACAGTTTATAGCAGAACTGCGGAGACTGATCAAGACCTGTAACTATGGTACACTGGAAGACAGACTGTTGAGAGATCAAATCGTACTGGGTGTACATGACGAGACTCTGCGATCAAAATTATTGGAAGTGCGACAGCTGACATTGACTGCATGTATTGATATGTGCAGAGCGCATGAATCAAGTCAACATCAAACCGGCCAAATGATGAGAAAAACGCAGGACACGCAGGAAGTCCAAGCTTTCAAAGAAAAGAAGACAGCAAAGCAGTATAGCAAAGGAAACAAACCAGAGTACAGGGAGAAATGCGGATATTGTGGTGGAAAGCACCCAAGAGCAAAAGAGAAATGTCCAGCATTTGGAAGAAAATGCAAAGCTTGTGGAGGAAATAATCACTTTGCTTCATGCTGCAGAACACCCAAGAAAACTCAAAAGAAAACAAGAGTTCAGCACTTCGAAGAAGAAGAGACTGACACTGAAAGCGATAATGAAATCCTCGGGATCGAAGACAAAACCAGAAAAAAGGAGAGAAACATACGAGCAAAAATGCTGATAAATGAGATGCCGGTAACATTTCTTCTTGACACAGGTGCAACAACAAACGTGATGTCTGAGAGCCTGTACAGAGAAGTCACAGGAGATGAAAGAAAGTCTGACCTGCAAGAGACGAAGAAGAAGCTGGTGATGTTCAACGGAACAGAAATGAAGCCTGTGGGGGAGATAATGCTGCGAGTGAAAAACCCCAAGAACAGAAGGAAATACAAAGTCAACTTCGCGATCACCAAAACGAACTGTAAGCCAGTACTGGGACTGAAAGCTGTACAGCACATGCAATTGTTGACGATCAATGAAGAGAACATTGCAACGATAGCGGCGAATCAGAAAGAGGAGGAAAATGCAAAAGATATGCTCACAAGATACAACGATGTCTTTGAAGGAGAAGGAAAACTAGAAGGGAAATTACACCTAGAAACAGACCCCAGTATTGCTCAAGTGAAGATGCCTTGCAGAAAGTGGCCGATAGCAGTGCAAGAGAAAGTGAAGGACGAGCTGAAGAGGTTGAAAAAACTGGACGTGGTCACTAAAGCAGACACGCCAACGGAGTGGATAAGCAGTTTGGTCATAGCAACAAAGAGCAATGGGAAAGTCAGACTGTGCATCGACCCTAAGCCACTGAACAAAGCCCTCAGGAGAAACGAGTACCCCATGCCAACCATTGATGACGTACTGCCTCTCCTCAAAGATGCAAAATACTTCACACACCTGGACGCGAAAAACAGGTTTTGGCACGTTGAACTGGACGAAGACAGCAGCTACCTGACAACATTTGAGACGCCTTTTGGCAAATACCGATGGAAACGAATGCCCTTTGGTATTTCACCTGCCCCAGAAGAATTCCAGAAGAGGATTAACATCGCTCTGGCAGGACTGCCAGGCGTGGTGGCGGTTCATGATGACATCTTTGTTTTTGGCAGAGGACCAACCGACAAAGCAGGAGCACAAGTTCATGATACCAACCTGAACCGTTTGCTACAACGATGCCGAGAATGTGGAATCAAACTCAACAAGGAGAAGGTTGAGATGAAACGAACAGAGATATCATATTTGGGACACATCTTCTCAAGAGAAGGCTTGAAAGCCGACCCAAAGAAATTGGACACTGTCCAACAACTCCCAGTGTCAGAAGACAAAGCAGCTGTGCAGAGACTACTCGGTGTAGTCGGATATCTTCAGAAATTTGCACCAAACCTGTCTGAGGCAGCAGCACCACTCAGAGAACTGGTAAAAAAAGACGTCCACTTCAGATGGGATGAAGACGTCCACGGAGAAGCCCTGAAGAAAGTGAAGAAGATACTCTCTGAGCCACCGGTACTTCGCTACTTTGACTCTTCAGGAAAGCGTACAACCACCCTTCAGTGTGATGCTTGACAGTTTGGACTTGGAGCTTGTCTCATGCAGGATGGTCAACCGATTCAGTACGCATCACGAGCCTTGACCGAGACAGAAAAAAGCTATGCTCAAATAGAAAAGGAGATGCTGGCAATACTCTTCGGTCTGGAAAGGTTTGAGAGATACGTCTATGGAAGAGATATCCTGGTGGAGACCGACCACAAACCACTAGAGACCATTCACAAGAAGAGCCTGCTCTCAGCACCTAAGAGGATTCAGAGGATGCTACTCAGAACTCAGAAGTTCAGGTACACGGTAGTGTACAAGCGTGGATCTGAGATGCACTGGCTGACACCCTCAGCAGAGCAGTCTGTGGAAAAGCGGAACAGCAAGTCACCCACAAGGAAGCCGTTTTCCTCACAGACCTGGAGAAAACAGACTCATTGCAAGAACTGGCCATCAGCCAAGAGAGACTGAACAGTCTGCAGCAAGCAACTCAGGAAGATGCAACCATGAAAACCCTGAAAGCTGTCATTCTACAAGGCTGGCCAGAGGAGAAACAACAACTTTCAATACAGTTACAAGAATACTTTCCTTTCAGGAGGAACTGTCAGTCCACAACGGACTTGTTTTCAAAAGCCACAGAGTAATTGTACCTGAAAGCGAAAGAGCAGACATCCTTGAGAAACTTCATGCAAGCCACTCAGGAATTCAGAGCTGCATAAGAAGAGCACGTGAGGTAGTCTACTGGCCCAGGATGAACATGGACATTGAAGATTTTGTCAAAACATGCAGCGCATGTAACACATACCAACGTGGTCAGCAGAAGGAACCACTTATCAGTACAGAGATCCCTGATCTGCCCTGGCAACACATCGCTTGTGACATCTTCGAACATAATGGCAATGAATACCTGGTCACGGTCGATCACTACTCTGATTTCTTTGAGATTGATCGGTTACAAACAAGAGAATCCAAAGAGATCTCATCTGTCTGAAGAGACACTTGGCAAGACACGGAATACCAGAACGCCTGACAACAGACTATGGAACTCAATTCACGTCAAACCAGTTTGGAAAGTTCAGAAAAACATATGGGTTTGAACACGTAACAAGCTCACCACACTACCCTCAGTCCAATGGAAAAGCAGAGAGCGCGGTGAAGGCTGCAAAGACGTGCATGAAGAAAGTACAACACAACAATCAAGATCCCTTCCTCGCTTTACTTGAGCTGAGAAACATCCCGACAGAGACTTTAAACAGTTCGCCTGCTCAGAGACTGTTCGGCAGAAGAACACGAACACAAGTGCCGACGTCAAAGACATTACTCCAACCTACAGTTGTACCAATCAAGAAAGAACTTGAGAAAAGGAAACTGAAGCAAGCGCACTACTACAACAGAAGCGCAGTAGAGCTGACAGAACTGAGTCCGGGACAGATTGTGAAATTCCAACCTCCAGGATCCAAAAAGTGGATCAGCGCCAAAGTAGACCAACAGGTGAACATCCGGTCATACAACATTCGCACAGAGGACGGACGTCAGTACAGAAGGAATCGTCGTCAGCTACGAGACACAACAGAAACGGAGCTTCAGCAGACAATCAACCCTCAAGACTGGTCCAGAGAAGGATGATTTCTGGAAGACATCAGGAAAGCGACACATCAGGCAAGCAACAGCAAATCATCATTCCATCAAAACAGATGCTGGAAAATAACAAGAAAACCGGAACTGGAACAGATTTCAGGACGCCAGCATCGTCTGTCCGTGAGAACTCATCTGATCAGTCACCAGTCATCAAAATGTCTGAGACAACCAGCATCAAGGAACCAGATGAAGTTATCAAACAAACAAGGACAGGACAACCCGAACCAGTTAGTTCTCCTTACAGAACAAGATCTGGAAGACAAAGCAAAAGGCCAGATTTCCTGAAATATGAATGAAACTGAAGACAGTACCACAATCAGATAAACTGAAAGCATTGTGAAATATGGACATGATGATGATGGATAGCATAATGATCAGAGATAAAATGAGGTGAATGAATGATTGGGCCCTGTGTGAGAAAGAATGAGTGTTTGTTAAGTTAATGTTGTGATAAAGGTAGGAAACACATTTATTTCGTATGGACTGAAAGATAGGAAAAATGATTTATTGATTTTGTTTCCTTAATTAAAGAAAGGGAGATGTGACGTGTGTTGATAGTAAACAGCGTGCGGATAACAGCACGGCATGATATTCGTTTAAATAACTGATTGCTGTTCACTGTGATATGTATATATACTGTAGTCAGTTGAGAATCAGACAGCGAGGAGTAAAGACGAAGAAGCATTGCCCTGTCTTCCGAGTTGGCTGTAGAAAGAACGAAACAGATACATACCTTCATTCAGCATGAATACAATCAGTACATCAAAGCTTATAACATGAATTAACAGTTTGATAAATACAAGTCTTTATTACATACACAAACTCTCTCCCTCCCTCCCTCTCTCTCTCTCTCACGCGGGCGCGCGCGCGCGCACACACACATGCACACACACATACGTACACACACACGCACGCGCGCGCGCACACACACACACACACACACACATTATCCAAAGTAATAAAAAAAAAGTTACAAGCACCAATTTCTTCAGTTGTGTTGTTGCTATTGTTGTTAATGTTGTTGTTAATGTTGTTGTCACTGCTGTTATTGTTGTTGTTGCTATTGCTGATATTATTCATGTGAATGTTTTTGCTGTTGTTGTTAATGTTGCCATTGTTGTTGCTGCTGTTGCTCTTGTTGATACGGTTGAAGCACTGAAGCAAAGGAAAATCATAGTATCTATGCTTCAGAAATATGGGATGTGCGGCAGACTGCCAGCAACAGTTCAAAAGAGTCACACATTCACATTTGAAAATGTCCTCTTGGGTTTGTCTCTGTGTAGGCCATATCTGATGAATTATAGGGAATATAGACGATATCCCTTATACATAACATTTATCGATGTGAAATACCCATTCAACCTGAAAAAAGGAGAGAGAAAAAAAAAAAAAAAAAAGAACACATGCGCGCAGACGCAAACACAACTGTCTACTTTATATATAAATCCAATTTGTTAATCTTGGCACACTTGAACAGACCTGGAAGGATTGGGGTTGGGGACGGGAAGTAGGAACAAGGTAGGCAAGCCGTTCTAACATAATGAAACTGTTCTAACACAGTCAAACCGTTCTAACACAGCCAAACCGTTCTGACATAGTCAAACCGTTCTAACACAGCGCCAAACCGTTCTGACATAGTCAAACCGTTCTAACACAGCGCCAAACCGTTCTAACACAGTGAAACTGTTCTAACACAGTCAAACCGTTCTAACACAGCCAAACCGTTCTGACATAGTCAGACCGTTCTAACACAGCGCCAAACCGTTCTAACACAGTGAAACCGTTCTAACACAGTGAAACCGTTCTAACACAGTGAAACCGTTCTAACATAGTGAAACTGTTCTAACACAGTCAAACCGTTCTAACACAGCCAAACCGTTCTAACACAGTGAAACCGTTCTAAAACAGCCAAACCATTCTAACACAGTGAAACCGTTCTAACACAGCCAAACCGTTCTAACACAGCCAAACCTTCTAACACAGCCAAACCGTTCTAACACAGCCAAACCGTTCTAACACAGTGAAACCGTTCTAACACAGCCAAACCGTTCTAACACAGTGAAACCGTTCTAACACAGCCAAACCGTTCTAACACAGCCAAACTTTCTAACACAGCCAAACCGTTCTAACACAGCGCCAAACCGTTCTAACAGCGCCAAACCGTTTTAAACACAGCGCCAAACCGTTCTAAACAGTGAAACTGTTTTAACACAGCCAAACCGTTCTAACACAGTGAAACTGTTCTAACACAGCCAAACCGTTCTAACACAGTGAAACTGTTCTAACACAGCCAAACCGTTCTAACACAGCCAAACCGTTCTAACACAGCGCCAAACCGTTCTAACACAGCCAAACCGTTCTAACACAGCGCCAAACCGTTCTAACACAGCCAAACCGTTCTAACACAGCGCCAAACCGTTCTAACACAGCGCCAAACCGTTCTAACACAGCGCCAAACCGTTCTAACACAGCACCAAACCGTTCTAAACAGCGCCAAACCGTTCTAACACAGCCAAACCGTTCTAACACAGCCAAACCGTTCTAACACAGCACCAAACCGTTCTAACACAGCGCCAAACCGTTCTAACACAGCACCAAACCGTTCTAACACAGCCAAACCGTTCTAACACAGCACCAAACCGTTCTAACACAGCGCCAAACCGTTCTAACACAGCCAAACCGTGCTGACATAGTCAAACCGTTCTGACATAGTCAAACCGTTCTAACAGTCGAACCGTTCTAACATAGTCGAACCGTTTTAAACCTGATCAAACCGTTCTAACAGTCGAACCGTTCTAACACAGCCAAACCGTTCTAACATAGTCAAACCGTTCTAACAGTCAAACTGTTCTAACATAGTCAAACCGTTCTAACATAGTCAAACCGTTCTGACATAGTCAAACCGTTCTAACATAGTCAAACCGTTCTAACAGAGTCAAACCATTCTAACACGGTCAAATCTTTCTAATATGGTCAAACCGTTCTAACAATCTCCCAGTTTTTCAACAAAATTTATCCAGAAAACCCCGATTTTAACTTTTCAAGCTTACTTGAGGACAATGACAGATTGTTAAACAGTGAAAATATGATGGATATATTGACAGACGTTGTTGAGAAAGCGCTGTTCACACACACCTTCTTCAAACAGTTGATTTTAGGGCCTTCACTGGTTCGTATGACGTTGCCATTGGTACCATGACTTGCAGACTTTTCATGCATTCGCGACTCCTCAACTGTCCACGCCTTTGACCCAAACTGGGTATAAAGGGTCATCCTGAACCAGCTCAGAAATTTTTGCCCACACATTTTTGTCACAGCACTCCCTCTGACAAACACTATCTCCCATCAATATGAAACTATCTATCTCTTAAAAAAACAGAAAGAAAGAAAGAAAGAAAGAAAGAAAGAAAAAAAGAAAAAGAAAGAAAGAAAGAAAAAGAAAGAGAAAAGGAAAGAAAGAAAGAAAGAAAACGGATGAGTAAAGGACTGATATGAAACATCTGGTCGTTTGACTTTTAATTACAGAGACTGTCTTTTCTCTCTTTTCTTTCTGACTTTGCAAACAATACGACATTAGTCTTGCACAGCAACCAGAACACGCAGGAGAAAATATCCTGTCTCAACATCATTGAGCAATAGGTGGCCCTGCAGATCAGCCAGAAGACAACGAAGATGAATGACACTGAGCACCTCAAGTCCCTCGACATTCCACGTAGACGGAATGGCACTGTCAGACACAACGGAGAAGCAGGCAGCGAGATCAAGAGCCGTCTAAGCAAAACCAGAAACACCGTCAGAATACTGAACAATGTGTAGGGGTCACCCAGTACAGCACCAACACTAAGCGGTGTCCTTTCTGGTTCAGAATGTCGGAGGATGACAGACATTGTCCTTATCAAGCTATCAACCTTCCACGCAAGGGACCGCTAGAGAATCATTCCAATCACCAGCACCATCTCCAGCCAACAACTATTCGCCCGATGCCATCAAGAGAAGATGGACACTTACATCTAGAACAGGTGACGAGAACTGATGGACCGGGTAGGCCTACTTTAGAAAGCAGGATAACATTATCCCGGTTGCACTTCACTGGATACAAGGACAAATAGGCAAGACGGGAGGATACTAGAATGAAGACGCGATAGAAGAACACCCCAAAAACTACATGGCGACACTCTGTAGAAGAACTCAAGACTCGGAAACACAAGTACCATACAGACACTGGTCCACAACAATAAACACACACAGAGTACCACACAGACACTGGTCCACAACAGTAAACACACACAGAGTACCACACAGACACTGGTCCACAACAGTAAACACACACAGAGTACCACACAGACACTGGTCCACAACAGTAAACACACCCAGAGTACCACACAGACACTGGTCCACAACAGTAAACACACCCAGAGTACCACACAGACACTGGTCCACAACAGTAAACACACCCAGAGTACCACACAGACACTGGTCCACAACAGTAAACACACCCAGAGTACCATACAGACACTGGTCCACAACAGTAAACACACCCAGAGTACCACACAGACACTGGTCCACAACAGTAAACACACACAGAGTACCACACAGACACTGTCCACAACAGTAAACACACCCAGAGTACCATACAGACACTGGTCCACAACAGTAAACACACCCAGAGTACCATACAGACACTGGTCCACAACAGTAAACACACCCAGAGTACCACACAGACACTGGTCGAAAACAAGAAACACCCAGAGTGTGATTCTGGTCTGTGTGTTGTGTGTGAGTGTGCGTGTGTGTGTATGTGTAAGTGTTCATGTTTTCAGACAAAAACGAAAGCATGATATTGTAACTATCAATCATGACATATTGCGCCATCCACAATGGCTCAGCCAACCATGATAAAAACAATACATTGAAACATAAACTGGAATAAAACGTGACTGGATAAATAAACAAACAAACAAACAAACAGATAGATAGATAGATAGATAGATAGATAGATAGATAGATAGATAGATAGACAGGATAGATAGATAGATAGACAAACAGACAGACAGACAGATAGATAGATAGATAGATAGATAGACAGATAGATAGAAAGATAGATAGATAGATAGATAGATAGATAGATAATAAATGAAATCAAATAGAATTGAATAAAGTAAGTGACTAAATGAATGCATAACTAAATAAAAGAATGAAAGAATAGATAATTAAATGAATAAGTGAATTATGTATATATTATATTAACTCACAAAGACTGAGAATTCAACCTGCACTGGAAGCACCAACAACTGTTCTTAATTCATCATCTTCAAAATGAAACCAAACCAAAATAAAACACATCTACCAAAACATGTTCGCATGCGCTCGCGCACACATACACACCTACAAACACACGTACACGCACGCACACAGGTGCACAGACACACACACATACACACACACACACACACGCGTACGCACACACACACAAACACATACACACACACATACACAGAGACACACACACACACACAAATACACAGACACACAGACGGAGGCGGGGAGGACATTACGGCCTGTCCATTCCGGCCAGCAGGGAATCAGAAGACTGTACAAATCGAGCGTATTTTGGTCGTGACTGTCTGGCTTTTAAACAAGATTACTTATCGATCTACATCAAAGCTTTTCGCTCAGACTGAGACGACCAGCGACGTTAAGGACATAGACTGTAATCCTCAGTGTACCTCTTGACATACAGAACAACATGTTTTCATGGGCCATCCCCTGGGTCTAACCCTCCTTCACAGAACTTTTCCGTGGATTGTAAAAAAAAAAAAAAAAAAAAAAAAAAAAAAAAGAACATCTCTGTGAAGGACTATGAAAGGCTGTGGGGTCAACGTGGACAGTGCTTGCAGACTCAGAAAAGAAAATTCAGCTCTACCAGATCGAAAACCTGAGGAATAAGCTTCCTATATCCTACCTGGAACATAAAGCCAAGGTAGCAGTGAGAGAACACTGCATGGAAACAGGACAGCGAATCTGGGAAACAATGCCAACAATTTGGTGTCTGAAACGCACACTTCAAGACGAAAGGTTAGAAAAGTTGTGTAAATCATGGAGGGCCAGCCATCATTGCACAAAGGCATGGGATTTGAAGTTCTAGTCATACATCAACAGGTACCCATACCAAGCGATCATCACGCATCCACCCAAAACCGTACCAACCATACAGCCAGCCATTCAGCCCAACGAATATCTCGGAAGAGACTGAACGATGCCTGCCTAGCGATCCACCATTTCCGAGGGGTAACCCTTTTTTATCTGTTAAAACCAATAATTTGTGCAGAACTAGATCAACTTCGGTGGGTCCAAAGGAACCACTTATGACACCACTGAAATAATACCAGCTTGCTTAGCTTGGTCATGTCATTGCTATGAACGAAATATTGTCCAGGACCATCATCAGACTACATTCATTTGAGGTCTTGTGTCTCAGATATCTGTCTTCCTAGAACCTCTGTACCAGGCTCAGTCACATTCAGTCCCCCGTTGGGATGCCGGGGGCTCTTTCAGTATAAATAGTATCCCCACCTTCTGGACATTCTGTGCTGGAAATTTCCTCTTTTCTGTCACTCACTTTGTTTCTGCCTTGCTGCTTTGCTTTCTGTCGTCTCTTCCTGTCATTTTCTGCCTTGCTGATCTATTCACCTGTATGTGTTCTATAAAGTATTACATATATTCCATTAGGATTGATAATCGAGTACATGTATTGGATGCGTTTTTGGCTCTCAGGAAATGTGATGTGCAGACCCAATTTTAGATAATTTAGGCCAGTGTTTATATGAAGTTTAGTGTCCTAGTTATGTTTATATTTATGTTCACCTGTTTAAACCCCCTGGTGATAAATTGGTCAACGCCAGGGGCATGCCCTAAGATTACATGCGCGGATTCATTGCTACATGTACTTTTTTCCAGATTTTTTCCCCCAGAGTCATCGGGGTGTTGTATTCATTTTGCGATAGTTATGTATTATAGCCCTGACATGGCTCTGCGCAGTCCGCTGGGCTTTAAACAACAATCATAACAAAAAAGAAAACACATTCAACGCAATTGCAATCACGTTCATCGCCTGCGCGATCTCTCTCTCTCTCTCTCTCCTCTCTCTCTCCCCCCTCTCTCTCTTTCTCGCTCACTCTCTGTCTCTGTCTCACTCTGTCTCTCTCTTTGTCTCTGTCTCTCTCTGACTCTGCCTGTCTCTCTGTCTCTGTCTCTCTGTTTCTCTGCCTCTGCCTGTCTCTGTCTCTCTGTTTCTCTGCCTCTGTCTGTCTGTCTGTCTGTCTGTCTGTCTGTCTTCTCTCTCTCTCTCTGTCTCTCTGTAGAATTTCCTTTTCTCCCTGAAAACTCTGCTGAAACTAGTGTAACCTACCCACTTTCGACAACCACATTCACTTGCGTTCTTCGTCTGTATACTATGTACATATACAAAGCCCAATTTATCTCTCCCCGCCCTTTCCTCTCCCTATATCCATATCTGTATGTATATCTGTATCTAAGAAAAAAATAAAAAGTGATTGCTAAAGCTGCTTCCTTCACAAGGAGCCGGCTAGGAGTTCTGAAGAAATTTCTCAATTATAGTGACAGCCGTCAAAGTCGGTTGTAAAAATTCCTTTTCATTCAAGTCCCATCTGACTGCCTAAGCCCCACAAACAGACCCATACATATAAAGTCAAGAACTAAGAGCAGTCCTCGCTTAAATACAACCATCTATGGTGGTATACATATATGATACAGAGCACTTCATTGTGTGTAGACGGCATTTGCTTCGTAGACAGTAATGAAATCTAGGTTACATTAAAAACCACTGACCGAGCTTTGGAAATAAAAAAGTGTTTTTCAGTGATAAAGGTAAAGGTTGTACAATAACTAAAAGGTCGTAGAGGGAGGGAGTTAAAGGTTGTGCCCTAGCTAAAAGGTCGTAGAAGGAGGGAGTAAGGTAGTATAGATTCTAGAACCAGATTTATAAGGGCGCTGTTCCTGCACTCCTCTCTCTCTTGGTGCTTTTTCTTCCCCAACTCCGAAGAAGTGAAGTATTTTCCAAAACGAAACTCGTAGCTGTACGTTGTCTGGGTACACTTAATAATTTTCATTCACTTGTTTTGCTTTATCCGCCCCCCCCCCCCACCCCACCCCCCTAAAACATTTGTTTTATTTTTGTTATGAGGGTCGCTTTCTTTCCAATAAAAATTGAGAAGTTCACAAACACAGCATTAAACCACACAACACAAGGCTAAGCTGCGCTGCACAGAAGTAATGAGGCTACACGAATCTATGCGACAACACAACGCACTACATGTACAGTATCGAACACTGCCATCATCATCATCATCATCATCATCATCATCATCATCATCATCATCATGTGTCCTGCCACATGGTGTTGGAGATCATGGCCCTCCATACGAATCTACACCTTGTCGCTGCAAGTAAATCTCCACCCCTTGTCCTCAGCCACCCTGCAAACACTGCCCCATGATGAAAATTGCAACTGTGCATTACTTTTTTTTTTTTTCATATTTCCGGAAGGGTGTTCAATTTGTTCAATCTTCTCATTGTTACCGCCGTTTTGCTTTGCCATTTCTGTTCTTGTGTTTGTACATATCTCTTGTCAAAAACTTATCAAACACAAGTTTAAAAATAAAACACTAGACGACAGAGAGAGAGACAGACAGACAGAAACAGAGACACAGAGAGGGGATATACATATATACATATATATATACACAGACAGAGAGAGATTCAAAGCATTTCATCCTTCAAACTTTTGTTGGGGCATGAAGGTTAACAAAACCATCATGAACTATGACTGAACGATGTATATGGTACACACATTGCAAAAGGTCATATAATCACTACACCACACCTTATGCACAAATACACACAGAGACACACAGACACAGACACACGCTGCGTGGCATATATCGTGTGACAAGATTAGACAAACCTTATAATGCATAAATCATAAAATGCTTTCATGGGGCCAACAAAGCAATTTCCAAACAGACATGTGTGGTTTCTGTATCAACTACTAACCTCAAACCAGAAAGTAGGCCATGCCGCCTAGAACTGTATGTATGGCACTAATAGAGATCTATATTTATCGCCTGCTTATATTATATGATATGATATGATATTATATGATATGATATTATATGATATTATATGATATGATATGATATATGATATGATATGATATGATATGATATGATATGATATGATATGATATATATGATATTATATATATATATATTATATATATATATATTATATTATATTATATTATATTATATTATATTATATTATATTATATTATATTATATTATATTATATTATATTATATTATATTATATTATATTATATTGAGATTTGCGTTGACAATGTATCGTTGCTGTATGCAAACAACGGCAAAACTATTTGGCCTACACATCAGAATGTGTGTGTGCGTGTGTGTGTGTGTGCGCGCGCGCGCGCGTGTGTTGTGTGTGTGTGTGTATCGATGGGTGGGCATGCATTCGCCTAATGTTGAATCCATAGACAGAAACAGAAAACTATCCATGCCTATGGTAGTGTCCCAGCTGCAAAGATATGAACAAACACGATCTAATATATGGACGATTATGACCAAAAAAATCTTTTTCTCAGTACTCGTACTCAATTTTTTAAAAACTGTTTTGGGATTTTAACGCTCCAACAGGATCGTACCCAGAGCTGATCATGTTGTAAGTTGGTTGTAACACCAGGGACCACATCCAGCTGACGGATGTGATACTGGGGCGTTGAGGTTCTTGACTTACACCGCAGGTGTCTGTATCTGTCGGGCCTGGGTAACACCAGGATATATTACGAAAGTTCAGCCCTGTCATTCCTTTGAATCCGAAATACAACTCCATAGTATCATCATCATCGTAGCGCTCCCCTGTAAGTCAGCATTCATAGTGATGGGTCTACCTTTAGGCTTCCTTTTTTTCTTCTACAGTGGCACTATTCTCCCACATCTTGACTATAACTACAACGTATTAATACCACCCGACCAGTGCCACAGGTGACCCAGTTTCAAGAAAATTGAAATAGGTCGTCATGTCTTATATCATCGAGTTTGAGAAACATACAACTGTGAGCAGCAGCAGGTGGTGGTCTTTGTGACTAAACACCCAAGTTACAGGCACATATAACCGTCATGCTTCAGCAGTCAGGCCAGCTTAGAAGTCGTTGTGATCTGTGAATTACAGTGACTCTAAAGAGATAGGTCTGCTTTATGGTACTGGGACTATGCTTAAATAAACGTAGTGGGTAGGTTTGGGTGGGGGTGTATGCGCAACCGGATATGTGTGTGTATATGCATGTCCGTGCGCGCGTGCGTGTGTACGTGTGTGTGTGTGTGTGTGTGTGTGTGCGCGCGAGCCTTCTGGAAGCTTGTTGATAGGTTACGGTAATGAAAAGTTTAAACCGATGACCCCAAGAACGCTCGAGATAATTAACCTCTCTCTCTCTCTCTCTCTCTCTCTCTCTCTCTCTCTCTCTCTCTCTTCTCTCTCTCTCTCTCTCTCTCTCTCTCTCTCTCTCTCTTCTTCTTTCTTTCTCTCCCTCCCTCTCTTCAATACTCCATTTCTAAAGGAGAGAGAGAGAGAACTTGAAAACATCATACATCAAAACACTTTATTACTCAAAGACAGTAGCATTGGGTTCCACTGCACCTGCCTCACAGCTAATCCTTGAGAGACAATACAATACACAATACAATACAATACAATACAAATACTTTATTTGTATAGCGCAAAATCTTGATAAAATCAAATCTAAGTGCTAAAGCAGACACACACGCACGCACGCACCACACACACACACACACACACACGCGCGCGCGCGCGCGCGCGCACACAGCACACGCACACGCACACGCACACGCACACGCACACGCACACGCACACGCACACGCACACGCACACGCACACGCACACGGCTAAAATGGGGAGAAAGAATAAAAGCAATGGAAAATTATAGAGAGGATATTATATACAATTATATATTACAATGTGATTCCCCTCCGAGTGGGGACAGGCTGCAGAGGGATTGAGTGAGGTCAGGATTTTATGCAGAGGAGAAAAGGTGAGTTTTGAGAGCGGACTTGAAGGAGACAAAAGTAGGTTGGTGACGGACTGAGAGAGGAAGTTTGTTCCAGGAGAGTGGACCAGAAACAGAGAAGGCTCGTGGACCATAGGTATTGAGCTTAGTGCGTGGAAAGCGAAAAGTCAGAGGATCGGAGGCAGAGCGGAGGGTACGTGAGGGAAGATAGATCTCAAGTAGGCTTGACAGGTAATCGGGGGCTGCGTTATTGAGGCTTTTGTAGCACATGGTGTCTAGTTTGTACTGTATGCGCTTTGATACAGGGAGCCAGTGAAGTTGTGCCAGGAGAGGAGATATGTGGTCAGCTTTTTTCTTTTTGAGTACAAGGCGTGCAGCATTGTTTTGAATGCGCTGCAGGATGTGAATGGTGGAGGCAGGAAGACCAGACAGGAGTGAATTGCAATAGTCAATGCGAGACATTATGAAGGAGAGAACGAGTTTTGCAGTTGTTTCGACAGAGAGATACTTCCTGATCAGGCTTATACAAACCAAACAAACAGACAAGCACAATAAAGAGAAGAATGAGAGAGAGAGAGAAGAAGAAGAAGAAGAAGAAAAAGAAGAAGAAGAAGAAATAATAAATCAGTTTGACACATCGCTTTATGTGGGGGTGGTGTGGTTGTGTTATGGATTCAATGCTGGCGAGCTTAATAAAAAAAATTTAAAAAGCTACCGATCAAAGGTAAAACTACAGTGATCAAATGGCTATGTTAGGTCACTTTCTCGCAGCACGTGATCGTGCACTTTTTTTTATATTTAAAATTTTTTTTTTTTAAGTGGTTTGGCTATCTCTGTTGGTAGCTAGATAAAGCCGTGGACTCAATCACAGATCTGATAACGAGTTCAGTTCCAGTGTGGAACATGAAAACTGGCCTGTTCGCTACCCATCTTAATGATCCAATTATTGAACCTGATGGTGTCAGCTTAGTGTTTTAAAGACTCTGTCCTTCTCCTCCCCCCCCCCCCCCCCGTCTCTCTTTCCCTCCACTGCCCATTCTGAGCACATAGTTTTGCACAGGCTCAAAGAGTTTGCAAGACAATTACTGGCTGATTTGGATAGAGTGCATATGCATTTCTCTGAACAAATTGCGAACTCTGTCGTGTACTTAATCACTGAATGTACATACTGATCGCAATCGATGTTCCTGTCCCACTGTTTAACCCCTCTTTTATCTACAAGCAAACAAACACGTAAAAGCTAGAAACACAAAAACTAGGATGGGTGCATGTCCGTGTTGACCCGAGAATGCCGGGTCCCATAAATAGACCTACTTGTTATGGTGGAGCACAGAGTTTGCCGGACTCGGTAGCTCAGATGTTGGGCTTTGGGTTTACATGCCAATGGTAGTGAATTTGAATCCGGGATTCACGACTTCTTACTGCCCATCTGAACGTATTGTCGTTCCTCCTCCCCCCCCCCCCCCCCCTCCCTACCACCGCCACCTTCCTGGGATGGTTCAGCCCGTTATAACCTGTGGGTGCTGACGTAAAATCTGTATCAATCAATTTACAGTCTTTTGGGATAAGACAGAGAGAGAGAGAGAGAGAAAGGGGATGGAGGGGGGGGGGGAGAAAGACTGCCGGAAACAAAACAAAACAAACAAAACCCAAAAAAGCCTCAACATGCATCAGTTACATTTTCTGCCTATACCAGACCATCACAAAATTGGGCTAGTCAGTCATGGGGTCTATTCAAGTACTGATCGAAGCCGAAGCCTGTAAAGCTGCCACTTTGGGGACCACTGAGTGCAGTAACAAAATTAACGTCTGCAAAATCGTTGATCCGAGATAGAGTGCATGCGGCGACAAGAGAAGTAAGTCTGACATCAAGTGCGTGTGATTTATCGTTCTTATGTTTTACGTATTCGTTAACGAAAATACCGTTGGTAAGACAGCAAGAGAGAGAGAGAGAGAGAGAAGAGAGACAGACAGACAGACAGAGACAGAGACAGAGAGACAGAGACAGAGACAGAGAGACAGAGAGAGAGAGAGAGCTGAGTAGATTTGCCATGCCAAGCCAAGAATTTTTCATTTTTCTGTTTCTGTCCATGAGTAAAAACAATGGAAAAGACCATTTATAGGCCATTTTATGAGGAAGGAGGATTTGGAGCACCTGGTCACAACGGGAAAGCTGGAGGTAAAGAGAACACCAGGTAGACCCAGGGAGAAAATGCTGGACGGACTTGCAGAGTGGCTGGGGACGAGGAGGGTGGGGGAGATGCTAGGGGCAACGAGAGATAGAGACAGATGGAAGTCCATGATCGCCAACGCCATGCGGCAGGGCACCTGATGATAATGAAGATGAAGCCAATAATCTAAAAAAAAACCAACGCTTTCTACATAAAAGAAAAAATTCAAGAGTGTGTGTACGTGCGCACACACACACACACACACACACACACACACACACACACACACACACACACAATTATACATATAACATACATACCGTGGACTTGAGATCTGGTGTATTGAATTCAACACCCAGTCTTAGTGTGACATGAAAACTAATGTGTTCCCCGCCCATCTTAATGCTGGTGGTGTTGTCATCTTAATATCTCTTATGGCGCTAACCCTCTCCCCCCCCCCCCCCCCATCTCTCTCCTTGTCCCCATTTCAAGATCTTGCCAGCTCGTAAGTTTTTTCGCAGGCTCAATGAATCTGCCATATGATTGTTGGCAGATTTGAATGGAGTAAATATGGAACAGTGAAAGTGCGGCGAATCCCGCTCGAACAAACTCCAAGTTCCAAACTGGGACTACCCCCCCCCCCTTTTTTGTTGTTGTTTGTTTTTGTTTTTTGTTTTTTGTTTTTGTTTGTCTGTTACGTTCAGAGTTTTCTCAAATACGTGTATGCATGTTGTTTTGCGACCACTGTGCATGTGTTGTGTTGCTGTACAGTCTGCGGATGCGTTGGAAATGCATGCCGGGTGTTTTCATGTTCCCATCAACCACCAGGCACTGCCAGGATCCTTAACGTGCAAGTTTAATGTTTTGTTTGCGTATACACGAACAAAAAAGGAATTTAGTCACTAACAGGTCTGCACCTGGAAAAAGGAAAAAAATATCCACCCTTTACCCACCAGGCGGGAAGTGCCCAGGCAAGATCGAACACCGACCTTCCGAAAGAAAGTTTGACTGAACTACCGCGCCCACATCTGCCAGGTATTCCTTTACCCATGTCAATCCTCAATTCAAATAAGTGACTTTATACACCGCTGATCTGCTTAATAATAACAATGCATTCCTTCCACTGACTACAGCGTACATTGTGAACCGCACCTTCACTCAGTAATGGGGAATTCTCAACTGTCAGATGTGTAAAGTAGCCTACGTTTGCACATTAACAGGCCTGTGCCGTCGCCACATGTAAGACCCATATATTGCTGGTAGCAGCAGAAGACGGCTTAATTTACTCGTGTCACACTGGGTTCACCCCAAAACAAGGTGTGCCTCTACATACGTGACGACATCCCGGACACATGCAACCAACTCTCAAGTCGGGTGGTAATTTCGGTCCCCGAGGCATTTCTCTCACGGGCATTTTTGGTCTAGGAGCCGGTATTTTGGCCTTGACTCCTTTTCTGAGACTTCGTAGGCAGACAGATCATATCGGCTGCAGGTATCGCAAATATTGAAAAGTTAACATTCAAAACAGGTCTCGACCCTGAGCACTCGGCTTCCAACCTAACTGCACGAATTTTGCACGGGTGCTAAAGTCACTCGAACTGAACTGTGTGTGATGCTGGCCCCGAGAAAAGTTAAGATTTCTACTCCTCAATTTGCTGCAACCTAAGAATTATGAGACAATCTTTGCCAAACCGGAATAATTTTTGTCTCATTGATCTACACTTAGGTCGTAGGGTAGTTTACGGTAGATACTTCAATTTCTCTCGAGATAGCATGTTAAAGGTGGTAGCTTTTCCGGCGTTCCGTTCAGGGTAGATAGGTACCGTCCTCACATAGTGTTGTCACTCCTCTATGGCCACTCAGTTTACAGGAAAAAACAACAACTTTCTCTTGCCTTTCTTTGACATTAGCTAACCCAGAAATCATCGTTTCAAATTGCTAATTGTCATTATGACTCACCTCTCATATACAACTGGGCTATAGGTCACTGAACACACGGAATGATTGATATCCCCTATCATACTAATCAGAATACCAGATCATTGCCTACCTTTACAGCAACCGTCACGATAGTCAAGTGGGTAAGATTTCAGATTTCCTGTTGAAAGGTCTGAGTTCGACCTTGCCTGGATAGGTCCCGCCTGCTGTTTACAGAATGGAGATTTTTCCTCTCCTCCAAGTCAACATGTGTGCAGACATTTTTTCTGCCTGAATCCTCTTCGTCTATATACGCACGTAGCACATCAAATACGCGCTTCAAAGATCCTGAAAGTTTTGGCAGCGTCTGGTGGCTTGCCAAAACATGAAAATACGCCCACTGAAGACGGAGTATGCACATTGTGCAGCAATACAACAAATGCACAAATGCGCAGTTTGGGCAAAAACAGCACACATATACACATCGGAGAAAAAGATCAGAATGCTTAAAAGAAAACGACAACAAACAAACAAATGAGCTAAAAAAAAAAAAAAAGAAAAAAAAAAAAGAAACCCCAAACTTTACAAACTTTCGCATTTGCACTAGAATAAGATCATACAATAACGCTAATGAGGGGTCACAATGCTATTTTGTACTACGTCTGCTCCGTGACTGATTGTTATTGACATCATCATCATCATCATCATCATCATCATCATCATCATCATCATCATCATCAAGTGCCATGCCGCATGGCGTTGGCGATCATGGCCCTCCATATGTATCTATCCCTTGTTGCCGCAAACACATCTTCCACCTTCTCTGTCCTCAGCCACTGTGCAAGTCCCGTCCAATATTTTCTCCCTGGGTCTACCTGGTGCTCTCTTTCCCTCCAGCTTTCCTGTAGTGACCAAGTGCTCAGATTCCCCTTTCCTCATAAAATGGCCTATAAATGTTGCCTGTCTTTTCCTAATCTTCTTTATGAATGATCTTCTTGTGTCTGCTTCCATCAAGACTGTCTCGTTTGTTTGTTTTTTGCTGTCCATGGAACTCTCAAAATTCTTCTTAGAAAACACATCTCGGTTGCCTCAATCTTGTTCTGGCTTTGCTTGTTGACTGTCCACGCCTCACAACCGTATAACATTATCGGTTCTATATAACATTTATGTTATTGACATGCAAAATGAAATGTCAGTGATATTCGTTATTACTCGTGCTTATCTGCTCGAATGGACGGCGAAACTGATTATGTTCATGTGTGTGTTTCTTGATGATTTGATGTTGCCGTTTTCGTTGTTTTTCTAGCGGCCTCTATAGCTCACTTGGTTAGAGAGCGTAATACTGATAGATCAGGGATTGAAAGTTCGACGGTCAATCGGGCTACAGGCTGACTATTTCATGTAATCGAGACGTTTAACTAAGGTCTAATATCTACAGTTAAGTCCCAGACCGTAATATGAAACAAAACAAAATCAAACGCGACAAGACAAACAGGACTGTTTGCTGTCTAACCATTCTGGTGGTGTCATCTTAGTATTTCATAGGTCCTGTTCTTCAATCGCCCTCCTCCCCCCTCCACACACACTTTCAATCAAGACCTTGCCAGCGCACAGGGTTTAGCCGCTGTACCAGCAGGCTGAAGGATTCTTCCAGATAACAGATGGCAAACTGGATAGAGCGCATATGGCATTGTCCGAATGCGATGAATCCCTGCATTAAACCAGTCTAAACTCTCTGTGTGACCTTACCTCGGAACCTCTGATTATAATGAGCCTGAACCACGCTGGTTTCCAGTAGTAAAAGGGCTGAGGCGCCACGAATAGTAAATAGGGTGCAAAATGCCTGCTTAGCAATCAGTCACTGACCACGGGCTGTAGCTCACAGACAGACGGAGACAGACAGAGACAGACAGAGACAAACACAGACGCACACACACACTGCTTCTACACGGACACACAGACACAGTAGACAGACACCAACTACACACACACACACACACACACACACACAAAACACACACACACACACACTGCCTCTTTGTCCACGCTCTCTCTTTCTTCGCACAGGCACACTTGTATACACACATATACATACATATGCGCACACGCACACTGTCTCTTTCTGTCCCCGCTCCACCTGCACACACATACTCCCCCCTCTCGTCGTGCAAGAGCCTGAATCTCGTTTTAAACACAAACAAAACACACACACACACACAAACAAAACCGACAACCCACCAAAAACAAGATTGTTGATAGTCTCTGAGATAGACAGAGAGACTGATACTGACACTGACAGTGTTTTACTGAGAAAGCCTCCGTCCTTTGAAAGACGGAAAGAGAGAGACAATGACAATGATACTTATTTTTTCCCCTCACACTCGCCGTTGCTTGCATGCATGCTGGGTGTTATCATATTTCTATAAACCAGCCATTGATGCGACAAGATCCGCAAATGCATATTTGAGATTCTGCACGCATATATATGAGATGGAGACGAGTGGGTAAGGGGGTTATGTAGATTGATGATGGTGGTCGTTTGTATCCAGAGCAGAAAGGGAAGTCTCTCAATCAAAAGACAAGTCCTCGTTTTGCTACTTGACTCTTTATTATTGAGAAGACATCAAAGAAGAAGGCAAAGAAGACATGTAGAAGAAGTGTAAAAAGACATGTAGAAGAAGACAGGAAAGAAGACAGTGCCTGTAAGACACAAAATAAGTTTCATAAATACACTGACAAAGTACACATTTTGTGAACTAACAATGTCAATGCACAAGAATGAACTACTACATTCTAACAGAAGGTGTCTACATTTACAAACAAAAGCACTAGCATTTGTAAACATGCAACAAATAATTGATAACAAAACGTTGCGTAAAGAACTACTACATTATAACAAAATATGTGGTGTCGATATTTACACTCAAAAGCACTAGCATTTGTAATCACGGAACAAATAATTGATAACAAAGCTTTGAGTAACCCTTTGATAAGTTGAGGGTAAACTATCATACTGCTTGTTTGATAGCATTAACATAGAGTAGACTTTCAATAATGTACTGGCAAAATAATGCACAGTCATATTAAGCTGTTCGGCTGCCATGGGCTGAGTAAGTTGTAACAGTAACATCTGAGTGGGCAGCTATTGGACAGTTAATATTCAGTGGTGACGACAAACATAGTATTTGACTATGGGAGCTGTCGACACAAACAGTAGGTCTACCTTATTGAATAGCAGTCAACACACTTGAGTCATCCATTAAATATTTGCGCCACGTAGTTATGTGTAATTCTATGTCTAGTGCTAGAGATAGTGATGACAAAATAGCATAGCATATTACTAATTAAGCTATGTCATCAAAGCAACACTCTATAATGATTATCAGTGGTGCTGAGCAGACAAGGGATACAACAATTGGATCAATTCGCTGAGCACATGTTTCATCAACTACCATTGTGTACACACATACAACATTTTCAAGTATGAAATAGTGCTCCTCTGCACAATAATGCATTGCATCTTGGTAGCTATCAGACAGTTAATATTCAGTGGTGATGACATAGTATTTGACAATGAGAACTATGTCATCACAAACAGCACCTAATCAAATAGCAGTCAACAGTGTTGAGAGAACAACACACTTGAGTAATCTATTACCCATTAGCTCTATGTAATTAATATAATTCTAGATCCAGTGCTAGAGACAATGACAACAAAATAGCATAGCATATTACTATTAAACCATGTCATCAAAACAACACTCTATAGGCCTACATGATTATCAGTGGTGCTGATCAGATAAGGGATACACCAAACAGATCAATTAGCTGAGCACGTGTTTCATCAGTCATCATGTCAGTATGTGAATATAACCTTGTCAAGTATAAAATACTCTTCCTCTGCATAACAGTGCATCGCATCTTTGCTTTTGGCAGAATATCGTTGTCAATAGTCCTATAATAGCCACATGAAAATAGGGGCTAATTCTATAGTGGTTATTACATTCAAACCTCAGTCCCATCTTTACAATGGTGGCCACCACACTAAGTGTTACAGATCTTGTAAGATAGCACATCGTTTAGATCAAAACGTACTTTCTTGCTGTGCGAATTCTGCAAATCTAGCGCGGTACTCAGTAGACTCGAGCTAGAATCTAAAGAAATAAGAGACACTAAAGTCTAAGCTTACTGCACGTGACAATGAATAACAAAGTGATAAAAATCCAGAACTTACTACAGTGAAGTTGAGCGTGAGTGGTTAAGGGGTAAGGTGATGATTGATTGCTGTGGTGGTCGTTTGTATCCAGAGCAGAAAGGGAAGTCTCTCAATCAAAAGACAAGTCCTCGTTGTGCTACTTGACTCTTTACTATCTCTTGATGAGGATAGGTAGGGAAGGAAAACAGGGAAAATGGGAAAATGACAATAAGGGAAAAGGACCGTACTGGGATATGAAAGGAGACAAAAGAATACGAAGAAGAAGACAGGAAGGAAGACAGTGCTACAGTAACGCTGTGAAGTTGATCACCTGCTGTGAGACCGAGAGTGGCGGCAGGAAAGGACACCTCTGGTGAGACTGAGAGTGGTGGCGGAAAATGACGACCTATGACGCCCCTTGTTAATTTATACTTTGGGAACCGAGCATGGTCATACTTTCAAATTTCAAACCTTTCAGATGACAAGGTCTGATTGGTTGTTCTCACCTAGTTAATCAATCAACATTTAGTGTGTAGTTTTAACGCAGCGCGTCAGTACGCACAACTGGTACACTGGTCATTGTTGGGCAGTTTTGCGAGTGGCTATGTACTCGACTGAAGAAAGAAGCGGAAGAACACCTTGCGGAAGAACAAGCTGGATTTAGGGCGGGCAGAAGCACAGTAGAACAGATCTTCACCTGCCGGATAATGATGGAGAAACATCTGCAGCATCAGAGAGACCTGTTCCACAACTTCATAGACTTTAAAAAAGCATTCGACAGGGTGTGGCATAAGGGTTTGTGGCAGGTGCTAAGAAAGTTTGGCATAGAGGAAGGTCTCGTCCAAACCATCCAGGCGCTGTATAACACTGCCAGCAGCGCAGTTCTCCTCAACAACCAGATAGGGGACTACTTCAAGACCACAGTTGGAGTCCGTCAAGGCTGCCTACTCTCTCCCGTGCTGTTCAATCTCTTCCTGGAGAACATCATGCGTGAAGCCCTCCATGACTTCCACTCCACTGTCTCCATCGGAGGAAGAACCATCAACAACCTGATGTTCGCAGATGACATCGACCTGATGGGAGGCAGCAACGAAGAACTACAAGACCTGACCATGAGACTGGAAGAAAGTGCAGGTGCACACGGAATGGAAGTGAGCACAGAAAAAAGCAAAGTCCTGGTCAACAGCACAACCAACACCCATGCTGAAATCTACATGAACGGGCAACAGCTTGAAGAAGTGGACGCTTTCAAATACCTTGGCGCCACTCTCACCAAAGATGGTCGCTCTACAACAGAAATCAAGACCAGACTAGCGATCGCAACAGTAGCAATGGTAAAGCTAAACAAGATCTGGAAGAGCAGAGAGATCGGCTTTCCATCGAAGATGAAGCTGTACAAGTCCCTGGTGCTCCCCATCCTGCTGTATGGATGCGAGAGCTGGACCATGACAGCAGAGACCACCAAGAGAATCCAGACGTTTGAAACTAAATGCTTCAGGCGCTTGCTCGGGATTTCTTGGCAAGATCGGAAGACAAACGACTTTGTGTGGAGCCAAATAACAACACTCGCAGGCCCACAAGAACCCCTCCTGGCAACAGTCAAGAACAGGAAGCTGTCGTGGTTCGGGCACGTCACACGCCACAACTCACTGCCCAAAACGGTCCTCCAGGGTACACTGGGAGGCGGCAGACGAAGGGGACGACAAGCCAAATGCTGGATGGACAACATCAAAGAATGGACCAGGTTGGATGGCCCCACGCTGGTGCGACAGGCGGAGGACAGGTTGGCGACGGCTGGCTTCAAGAGTGTCTCTCATCTCTCCTCTACGCCCATCACGGGCAGGAGAATGATGATGATGATGATGATGTACTCGCTATCGCGCCACAAACACTTAGGGTTATTGGGACAGAGACGCGCAACACACCCTGCAGTCATTGTGTGTGTTCCCCCCCCCCCCCCCTGCAGGCTATTACACGGCGTTTGTTTTACAATGGGCTGAAGGCGGCATACATTAGTGACGGCCCCCTCTAGGTTCTGTAGGACTACAACGTAATACTGTGTGTACACACACAACAGACTGAAGATGACAACCAAATCTGTCATAGGCCCAGCTTTAGAGTACATGTACACATTGTAGATCTGCTCATTGTTTAGCAGTGTGTTATATGCGTCATGTATTGGTTAGATCTTTGGAATGTTCAATGCATAGCTATGGGTAGGCAGAGGCTGTGAGATAACAGTACAATTTGACCAAGAGAACGCAAGGCGTTTTTGATCTAGGCAAGCACGCTACACGGTGTTGCCTTTGAGCGTTGTAGGTAAATGGGGAAAGATCGTGACAGAGCAAGGCACTCTGTTACATAAAATTATATACAATGGGGATTTAGACACTTTGAAGTCTGTACACATGTTGATCTGGGAGATCAAAAAAATCTCCATCCTTTACCCGCAGGACCTTCAATTGGGGGAAGAAGAGTGAGAGAGAGAGAAGGGGGAGGGAGGGAGGGAGGGAGAGAGAGAAAGAGAGACAGACACACAGAAGCAGAGACAGAGAGATACAGAGAGAGATGTTTAAAAGAAAAGGACAGGAAGCAAGGGAATACGTTTTTTTTCTAATATCCAGCTCTCACCCAAAAAGGGTCAAAACACCAACAGCTTCAATATTCTAACAAAATACAAACACTAAACCATCAGTAACATATTTTTAAATTACTGTATTGAAATAAGTGCTAATCAATTTGTATGTTAAATGCAATGAAAAAGAGATGTTCTCCCAAGCTTGTCAGAAGCGTGTTCCAAAGGTTAGTTCCTGAATACACATAAGATGGATTCATGGAAGTGGAATATCAAATATTCTATTGCTACAAGTGTGATTTGTGGAGAAAAAATGGCTGTTACCTTCGACATTTTTATTGTTTTCTGCTATAATATCACTTCATTATCCTGAAGTTTCAGATATTACTTTGTTGTCCTAAAGTTTAACTTTCAGAAAATTCATACACACACACACACACACACACACACACACACACACACACACACACACACACACACACACAGAGGGAGTAATGTCTTTTCACCACGGTGATTTTTCATCAGGGGCGCCGAAATAAAAAGCAACGTCCATAAACTGGGCAATTTCCGGGCCCATATGTCCGCGAACTACATCGACCTAAATGCCTAAGGATCGAACTGTGCGATCACGGCCATCTCTGCCCGTGTCCATAATGACTTAATCCGATTGCTTGATTGATCGACATATTTAAGCAGAACAAGGTCAGCTGCAGGTCAATAGAGCTCACCGGCGCAAGTGCCAGAGCTTTATACTCTGTGCTGCACTATACAAGACTTATCAACGGCATGCCGCCTCTGGAGTTGTGGGCTGGGCTCCCACAGATCCTCATCGAGCGAACGCATAGCTCTGTGAACTGCTTCCTTTTCACCCCACAGAGCTAGAGTAAAAACAACGAGGGTTTTACACGACGAGACTACATCGTGTGGGTTTTGTGCGGTGATAGGAGGCTTTGATTGCCTCTAACTCTGTGGGAGGTGTTGAAACGACCTCGCCGCTGAGGTCTTTTCCCTCACAAAGCACGATCGTTTCGTGTACAACCTGACTGACATTTTTAGACTCGGAGTTCGCGCAGGCCAAGGTGGAGGTGTCTGCAAGATACTGTGATGTCATATCACCCTTCTACTGTGGGTCAACGGAAGTAGAAGCACAGATGACAACATGTAGGCTCCAACTGAATTTTTTTTTCGTACTGTGATTCTTAAATATTTATCTCGGCTGACTTAACATCGTTTGTGTACATCAGACGGATTAGTGTCTTGAGAAAGGTAAGTTGAAAGGATTTTTCCCATCATATTGTCTGTTTTCAGTTTATCGTTGTATGGTTTATCATCTACAGTGTGACAGTACGTGATTATTTTATAAAACGCGCACACGCGCGCGCGTACTCAATCTCTCACACACGCACATTACTCACACATGGCCGCTGTCTCACTTTTACACACACACACACACACACACACACACACATACACATACACGAGAAGAAGAAGAGAGAGATAGAGAGAGAGAGAGAGAGAGAGAGAGAGAGAGAGAGAATCAGTCCAGGTTCCTTAACACAAAGACACACACACATACAGTGATACACACACACTCTCACAACTTTTCTCTTGCTGTTCCACAGACAGACACACACACACTCATACACACAGGCAGATCAGCCCAGGTTCCATAACATGCAAACACACTGTGACAGACAGACAGACACACACACACTCACACACACACACACACACACACACACACACACACACACACACACACACACACACACATACACACACACACACACACACACCCCTCTATTACTATGTGAAAAGAAAACGAGGAGTGTTATGTGGGAAGGGTTAGCATTGGACTGTAAAGCTGACAGAACAATCCTACAGTTCTTCATGACATTATTCATGTGGTAGCATTTTACAGTAGGCCAACGTATGTTTGTCATTGTATGTAAAAACTTCTATTGATAACCGCGTTTCTCTGCATGTTCTATTGATTGGTTATTGCACCACAATTTGTTAGTTACATCACAGTACAATACAATATAATACAATTAATCCATATGGGAATTCATTTGTGCGGTGACATTAGTATAGTCCTGTATCCTTAATTTGATATGACCATCTAACTTTATTGACAATTAACAAATGTGTAGTCCTGTGTAAAAATATATATCTGTATGTAGATATGTAACATTGTGATACCTGTGCACACACATGACACACGTACACATGCACTGATTGATAAATAAATTTTATTCATTGAAAATGCTGTGATACAATAACATGACAGTATGAAGTGTTGGACATTGATTTATGAGATCTACAACTAGATATGTTTTCTTCATCTATGGAACACTGTGACTTTTGGAATGCCGTGCTTCACTGCTGTATTGATTTTTGGCAGAAGTTGGGGGGAGGTTTGAGAGTCATGTTCAAAGCCGAAAGTATATATCATGTGCGTGCATGACTGCTGGTACTTTTCAAACATCCTACGGAAAAGCCCAGTAATTAGTAAATAGAGCGTCAAGCCATCATTCTATTTGACAGCAGTATTTCCAATATGAAAGCCTGAAAAGAAGGGAAAAGTAGGCCTACATAGCAACATACACTATACGGAGACCTAATGCCAACAGGATGATTAGTAATTGAACACATCAGGTTTTTTATAGTACACTATTCACCTGAATATACGTGTGCTGGGTCATCAACTGTCGTTGTTCACCCGTTTTTGAGTTTACTCGATGAGTTAGGTCTCTTCTCACGTAATCACTGATCGATCTAGGTCACCTACTTTTCGTTTCTATATTGGGAAAATGGCCGGCTGTCTGCCTGCAACTCACATGTTTTCATGCAAATGACTGGCTGGCTGCCGCGGGGTCGCAAAACGGAGGCGGGCCTAAAACTCGTTGTAATGGCACAGCCCCCATATAAAAGAATGAGTAACAACCTGTTAAGGAACATAACACCAGCTGTAAACGCGGTTGTCTTTGCACCCGTGTAGATCCATGTCTATCGTATCTAAAAATAATTCTGCAGATTGTCTGCACTCGCATGCAAATGTGGGGAACTATGGCCGTTCCATTTTCTCCAGGGGAGGAAGAGTGGAGTATTTGGGATTACGATGTGCGTTAACGTTTTGTTAGTGTTTTATCTGGCGTTTTTTTATGCTTGTTAATAGATCTGCTTCGTGGAAGAAATGTTATCATGTGTGGATCCAAGGTGCTGATTAGAGGATTTATTTGATTTTACAGAAGGCCATCCCACCTCTGCTTGACCTCGACTTCCTTGCTGTCAGAAATATGGCGGAGGAGCAAGCTGAGCTGCCGACGGAAGACCACAAAATGGAAGAAGAAAAGCAAACTTCTGAAAAGGAAGACGAATCCGAGGACGAGGAGAGTGATGATGAGGAAATATTTGAAGTGGAAAAGATTATGGCCAGGAAAAAGAGAGATGTAAGTGAACTTTGTGTCAGTTTCATGTCAGCTGCTCTGGCATGTGTGAAATGTTGACATAGCGCACCCTGGAATTCTCTTTGTAATCGGGCATCCGTGATTTTAGGTCTTGAAATGCAGTTGTCAGCAGAAACAGTTGGCTGAAAACACTGCATATCAGTTTTGAAATGGTCGTTTTGTAGAAATGAAATGTGTATTGTGAGTGGAATGTTCTCAGTGTGTGTTGCAATTGTGAAACATGATGTTGCGATGCGTCGTCTATATCTGTGCAGAACAGGGTCAGTGTTCGCACTCTGGCCTCGATGCCCTCACCCGGCCAAGTTCACATCACGTGACTCTTCCATTGTCAGCCTTTCTGGGGGGTTTATGAAAATTTATTCACTTTCTCCTTTTTCATTGCTGAATTTTTGTGCTTAGCACTGCTGCGACAGGATTAGAGGCTGCATAATTAATCCATAGACAGATTACAGGATTGATATGTCGTGAAAACATCGAGATGTACCCGACTCATTTTTAGCAAGTAACCTACTTGATTAAAAATTGATAAATTAATTTGCATAATAATATGGTTTGAAATCTTTAACTTGGCTTTGTTGAGGCAGCCAAACGTAATTCATTACAAATGAAATTATGTTATGGAGGATCACAATGCCAAAGTAACAATACTGAGGAGTGTAAAACATGAGAGTAAAATATTACAAAAATATTTTCATGTATGTTTTGTGTTTTGTAGGTTGTTTGTATGTGAACAGTACTTGTTTCGTATGTATAGATTGATGTCATTGGTCATTGATGTTTGATTGTCGTACAGCGAAAAGATTGAGAAAAAAATCATAAAAGGATGTTGATATATGCTTAGATTTTGCATATACAGTGTATAAAATATCATTATGTGTGTATGCTGTGTGGAGTTTGTGTGTCGGCGATGTCTTTTCATTTGTGTATGATATTTTTATATTGTATGTTTGGTGTCCGTTTGATGTGGAGCAAAAAGTGAAAATACAAGTTTATGGGGAAACAATTACACAAATACATTTTGAAGTGCATGGACATAGGCAAAAACTTGAATCTTGTGTTTCCTGGCGTAATTCATTTGACTACAAAGGCATCAAGGCCTTCTTTATGATTTTATCTTAAATGAAAACATGATAAAGTAACGCCAGTGTCGATGTAATAGTACTGTTTATAATTATGTCAGTGTGTGGCAGCACAAAGAGCTTCATCTTTTCCAGCCTCAAAAACGTCTGAACTGTTTGACTTTTAGTTAACATAGAAATTGGTTAGATGGTGTAAATGATACTGTAAGTGTAAGGGTACCACTACAGTAACCTTGCTGGACTGTACCATCATTTCTGTCTCTCTTCCCCCATCTCCGTTATCCCCATTTCTTCTCCCACTACCACCCCTTTATGGCAACCTATGGTAAGTCTTCTGAAAGTCAAGTTGCAGTGCAGTGTACCAGTTGGTGTGAGAAATAGGGTGGCCTCATTGTGGTTGTATGGCCTTGCTTTTCCTGCCTGCCCTGCTTTGGCACAGCTCCATGATCAAGAGTTCAGCAACCAACCCCCTCACCACTGCTTGCTCCCTTATCCTGTCTCTCTCTCTTTCTCAGTCACATGGTAGAATGATAAGAGCAGTAAAACCTGTCATAAAAAGCAGCCCTTAGTCTTAGAAGCATTTTCTTGTTGGTACAATAATGTTGGTTAGAAAGCTTCTGATATTGATGTGTTAGTAAGCACAATGTGTAGTGCAGATACAAACTTGGAAATAAGATTTAGAAAGGGAGTGCAGATACAAACTTCAAAAACAGATTAAGAAAAAAAAGGTATATCTGTTAAGTCTGTGTGCATGCGTGATTGCATGCAGGCTCATGGGCAGAAATTGGCATAATTTTATCCGTTTGTTCACACATACATGCTTGCACATGCCCAGTGATAAAATGAGCACACAGGTCAACGTTGTACTTCATAATTATAATCTTTGCATTAGTTTATACAAATACCATTACTTGTCATGCATATGCTGAATTTGAGGTTACTGCATGTTGGGGTGCATGCTGTTGTACACATTGTACACAGTACATAAAGGTACAATCATTCACTGATGAACACACCTGTATACTCAGTAGTGTGTGTGTGTATGCACTCTTATTGATTTATAATGCAGACATCTTTGAACACGTTTGTGACGCACATCTGCGCTCGCAAGCATTTGCACAAACACGAACACGTACACACACACACACACACACACACACACACACACACACACAACACAACAAAACACACACACACACACACACACACACACACACAACACACACACACACACACACACACACACACACACACACACACACACCAACCTATTAAAAGCATGCACACTCACATTCACACATGATTATAGCCAACAAACGGACACTCAAAGAGTCTGATATGTTTGCGGATGTGTACTTCATACGGGTATGCATGGTGTTTGTATTTCACTATTTGTATGCACATACACATCCTCACACACACACACACGCACATGCACACACACACACGCACACTGTTGGTATGAGCCGTCCAGTAGTTTATTCAAGGTAACTTTGAGATGGTTTAAACTGAATTTGATTTCATAATGAATGTAAGATTCTACAGTAACAGTAGTGATTAAATCTTTGACAAGGTATGGGAACAGACAGGTGTTCCCTGAGTGACCTTATTCTTATCACTTGTTGTCTATCACTGTTTGATTATTCCAGGAGTAAAGTCAGTACTTGTAGTATTATCTCCAGAGAAAAATTGCACTGTGGTTCCACACAAACTGACAGTACAAATATATTATGATAATTATGTGCAGCATGAAAACAGACGAGCAGTATTGTGTCTGTTTTGTAATAGCAATAGTAATAACTGTAGCAGTATTCTATTCTAACAACATTATTAATTTACCAGATACATTTGGTTTTGACATAATGAAAAATAAATGTTTCTTCGATTTTTTATTAAAAACAAAGAAAAAATAACAGACTATTAATATTGTTATTGTTTATGTTCACTTTAGATTGAGAAAGCATATGTGTTTGTGAAGTATAAATAGACAAGCACTTATCTACTCAAGGACAGTGATCCTTAACAGATGAACAATGGTAGTTGGCAGAGGGTGGTAGACCAGCAGTGACTCACAGACTGGCATTACGCATTGGGAGGGTAATGTGTATCACTGCATACATGTGGTGTGCTTAGAGCTGTTTGTAATGTCAAAACACAATCAAGTGCTACGCCCATACGCTGACCTAGTTAACTCCTCCCCTCTCCCGCCCATTGCCTTTCCAGCTCGGCATTTGACCTGGCTCCAGTTGTCTCTTGCCTGAATTCAGGCCCCTTCTCTCTTCTACTACTTTGTTCTCAGATTTGGGCCGGGTGAGGGGGGGGGGGGGGATTTGGATCAGCCCTCAGGATCTGTATGTCTGCAGTGCAGACCAAAAAAAAAGTGTGTAACTGCAAGACTTGGAATTCTTCATAATAAGATTATGATATGATCACCACTGAACTAGTTTTATTCGCTGCCACCAAGTCTTCATTGCATATAATTATGTACTTAGAAAGAAAACAGAGGTTCAGCTCTTTGCTCAATGCCAGGTCAGTTCCTCTGTGTGTGTGTGTGTGTGCGTGTGTGTGTGTGTGGGGGGGGGGGAGTTGGATTCACCGTTTTTGTACTATAGGCCTGTGCATCCTGCACATGTGTGCCCCTCCCACTGAAGGTTCACCCGGTCACAAAGCAGGCAGCAAGCATACTAGGCAGGCAAGCAGCTGGCTGAAGTGGGGTGAAACAAAGACAGTGGAAGTGGAGGGAGGGTGGGGATCGGGCTGAAAGATGTATGGGGAGCCCTATAGGCAGTGACTGGTGTTGGCATGAGTTTTGCTGCTATACTGGTTCATAGGGGAGCACTTAGGATTGGTGAGGTGGAGGATAAACACACATACACCCCACTTAGGACTAGTGAGATGGAGGATAAAACACACATACACCCCACTTAGGACTAGTGAGATGGAGGATAAAACAGACATGTATGCAGAGTAAAGCCTGCTCTCTTACCATTTTCTGGCAGCTTTATCCACCCACGAGGCTTATGTTGACTCCACGAGGTTTACTGTTGAATCCACAAAGCTTACTGTTGAATCCACAAGGTTTACTGTTGAATTATACAATTCAGATTGATGGAAATGCCCAGTTAGTACCGCCTCCCCCCCCCCCCCCTCTCCCCAAAGAATCTTACAGAACTAAAGTTATGCATGCAAGCTTTTTTCCACCCCTCATATGATACTTTACAGTTTACTCTAATTACAGGTTGGAAACGTAAAGATAATAAATCTGAAATAGTTCACAGCAGGGCCTAACCAGATTTAGCCAAAGGTACTATTATATACATAATGAGAACTTGCTGGTAAAGGTCACAGGCTTGGGCTGTGATCCTTCAAGTGGTGTACATTACAGCCTGGAAACGGCCACAGTGTAACACTAAGATGATATTATGAAAGGCGAACTATGTGCACAGCCCATTTGAAAGGACAATTTCTGTAGTTTGTTCCCATGCAGAGCCTGTTTTGCTGTAGGTTTTGCTGTCCTGCTATCAACTACACTTGTGAAGCCAGGCTTGTTTCACTCCCCCCCCCCCCCCCAACTCCTTATTATCTGTCAGACCCCTTTCTTGTTGTTTACCAAGGCAGGCAGTTCAGGATGTTTACCTAACATAAAAATATCTTTGCCCTTGGACTGGGTCTAAAAGAAAAAAAAACCCTGCTTTTAAACATACATTACAGCCAGCAGGTCATGTGAATATCTCATTATCTGAGACTGAGAGAGCCTCCGTTAATACACACACTCAAACCTACTTGTTTTTGTTTTGTTTTGTTATGTTTTGTTTCTGTTTTTGATTTTTTCACTTTGCATTTGACAGGTAGAGTCCTCCCTTTTTTTTTTTTTTCTGTCTGTATCTTCTCTATCAGTCTCTCTTCTCTTTCCCTCTTTCTCACATTGTCCTTTCAAGTTACAACATATTCTAGTCCACACTACTTTACCAGCTGTCACCACATACTCGGTCATCTTTCATGTGACCTGAATGGATATTGTTCTGTTCTACTATAAAGTCCGCTTTATCTCTCTCTCTCTCTCTCTCTCTCTCTCTCTCTCTCTCTCTCTCTCTCTCTCTCTCTCTCTCTCTCTCTTAAAATTGTTTTTATACTTGTTGGTTGGTTTTGTGTTATCTGCATAACTTAGGTGAGGTTGAAAGTATAATCAGAAAAGCTGTAATTGCAGAGGTAACTGGTGTTGATGTCCTGAAATACTAGAAAATATTTAATGAACTGTATTAGTATAGCATTCATTGATACAGTGATGTAATGAGATAATAAACACTTCACCATTGGTTTTGGATGTGCAGCCACTTTACTTCTTCATTACTGTAATTAGGCTACACTCTGGATGTTCGCCCAACTAGGATTTTTTTTTTTATATCAGGCTTGTGTGTACTTAATTTTCTTTTCTTTACTTTCCTGTTAAAGTTTTGTATGTGTTTTGAAAAGGTTATAGACCTGATATAGTTCTGTGCAGTTGGCTGGGCTTTAAACAACAATAGCAATAACCAGAACTTTCCCTAAGCTTTTGTGTTGAAAATTTGGGTCCAAATGAGTAATGTGTAACTTGGAAATGACCATTTCATTTCAAAGTGTATTCAAAGTTGCATGAATTCTGAGGTAATCCATAAATAATGTTCGCCCATTTATGAAACATGTACTGACAGATGTAGTTGTATGTACACAGTCAAATATGCGCATGAATGTGTGTACATACCTAGCAGTGATGCACACATTTATGCTCAGACACACAATTGCCTACATTCATGTGCACGCACACACGCTCACACACACACACACGCACACACTCCTCTCTCTCTGTGTCACACACACACACACACACACACACACACACACACACACACACACACACACACACAACACACACACACACACTCTTTCTCTCTCTCCCACACACACACACACACACACACACACACTCTCTCTCTCTCTCTCTCACACACACACACACACACACACACACACACACACACACTCTCTCTCTCTCTCTCTCTCTCTCTCTCACACACACATACTCACTCTGCAGTTCTTTGTATAGAGCCTCCCTCTCAATCTCATCCTTCATGGATTTGTCTTTCAGTCTTGACATTGTTATAATGTTAACACTTAAACATGCAGGAACCTGAAAAAACAAGAAAGAAGAATAAGAACATGTATTTAATACAACAAGACAAGACAGGCGCAAATTTTCGGCAAACTGGCCTTTGTCAAGCGTAAGATTACAAACAAACAAACGCCAGATACAAAAATTAGGAGAAAAAGAATGAAACTTCCCTGCTGCTTGGTCCAGTGTGAGAAAAGGAATAAGTTGGAACGAGCAGCAGGGAAGTTTCATTCTTTTTCTCCTAATTTTTGTATCTGGTGTTTGTTTGTTTGTAATCTTACGCTTGACAAAGGCCAGTTTGCCGAAAATTTGCACCTGTCTTGTCTTGTTGTATTAAATACATGTTCTTATTCTTTTTTTCGTGTTTTTTCTGGTTCCTGTTTGCTTGAAAATGGGCGGTCACACTTGTTTTGGATTTTGTACTTAAACATGCTGTCAATATTGTCACTGATTGCAGGGTACCTTCCTGTACCGGGTGCGATGGAAAGGGTATCCACCTTCCAATGACACATGGGAACCAGTAGACAATCTGGACATAGTTGCAGACATGGTGCAGGAGTATGACGCCAAAGAAGAACAGAAGGCTAAAGCCAGACAAGAGGAACGGCGCCTCCGCAAAGTAGGTTCCTTTTCTTTAGCCTTTTGTATGAAGCTGCTGTTACAGTCATTTACTTTATATTAGGTACCAGCAGCCTCTGTTCAGCAATGCGGAAATTGTGTCAGTCAGTGGAAAAATTGCACATGTTTATCAGTCAAATATTCTTGCAGATGAACATGAATGACAAAGTTGTTATCATGAAGATATAGATTGTTCTTTACTCCATCGGTTTGTGCTGTTTGTTTTTGTTATAAATGCACCCATACAAATATCTGCGCAAAAAAAAAACCCATACGCACACACCGAAGTTTCACCGTGTGTGAACGTAATGGCGACTGGCTCACAGCAGTGTTGGGGTGACCAGTTAAAAGCAACTTAAATTATATGGGTCACACAGGACTACCTTCATGCAAATTAGTACAGTTGACAGGTCGAAACCCTGTCCTTCATTCCCATATAATATTTATTTTATAAAATTATTAGTTTGTAGTCTTCTAAAGGCCAGAATATTGGCAAACTTTGAAGAAGAATATCTCAGGACCTACATGATAAATCAGATGTTCCTGTGGATGTGTAAATAGCTTAATTTTTTCTGAATCCAACCGTGTACGAAACTGTGAGATATGACGTATGCGGGGTGTGTGCGAACCAACGAAAGGCGAGTACCCGTGACCTGCCATTTTAGCATATGGGAACCTTGAATCATGGCGGCCTTCGAAGCGATCGCTGAAAGTCCAGTCAACGAATTTCTGCCTGTGATCGTCAATCTGAAGGACTGAGATGTTGTAAACATTGACTGATTTTTCATGAAAATTGACTCAGAAGTTTGATTCAATGAATTATTTTTGATATTTCTCTTTATTTATAAAGATTTTAAAAGAAATCCGCGGCAGGTATTGCCTGCATAAGCAAAGAATAGAAAGTACGATCTCCGGTTTGATGTTTTATTGCCAAGGGATTTTTTTAAGCGACCTGGAACTAGTAGAAGTAAAACAATGTGGAGCGATTGCTTTGCTTTCTAAAGGTGTTTATATTGCTGGTATTTGATGAATATGATGGAATTTTGTTTTAAACCATCGAAATCATCATGTTTGTGCTAGTACTCGGCTGGAAATTCAAACCGGAAGTTGGTCGGCGAGTGCATGTCGTCTGTCGGATCAGATTCGACGATATTTATCATCGTAAAGAAATAGCAAATAGCGGTTTTGCACAGTTATGCACGCATTGCATGCACGCACATATTATCAGAACACTATATAGCATCAGGCAAACACGGACACATAGCTCCACAAAGTCCAATGATACTTTCTAGTGGCACAATATAAGAATACTTTACTCTCAAAAGTAATACAGATAGCTGGTACAAACCAGAAGAACAAGAAAACCAATGTAAGCGCGTCTCCAACAAGACAAAACAAAACAAGCGCAAATTTTCGGCCAACTAGCCTTTGTCAAGCGCGAACGCACGGTCACAGACAAATCACAGACACCAAACAATGGATAATAAAAACGGCAGGGAAGTTTTTAGTCCCGTTTTTATTATCCATTGTTTGGTGTCTGTGATTTGTCTGCGCTTGACAAAGGCTAGTTGGCCGAAAATTTGCGCTTGTTTTGTTTTGTCTTGTTGGAGACGCGCTTACATTGGTTTTCTTGTTCTTCTGGTTTGTGTTTGCTTGGGCGCGGGCAGTCAATCTTGTTTTGGAGCTGGTACAAGTTAAAAAAAAAGTACTTGAAAAAAAAAAGGATTTTATTTCTATTTGTTTTCAAGGTAATGCTGATTTTCTTCGAATGAAAGCAACCATCACTGTCACCAAAACTTCAACAGCAGACACTTACTAATAAACTACTTCTACAATTAGAACTGTTGAGAACTGAGTGTGATAAGTCGCGGGATGAGAACACGGCTTTTGTTTAAAAAATGAGTGACACTGATCAATCATTACTCCAGTGGCGAAATCTGAAGAAAATTGAGACAGTTTTAAAAGAAGCGGAGAGATTTTCAGTAGATAGACCAGACATTGACTTAGAAGTTTGATAATGGGAAGATTTAGGCTGAAATTACGGAAAAGGAAACAGACCAAAAGCAACATCAAACAAAATCTTGGACTCTTAAAGACAGATGAAGTGATACGTATAAAAAATTTAATGTACATGTTCAAAACAAATTCAGTGCTGTGGAAGATGTTGGTGACAGTGAGGAACAATGGACAAAGTTGAGAAATTCGATAAATGAAGCTTGTGAAGAAATCCCTGAAGTAGATAGAAAACCAAAAAAGAAATGGATGACAAAAGAAATGTTGGACTTGATGGAGGAATGGAGGAAGGCAAACAGAAACGAGGAGATATACAAGAAGATAAACAAAGAAATCAGGAATAAATGCAATGAAGCTAAGGAAGCTTGGCTGAAAACAAAATGCAAAGAAATAGAAGACCGACACAAAACGGATGCTCAGGGTATGTACAGACGAATTGAAGAAATTGTCCACAGGAAAAATACATGCACATCAACTGGTTGCTTAAAATCGAAAGATGGCGTGCTTATCATGGAAAAAGACAAAATATTAGACAGATGGGGATAGTACATTAAAGACCTTTTTCAAGATGACAGAAAAGAAGAACACATCATAAAAAAGAACTTTGAAGGACCGCCCATAATGAAAGATGAAGTTAGAGCAGCACTGAAAAAGATGAAACCAGGAAAAGCCCCAGGACCAGACAACATTACTACAGAGATGATTGCAGCACTGGAGGAATTTGGTGTAGGAAAAATAACAGACCTCCTAAATGAAATTTACAACACTGGAAAAATCCCCAAAGATATGTCAAAATAATTTTCATTGCATTTCCAAAGATGACAGGGGCTATAGAATACGAACTCCATCGCACAATCAGTTTAATGAGTTGTGTAACAAAAGTACTGTTAAGAATAATCATGATGAAGACAAGGAATAGAATCAAAAGAGAAATAGCAGAAGAACAGTGTGGATTTGTGGAAGGGAAAGGAACTATTAATGCCATATACATCCTAAGAACTATCATAGAGAGGTCAGTCGAGATGAATAAAGACTTGTATTTATGTTTTGTTGATTATACCAAGGCTTTCGATCAAGTAAGACATGAAGAATTGATCAACCAACTAGAAAGACTCAATATTGATGGAAAAAATCTACGAATAATCAGAAATATGTACTGGGGACAAACAGCTGCAATGAGAATAGAAAACGATACAATCTCTTTTCAAAACATCAAAAGAGGAGTCAGACAGGGATGTATTTTCTCACCAGATCTGTTTTCACTTTACAGCGAAAACATGAGAAACCTAGAAGAAGACCCTGGATTAAAAGTTGGAGGAAAAATGATAAACAACATTCGATACACAGATGACACCGTGCTAATTGCAGAAAATGAAAGGGACCTACAGAACCTTGTGAATATACTAGAAATAGAAAGCAAAGGTAAGGGCTTGGAACTAAACAGCAGGAAGACTGAAGTCATGGTGATCAGTAAAAAACATGAAATCCCCTCATGCAAAATAACAGCAAACGGCACAACCTTGAGATAGGTTGATAAGTTTAAATTCCAGGGAACGATCATTTCACCAGATGGCAGATGCACATCAGAGGTAGCCAGCAGAATAGGCCAAGCCAAAATAGCATTCAAGAAGATGAAAAGCATTCTTACCAACAAGTGCCTATCAATTAACATCAGGAAGAGAGTTCTTGAATGTTATATAGAACCAGTACTGTTGTATGGTTGTGAGGCGTGGACAGTCAACAAGCAAAGCCAGAGCAAGGTTGAGGCAGCCGAAATGTGGTTTCTAAGAAGAATGTCGAGAGTTCCATGGACAGCAAAGAAAACAAACGAGACAGTCTTGATGGAGGCAGACACAAGTAGATCACTCACAAAGAAGATTAGGAAAAGACAGGCAACATTTATAGGCCATTTTATGAGGAAGCGGGATTTGGAGCACCTGGTCACAACGGGGAAGCTGGAGGGAAAGAGAGCACCAGGTAAACCCAGGGAGAAGATACTAGACGGACTTGCAGAGCGGCTGGGGACAAGGAGGGTGGAAGAGATGCTAAGGGCAACAAGAGATAGAGACAGATGGAAGTCCATGATCGCCAACGCCATGCGGCAGGACACTTGATGATGATGATGATGATGGTGATGAGACCAGACATTGAAAATTTCTTTGACTATGGATATGAGAAGACGCATGTTACTGCGAAGTAACTGATGAAAATAACTTACTGATAAACATTAGGAATGAGTATAGAAATGGCTGTAAGTCATGTACTGCATTGCCAGGCATGTATCTTCTGCTGTTACACATTTTAGTTTGATCATGTTATTGAGAAGGATGTCTTTCTGTGCTAGTATGATACAAAGTCATCTGTGGATCACATTATTTCAGACTAAATCAGTACATGCATACAAAATCTTAAAATATTGTATATTAGCAACATTTGCCTGTGAAGAATGAAGCTGTAGTTTTGTATTTGATTCACATGCAACATTTCAGGAGATTCCATCAAGACATAATGTGAGTTATGTCTGTTTTAAGTTGGCCCGACACATGGGCACTCACATTATTTGGGTGCAAATGCATACAAAATATCTTACATTTACATATTGAATATAACTAAGCTTGTAAATAGTTTACTTGTAGCTTTCTGTCTATTTGATTCACACACAAAATTTCAAGGAAATCCATCAAAAAATAAGGGAAATATACGTGCGTTTTAATTTGGTCTGGTATGTGAACAATACTTTTTCCATTGTCCATATGAGATATTTTGCCATTTTTGAGCCATATAACTCATGACTTTGTCACTTTACGCTGCCCCCCAAAACTTAAGTATATACAATAACTTGTTTCTGAGAAAAAGTAAACTCAAGTCAATTCTGTCTTCTTATTTCTGTGTTATGGGGGTGCAAAAATGGCTTGTCATGCAATATTGAACATTAACAAAATGGTATATTTATGAAGTTTGCAGCACTGCTGTGTAAATGTATGAACAGATCTGCTTGTATGCTTGCTTTTATATGTAGTTTATGTTGTTAAGAATTAAAATCAGGAATGACATTCTCTGTCTGAGGACTTCTGGAAAATTTAGGTTCCAGCAAACTTGCTACATTTCACAATTGGCGAAAACATACGTAAACTGCCGTTTTCAAATTGTGTAATCTCTGGACCTAATACAGCTAGAGACTTACTGGTTTTTTTGTATTGTGCTTATTTTTCTTGTACTTTTCAGAAATATAAGTGATAATAACCTCTTCAGAAGTTTATTTTCTGGCTGCCAGTACCTGTTTTAGTATTTATATGAAGTTGAATGGATTAGTTTGGATTCTTTAGTGGATTGATATGTTGCTGTAATTTGGAATTTAATGATCCGTAGAGCTGTTGGTGGGAAGTATATAGGGGAATGTTAGTATTTTATGATTTTACCATGTTACTTTACAAATGTACTTGTTAAACTACACTTGTATTGCATCACTGCTGTTAAAAGCACATTGTTGGATTTTTTATATGCATTTACTTTTTAAATAAAAACCTGTTTTCTGTCTTTGTGATTACAGTTGCGGATGGAAGGAAAAAAGCTTCCAGGTGAGGAGAGCTCAGACAGTTCTTCTAGTGATGATGAACGCCTTCTGAATGAGGACACAAAATTCTTCAAAATGCTGGAAAAGAACAAGGACATCGTGTTTGGACAGCCAGATTTGTACTCCAAGGTTAAGTCAAGGGCAGCCACTTTGGCTAGCAAGAAGAAAAATGAGGAGAGTCAGAAAGGGTCATCAGTAGCCACATCAAAATCGTCACAGCCTGTGAAAACTGATAACAGCAGAGGGCGTGGCAGGAGCAAACAAAAAGAACAGCTGAAGCAAGTAAAGAGTGCAAGTCGAAACAATCAGTCCAAGAGATCCATCAGTAAAGAGACTGAAGAAGAGTCTGATGATTCACCAGTGCGGAAAAAGGCTGCAGGAAGAGGTAGAGGGAGACCGAAGAGAAGACTACCAAGTGAAGAAGACTCTGATGATTCTTCTTTTGGAAGGGGTATGGGACAAGAGAGACCTAAGAAACAGGCAATTATAGAGGATTCAGAAGACAATGAAACGGATTCAGATGGTTCTGTTCCTCTTAGAAGTAACATCAGGAGAAGCATTGGTGGACTGAGAAAGAAGTTCCGAATAGAAAGTTCTGAGGAAAATGGTTCAGATAGTTCTCTAGTTAAAAATAAACAATCCTTGAGTGCAAATTCTGTGCACACAAAACAAGCAACAGTAAAAGCTCATATAAAGAAGACCACTACACAGAAAAGACTGCCTTCCCCTGTGGGTGAAAAAGATAGTGAGAAGACTTCTTCAGAGTCAGAAGATGATGAGGAAATGGATGCCAAGATTGAACTCAAAGAGGCAAGTGAAACCAAGGCATCTGTGAAGGGTGATGCAGGATCAGACAAGGTCTTGGAACAAGACAAGATAGAAAAGACCACAGTTGAGACAGATTCTGCAAAGCCAGCCTTGGTTTCCAGCAAAGATGCCCCTTGTAAGTCCAGCTGTCTGAAACCTGTAAAATCTCGAGTTATTGTGCCAGTTCTGGAAAAGTTGGCAATGTCGTCTGATCTGAAAGGGACCAGAGAAGGTGCACTGAAAGAGAACTTGAAAGAAGAAAAGCCCTTGTCACCATCCAACAGGCACAAGCAAGGGGATGGAGAGAAAAAGAACTTCCCTGAGAAAGGAACTAGTCAGACTGAAAGCATGGTACGAACATGTTTTTTTTTCTTCTGTTTTTGTTTTTGGAGTGTGTTTGTGTGTGTTTTGATTTTTGTTTTGGTTTCACATAACTTGTTAAGAAGAAAACTATGTTGAAGTTGGTTTTTATGTACAATTTTGTTAAGACTGATGGTGTGTTTAAGATTGATGGTGTGTTTAAGATTGACACTGTAGTTGGACATTTGAGTAACAAATATAGTGTGCTTGTTAGTAATGTGAAAGGCTTCTGTGTGTGTGTGTGTGTGTGTGTTTGTGTGTGTGTGTGTTTCTATAATGTGTGTGTACGCATGCACAGTGTACATGAGTGTAGTATCTTAATATTTGATGGATAATTGAACAAAACTTTATTATAATAGAAGCAGATACAAAGTACAAAAACAGTAAGCTCAGAACACTCCTCTGAGTTTTTGTACTTTGTATCTGCTTCTATGCTTGCTGAATGGGTTGTGCAAACTGTGTTAGATTTGAGTTCTATACAACATGGGAAAGATAATTCTCAAGAGTTATGTCCTTTGATTATATTATAAAACTTCTGCCTGCTTCGCTTTTATTTCTTTGGTAAAACTTTATTATACCAGTTATTCGTATACAGCTTAGTTGACAGTAAGAGATGTTCTGGTGGTTTTTGTTTGTTTAAAGTCTTCATTATGTAGTGATCTAGTACTTCTCTCATATAAAAAAAATCTCCATTATGTAGTAATCTGTACTTCTGTCTGATATAGATTATTATACTTTTACACATTTTTACAATTCTCCCTTCTTACAGATCTTTAATCTTATTCTTAGCATTCTTTTCTGTGGAGCAGTTTGGAGACCTGCCATAGTCTCACCTGTCTCACTTGTCAGCGACACCGGGTTCAGTCTTGGCCACTGCAGTCTTTGACACTGCCACTCCTGTCCAAGTAGCTCTACCTTGACTTTGTCGACAACTTCTTGAATATATAGGCCACTGATGTTGGTTATAAGTCAACAACTTCTTGAATATATAGGCCACTGATGTTGGTTATGTTTTCAATGTATGAGATTGGAGGCCTGCCTTTCTTCCTTTTTGCTTCTGTTTTTCCTGAAAAATGGTTGCCGTGAGGTCCCGTGTTCTTGCTACATGACACATGGCCAGTGTATTTTCATCTTCTCTTGTTGATATCTGCTAGTAATTTTCTGGTGATATCACCTTCTTCCAGGACACTTTCATTGATTCTTCTGTCTGTCCATTTGACACATAGTACTAGTAGTCTTCGATAAAACCACATCTCTGCTGCCTCAATTCTTTTGCAATCAGCTTTTCTGGGAGTCCAGGGTTCGCAGCCATAAATCATGATTGGCCAGATCAAGCATTTTTAAAGTTTAATTTTCAGGCCATTTGGTATGCTTATTGTGTTTCCAGATGTTGTAGAGTTGGACCATTTTTTGCTTTGTCTTTCCAATCCTTATTTGGATGTCTTTAGAGCAGGTTCCATCATCAGTTTTGCAGAGCCAAGATATTTAAAATCTGTAACATTTTCTAAAGGAATTTTAGTAATCAAGACGTTTTAATTGTTTTGAGTGTCTTTGCCTTTAACTCATTGACGACGGGCTTCTTCGATCGTAGTAACAGCTGAGCTCTCACTGAGGACGGGCTACTTCGATCATAGTAACAGATTGTCTAGGGTATATAACTCCCTCTACTTTTGTTATGCTAATGATTTAGTAGTTGGCAGTTGCTTCCTTTGTGGAGGGAACTTCCGTTGAACGCTTCAGCTACGTTTTGCCAGTTTCTTTGTCTAAAATCAGTGGATAAGTTCACTTGCACCCAGTTTTCAGTGATTTCACTGTGGCAGCCCTAGGCCAGCAGGAGAGCTCAGCTGTGGCAAGTGCAGTCACTGTAGAGTTAATATGTAGCACTTTGTTTTCTTGGCGTTCAAGTTTAGGCCAGCCTTTTTGCCCGCTGTGTCCACCCTGTATAGAATTTCTTTCAAACTGGTGATGTTGCCTACTAATAGCGCAGTATCATTGGCTTAGCGCAGGTTAGTCATTTTTTTTCCTCCTATCTGTATGCCCATGCTTTCTATATCAGCATCTCTCATGACTTGTCCTGTGTAGATGTTAAAGAGATAAGGTGAGAGGATACAACCTTGTCTAACTCCCCTGTGGGTGTTGAAAAATTCACATTTCTGACTATTTCATCTAATTGTAACCTTTTGGTCTTTATATAATGGGGCAGTTAATAAAATGAGATGTTTAGGAAAGCCCATTTTGACCGTTGCGTTGAGTAGGTGGAGATGAATGATGCTGTCAAATGCTTTTGCTGTAATCATGAAGGTGACAAATGCTTCTTATCAGTGCTTTTTATTTTCTGTATGAGTATTTGTAACACAAATAACATGTCACTGTCAGTTGTGCCTCTTTTAGATCTGTAGCATGCCTGGCAGTCAGATAGTTCTTTCTTCAGCTTCAATCCATTGAGAATAATTATGAGGAAAATCTTACTGGCATGGATGATTAGGGCAGTGATTCTGTAGTTGTTACAATCTTTTTCTTTAATTGCTTGGTGGCTGCTGCAATTTCATTTAAAAGTGGTTCTGGTTCTGATTCTGGACAGTTAAGGTCAAGCCATAGAGTGTCTTGAGGGCTATTGTTGTTAAAAAGGGATACTCCATATTCATTCCTCAGTTCATAATATGCTCTGGTTTAGTCAGTGTGGTGCCATGGTTCTTGTGAAAAAGAAAGATCCAGATAAAAACCTCAGTACAAATCTGCAATGCCTTTTGACTTGGTCACATTTTTTTCTGTTGTGTGTGGTAAGATTACTTGAAAAGGCTATTGCCATATGAGCGCATCAGTGCTAGTTGCTTGATCTGTGCTGGGGGCTCTTTCAGTATAAATAGTATCCCCACCTTCTGGAAATTCTGTGCTAGAAATTTCCTCTTTTCTGTCACTCTCTTTGTTTCTGCCTTGCTCCTTTGCTTTCTGTCATTTGCTCCTATCATTTTCTGCTGTAATGGTCCATTCACCTGTGTGTGTTTGATAAAGTCTTACATACTTTTTCTTAGGATTGATAATTTGGTACATGTATTAAGTGCATTTTTGGCTCTAGGGAGATGAGATATGCGGAAGCTGTTTTAGGAAATTTATGCCTGTTTTTGTATGTTTAGGTGTCCTTAGTTATGCTTATATTTGTATTCAGGTGTGTTTTTTAAATCCCCTGTGCCATAAATTGGACGGGGTGGTCAACGCCAGGGGCATGTCCTTAGATTATATGTGCAAATGCATTGATATGTGTACTTTTCTTTTCTTTTCTTTTTTTTTTCTTGTTGAAGTTTTGTACGTTTTGAAGCGGTTGTAGCCCTGATATGGCTCTACGCAGTCAGCGGGGCTTTAATCAGTAATAACAACAACAACAAGAACTCATCATCTTCTCTTTTTTCTTTTGCAGGATATTGAAGCATCTGAGAAGAAAGAAAGCAGTAAAGGTTTGTATAGTGCAATTGTTGTTGACATGATGCTGAAAAGGACACGTTATTTATGTTGAAGCACATATCATTGCAACCTACCCACATACTCGCAACCGGATATACATGCATGAGTACACTAGTGTGTGTGTGCACACATGGACACACACATATACGCACGCATGCGCGCACTCGCATTCACTTAGCAAAGGGTGACCATTTTGTGTCAGAGGGTGACAACCACAGAAAGTTTTTATTTGGAATTTTTTTGTTTGTTAGAAAGGCTGCATAGTTGAAGTGAAGTAGATAAGCTTGCATTGCAAAGTGTTCTTTTCTTTAAAACTTTGTGACAGCTGTTGTGATCTGTTGCGCAGCTTTGTTATTTGATCATGTCTTTATTGTAAACTTTTTCTAAGTGGAGTTGCCATTGTTTGTGCATTAAGCTCTGTGGAGTTGACATTGTTCGTACATTAAACTGAAAGTCAGATATTTATCAAAAGTAGACTAAGAGGAAACATATTTGCCGATGTTTATTTCTACTTGTTACTGAGCCCCTATCCTGAAACTAATAATTGTAGGAATTATAATCATCAGGTTGGCCAACAGTGTTAAATTTGTGTTTCCTAAATTAGATTGTTCTGTGTCTTTCAGAGTGACACATTGAGTTTTATGGAATGACAGTGTTGGTCAGATTGTTGCCAGGTTTTATAATGTAAAAGACTTTGATACAAATTTGAAAGACATTGATAGAAATTTAGTTTTTCAGTGTTGTGAATGGTCTGCGTTTTTTTACAGAGTCCAAAAAGAAGAGCTCATCACGGAAAAGGAAACAGGACACAGCTGCAGAACACGCCAAGTTGGTCAGTGAAGGTGAAGCGTCACCTGTGAAAACATCCCCTTTGCCTCCTTCCAGTCCCATTGATGGGGAGCCTTCACAAGCTGAATCAGACCCACCCATCTTGTCGAGAGAAAACAGGACATCTGAAACTAGCAATGAAGATGTAGCAATGCATATTTTGCCTCCAGTGCTGCAGAGGAGCTCTCAAGAGAAGAAAGTGCCCCCATTGAGAATAACTGTGCCAAAGTTAAAGATTGAACCATCAAAATTCAAACCTGAATCCCCTAAACCTTACCACCACCACAGCCCCAAATCACAGACTGTATCTGGAAAGTCGGAGAAAGTAAAATTAAAAGGAGACGGTGTGAAGCCAGGGAAGCATGATCATCATACATCAACCAGTGCACTTAAAGCCACACACACATCCAAACGACCACCATCAAGAGAAACTGTGCCTGAACCAGCAGCACCAACAGTTGCTTTCTTGAGTTCATGCTCCACAGTCACAACGGGTATAACAACATCAGTGACAAAAAAAGATGTGTCAAGATCAGTGACAACTGCCAGCACAGGCAGGCCAGATCTCTCCTTGAAGTTGGGTCGAACATTGGCAGTGGAATCGGCTTCTATTAAGCAGGAAAGTGTCCCTTTGAAAAATGTGAAGTCTGAATCAGTAGACAAAACAGGTCGATCAGATCAGATGGATTTAAAGACATCCAGAATAGATACTTTGGATTCCAGGAAAAAAAACAGTTCCAGTTCAGACCTTTCTTGTCTCAATGTTGCTGTCAGCAGGGACTTGTCTTCTAGCGCTTTGCCCCCTTGTTCTGTGAAAGACTTGCCAAGTCCTAGTAGAGACATTCTGCTGTCTGGTTCCAGCAGGAATCCCACGAGTATTTTCTCTCCAATGCTAGCACTAGCAGAGAAACATCCAGCCTTTACTCAAATGTGAGAGACTCTGCCATTCCTGGGAGAGGTGGTAACTTTACTTCTGCTTCAAGTAGGGATCTCACACACACTTCCACCTCATTCAGAGACCCTCATCTTGGCTCAGGTTCAAGCCGTGACTCTCATTTTGTCTCAGGGTCAAGCCGGGACCTTCAGCTAGGCTCTGGCTCACCTGGAGATATTCGCTTAGTTGCAGGGTATATACACCTCAGTTCAGGCTCAAGCAGGGATAGCTCATTCAGTTCCAGCAGAGAACCCCATTCTGCCACACGAGGTGATCCCAAAGACCTTGGTTGTGCTGGAGGTTCTCGCCATAGTTTGAACTCGTCCATATCTGGCAAAGAGAATGCAGACAGGCAACACTTCTTCAAATCTCTGTCATCAGTGCCTAAGAAAGGTGATACTGTCCAACCACTGGATACTATTCTCAACTCAGCTTTGTATGCTGTGGAGGGTGACAAATCGAGACAATACAAAGGTTAGTACAGGCTTTGGAAACTTCTTTTAGCGTCCTGTAATGTTGTTAACTGCCTTTTGTAAAAAGAAACGGGGTGCTGAAGCTGCGAATAATGTGACATTAGTGAAATTGTGTCTTGAAAACATACTATTTGAATATGTGTCATCATCTTTAACCCTTTTTTGGACGAAATTGGTTATATATAAATATAGTATCTTACCATGGACACATCTGAAATAGTGAATAATCTGTAAGAAAAGTTTGTTTCCAAACTTCTTTTGTGTGATAATGGAGACGCTCAAGTTCAGCATTGTCTTCTGTGACAAACCAAACCAAAATTATATTAGGATCACCCTGTCACACTTAGTTTGGTGAATTAATGTATAAATTGACCGTATTTTTGATATTATTACTGCCTTTTTATTTGGTTTTACTTTTAGTTTGTGTTCATTTATTTACTTGAAAAAAATTGCTTGTTTTGTTGCGGGGCTTTGTAAGTTGTTGTAGTATTCTTTTTTATGATATAAAGTTCAAATCTTGTTCATCATTTATACTAAAATCATAGAGTGATAGACCTTAAGGTCAGTGACTGTTCTCACAGTTGTTCAGGGTGACAGTAGCTTGCTATTTTTATTGTAATTCCAGCTGAATCTGAAAATAAATTGCAGTGCTTGCTTGGCTGTTATTATAGTGTTAACCACCTTGGCACAATACGTAATTAAAAGTGTAGGCCTACAGTAAAACAGTGGTGTAAACTTAAGGGAGTCAACTTGTCAATGGGTACAAATTGTTTTTAATTTTTGCTGCTCTCATGTAAACATTTCCTAGAAAAGTATACATACGTTTAGAAAGGAAAAATCCTGAACTGCACAATAAAAATAAAATAAATGCCTGTTTGCAGGAGAAAGTGAAATTACAGAGTGTTAGAATAATAAAGACATATGCGCACATGTGATGAGAAGTACAATATAAACAAACCAAACTGAATGACAACCCGCAGTCCATCAATGACTGATGTGCTAAAAATGCCCTTCATCATGTGCTTCAAACCTCGCTTTTTCATTTAGAACAAAAAACAAAGCCATGTTTACCTCATAATCATCGCCAGTCACTTTCAACAAGAGTCCCAACTTGTCAACCTCACAGCCAGTCCCAATCTCACTCAATTTTGTGCCAAAACTTGTAGAAATCAATCAAAGAACAGCAAAATGGTGACTGTGTGAAAGGAAGAACGCAGAGGCCATGCAAAAGAAGCCTTCTGACAGGTCAGTTTGTATTCGCTTTGTAGATCAGACAGTATTCAGCGGAGATACGAATGAAGCCACGATTGTGGCTCATTGTGTTTGGACGGTAAAGCCATGATCATGGCTCATTGTCCCAAGCAGGTTAACTGATGTCATCTTGACTAGCTTTCACCATTTCAAGCAAAGGGGAGAATGATTCACATGAGTCACTGCAACTTTTTCTTTTTTAGTTTTAAAGAAGTAAATAAAAAAAAAAGTATAAAAAAGTTGGTATGTTTTAGCAGAAATCTTTGTTTTTAACTTTTAGTTCGAAGAAAGCAAGGATTTTTAGTAGTTTCATTTTTATACAAATGTTGAAGGAATTTTTATTTTTTTATAAATCTATTGTGTCTTTTTGGCACAACAGAATTTTCAAATTGGTGTTGTTGCCAGGAACATCATATTTGTTGCTGTGGTTTGTGTTATTGTGTGCTGGTTATATACCATATAGCTAGCTATATAGGTAGACAGATACATGTACATGACTAAGTGCCAAAAGGTGGGACCCCGATTTAGGACAAGGGGTTAAAAAATAAAGCCTGCTTTAAAGAGTTCTCTTTGGTACTGTCTGATACCTTTCAGTACCAAGCATGATTCTGTAAAAGCAAAAGATAATCAACAGTTTGGTTTTGGAAATATCTCAGTTTAAATGTTGGAATGTCTAAAGTGTCGCACGTCAAACATTACAACACAAATGCTCATAACATATTTCTTTTTTATAATGCTACAGACCCAAGATACTGTTTTTGTGTCCATGTAGCATGCCTAAATGTAATGCTATCATCTCTTTCTGATTTTCACACCCTGAACATAATTTATGGACATATATTGTCGTAATGTTTGACGTGCAACACCAGACAGATTTTTAGCAATTTGCCACCAGGCCCAATCACACACAAAACAAGACAAGCTGTATTTAAGTATTAAAAAAGAAGAAATATATTTGAAGAAAAGGATGATTTTCAAAAAAGTGTTGCACATCAATATTACACCAAATCACAACATGGGTCTTGGTTCAACATCACCAGACTGACACAAACAAAAAATGATGCAAACATTAACTTATGGACCAATCTGAACTAAACATTAATCCACTAAGACCATTGAGTCATTGTAACCCATGACAACAGCATTGGTTAGAGGTGGCTCATCGTCATCAGTAAAGATCTGAAGCCAACCGTGCTAACAAACTTTGAACAGCTGGCACCTTTGCGTGGACACCTTGTCCATTAACTTAAGTGTGACTTCCCTCACAAGAGAAGTGTGTGGCTTCCAAGAGTACATGTAGTCTGCCACACTCCAGCACCAAAGGCCATTTCTGGCTTTTGACATGAAGTGCATGAGTAAGGCTCGATACGTCCCAGGTTCTATACGTCCCAGGTTCTATACGTCCCAGGTTTGACGTGTCCCAGGTTCCATACGTCCCAGGTTTGATATGCCCCACACCCCCACACCCACCCATCCCACACCCACAAGCACACCACCACCACACCAAACACCCCCACACTCACACCACCCACACCACCTCACCAAACACCCCCCCTCACACCATCCACACACCTCCACTACACCCACACTTGTGGTGTGGGTGGGTGGTGCTGGAGGTGTGGTGGTGAGTGTGGGGGTGATTTGGGTGGTGGGGGTGGGATGCTGTGAATGTGGGGGTGTGCATGGTGGTGAGGGTGGTGTCAGTGTGGGTGGGTTTGGTGGATGTGGGGTGGTGGGTGGGGTGGTGAGGGTGTTATTGGCTTGGGGTGTGGTTTTGGGTATGAGGGGGTGTGGGTTGGTGGGGTATGGGTGAGGGTAGTGTGTGGGTGGGTGGGGAGGGGGTGAGGTGTGGGTGTTGGTGTGGGACGTATCGAACCTGGGACGCGTCGAACCTGGGACGTATCGAACCTGGAATGTATCGAACCTGGGACGCGTCGAACCTGGGACGTATCGAGATGTCCCCGAAGTACACACAGACTACTCCTAGCAGTCCATCCATCTCCAGCACCTGACAGGGATATTCAACACCTGACCACCTAATCATATAGGTGTTTCCTATAACAGGAAACTGACATGGCTTCCTGAGGATGACCAAGGCAACAAAATGGTTGGGGGTCCAGTGTTCCGCAACCATGTTGTCCCTGGACGAAGACCACATCACTGTCAGCTTCTTGTTGTTTGTGCAGCCATGCGCACGGATGATCCTGTTGCAGTGCTTCTGGTATACTGGCCATCCAAGTGATGGAAATACTGACTGCACAGGCCTGTTCAGGGCAACGGAGGCAGCAAAAAACTGCCACAAACCTGTGTAGACAGCATTCCCAACCATTTCCATGCATTCATTCCTGAAAGCATCCTCTGGTGTAGCACGGGGTGCAGATGTCAGCACTGCAACATGGATCACATGCTCTGCATTGAGGTTGTCTGATGGTGCACACCAGTTCTGGCCATCAAGAAATAATCCTTCCTGCAGACACAAAAAATTAAAAATTACAACAAAAATGTATTATCAAACATCAAAATAACCAAAAATGCCTTTGTTAAAAGAAAGCAAGAAAACCATTTCTCTATTTTGATATAAGCTAAGATGCTTTGTTCTGTCGTCAGAATACGATTTCCATCGGCTTACTGTATGAAGCTGACCAAAATCAAATGAACGACAAAACCTGCTTTGTCGATATTTGTAAAAAATACTGCATGGTGTGGTGTCGGTCATTAAAAAAGTGTCACACGTCAACACAAGGAAGAGTATTACAACATACCTTCAGATGCAGACAGTTCCTCATCAGCAGCAAAACTCCTGCGAAATGCACGTGACCACAAACCAACGTGTAACCCACGGTGTACTGGAAGTGAATAACATCGATTTTTGCGATATCGTTGAAATGAGAAAGAAAATTTTGGGCTGGGTGTCGGACGTCAAACATTACAACACATTTTCTCGACGGTAACAATCGCAATTAAAAAACAGATAAGATTACGCTCAATACTTTTCACTCAAATAATGATTAACATATAATAACAGTCGTTTCCAGAGTACAAAATGACACCATTTTGGTATCTCTAACCCAAAACATTTGTAAGAACAACACGCTCAAAGTCAAAGTTTCGACGGCGGTCTTACAACACGTTATAACGTGTGACACCGAAAATTTGAACGGCCAGATAGACGCATCAAGAAATTCCGATCCATTCGGCAAGTTTGTGTATGTTAATCGAGGTATATTTTGCTCACATGCTTAGTTTCAAGTGCTTTAATCACACCTAGGCTGAGCACGGCATCTTCATTTAGTGCTGACTACGAAATGTCCGTTTTCGACGCCATGATTTTTAAGACAATTTTGTACAATATTGCCGTGTAGAGCAAAATACAAAAAAAATAGGCTTGAAGTTATCTCCACTATCAGTACATTCATTCTTCCACACAAACCAAAAGAAGAACACTGGTTTCAGATGTGAAAATAATGTTTTTATCGCAGTTCTTATGAACACCCTCTCAGCATCCCACCTTTTGGCACTTAGTCACATACATATTACGTACGTACATGTATACATATGATGATATGTACAAAGTGTTTTATAAAGGTACGTATGTCACATACATACCTTCAATGGCTTCATATATGCATTCTGTGTGTCTGTGTGTGTGTGTGTGTTTACATTGTCATTGACAAGCATATATTCTTTTTTTCATTAGACAAAAGGTAAGTTGTTTTTAACATTAAGTTCATGTAAAGACTTGTAATTGAACTCCTCTATCAATTTTTTAATTAAAAATGTCGGTAACCTTATTAAGTTGATTACGGTTTTGAGTGTAATTAGACAAGGTATGTGTTTATCAAGACCACAATGAACCAGTGCTAATCAGTAATGCCAGAAGAACGCAGTTGACATGAAATAAAAAAAAAGATGTTTACTTTGCTTGTAGTTGTGATGACCTTATGCTGGTATGAAAAGGAAAATTAGGCACTGTGCTCACCTTTGGACTGGAACACTGTTCATTAAACATAGAAACAGAACGTACAGTCTTTTAGTTTTGATCTTTGGGTCTTCAACAGGATACAAAAACATGAAAAAACAAAACAAAAATACATACAAAAAGAAGATCCAAAGGTCAAAATTGGTAGGTTGTAATATGTTCTGTTTTTGTGTTTGTGTGAACATTGTCCCAGTCCTAAGATGAGATGGTACATTTCCTTTTCATGCCAATTTCTCATCTCACCTGCAGTCATTCTTCTTTTTCTTAAACCTATACTGATCAGTGAAACTGTGAATTAAGACAAAAATAGTTATATTGTGCTTACGGAAAATTAAACACACTTGCGCTTACGTAAAGGCTTCTGAGTGTTCAAAAGTTAAGTGTATTAGAATTTAGATCATTGAATTAACAGCCAATGAAGTGAACTACAGAAAAAGATATTACTTACAGTCAAGCATTGATTAGTTAACCTTGTATCGAGGTCATAGAAGTTAAGGAATAGGGGAGGGTAGTGTGGGGGTGGGGGAGGAGAGTGTATTCTGAGTAATAGTGAGTCTTGTATAACAAAGTGATTGTGCATCTTGTGTTTGTTTCAATTTTTTTCACATTGACACTAAACATTGTAAATGTCTGAAGAAAAAGGAGGGAGATGAGTAAACAAGATAGGACCTAATTGAAGCCGTTTCGTGTCTTTCTGCATATTTTTGTGTTTTTACTGTATTTTGCAAAGTTAAAGGTAAACCGAGCTGAAAGCTTTTACTTTAATTTCTAAATTTAGTGAAGTTGTATGTAAAAGTAAATCAGTCTCAGAGCACTTTACATTAGTTTGTACTGTCATGGCTGAATCAAATATTTGACTGAAAGTTCTTTGAAATAAGTGCCAATAAGTCAACATAATTTCAGTGCTGGATCTGGAAATAGTTTCGCTGGTCATGTGGCTGTGGCAGAGATTATTTCAATTCTGACTCATTCAAGAGTTGTGTTGCAGCTTTCAGTTGGACTGCTTGGATCTGTGATTCTGCCTTGCCCCATAGATACATCATTGGGACCAAAGGAATCTTTGATTGCTGCCTTGCAATAGATTTTGTATAGGGCTGGCTGGCACCGACATAGAACTTCCTGCCTTCTTATCAAAGTGTACTAAGTTTAAGCCTGACTGTAATGCCTTTGTACACACAGCCTCCAACGTACCCCATTTTGACAGGCCACCTGGCCATGTTCAGGGTCAGGGAAGATAAAGGAACAAGAGAGAGGAGATGTACAGTCATAATATGGCCCTGAGAAAAGTGGAAGTTTCTTATCACTTACTCTTCTGCAACCTTAAGGTTATTGGACAATCCATTCCTTTCTTTTTAATTTTTTCACCTCATGAATATTACACACACCACGTATTATCTTGTTACATGTTGGTTTTGTATATATGTAAAACTGAGCGAGTAAAACGTGGCAACAACACTTCCAAGACCTACTCGTGAAACCTCCAGACATCTCTGAAGAAGAAATAACTCCAGTCTTCATGGAGGAGCTAAATATCAAAAAAGGGCCGTTTACGTTGGATGAACTACTGATAGCAGTGAAAAGCATTCGGTGTGGAAAAGCTTGCAGACTCGATGAGATACCAGCGAAAGTATGGAAAATAAAGGAATTTCACCATATACTGCTGGAATGCTGCAACAACGTTTATAACCAAGACCCAATAAACAAATGGACTAAAGGATGCCTGCTTCCTTTCCCCAAGAAAGGTGACCTCGGAATCACAAAGAACTACTGTGGAATCACATTAACTGCTATTTCTGCAAAGATCTACAACCTAATGCTCCTAAATAGGATAAGGCCAGAGATAGATCCAGACTTTTCTGAGGAAAAACCAAAACGGGTTTCGCCAAAACAGATAGACATCAGGACAAATACTCACCGTCAGACGTATATTGGAAGGCATAAAAACCAAAAACCTCCCAGCTGTTCTCCTATTTATCGACTTTTCCAAAGCTTTTGATTTGATCCACCGAGGAAAGATGAAGGAGATTCTAACTGCGTATGGACTACCTAAGGAAACAGTAGACGCCATCATGATGCTGTATCAGAATACCTGCTGTATGGTTCGCTCCCCCAACGGAGACACAGACTTCTTCGATATCAATTATCACTGCTGGAGTCCTTCAAGGAGATACGCTTGCCCCCTACATTTTCATCATATGTCTCGATTACGTGCTGAGGAAAGCAGTGGATAAGAACAAAAAACTTGGCTCTACCCTCACAAAACAGAAGAGCAGACGCTACCCTGCATTAAAGATAACAGATGCGGACTACGCTGATGACCTGGCTGTTCTCGCAGACCACCTAAAGGATGCAACATCTCTCCTTCACAATATTGACAGAACAGCAATGGAGATCAGGCTCCATCTCAGTGCGAACAAAACAGAGTTCATCTGCCTGAATCAAGACGCATCAGAAGGTAAGAGAAGTCTCAATGGAGGTGCGATCAAACAAGTTCAAGACTTTAAATACCTTGGCAGCTACATTGGCTTCACAGAACAAGACGTCAGTACTAGACTCGGAAATGCCTTGGGCGCTCTAAATCAACTGGACAAAATCTGGAAATCCAATCTACCAGACAACCTGAAAAGGAACTTCCTCCGAGCAGCAGTAGAGTCCGTTCTTACATATGGCTCAATCTTGTGGACCCTAACAAAGACATTGGAGAAGAAGATTGATGGAGCATACACACGAATGCTATGTGCAGCCCTGAACATATCCTGGAGAGAACATCCAACAAACAAAGAGTTATATGGTAAACGTCAACAAAGACTGCGTTTCGTGGGACACTGCTGGCATAGCAAAAGAAGAACTGGCAGATGTTCTACTGTGGAGACCCAGTCACGGCAAACAAAGACCAGGATGTCCAAAGAAGGCCTTTATTGACCAACTGATCGATGATACGGGCTGTCAGTATGATGAACTACCTACTGCAATGTCTGACAGAGAGGGATGGAGGAAACGTGTCATGGATAGCCGAGCAAGCTTGACATTGAACTGAACTGAATTAGTGAATATATATATATATATTTCTTCATGTTTTTTTTATTTGCTTTTTGTTTGGTTTATTGTAGTGTCACTGCTAATTTAGTCTGATATACTGTTTTTGATTTTTGTAGTCAGCTGTCTGAAATGTTCTTGTTTCATTTCCAGGGTTGGATTCTGACTTTGATCTGGCATTGCAGAGGATAGACCTAGAATATCTTGAAGTAAGTAACAGTATCATAGCAGAACATGTTGGCTGTTTGTGTCATTGCTGTGTATAGAGGTATTAAAGCTTGTTATTGTTTGTCTGTAACTTAATGTTTGCATATATGTCAATAAAGATAATATATGTACTATATAGTATGTTCTAGTACTAGTAGTAATCACATGCAAAGTATGTATAGTATACTACTTTACTAGTTATGTTTGTGACTTAATTTTTACTTATCTTTTGGTTGTTTTATTGATTCATATTTTATGTTATAAATAATTTCTTGTCACAGATTTAGACAGACAGCTCTTTTTTATTTGAATTAAACTAGAAACTCATTATTTGCTCTGCCTGCCCTTCTAAATTCCATATGAATATCTTGAAAATTCTTGTCTTTATTTGAAAGCAGTAACTTTTGACAGGCTGTGTTTTTTGGTGTTTTGTTTGAAAAGTGTGTGAAAGGACCATTAAAATTTGATTGCAGTTGTGTATATTCACATAAAAACTGTAATAATTTTATAATTAATCAAGGTCCATTTAATATTATGAAGACATAACCATGCTTATACTATTGTAATTTTGTTTAATAATTGTGTTTTGATGGTAAGAGAAAAGCTTAATGTAATTAATTTTTGCAAACTTTTTTCCACAGAAGTTATTGTTACCTCCAGTTGCTCCAATGGAACTGAGTGATGGTAAGTAGTATTCTTCTTTTGACAGTTGTCATGATGATTTGAACTGATAAAATGTGGTGATATTGCAAAAACTTTAGTAGTGATAATAAAGGGAAGTTCAGTTTACAAATGTTTTGATCGAATGCCCCCAGTTGGGGATTTGGCCTGTTTTAAATTTTTGGAGTCCCACCACGTTGTTTACAAGACTTTGTAAGTTACAAATAGCTTCATTGGCCTTTTCACTAGCCAAAGCAGCCAATCAGCACAGATTTTATTTGACCATGTGTATGCGACCTCAGTTTGTTTGACCCCACTCACTGACCTCATTTGGACCAAGGTGGCGTCTCGCGAGGTTCAGACATTTTTTTGGTTATTTTGTGTGTACACACGAAGACCTTTCCCAGAGTAGTGTGGTTTTTTGGCTTCAGTAAGAAAAAGTAAGTGTGCTTCATTTCAGAACTGACCCCAAGCATTAATCTAAAGTGAGATTTTAGCTATTTTTACAGAGCTGTATTCTAAAGGTGTCTTTCTTTTTTTTTTCATACTGTTATATAGTAACAGAATACAGTATAATCCAGTAACTCATTTGTATTTACAGAGGAGTTGCGACAAGCAGTGATAGATGGCAACTGTTACCTGGTAGAGAGGGCTCTGGCCTGCAGTAAACCCTACAACCTCAACCTGCCTGATAACAAGGGAAACACTCTGCTAATGAATGCCGTGTTGAGAGGTAAGCTTCATGGTTGATTATGTAATGTTTGTTCATCTGATGTACCGTTTATGGATCTGCAGTACAATGTGATATGTAATAGTTGTCATTCTTTGGCATTGATGTGCATTTGTTGTATGTGTGTACATGGTGTGTATTGATGTGTGCTTGGAGGAGATGGAGGGTGGTAATGAATGGGTGTGCATGTGTTCAGAGAGCTCGGATTTGAATAAATTGAATCTTGGTTAACATCAGCATGCCAGGCTTTCAAATTCTGTGCTCCAGTTTAAGCCTTTCAGTAGCAGACATGCTTCTTGGTATGGTTCAGGGGTTACTGTAATAATACTATAACATATCACATTGTCTGAATCAAGTCGCATGGCTTTTACTTCATGAATATTCATGGAAATTCAGTTGCAAATGGCGGACTTATGTTTACTTCGATTCAAGCTGAAAGAGTGATTTCTGAGCCGCTTTGTGTGTGTGTGTGTGTGTGTGTGTGTGTGTGTGTGTGTGTGTGTGTGTGTGTGTGTGTGTGTGTGTGTGGTGTGTGTGTGTGTGTGTGTGTGTGTGTGTGTGTGTGTGTGTGTGTGTGTGTGTGTGTGTGTGTGTGTGTGTGTGTGATCTCAAAATTGTGTCTAGGTTCATCCCTTGATACAGTGTTGAGGATGTGAAGCGGTTTTTATTTGATGTTCCTGGTGATGAAAGTGCTAGTGCTGGTGAGCATGTGTCCGACACTGATGGAGCTTTACTTGGAAAAGTGGCAGATTTAGACTATTCTAATGAAAATATGCTGTTAACAAGTGCTCCAACAACAGGGAGGCATGGTCGAAATCTTGACAGGGGAGGTAAAGGGATGCAAGGGGGTGGAAAAACAACACAAACTGTTGATTTGAGTGCAGAAGGCCCACTCGACCAAAATGTAAACAAACAATATCCAGTTTACAAGGGAAAGCATTGCACAGCTGAGTATTTGCCTATTGAAGCAAATATAGTTGATTGTTTTGATTTACTGTTTCCACATGAAGAAATGCAGCTCCTTGTTGATGAAACAAATAGGTATGCACATTTGGGGGGGTGGAATAATGACATGTGTACAAGAAATGACGGCATTTTCAGGCATATGCTACTTGCTCGGGATTCATAGGCTCCCAAAAATACATAATTATTTTTCCACAACTGGGTACTCACTGTTCCTGCTTTTTCGCATGTGTTCACATAAACAAGGTGGAGGCCTTTGTGTTCACACATTCATCTAGCTGATAGCTTAGATCCAGCAAGACCTTCTGAGATCAGTGTTAGCGTTTAGTGTCTTTGTGACATGAGTTTTTTGTCCTAAATGTATGGTTTCATCATGTTCACTATTGTAATACTAAGACTGTCAATGTCACTTCTGTTTACGTTATTTGTGTCCATCGTTTTCTTGGCTAATGTTGAGCTTTCTGCTTGTGATTGGTTTCTTTGATGACTCGGAAATGAAGTGAACATCCATCTTATTAGCAAAATGCCAAACAAAACTGCATTATAGGATTTTAGTTTGATTTTAGTTCTCATTTTTATGAGATTTTTAGGACAATTAATACAGTATTCCTCATAGGATCCCCTCATGCAAAATAACAGCAAATGGTACAACATTGAGACAAGTTGATTAGCTTAAATATCTGGGAACGGTTATCTTACCAGACGGCAGATGCACATCAGAAATAGCTAGCAGAATCGGCCAAGCTGAAACAGCATTGAAGAAACTGAAAAGCATTTTTACCACAAATGTGTATCAGTTAATGTCAGGAAGAGAGTTCTTGAGTGTTATATAGAACCAATACTGTTGTACGATTATGAGGTGTGGACAGTCAGCACGCAAAGTCAGAACAAAATTCAGGCAACTGAAAGGCAGTTCCATGGACAGCAAAGAAGACAAACAAGACAGTCTTGAAGGAGGCAGACACAAGAAGATCATTAATGAAGAAGATTAGGAAAAGACAAGCAACAATTATAGGACATTTTATGAGGAAAGAGGAGTTAGAGCTGAAAGGAAAGAAAGCACCAGGGAGAAAATATTGAACGGACTTGCGGAGTGGCTGGGGACAGAGAGGGTGGGAGATGTACTTGTGGCAACAGGAGATAGATTCATATGGAGGGCCATGATTGTCAGTACCATGCAGAAGGGACATGATGATGATAATGACCCTGTAGGAAACTGACGCTTCATGCTAATTAGCTGTAAAGCACACTTATTTCAATTGCCAACCAAATAATATAAATCATGGGACAGACAACACCATTTCCATGATTTCCTATAAATGTTTGCCTGTATTTTGGTTCAAACTCAGATTTTATTCTACATGACCACAGAAACACTGTGCATGCTTTCTACATCAATACCACAATACCACATACAAATCTGTTACTGTAAAATTTTGTTTATATATTTTTGTCAATTTTAACATTTTTCAGAAAAAAAATAGTTGATTATCTGCCCCATAGAAAAATTGCTCCGCTTTGCTTGACGCTAATTAGCTCAGAAATATACAACATTCATTTATCTATCAGTATATGTATATTTTTATACTGACCAAAGGTCATCATTAATTTATATGAATTTTGTAAATGAATTCCCCAACATTTTGTAATTTTCTGTTTTGAGGACAGATAACAGGCCATATATATATGAACTTGTATTGTTTGCCTCTGTTTTGGTTCAAACTCATACATACAGAAACATTGTGCACGCATTCCATATCAACAAAACATGCATATCTGTAACTGAAATTTATTTTTATTTTATTGTCAATTTCTACGTCTTCCACTCACACAAAAATCATGATTATCTAACCCTTATGAAGAATTACTCCCCTTCGCTTCATCTTGCTTGGCTCAGCAATTTATAAAATAGCTATCAGAATATATATGTGCACGTCTACAATACTGGAATCACCCAATAGAATGATAGGACCCTCACTTCAGCTTCAGTTATAGCTGCCTTTGCATATGTTGGTGGAGTTTTTTTTATTTCAGTTGGTTCGGCGACATGTTTCTTCAACAAAATAAAGCATTGTTCATCACCATTTGCGTTTGCCTGATTTTCTGTTGTTTTTATTTTGTCTGTGGTTGTGACAAAAAAGGCGCCAGAAAGTGGGACATGGCTTGGGTTGAAACTTGTACAACAGTGTAACTTAATCAAAACAAGCAACACACAAATGAATTGTGTGTGTCCTGCTAGTAAATAAAACATTAATCCCACCCACAATAAGCCATTGCAAAACTTCATGCAATAAGTTGCGTTTGGTGCATCCAAAAATATGGTGATCCTGCGTTTCATTAGTTTCCACAGATAACGCTTGCATTCCGTTCTACCCACACAACACAGTTGTGCTTCAACTGATTCAAAATTACTCCAAAATGCATCTTCGGGGATCGTTCTTCCTGCTCACGATTCAGTTCGTTGAAATATAAAGCTGAATGCAAGTTTCTCTGAAGGTGCTTACAGCGTGGCACGTTTTGCTTCCTAGTGTAACGCACACAACCTATCCTTCTTGCTCATCATCAAAGTCAATCATCTTGGCCCCATCCTCTGAATCTAAAGTGTTTGAGAACAAAGAAAATGTGTACGTGACAAGCGGCACATGGCCCATGTATGCTCAAACACAAGCTGGACATTGGTCGACTCGTCTCCACCCGACGCTTTGAAACGCACGTCATATCTGCTTGACGTCACCACAAGTGTCGGCATCTCCAGTTTGGTGTGTGTGTGGGGCAAGCAAACTGAGGTAAGGATTCAATTTTGCTTTTATTGTTTATTAAAAATAGATAAGTTTTACCGGATAAAACTCAATAAAAGAGTAAATAATGATCGATTCTCTCTAAACGCAAATTAAATGTCGGCATTTGCGATTGTTTCTGTAGTAACGCACAAACGTTTCAATACGATATCTACTGTGCATGAAAATGTGGAAACTTTCTTAAGTTTACAGTGTACAGGCAAGTCTCTTATATTTCACAAAACTCGGCATGCATTCATGATCTTACGTGTACAACGAATCATAGTCGTGGGATTCTGCTGAAACGAAAGCAGTAATTTGTTGTTTCTCTTGTAGCGCACATAACGAATAAACGTTACATGGAGCATTTTCATTGACACTTTTTGTTTATACAAGCTTTACTGCGTGTGTTGTGACTAATAAAAAATATTGTGAGCCCTACTGTTTGTGTTTCGGAAAGGAACGCTCTCAGCAAAAAGGAAATTTCGTGGAATAGTTTTAAGTGCCACTGGACCTGACTGGTTTTAGATTCCACGGCAACGCACGCTTGCTGAATCTTTGTTATCAATTACCGTTTCGCAACAGATTGATGTCTTTGGACAGAAAGCAAACAATTATGGTATTCCAATTACATGGTTCAGTTAAAGACATTGAAATCTACAGAGAATTTTTAAAAGTGGGCACTTTGTGAGCCTGAGTTACTGCAGAGACGAACATTGTTGCAGATTTTGTTTCAAGGTATGCACGTCACAGTCTTTATGTATTTTGTTTCTTTTTCCTCAGCTACTGAACTGTAGATCTAGATCTATTCTTTCTTTGAAGATTAATAGGGGAGAAGGAAAGCCATATTAGCTATCTAAAATCTTGCCAAAAGAAAAGTTCGTTGGTTACAGTGGAAGCGATTCAGATCTACTGAGATGACAATTGTGCTTCCTCCTTACTCACATTTTTGATCGGACTTATCTGAAACTGGCTCAGCATACAGATCTACATTGTGCTTTTTTATGCCTTACTTTTCAGTGGCTATTAAAAGATTACTTGTTAAAACAGCGGATTGGATTATACTTCTTGTTTGCGCACTACAGAGAAACCACTCTCACTCCTTGTCTTGTTATTATCATTACTATTATCATTACAAAAATTAATATTAGTATTATTGTTGCTAGTCATTATTCTACAAAGGACTGGTAATGATACATTGTTTTGAATGCAGTACCATGGTCATAATTTTGTCCAATAGGACAATAAGTTAAAAAAAATTAACCTGCTGTAGGTTTTGAAAATGTACATAGGCATAAGATCTGATCAATACAATGTCGCTTACACTTATTAATGTTGAAACTTTTAGTTCACCTTTTCCACATTATACAATAATCAAAGCCATTATTCAGAGCTCTGTGTGTGTGTGTGCGATTTCCAGGTTCTGAAGTCAGAAGGTGGTGAGACGCTGGTGAAATTTGTGCGAGACAGAAGTGGACACTTCAGCTTTCCAGATATTGATGACATTGCTTGAGTGGCCAATGACAACCTGAGTATCCTGCAGCCACTGACCATTAACCAACGCGGGCACCATATTTTTACTGTTTAAAAGCTACACCAATGCAGTGACTTTACAGCTCAAGTTGTGAAAATGTGACCAAAAATGGAATCTCAACATGAACTGATGAAGTAGTCCCCCCCCACCCCCACCCTTATGACTTCCAGCAATCTGAGAATGGACCAATTCAAAGAATGAATTAGTGAAAGGATGAATCAGCTGAATTAGTGCATTTCCACTTGTATGTATCACTGTGTGACATCTTGCATTTCCACTTGTATGTATCACTGTGTGACATCTAACAAATAAAATTAAATATTCGCTGAAATGCAAGAAATCATAAAATCCAGTCAATTTGAATATATTGCTCAAAACCCAGCAAAGTCATTGCATACAGCATATTGTAAAGTCCTGCAAACAAAAATTAACAATGTAGAGAACAATCTAATACATCAAGAGGACCTAAATGTAAAAACAGTGATTTATTTTGATGTTGCTCGATGGAATACAAGAATGGTTTCCCATTTGGATTCCACGTAATGCACGCAACATTTCCCAGTTACATAAATATGGCTGTGCCCAAATGCTCATCATTGTCATAGAAAGAAAGCTTTTAATATGTTGTCTAAAATAAATCAAGATACTTCCATATTACAGCTCTACCATTGTCAGCGAAAAATTGTCAAGCCACAATGTTGTGTGGGTTACGGTCTCCACCTATACATAAGTTTATATTCAGGACATGGTTAAGTTCTTCTGTTCTGGACACATGACCTTAGGTGTCTGTATTGATGGTATCATCCTTTCCATAAAGCCTGGTTATTTTATCTAAAAAAGCAGTACCAAGTGGAAACCATGTAATGCACATCACGCCGGTCATTTTGCTGATTTTTAGTGAAGTCTTTAAATGAACTCTGTTTACTTTTTTCCTGTTTATTAAAGGTATGTCTGAACTCTTCAAAAATGTGTTTTGCATGCTTTTTTAATTACTTTTAATTTTTCACCCTCATGTCCCAGGTCTTGTTCCAGTATTGTAGACGTGCACATATACTTTTGTGCTAATGAATGGTCATTATTAATTTATATGAAGTTTTAAGAGAGTCAGCTCAAATTTTGGGATTTTTCTCCCTTGCGTTTATTTTGGCAGCACTTTGCAACAGGGATTTCTTTTCTTCCACCATCTGCTATTTTCATGTAACCTGTCTTGAAAATGCACTTCTTTGTATATCATAGCAGGAAGAGGGCATGAAAGCTACTTTGGATAAATGCTTTGTCATTAGTCATCATGTGAAAAAACAATACAGAGTGGGGGTTCCCCCCCCCCCCCCCCCCCCCCCCCCTACTGTGCTGTGTCTTAGATAATTTGGTAAAAACACCAACAGCTGTAGAATAGATGATTGGAAAGATTGAAAACAGAACATTAACCTCTTCAGTGCCAAGGGCATCTCTCTCTGTCTCTGTCTGTCTGTCTCTCTCTCTCTCTCTCTCTCTATATATATATATATATATATATGTGTGTGTGTGTTTCTTTCATTTGCCAAGGATGATAAGTACGTTCATGCCACATCAGGAATTTTCCAAACTCTTTTTTTAAGCTGGGGAATCCCAGTTGGAATGAATCAGAAAGCTCTGCACATGGATCTACGTGAATTATGCATGAGGCCAGCAGCCATTCACTCTTTGCTATGGCTACTGCACTGCAGTTTTTGTGAATGGCTTACAAGGAAGTTTTGTGGGCCAGGTGCTATGAGAAAGGCAGCATGTTGCCAAAGATTTTAGCTACTTTATCACAGCAGATGTTGGACAAGCTTTACATAGCTTGTGGCTGACCCAGACTTTGAACTGGACAACTGCTAGTGTATGAAGTCAGCCACTGAGGGACAGAATTGTGAGGAGAGGGGGACATAGTTTACATCAGGCAAGGTATTAGTAGTTGTGAGCCAGCACATCAGTGTGAACTGCAGAGTGGATTCAGGTCAGGGAGGTCGACGACAGAACAATTGATGGCACTTCGATACATCATCGATTCTTGCAAGACGAGGAAGAGGTGTGCCACCAACGTGTTTGTCGACTTTCGTAAAGCATTTGATTCGCTCGACCACCGTTCAATCCCTCTAACTCTGGCACTATACGGCATACCAGATGACGTCATCGCAGATATGATGCAGCTGTACACAGAGACATCTGCATCAGTGTGGACTGAGCACGGGGAAACTGACCCTTTCCCAACAAGCGTACTGCAGGGTGATACTCTCTCCCCATTCATATTCATCACAGTCCTAGACCACGTCCTCAGACAAACTTTATGCGACGACGAAGGATTCACTGTGAGAAGGCGGAATTCTGGTTATCCGGCCATCAAGTTAAACGCGCTAGCATACGCGGACGATATTGCACTCATATGTGAATCACCTGACAGTGCTGAGAGGGTCCTCCATCTACTTGAGAAAGAAACTGCATCAGTAGGTCTCCAGATAAGCCGAACCAAGACACAGGTTCTGCACCTTGGATATGACAGCCCGCCTCGGCCCATCAGTTTCCAGTGCGGTGAACAAGTCGAGCAGTGTAGCGACTTCAAATACCTTGGAGTGAGCACATCCTCCCCTTCCACTGTTGTCGACGAGCGTTTCGGTTAGGCCTGGGCCGCGATGAACAAACTGAAACCCGTCTTCACGTTGAAAGCCGATGATCTGGTAGAGATTCGCCTCTTCCAAAGTGCAGTTGAGAGCATTCTGTGCTATGGCATGGAATGCCTCCAGCTGACATCTACAATCTCTAACACGATAGACAGCAGGCATCGAAGAATGGTACAAGCAGCACTTGGCGTCTTCTACCCAGACCGACTCTTGACAGACGGGCTGTACAACCGGTCGAAGCTCTCTCGTCTCGGCGTCACACTACGCAAACGGAGACTTCAACTCATTGGCCACATCCTCCGGATGCAAAATAGGTCACAGTCGCCACTCGGCATGCTCCTGATCGACTTCGACGATTACGGATTCCACCTGCGACAAGGGCAAGCGAGAACGCTCGCATTGAGAGCCGATTTGAATGATGACTTAATTCGATCAGTATTAGTACTGTGCAAACTGTGATTAATATGCCAGAGAGACAATATTCAAATTTGATTGATTCGTTTGATGCCTGATATACTATTATGCTATCTAATGTTTGAACATAATATATGTATATATATATGGAGTGCAGTGGAGTGTGTAGCTAGCAGTAGCACAAGAAGTCATGGCAACAAATGGGAACAAGCATAGTGCTTGCTGTACAGTAGTGTGTGTCAGGGTTTCTGTCTGATAACTTTGTGGAATTGAAAAGAAAGTGTTGGGCATGACAGTGAGAGAATGAGAGAGAGAGTGTGTGTGTGTGTGTGAGAGAGAGAGTGTGTGTGAGAGAGAGAGAGAGTGTGTGTGTGTGTGTTTTCAGTTCTTTGTATACACATAGAGTGGAGGAGACATATTTCTATTACTTTTACTTGTTTTCTTGGGATATTTTGATTTCTTATAGGCTTAATATGACAAGAAATTGTTTAAAATTTCTTTGTCAATTTTATGGGCCACTCTTCACTGACAAATTTGTGAAATACACTTTAAACTATCTTGATTAGATAGTCTGTTCATTTTCTTTTCAGTAAGAAAAGTTTTTCTTAATTATTACCCTAGCCAAACAAAAATCACTTAGCAATTAACAAACTCAAACAAAACAATATAGTTGGCACCGAAGGGGTAAGAAAAGATAGAAATGATTTCTGTTTCATTTCAGATATATACACATACCTAAGTTAAGAAAAACTGGTACTTCTGGAGATAGTGGTGTATCTGAAAGTGTGAGTAGGCATACCAGCTTTAAAAAGTTTTGAAATTTTTTAAGTAGCGTGAAATTTTCAGAGTAGCTGAGCAGCAGATATGCTGAAATCATTGCATTTCAACATTGTTCCCGATGATTTGAATGTTGTTTCATGTTATGAAAAGAGAAGGGTATTCTTTTGTATGTGCATTTCCAGGGTCTGATGACATCATTGTTCATCTGCTGTCTCGTGGAGCTGATGCACAGGTTCAAGTGAACGGCATCACAGCTCTTATGCTGGCAGTGGAACATGTAAGTAACTGTTATGATGACATTTGTTTGCCTTTACGGGAACACACACACACACACACATACACACACACACCTGCCAACTCGTATATAGTTGTACCCACATGCATGCGCAAATACATGCACACGTTTTTGCTCTTGCTTACACTTTCACTAGCTCCACAGAAGTCGGGGGGAGTTTAATACATTGAATTACAAGCTGTAATTGTATTGTTGGGTTGTATTGGTAACTTGCTGAAGGACTACATTAAGAAGTCACTTTTAGAATGCAGTTCATTCAGTCCATTTTGTTAAGCATTTCACTTCTGGCTGTGACATGCATAACTGTGGTTCATAGATCACTGCAGACAGTGCGGTTCTATTTTTTGTTCTATGACAAAACAATCATGTAATTGTGCCATATGGCAGCTGCAGCATCCTGACAAATATCTGCCAGCTTTTTTGTGGTTTAGACACCTATGTTTGGTTCATTTGATTAAAAAAGTTGTTTGAAAAGTGCTGAATATTTGAAACCAAAGAGTGAATTTCAGGATGACAGAAATGTGAAAAGCAGGCATGATTTTTACAACAGAAGCTATGTGAGGGCAGCAGACAATTATTACATTTATGGTTGTGCAGGCGGAGAGCTCCACAGTGTTTATGTTACTGGAGATGGGTGCCCATGTCAATGCTGCTGATCACAGTGGGGAAACAGCACTGTTTAAGGTCAGAAGACTTGCTGGTCTGATTTTTTGTTCATTGGTTTAATTATTGTCTTTTATGCTGTGGAAATGAATGTGACAGATGTGTTTGTTTATGTTTTGTTTTAACCCCATAAGTGCCAAAATGTGAATAGATTTGCTTGTGCCGGGGAATTTTAAACGTTTTGACTTGAAAAAATTTGTATCTCTTCATCCAGCCTAGAAAACCCTACAAAACTATATATTTTCTTGTTCAGCATACTTTACAACACACAAGAAGTGGCAGCACTTTCGGTTTGAGGATCGCCAGTGCTAGTAATGTCACTTTGACTCTCATCTGGGTCAAGTCTGACCGAGGACATCCATATCGAAATGTTGCCTGCATGTGCCAGATTATCATCACCATCACTCTCATCGAGTGAATCAGCAAACTCCAAATCAGAATCACCTCCTCAAGTAATGATTTCTGCAACTTCTTCTGCTGTATAACTTGTTTTTCGTGCATGGGTGACGCTTCTTTGTCCGCCATTATTTACAGTCGCTGTGTAGTAATCTGCTGTAGGGGTCACCATTTCAATTGCACAGGTGGAAAAGATCACAAAACGTCATGCATACATAATTAACATCTATTTTAGAGGGAATCCTGAAGTTTCTGTTGATACCTCACACATCACTGAAAGTGTTGGGGTTTTCCAGCTAAAAATAGGGAAAGGTCACCAACCGAATATTCAGTCGGAGACACTGGAGGTGTATGTTTCTTCTGATCAAATATAAGGTGAGAAGCAGTTAACAGGGTTAATGTGTGTTGATTAGGATACTGTTGTAGACAAAACCAGGAGTTTTGTTAAGTAAAAGATGAAATAAATTGACATGAAATGACCATTAAATGAGTGGAATTTTGTAGCAAACCTTTGGCATAAAAATCATCAAGCTCAGTGTCATACCAGATCAACTGGTGTAATAAGAAAGAGAAAAAAAAGGAGAATGGGTAAGATTCAGTATGGTAAGGCAATGTTGCGGACTTGCGAGTTAGGGAAGGGAGATGTTTTACGTGGGGAGCATTCTGTATTAGGGAGGCAGTTTTCATGTGGAAGGCAGTTTTCATGTAGAGTGCGGTCTTCATATGGAAGGCATAGAGCTTGTGTTTCACTAAATTTAATATGTGAACAGTGTGTGTGGGGAAAAAACAGTGCTGTCTGTCTGTTCAAATTTGTATCACTTCGGTTTCAGTTCTTCTAGCAGAAGGAGTTAGGAGAGATCTAGATGAAGTTGTCTCTGTCTCAGACAGATGTCAAGTAGTGTTGTAGTCAGGTTTAATGCCATAGAACACTACTGTCCGTGTGGTCCATGTCAACTTGTTTATACTTCAGAGAGGTATCTCAGCATCCCCAGCTGGTGTGTGATGGAAGTGCTTCAGTGTTGTAGTTTCGTTTTGTAGTGCCAGCTCTGTTGTCGGTCGTTATATACCCTTCTTGGGTATTGTGAAGATAGCCTTCCTCTTTAATGTTGCTGTGAAGTGCCACCGACTGCCAGCGGAACTCCTGCAAGCCAGCCAGTCATTGGCAGAACTCCTGCAATCCAGCCAGTCATCGGCAGAACTCCTGCAAGCCAACCAGTCTTCAGCAGAACTCCTGCAAGCCAACCAGTCATCGGCAGAACTCCTGCAAGCCAGCCATTCATCAGCAGAACCACTGCAGGCTAGGTAGTTGGATTTGACGCTCCATTTTGTGAACATCATCTGTCTACAACTATTGTGTGCATCCTTCAACATTTGATGTTCAGCGTCGGCAGTGCCAGTTCATGACTCCTGGTGCTAATTCCTGAAGATGTTTCTGAACTCTAGACCATGCGATTCAGCTGATGTTGAAGTAGCAGCTGCCATTTTGTGTTGGATATGAACTAATGATGTGGAAATACTTGTAATGTGTGAGTGAGAACAAGTGCATGTGTATTAATAATAAAATTTGTGTGGAAGCTTGAACTTAGGTGTTGTGTTGTTCTATGAATGTAAGTATGTCTGTCTCTATCTTTCTGTAGTTTAGACCTTAGCAAGCCTAACATTCAGTTAACCAGAAAATGAAACATTTGTATTGTTAATGTCAAGAGTTTGTATATGATAATAGGCTGTGAGACGGGGAGACAAGCAGATCCTCAAACTGATTCTGGACCATGGAGCCAACTTCAGCCTGATGTCTCGTCTTGGACTCAGTCCCCTTCAGATGGCTAAACAGTTCCGTCTGGCTGATGTGGAAACCACCCTTATTGACCACATTCAGAAGTAGGTGTTCATTTTAACAATGTAAAAAAAAAACAACCCAAATTTTTTATTTAAATATATATGGGTATAATTTGATCCATAAAGTTGCAGGGGCAAGAATTGCTAAAAGCTGGGTGGACTGGAAGCAGTATGCACACATTTTTTCCTTGATCCAGACTGTAATAATCCAGGCATTCAGGTTGGAAGATGGGAACCCTACATGTGTTCCCACTAGACCATTGTTATTGTAAAAGGTTGGTTGAAGGGCAGTAAGAGGGTAGAGTTCTGAACTTCTCTGTGGGCTGGCATTATGAGGGTGGTGCCTATCTTTTCCTTCCGGCGTTCGTGTCCTTGAAAGGTGGACTGGAGGCTGTACGCACAGTAGTTTTTTCTTGGACAAGACTTGATTAACTGAGTTTTGAAATTAGACTAATTTCTTTTCTTATAATGATTCACTGGATCTCTCCCTTGTGGAAGCTCTCTTTGATGTTGGTCAGATGGTTGTCTCTCACCCTGTTTACAATGACATGTTTTGAACAATACTTTATCTTCCCTAGCACCCTGTTTTTACAATGACATGTTTTAAATAAGATTGAACTGTATTGAGTAGCCTTGCCTCAGGGCTTTTGTTGTGCTGGCTTGAAAAAAATTGGTGCAAGTGGGTTCTTGTCATTTTTTCATAATAACATTTCTCATTATTGATAAAATTACAAGAAATTTGATGCAGTTACGTTAGAAAGATCAGGGCATTTGAGTCTGATAAAATGAAAATTTGTATGCTGTAGTAGGCCTACTTAAGATAAATAATGAATACCTGTCAAAGTCAATTGTGACCACTTCTCCTGGTTGCACAGAATGTGTCACTATGTGTGTGGTCAACAGTAACACTTGTTGAAGGTACTACCATGTTTGTTTTATCCATTATTGAGAGACCACCTTCCTCAGAAACTGTATCTTCACCATCACCAGGATTGCTGTCATTTAGGCTGAGCAATCGTATGTTTTCCTATAAGAGAAACCATGATTGTTTGTCATTTTTTGCATTTACATAGGCTTAGAAGTTGCTCTGATTGCATGCAAATTACCAATATGTTTATGTTGGTTGAAATAGGCAAGCAAGGGAGATAACTGCTAAGTTGGGAGGGGGGCAGGAATTAAAGAGTTTTATACTCTTAGGTGACAAATCTACAGTCGATACTTCTCTCTCTAGCAGTTACTAGTATGAAACAATTGTTGATGCTTCCCATTCATTGATGTGCTAATCATACTGATGTTTGCCTTGTTAATGGTGGTTGTTTGCATGTGTGTGTGTGTATGCAGGGTGGTAAGGTCATTTGAAGAGCAAGTGAACCTTACAGTACGAGGGACAGCCAAGCTGGTGTCGTTTTTGTTTCCACACCACTGTGTGCCACTCTATGAAAGTGACACAATCACTATCCCTTTCAAGTACCAGCCCTCCATGCCTGCTGGTCCAGGTATGTGAGGACACTCGCTCACTATGTGCGCATGAGAGAGAGAGAGAGTGTGTGTGTGTGTGTGTGTGTGTGTGTGTGTGTGTGTGTGTGCTTGTGCACTCACATGCATGTGATACCATTTCTTATGCAGTGGCTTCTTTGCATGTTGGTCCATGTGTGTGTAAGGGAAGGGAGGAAGGTATGAAGCTTTTTGTTACAGTGATCAAAAAATTAGAATGGACTGACTTGTGTGAGGCAGAACTTGTGTTTCTGTAAAAATGATAAGCTCATATCCCTAAAATCCATGAAAGCATTCCTCATGGCTCAGAATGCCTTACACAGTTGATGATTATATATATTGTGCATTATTGATAAATATGAATAAAGTGGAAAAAATGTTTGGTTCTATTTTGTACAATTTTTGGACTCTTGCTGATGCACGCTTCATGTGTGAAATGTAACTTCTTTTTTGGGGCGTGGGGGTGGAATTTTACTTGCAATGGTAGGGAAAAATACAGACCAAAATAAAGCAAAACAACAGACCTTTATGTTGACAAAGAATAAAAATCAAAGATGTAAAAATGAGAAAAAAGGGTTAAAAAAAAAACTGAAGAGGGAAAGTGTGTGTGTGTGTGTGTGTGTGTGTGTGTGTGTGTGTGTGTGTGTGTGTGTGTGTGTATGTGTGTGTGTGTGTGTGTGTACATACACACAGAGACATATATATGAAACTGTTATGGCAGGGTCAGTAAGGAACCAGAAACACAAAAATTGAATGAAAACATGTACTTAATTCTCTAACTCCATCATTCTATCCACCAGCATCCTGCATTGCCAACCATGCTTGCAGAGCAAAAACTTAACCCTTTGATTCCCTCATCCTATCCACCAGCTCACTGAAGACATTGAAGAAAGCTGGTGGATAGGGTGAGGGAATCGAAGGGTTAAGTTTTTGCAGTTGGTTGTTAGGATCTGGGAGTTAAAGGGTTAATAACAAAACAAGACAAGCACACGTTTTTGGCCAGTTAACTTTGTGTCAGAGCATACACAACAGACAACAAAGAATCATCATTATCATCATGTCGAGCTTGCTTGGCTATCCATGACACGTTTCTTCCATCCTTCTCTGTCAGACATTGCAGTAGGTAGTTCATCATACTGACAGCCCTTATCATCGATCAGTTGGTCGATGAAGGTCTTCTTTGGACGTCCTTGTCTTTGTTTGCCATGACTGGGTCTCCATAGTAGAACATCCCCCACCAGTTCTTCTTTGCTACGCCAGCAGTGTCCCGCAAAGTGCAGTCTTGCTGACGTATTGATTTACTGATTGGTGGGATCTTACCAGTAACTCTTTGTTAGTTGGATGTTCTCTCCAGAATTTGTTCAGGGCTGCACGTAGCATTCGTGTGTATGCTCCATCAATCTTCTTCTCCAGTGTCGTTAGGGTCCATGAAATTGAGCCATATGTAAGAACGGACTCTACTGCTGCTCGGAAGAAGTTCCTTTTCAGGTTGTCTGGTAGATTGGATTTCCAGATTTTGTCCAGTTGATTTAGTGCACCCCGGGCATTTCCGAGTCTGGTGTTGACGTCTTGTTCTGCGGAGTCAATGTAGCTGCCAAGGTATTTAAAGTCTTGAACTTGTTTGATTGTATCTCCATTGAGACTTCTCATACCTTTTGATGCGTCTTGATTCAGACAGATGAACTCTGTTTTGTTCGCATTGAGGTGGAGCCTGATCTCCATTGCTGTTCTTTCGACGTTGTGAATGAGAGATGTTGCATCATGTAGGAGGTCTGCGAGAACAGCCAGGTCATCAGCGTAATCCGCATCTGTTATCTTTACTGCAGGGTAGCGTCTGCTCTTCTGTTCTGTGAGGGTAGAGCCGAGTTTTTTGTTCTTATCCACTGCTTTCCTCAGCACGTAATCGAGACAGATGATGAAATGTAGGGGGCAAGCGTATCTCCTTGAAAAGTCGATAAATAGGAGAACAGCTGGGAGGTTTTTGGTTTTTATGCCTTCCAGTATACATCTGATGGTGAGTATTTGTCCTGATGTCGATCTGTTTTGGCGAAACCCGTTTTGGTTTTTCCTCAGAACTGGATCTATCTCCGGCCTTATCCTATTTAGGAGCATTAGGTTGTAGATCTTTGCAGAAATTGCAGTTAATGTGATTCCGCGGTAGTTCTTTGTGATTCCGAGGTCACCTTTCTTGGGGAAAGGAAGCAGGCATCCTTTAGTCCATTTGTTTATTGGGTCTTGGTTATAAACGTTGTTGCAGCATTCCAGCACGTATCTGGTAAAAATTCCTCTATTTTCCATACTTCCGCTGGTATCTCGTCGAGTCCGCATGCTTTTCCACTCTGAATGCTAGTTCGTCCAATGTAAACGGCCCTTTCTTGATATTCAACTCCTCCGTGAAGACTGGAGTTATTTCTTCTTCAGAGATGTCTGGAGGTTTCCCGAGTAGGTCTTGGAAGTGTTGTTGCCACAGTTTTACTCGCTCTTCTTGGCTAGATGCTTTTAGCTTAGCTCTGTTACAGCTTTTTCTACCACTTATTTCGTTCACTGTTTTCCAGGCAAGAGCAGATGTTTTGTTGCTGACAGCATTTGTGATCTGGTCGATCTTGCTTTGTAAGTAGTTCGTTTGCTCTGCTTCATAGGCCTCTATGAGAGCAGCACGAGCATTATTGAGGTAAAAGATGTTCTCAGGGGATGGTTGAGAGTCTTTTAGTTGTGCAGCTTCTTTTAGTTGCTTGCGTTTTTGACAGATTTCCTCATTCACCCATGGAGTTTGTTTTTTTATTTTGGGTTTCAGCAGGATAGTGTCTGCAGCTGTCTCTTTACAAGCCATTTCAAAGTGGTTGTATGTCATATTAGCAGTCTTTGCTGAGACTGTATCTTGTAGGGCAGCAAATCTATTTCTCACCCTTGTAATGAAGATGTTATGAATTTCAGGGTTGTCGTTTAGATTTGACCAGTCATATGGGGTAGTATTGCAAGATTTCTTTTTATTTGCTCGAAGTCGAGCAGAAACGATGCAGTGGTCTGATGCAACACTGACAAACGAGTTGAATGCTCTGCAATTTTTTGCACTATTTTTCCATTTCTTGTTGTTGATAATATAGTCGTGTTGTGCTTTGCTCCCATTTGGAGATTTGCGTGTCCATAGCTGACCTGGTCTTTTCTGGTATAGAGTGTTGAGGCATAAGAGATTGTTTTCATTGAGATAGTCTTTTACATAGAGCCGTTTCTGTTAGTCTGAGAGTGATATGCATATTTGAAGCCATCAAGGTTTCCAAGTTGTGCATTGAAGTCGCCACCAATAATGAGGATGTTGTGCTTCGGGACTTGTATGGTGACTGATGTTAAGTCCTGATAAAATCTTTCAACTTCCACTTCATCACTTACATTAGTGGGACTGTAACAGGAGACTATCGAGGTTCGAGGATTTCTGTTGAAAGTAGCTATCATTGTTCTTGGAGATATCATTTTGACATTGCTAAGTGCATTGTAGGTCTGCTGGCTGAGAAGCATTCCAATTCCGCCAGTTGCAGCATTCATGCTGTTTTTCCAGGCTGAACATGTATTCAGCTTCCAACTTCTGAAATTGTGTTCTTTTGTTGCAATGTCTTCATGTAAGAATCTATGTTCTTGCAGGCAAATGATGTTCTGGTTTGTAGATTCTGCTGACGCAATTACTTCAGGTATCTGTCCCTCCTTCTGAAGTGTACGGGCATTGAGAGTAGCTATGAAGATGTCTTTTTTCCTTTCATCAGTCCTGTAATGAAGCTTCGAGTTTTTGGTATTTTGATTACTTTGGTCTCAGTAGCTGATTTTTCGACTGCAGCCTGAGACACCGTTGCAGGACGCGCTCCTTGGTTGACCGCGCAACGAGTGATGAGGGATGAACTTCTTTGAATCTGTGTCATTTCATTGCTTTCTGTAGCTAGATAAGCACTTCTGGTCGCCACTCCATACAAGTGTGAGCAGTAGTTCTCTGACTGAACTAGGTGTCCAGCGTCTTGTGTACTTCACCGTTGACGAAACAAAGTTCCTCCGCTGATGTGCACATCCGCCATGCTGCTCTCCATGGTTTCCCTGTAACCCCAGCAAGGGTGGCTGATGGGTGCTCGGCCTTGCCAAAGGGTCCCATGATTTGGTCCGGGACAGCTTATTGAATATTCACAGCTACCCCATAACAGGGCATTCCCCTATCCGCCACCCGGGGACCCGCTGGGTTGGAGCGTTTGACTTCTCCTGGTGCTTGCCAGCTTATCTTAGGACTGACAAGGTTCCCCAGTACAACAAAGAAGAAGTACTAAAACTTGCTGTTTTTCCCTCAGTTTCGTGTATTTATTCTTTGTTGTGTTTTGTGTATGCTTGACCAATGCCAGTCGGCCGAAAAGTCGCGCTTGTCTTGTTTTACATGAAGTATGTGTTCTCATTGTGGTTTTGTGTGTTTCTGGTTTCTGCTTGCTTGAATGTTGGTAGTCACTTTGATTTAGGGTCAATTATATTTTTTATCTTCACTTCCCCTTCCCCCAAAACAGCCCCATTTCTTGAAATAAGAAACTGTTTCTGAAGGTAGCGCATAGAAGTTATGGCTAGTTTATCAAGGTATCTTTAAATTGTTCCATTTGTTATTTCACAGACCTGCTCTTTGTTCCATGTTCAGTGTCAGTTTTTAATAGAGGTTAAGAGAAGACAATTGTGGCAACACCAACTCAGGAAGCTTTGTCTGTGTCTTCTTGAACTCATGTATCTCTGTCTGCAGATATGTGTGTATATTTTTGTGTGTATTGGTATGTGGAGGGAAGGGCTTGGTAAAGCATGTGTGGGGGTGGGAAGATAGGGGGCTAGAAGGATGCGTATGTTTTTATGATGATATTCTTTTCATGGTTTGAGCTGGACTGTGATTTTTATATACCACGTCCTGTTTGGGCGGTATGTAACATCCTTTGAAAGATTGATAAAGTGTTAATGTATTATGTTGTGTTATGTTTTGTTGCATTGTATTGTGTTGTGTGGCTAGCAGTTTAAAACTTTCAGGGAACGTTAATTTGACTGTTTATGTGACAGTAAGAAAAACATTGGCAGAGTTGATGTACATTTCAGGAATGGGCTGTTTGCTGTTCATTGCTCATGCTCGCTTCAACCCCCAAGAGGTGAAGTGTCGACTGTACGGCCAGTGTGCAGTGGAGAGGGTCACATTGAATGGGGTGGTGCAGCCTTCGCTCACTGAGGTGCGTTTCTGTGCTCTTTTGATTTTGATTTAGTGAATGCAGGGACACAACTGGTCAGTAAAGAAATGGCTACCGGTATTCAGTCTGGTCAGAATGGACTGTAGGTGCTGAGAACATTTCCATGTGATACTGCCATTTCATGTTTTGCTAACACATTGAACATTCCATGGGAATTCTCAGACCAAAACAAAAAGTTGTAAGCTTTGAGCATTGCTCTGATTATAATTGATAGACATGATGGATATTTTTGTATGATCGTCCAGATAATCAGAATGATAGAGAGCATTTAGTGGTTCACGTTTCCAGTGTTCAAAGAGTCACAGTAAAATGATATGAAATATGAGCAAGAGGAAGTGGATACATACATTTTGCTCTGCGTATCATTGAAGCTATAAAATAAAAAAGAAGAAGTAAGAAAAGGGAGCAAATGAAATGTGAACTGAAGGGAAAAGATGCGTACTATTCGCTAAGCTACACATAATAGTGCATTAGATTAGAAAACATCAGAAACATACTTAAAAGAAATGGTAATATAGCAAGAAATGTATGGACAGATTTGTTTAGGAAAAATGGACTGAAAAATGTTGACAATGACAGATAATATGGATCAGTTATTTTGGAACAGATGAAAGCCCTTGTGACCTGTGGACATAATAAGGAGAAACACAAGGAATTCCTGAAGGAAGATATTTTATCATTGGAGTTTTTTCCCTGTTATGAATAGTAGGAATCTGTACAAACACATGCTGTTGAATCTAATACAGACGGACACAGAAACAGGCAAGCATTGTTTTAAGAATGAATACAAATACATCTCATCAATGCGGCATAACATAAAACATGCATTAAAATGGTTTAAGTCTGTTGTCTTGCAAAATCTGTGTTTAATAGCAATTGTTTGCTGGGTGCAGGTTAATAAAAAACTGAACTTGCTTTTGTCCCCAGGAATCCAACTTTGTGTTGATGTGTCACCCACTGATCACAGGCTGGAATGAGCTGGTGATTCAGACCAAGAAGGACCCCATGTCTAAGGTAACTGCATGTGATTGCTTAGATATTGGGGTTAGGTTTATTATCTCTTAGTTTCCTAACAGTGAATTACTGTAATTTTCTCTCTACAAGGTGCAACTTTTATGTTGAACTCTGACCCCTGTGCCGTATCAGTTGATAGCACCTTATCTGTGCACAAAATAGAAAAAGAAGGAGTGGCCAGCTGCTGAAAAAGACAACAATTCACCAGTTTTTAGACATGCAAAACTGGCACAACTGACAACAAACAACAGATAACTCATGACAGCTCACATTGCATGCTAGTTACAGTTGAACTGTCCATCAGAATTGACAATTATAGTGAGAATCTCTCATCAAACCATGCGTCATGCGAAAGACAAAACAAATATCATATGATATCCAGTTGGGTAAATCATGGCATGACCATCCCCAACCCAATATGTCCCCAGGTGGCGGATAGGGGAATGACCCTCAGATACGGGGGCCAGCTGCAAATACCCAATAAGCAGCCACACACCAAACGTCGACAATATTCTAGGGGAGGCTGGGGTATAGGGTGGTACCTATACTTCTGTAAAGTGGTCTCACAACCGTACGATGAATACTGTTAGGCAAGCAGGAGCGCCATAACTCCAACTACTTAAGTCCTGGAAGCAGGGGATGGATGAATTAGAAGGCGAAGGCAGAGCACAGTACAACAGTCAGTTTCTACTTCATGGTTATGGTCAGAGGATTTCCAAGGAAATAATGGCCAGGACACCTACACAGTATGTGCACTGCACTTCAGGAAAGCAATGGCAACCTACCTGATGTATTTTTTGCCAAAAACTGCACAGAATGACATATCATCATCATGTGCCCTGCCACATGGTGTTGGCAATCATGGCCCTCCATATGCATCTATCCCTTGTCTCTGCAAGCACATCCTCCACCCTCAGCCACCCTGCAAGTCCATCCAATACCCTCTCCCTGGGTCTACCCGTTGCCCTCTCTCCCTCCAGTTCCCCTGCTGCGACCAGGTGCTCCAATCCCCCTTTCCTCACAAAATGGCCCACTGTCTCGTTTGTTTTCTTTGCTGTCCATGGAATTCTCAACACTGTTGCAAGAAACCACACCTTGGCTGCCTCAATCTTGCTCAGGCTCCATGCGCCGATTGTCCACGCCCCACAACCCTACAACAGCATCAGCTTCAATACAACGTTCAAGAACTCTCTTCTTGAAGTCAACTGACAGGCAGCTGTTGGCAAGAATGCTTTTCATCTCCTGAATGCTGTTGTGACTTGGCAGATTCTGCTGGCCATCCCTGACGTGCATTCTTTAATATTCAAGAAGTTGTCCACAAAAGTCAAGACAGAGCAGTTTGGAGGGAGGTGTCAAAGAGTGCAATGGTCAAGACTGAACCCAGTGAGGTGAGACAGGTGAGACCCAGTTCAAATTGAAAACTACTGCACTTGCTGAAGAAAAAAGAAATTATAGAGCTGCCTTTGAAATGGGAGTTGACCAGTGTCTATGGTCTGCAAATGGAGAGAACAGAAGACTGATTTGGCTGTGTGTAAGAAAATGAGGAAATCTCTTTGTTCATGCAAAGTAAGGTGGTCATAGCTAGAAGCTGAACTAGTAGTCCAGATTCAGGTTCCCAGAGCTGACAGTCAGAGTTTGACTATGTTGCAAGTTCATCTGAAAACAGTTGAAGTGGCACAGGCAGTGTGACCTGGTGTTTCCCATTCATGAAACGACCACAACCTCTGGATGTCTACAAAACCAACACTGCGTCAACAAGAACCGGTTGATTTGGTTGGGATATTACGAATTCTCACCTGTTTTTCTTGATTTATGTGGGCCATATCAGATGCATGCGTATTATATCAAGCAGATTTTTTTTTAATGGAGCTGCGTCTTATGTATTGTCATCCTGTAGGCAGGAAAGTATGGTATGCATGTATATTTTTTGTTGAAAATCTACTGCAGTAACAATGAATTGCCTATTGAAGCCTTGATTCTTTTGCTTGTTTCAGAATATGTTCTTTCAATAGTTCATGAAAAAGTATACTTTTATCTTAATTGTTTATATAGTACTTCATAACAATCTGTTTTGAAAGCTTTTTGCATGTACAAAATTTTAGGGAGAGAAAGACTTAACAGTTTTGACACCCACAAAATAGTAGAAAAATCTTTTATGTAATCTTGGTGGGTTTTGATGTGCAGGCCAAGCTGATTGTGTGTGCCTACAAAGCTCAGCTGATCTACAAATAGAGCTGGGGGCTGTCTGGACAAGTTTCTTTATTGCTGCGCTGTTCTTCTTGATGACTCCACAGCCTTACCGATGAGCTTGAGTATATGTCAGTTCAAATGGGCTATCAGTCAAAATGCTCTTCATGAAGAACGCCACTTTGAGAATGCCTTGTCAATTGTCTTGTTGACATCTGAACAGCCGGTCAGTAGGAGAGAAGGATGGAAGACAGGATGAGATGCCTAAACTGAGTGGAAGTTTGGGTTTATGAGCTGTTTGGCTGAGAGTGGAACTGTGGAAGCTTACAGCAAATAGTAAAACTGTGTTTAGTTGGATTTTCAGCATGATTCAGTGTAAGCCACCCATTGTACACCTTGATGTATCCCATCTTCTGACATCAGAATCAAGGACATGGATATAGTGCATCAGAGCATTTCATTGTCAGTAAGAATGTGGCTGGCTTAATATGCACATGTATTAGTGACGTCACTGACTCCACAGCCGAAAGTGAAGGTTTCTCGTGTACAAATGTCTTTCATGAAGACCTTGATCTTTATACACATAGATTATGATTGTTCATAGATTATTATTGTTCATCTGCATGTACAGATGCAGTTCAGTACTACATGCCACAGGTTATGAAAAGTTGCCCAAGCAGAGGTGTAATAAAATGAAATCATTTTAGAAAAGATGACTCGGTGAGAAAGTCAAAAAGTCAAGGTAACATGAACATATGAACTGTGAGTATGTCAAGATGTCAGGGTTGTATGTGAGGGTTGGATATGTATTACAATATAAATAGCAATTATGTATAGCAGAACTGCAAAACTGCTGGAGCAGGTTTTCAAGAAAACAATGAAACATGAACCGATTTCTAGTTCATGAAGCACAAACTCGAGATCTCTTAACTAGACCTTTAGAAAAACATGCATGCAGATGCATGTTCTTGTTGCATGCATCTGCTAATTGAGTACATGTACGAGAAGATGAGTATATTGTGATGAGTATATGCATGTGAAACAAGAGAACTTGCATGTGAAAATGGTTAACATGCGTGAGAAGGCAGAGTGTGTGCTAGGAGTACATGTGTGAGAAACGTGAATACATGAGAAGGTAGATGTATGCCCGTGAAGAAAGAACACCTGCGTGCGAAGATAATATGGAGCAGGGTACCCAGGGGAGTACATGAAAGAAAAGTTGAAAACGATACATGCATAAAAAGAAAGAAAAGTGCCTGCATGAGACAATAATCCCTCTATGAGAACATAAAGGTATGCTGGAGGAAATGGTATGAATGCATACCTTGAATGCATGCCTGTGAAAATGAATATCTGTGTTTTGAGATAAAGTACATGTGGATGAACATATGAGGTACATGTGTTTTTAGGCAGAGCGAATGTGACATTATTGTGGAAGAGACATGCTTTGAAGACAGAGTGAATGTGACATTATTTTGGAAGAGATATGCTTTGAAGACAGAGCGAATGTGACATTATTTTGGAAGAGACATGCTTTGAAGACAGAGTGAATGTGACATTATTTTGGAAGAGATATGCTTTGAAGACAGAGCGAATGCGACATTATTGTGGAAGAGACATGCTTTTCATAGCATGTGTGAAAAGAAAGGTAACAGATTACCGTCAAACTTGACCAGTCCAATTTCAAATGGTGCTTCATTGTATACTGGCATGTGACGAAGTTTGGCTGAGTTTGGGGGGAATATAGAAAATGAGAAATGTGTGTGGTCAGTTAATAAGAAAACTGTCAAATATGTATGAGTTTTTGGGACATTTTCTATGTGTTTACATTTATGACGGTTAATTGTGTTGAATGTTATGAGTGGTTTCACTGTTGTTGGAGTGAAAATCAGATAGATATAACTATTACAAGCAGTGCGCTGAAAGTCATTTGAGTGTGACATCTTATACCTCCTACAAAGCGTAATATAATTATGTTGACAAATTTGTAAACACAAGTATATTTGTGGGTTTTAGAAAGCGCAGTGTGATGTGGAAAAATGGTAACAAAGACCAAAAAGTCATGAACTCCGGTTTATGCAGCAGTCAGAGCTGACACGGTAAAGAGTGGAACTTGTTGATCTTGATACCCGGTTGGTTTCCAAAGGTGGGTCATGATATGAGCTTGTCCTGGATTGTTGAAAATAAATGTTTCGCACACCTTTCCTGTCATCGCTAGCAGTGTGCAGAAACTGTCGGTGGATGAGTGTTGTTTTATACATTGCTGTTGTTTCCCCATCGTGATGTAGTAGACTGCGGTTGTAATCTAGGTCTTGCAAGTTGTTCCCCACTGTTGTCAGCATGCAGGAGGTTGTATTTGATTAGAGCATCACAAATACCTAGACCTGTCTCCACGTTTGTCAACACACTGAAAGGATTAAAAATGAAAATGAAATATTTTCATTCAGACCATAGTTAAAAATGAAAATTCAGAATGTTTAAGTGAGCTTTTATGCTTATGCTGCAGAAAGCAGCATACATTTCAGTCAGTTGAAGCAAGTAAAAAGTATTTGTAAATAATTGTATTGTGCTTAGGCCAGGAGAAAGAACTGAACTTTGATTTAGAATGTACCAGTGGGGAGGAGAGGAATGTTACTAGACTTAGGATGTATGTTTATGTAATGATAGTTGTTGGATGTGTATCATGAGCAAGTTGTGCTGCTTACACATGTAGTTGGAGAAAAAAGAAGTGCGGAAAGAAACCATTGAACTGAAAAAGAGCTAGGTGAATCTTGTAATTGGCTTATTTTGAGATGCCTTCATCTGAAGGACCTCATCTCAGCTAGAATTATCTGTGTTTAGTTCGCTAAAATATCATTGTCCATTAATGAAAAATTGGACTTATTCAGATTTGATTTGGACACAATTTAATTGTCAGATTATAGAAAATGTCAGCTTACATCAATATTGATTGACCTACTCGGCACCATGTATGTTATTGGTTATCCCTTTTGATTTAATATTATGTTGTTGAATTACAAGGGATTACACCATCTGTTGTCGCAGGCATTTATGTAAACCATTATGTATAAATGTTACAGTGGTATGGTAATGTTCAATTCATTTTAGGCATACACAATTACATTTTTTTTATTTAATAAGGTTTTGTTTATTACACTTTTTTACAATTTAAGTTTATGTTAAAAAGTGTACCTGAGAGGTTTATATAAACTGTTAAAAGGCTTCCCCCTCCCCATGCACTACTTTATATGGTTACCAGTGCTAGTTGATTGTCTGGCTAGGATTTAGTAAATAACTGTTGTGGCCCAATTAGTAAATAACTGTTGTGGCCCAATCTGACAAAGTGATTGCTTAATTTCTGAATGCAGTTTCTCCAAAACAGCTTGGCCTTGCAGCTTTGAAAGGAAAGTAATTATGAATTTAAGTGCATTTTCTGTTGAATGGTATTTTTATGTTTTATTATCAAATTTGTACAGATCTCAGGCTCTGCGTCAAGAACTTACCTGCCATTTTGTGAGATAGTGTCATGTTGGATGCATCACATTGTTTCAGCACTGTATCAGGTAACTGGATTCAGCACATTGTTTCAATACTGTCTTTTAACATTACTACCAATGTGCACAGAGCAGATTATGTTCTTGTTTGCGCCATCACCTTTGCAGAGAATGTGTGTCCAACTCCACACACTACTATTGCGTATTTAACAGTATTCAGTGTAATCCTTTATGCAGAGTGAAAATTTTAAAAAATCATTCTCTACTTAGCAATGCTGTCTGTAGAGTTTGAGGTTACAAGCATAAAAATGTGTACACCGTACCAGTGTGTGATGCTTCGGATGCTTAATATTATGTACACAAGTAGTTGTTTAGAAGCAGTGTGTTTTGGTTCTACCTCAGACAAAAGCCATGGCTGTTTCAGTTGCATACTACTGATAAATTTCTCCTGGCCATTTTGTTCACACCATGTGATGGCTTTATTGTGATACATGTTCTAGAGTGTGAATGATTTTAAGTTTTGCTGGAAGTCTTGATATTGTTTCCGCTTTTTTTTCCCCCTTTCTTCTACTGCCCCTTTCCCTCCGCATGCGGTGTTTATTGCAGCAAAACATTGCAGTTTTCTCCCAGTTTCTATAATATTGATGTGTTGAAAGGTAGTAGGGTAGAATACTTGTACAATCACTACTCCAATTTTTTTTCAAAGAAGTTTCAGATTTTCAACAAGAAGTTGTAGGTTTTGTAAAAGTTTTAATAGATGTACTGATTGTGGGCCAGTGATACCAGCCTTTTTCTTCTATGCATTGTGACAGCTTATTAAGCCAAATCATGGTTTGGAGAGTTTGCACAACACTTTTTTTGTATAAAATTCTTTGAGCAATTCCTTTTGGAGAATTATTTTGGATCAGTTTCCTTGTTTCTGTGTTAATAGCTTTGAAGTTTGAATTTTATTTGTTCAGTTTGTACCATAAATTACATATTTGTTCAGTTTGTACCATAAATTACATTTGTTCAAAGTTGGTTTGTAATGCTAATTTTTGTTTGAAGTGGTTTTGAACCATTGATGCCATTTTATATTTTGATTTCACACAATATAAAAAGAGGAAAGAAGAAATCTTAAGACTTTTGTTTTAATTAAAAAGGAATGGGGTGCTGAATTTGTGATTATTTTACTTTAAACTTTGCATATGTTTCTTTACATGTTGTGAAGGAGCTGGTTTGATTAAATGAATGAGCACAAAGAGTTCATGTGGATCATGTAAAGTTTATGAGCCAATGAAAAACGGTGGGTAATTGTACGTTTGCGGTACAATAAATGTCGTAGTGGCTTCAGTAAATGTACCTGTGATAGATCGTTTTCTTTATTTCTCCCAGCAACATTATAAATTGTTAATGATCTCATTCAGTATTTGCTTGTTGTCATAATTTCTATCACTGTTGTCTTGTTAGTGTGTTGATAGATTTTCCAACTCAAGATGTCAAAACTGAACTGGGTGTGTTCAAGTGTGTGAACGTGTTCAATAAGAGAGTGAGTGTGAATTGAAAGTGAGGGTCCAGATGCTAAAAGTGTTGGTCACTACTTCCATAGTTTTGATGGGCATGTTGATGTCCTGTGTTGATGTTGTGTGTTGATTGGAACCTGTTCTTATTTTGAAGTTTTTGAATTTGGTTTGAATTGTTCAGTACTGATAGTTACTGCATTGAAAAAGAGCACTTGAATGGATATGCTTAATGTTCGTTGTGGACTGTGGTTCAGATAACTGCTCAAAATGATGTAGGAAGAAAAAATAAATGTTTTGAAAAAAAAAAAAGAAATTGCAGACAAAAAAAAAATCGATTGAATGCGGTTTTTTGTATTTCATGTAGTTGTGGAATCCATTAAATTGCAGCAGTCACTGAAACAACAGTAATATTTCAAACGCAGTTAACCTCCCATTTCAAATATTTGGCAAAGGTGACAGTAAAGCAGTGTCAGTAAGGATTTCCTTAGCACTCTCACATGCCAAGTTATGAGACTTGACTTTCTAAAGCAACTTACGTGAAATGAGGACCTCCTCAATCATGAAACAAGTATCATAGAACCAGAACATTTTTTTTTCATAAAATGAGTACCTGTTGGAATCAGATATCTTTTCACTTTTCCATATCATGATATTGTTCTGGTCCATATTTCATTTAAGACAGATGAATTCAGTAAGTTGATCATTCAGTTTGTACCCAGTAGCTCAATTTGTGTGTGCATGTGTGGGGGTAGTACAGCAATCCCTGTATTCTTTCTACCAGATTTTGAAAGACTTCATGATAGTTGATCTTCATAGTTAAATGAAAATCCTCATCGTAGTTGGTCGATTGCCAAATATAATTTTAAAAAAAGGAAAAGAAACGTGTATTTGAAAAGGATGCCTGTGTCATCAATAAAGTATATGAACATGAGAGAGAGAATGACAGAATAGAAAAAGATGCAACTTACATGTATAAATGGATGCACACACAGACAGTGGAGACGGTAGCTTTCAGACAGAACATGTGAAGTCTGATCCCTTACCTGAATGTGCTGTGAAATGGAGTAGCTGTAAATTGTGCTCAGTTCATCTCTTGAAGTGTTCAGCCAACCTGCGTGGCAGTTCCCCTGTGTTGTGACCCTTGTATTGACTGTACTTATTGGGATGGGGCCACTTGCCCTGCCCACTGCATGACTGTGTTGTCTCGTAGGCTTTTATCATGATGAATGTTGTGATGTACCTTTTGTGTGTGCATGTGGCCATGGTCAAATTCGTATACCTCCCCCTCCCCATCTCCATGCTATTTGTTGTTCATGAAAAAGAGGTCGTTGGATTTATTCCGTCACCTCCACCCCAGATTCTGCCATGGAATGGTTATGTATAATTTTGTAAATGGTTAGATTTGTGTAATGTAAATGAACTTTTTTCCCCAATGATTGGAAAGTTTTGGTACATTATGGTGGTAAAGATGGTAATCTGAGAATTTTGTTGAAGACCCCAATAGGGTGTAAATGATTTACGATTGCAGGTTGTTAGGTTTCAGGGTTTTTTTGTTTTTTTTTGACAAGTAAGAGCATAGCAGCTGCACAAAACATGGGCCTTTGACATTATGCAGGGCTCCGCATTTTCCGATTTTTCTCGGATTTCAGTCTGTTAATCTCTCATAGCAGACGATGAAACTTCAGGAAGGGCATAAATCTGGTATCATTTTCCGCTTAAGTCGCTTACAGTGCTTTTTGTTTGTCAGGCGCGGCTTGTCTTCAGAACCAGTTGCAAAACTTCAGAAGAGTGTGACCATGTCTCAGGCTGATATTCTGGAGAGAGAGAGTCTGCTGCAGCAAAAACATTTGACAAAGACTGCAAAAATAAGTGTTGGGAGTGGATTTGATGAAAAATTGATGTCATGGAAATGAGCACATGGCTTTTAAAAATAGCAGAGGCTGGCTTAGTATACTGTGTCTTGCACCGCTGTGAAGCCAATTTAAATGACTATAGTTGAGCAGACATCCATAAACTTTCAGACCATTTCAAGTCAAAGAAGCACCAGATGAGGCAGAAAACTGCAAAGAACCTTGAAGCTGTTCAGTCTACGTTGTTGTTTAATGTTTGTTGGAGCGTACATTAGAAAAGTACTCACCAAATTATTTTCTTATTGAAATCTTGACACCAATACAACGGATCATAAACAAGCTCAAGTTGTGCCAAACAGCGTCAGATTGCTTTATTTTGCAACTATATATTCAACAACAACAAAATTTCCGGGGGAGCATACCCCCAGACCCCTCTACATTTTCAGAGATTTTTTTCATTTGGCATTGGGAGGCCTGATTATGGGTCCCAGTAAATAAAAATCTTATACAAACATTGATTTCAGATTATTACTATGCATAGTAGTAAATTGTATGAGAAAGGAATGTCAGTTTTGCTTAATATGCATGAAAAGCATTGGTCATTTAAGGGCGTAAATTATCAAATATTTTTCACTTGCAAGCATGCACAATATCAGACAAGTACTTTTCATTCATTTATGTACCCTAGTGGACAGAAATCGGACAGTTTATGGAGGAAAGTTTCTTTGATTTTGTTTTATTCAGTTCAGTTTCTTCAAAAAAGAAAAAAATGCTCATAAAAATTCTCATATGGGGAGTAAATTATCTTTTGATCTTGATGTTCGGTAGGATAATCTTTAGTTAGATCTTTTTTGTTTGTTTTTGATTTCTTCATTTCTCAAGGGGAAAATGCTAATGATGCTTGTGTAGCACACACAATTAATATTCATGAGAATATTTGTGTGTGTGAAAACAAATGAAGGCATTACAGACAATTAACAGTGCCTTTTATATTGTTCAGTTGGTAAAATTAATTTGTTTAAAATTCAAACTGATCAGATTTAATTTTCAAGATTTTAGAAATGGATTTCAGTCACATTCTCTTTTACATACACACATACCAACACCAGCAACCAAGGGTTAAAATCTTGTTTGGAAGACTGTTATTGGTAAGCAGGATGGTTGTTAGGTGGGTAGCGCATTATAGGATGAAACATTAAACTGTTTGAAGGACTAATGATCAGTTATGTTCCCTCCTCTGGCAGGTTTGCAAAAGATGTGTACAGAAAGATAATAAATTTGATGAACAGAATGACAGAGACAAGTATTTTAGGAAGTTCAACATTGTGCATTTGACTACAACTTTCATGTGTGCTCATGATCCAGATTTTCTTTATTGTTGTTTCACTATTCCATATACTGTAGTCCGAGTCAATACATTTTCAAGGCCAGTATCTGCATTGCTATTTTTAAAATTTCATACATTTCAAAACTGTAAATATGCTACCTTAAAAATCCTGTTCAAATCATAAATCTACACTAATTTATTTTCATCATCATCTACGGTTTCATAAAGATTTCTTACAAATGAATTTTTATTTGAATGAAAATTTATTCATCCATTCATTCACATAATACTAGTGCAGTGGTCTTGGTCCTTATTTTCACAATGTTGCTGAGTATTGTGCAGTAATGCTGTTTCTTTTCCAATGACATTGAACATTTGATTTCAGTCATTAAATCTTGGAGGAAAAAATCCTGTGTGTATGCATGTGTGTGTGTGTGTGCGCGCACATGCGTAAAAGGGTTACACACGAGCAGAATCAATTAAAATCAATGGTGAGTGTGCATGCAGTCACACGAGCAAAACCAATCATACAATTTTATGTGTCATCTGAACACAATATATTTTCTCAATAATTTGTTTCATAAATGTGTGTAATAATGGACACAGTTACACTGAACCACCATTTAGGTAGCAATTCAAAAACAAACTGAAACATGAACACCAAAGGAAATGAGAAGTTTTCAAAAAGAACATGTAAAGAAATGAGGCAAGGTTTTTGAAAACAAGATGCCCATTTCTTTTCTTTTCACAGAACTGGAGATAAGACAAGTGTTGACAACATGTTTAAAATAACAGCAACTTTGCAGGAAGCATTAAAATCAGCAAGGCCAAGGACAAAAGAGTAATGACCATCTCTGAACAATCATTTCTGTCCTAATGTTGGCTCCATCCATGAAGTTTGCCTTTTGGGAGCAAGTACTTTTTTTCTCTCCTCTCTTTGTCAAAAGAATAACTTGTCCCAACATGTCATCTCTTTATTCACCTGCAACAGGCTTTTTATACTAAGCGTACATGTATTTTGTCTCATTTGTCACACATGTTCACCATTTATTTTAGTGTCTTGAAAGAGTTTCAGTTTTGTTAGCTCTGGCACTGTTCTAATTCATTTGAAATCAATTATTCTACTGCTCTCTGATTCATTTGAAAGCATAATTGTCAAGTTTTGCATCCAGATCTTTCTGAAAACATTTAGACGGCACTACCAACATTAATAACAACGAACAATATTGTTTACACATTTGTCATTTTCTCATAGTTTGAAAATAAAGAGCAAAATACTCTGACCAGAAGAAAGAACACAAAAGTTAATAATTTCTAATGTCTTACTGATAACAAAGTACAACGTCAAACATGCTGTATTGCCCAGTTTTACATATAGGTTAAAATGTGTGTCCACTGTCCATGGAGAGAACAAAAGAAGAAAGCTCTGAGAAAATTGAGACAAATAAGAACTACTAGAACATTTCTTCCATGTTTATGTCCTCTTTGGTCACTCTGACCATGATGGCCTTGAAAATGAGATGACGAAACTATTCAATGAGCTTTTTCTATCTATTCAATGAGCTTTTCTATCTATTCAATGAGCTTTTCTATCTATTCAATGAGCTTTTCTATCTATTCAATGAGCTTTTCTATCTATTCAATGAGAAGCTAATTCAATGAAGCATTTCTATCTGTTTATGTCTCTTTGTTCTGACTATGCTTGAAATGAGTACAATCTATTCAATGAGCTTTTCTATCTATTCAATGAGCTTTTCTATCTATTCAATGAGCTTTTCTATCTATTCAATGAGCTTTTCTATCTATTCAATGAGCTTTTCTATCTATTCAATGAGCTTTTCAATCTGATGTATCACCACTGTGTGACCACGCTGCATTCACTTCAGTCAGAATATGAGGTCCTGGAAATGCAGTACACATGGGATGGTTTATGTTGTGAGGCATGTCACAGGCAGTTGATGACAGTTTCCTGCCTTAGGTCATCATACTGAATACAGGTAAGTTTCTTTACAAACTTCATGAACTAAGAGCTTGCTTTACAGGACGCTTCACAGATACGAACCTTCTATCAAAATGTCTGAACAGGTCATATGATTCTGTGACTTATTCATTCTGATGTCAATTTCAATAAAATGAGAATGAATAAAACATAGCTCTGAGCTCAAGGAAAATGACCACAATTTACACACAATGAAGACTACAACACTCTACCTTTCAAAACTGGTCTATTCCATGTGGCTAACACAAGTATTTGCTGCCTTCAAAATGGCTTACACACACCATAATCTAAGGTTTTTCACACAATTCACATTTTCAAACATCCTCTCACTCCCAAATCCATTTCTTCTCCCACTAATTGAAAACCACTGCCAGGTGAACTACCGACAGACTACAGATGGTACAGCATGTAGTTTAAGTTTTGAAAAGTCCCCATCATCCACCCCTGTTCATTTCTGCTGACTGTAGTTACAAGACGCCTTGTTTCTTCAGCAAGTCATATGTCTTTCTGTTTAGAATGTTGCCTTGTGAATCTTCATACTCCTCCTGTCAAATAAAGAAAAACGATTTCATCCACGTGTCTGCAAGAGCAATGTAACAAAGTTCACTCTGAAAAATGAACAACACAAAGGAAGTACACGGAAAAATCAATAAGGCAAAGGAAAATTTTTTCTTTTTGTTCCCAGCAGCCATTTCTTCAATGGACATGTGATGACGATATTCATTACTCCCAAAATATACCAGTATGAAAAAATTAGCTAAGCATATAAGTCCACACTTTCTAGCCCACAATGGGCAGGTATTACATTGCTGCACACAGCTTGCATGCTCCTGTCATCAGCTGGTGCTCATGCTTACTATCATATTGTTTAAAGTCCACAGCCATGTTGGGGCTACAATCATCTCAAAAAGTACATCATAACTCACCAGAGGGGAAAAAAAACTTCAAATAGAAAATTAAGTACACATGTCATTCATTTGCACACATAAGCTCAGAATATGCGCCTACCATTGACCGCTCGATCCAGTTTAATATCAGGGCATTTAAAGAAACAAGACTGAATACAAACATAAACACAACTAAGGATACTAATACCTATACAAAAATGGGCCAAAGTTATCTAAAAGGAAGAAATGACAGAGCAAAGGAGGTAGGAAGAAACAAAGAGTGACAGAAATGAGGATATTTAGCACAGAATTCCCAGAAGGTGGGGATACTATTTATACTGAAAGAACCCCCAGCATTCCCATGGGGGAAAGGGTGTGTATGCTTGATATTTTTGTGTTTCCACAAGTCAAAAAGTACTGACATGGCTTATGTATCTTTTTAACGTGTGTATTTATGTTCTGTGTGCATCTATACACATGAAGAGAATTCAGACACTAGGAGGTCTGCGCACATATTGACCTGAGAAATCAGAAAAATCTCCACTCTTTACCCACTTGGCCATACCCTTGCTGGTTCAAACTAAGACCTGATTTTAAGTGAGACCTTCTAAACCTTAAGCCAGAATGAAATACATACATACATTTTAAAAAATGAACAAAGCTAGAAATAAACCACACCCACAGAGAGTGAAATGAAAGAAAGAAAGAAAAAAAATAACAAGCATTATTTTCCCATGTACTTGGGCTCTGTCAAAACCAAACAGGACCTTGCAGCAAGGACATCGGATCAAGAATAGGCATGGCCAAGCAAAAAATGGTCCAGTTGAACAACATATGGAAAGACAGAGGCATACCAATGAAACTGAAAATAAGAATTTTACGCTGCTTGATTTGGCCTGTTGTCATGTAGCCCAGACTGATGAAAGATGATGAAAATAAAATAAACGCAGCAGAAATGTGGTTCTACAGGCATCTTCTCAGAGTAAAATGGACAGACAAAAGAACCAGTGAAGGCGGGCTAAAGGAATTAGCTGTCCAACGTAAAATGCTCCCAGAGATCAACAAAGGAAAACTGAAGTATATCGGGCACATGAACATCAAACACAAGAACCAACTTGATATCAGTCCTGCAGGGGAGAGTCAAAGCAAAGAGAAAACAAGGAAGGCCAGCAACATCCTTCATGGGCAATATCGCTGACACCAGCAAACTGAGGCTCCATGACATCATACGCAGGGGCAGAGACCGTGTCACCTGGCAATCCTTCGTGACAAACAGTGGAGCTCCCACTGTTGTCCATGGCAATGGAGATGGATGATGATGATCTTCCCATGGAGACATTTATATGCACATCTACATATCTGTAAACCTTTCTTTGTACTTGATAACTGTTCAACTTAACACAAAGCCAGTTGCCTTAACATCATCCAGGCATATGCCCCTACATTCACCAGCTCAGATGGAACAATTTTACAATGACCGTCAAACTGCAAAAAATAAAATACCCAAAAGTGAAGTCTGCATAATAATAAAAGTCATGAACGCCAAAGTGGATGAAAGTGAGGACAGAGAGTGTGGAATATATAATACGACCTTATGGGCTGGAAAAACACAATGAAAGAGGAGATATTTAGCATCTTTCTGCTGGGCCAACAAACTGGACATCACTAACATCCTCTTTAAACAGCAATATCACAGACGATATAGCTAAAACCTTGAAAAAACAGACAATGATGATAAGAAAATAAAAAATCAGAAATCAGATAGATTAGATCATGATAGACGGGACATAGAGAATTACTGTTCTAAGTTCCGAAACAAAACCAGGAGCTGATTGTGACAGCAATCACCACCTAGTCGCAGCAAAAATTCGACTTAAAAGCTTAGAAACAAAACAAAGCCAGGCTCCAAAGTTCGATCTAGAGAAATTGAAAAATCAGGACATTGCATCTGATTCAGAGATCAAAGTCAGCAATCTTTTCGAGGCTCAACTCCAGGACTGGGCATTAAATGATTGATATCAAGAAGACATTTGGGCAGATAAGACCCACACTGAAGTAGCAAAAGAAAAATTAGGAAAAAAAAAATCAACTAAGCCCTACATCATCAAGGAAGTTATCAGTCTAGCCAAACAGAAAAGCCAAGTTCGCAATTCTGAAAGAAAAGAAGAATACAAAAAACTCAAAAGAGAAATTAAATAGCAAAATTTGAAGAGATAAAAAAAAAAAAATTGGCAGGAGGAAGAACATGCAAAAATAAATGAGCATAATGTATGCAGAAGATCCAAGGATCTATTCCAACAGACAAAGAAAGTTCAATCCACCAAATTCCAATCCAGAAATGGATGCATCAACAGCAAAGAAGGCACCACATTGACTGAACCAGAGCATATTATGAACAGATGGAATGAATATGGAGCATCCCTTTTTAGCAACAATAGCCCCCAAGACTCTATGCCCTGACCTGAACTGTCCAGAATCAAAAATAGAACAATTTTTAAATGAAACTGAAGCAGCCACCAAGCAGTTGAAAACAAGAAAATCCCAAGGAATTGACAATGTTCCAGGAGAATTGTTAAAACATGCTGGAAAAGAAGGTCTAAAAACAATGCACCATCTTTGTTGTAAAATCTGGAATACTCATCAGCGGCCAACAGATTGGAAACTTCAACAATTTGTGATGCTTTATAAGAGTGGTAATGTCAAAGATTGTAACAACTACAGAACCACTGTCCTAATCAGCCATGCCAGTAAAATTTTGCTCAAAATTATTCTCAACAGATTGAAGCCCAAGATAGAAGAACTATCTGACTGCCAGGCAGGCTACAGATCCAACAGAGGCACAACTGACATGTTATCTGTGTTACAAATATTCATAGAGAAAATAAAAAGCACTGATGAAAAAGCTTTTGTCACCTTCACAGACTCTAGCAAAGCATTTGACAGCGTCATTCAGCTCCACTTATTCAACGCAATGGTCAAAATGGACTTTCCTAAACATCTCACTTCATTAACTGCCTCATTAATAAAGACCAAAGGCTACAATTAGATGGAATAGTCAAAAATGTGAATTTTTGAACATCCACAGGGGAGTTAGACAAGGGTGTATCTTTTCATTGTATCTCTTTAGCATCTATACGGGACAAATCACGAGAGAAGCTGATATATAAGGCATGGATATAAAGATAGGAGGAAAAAACTAAAAATCCTGCGCTATATCGATGATATTGCACTATTAGCAGACATTACCAGTATGAAAAGAATTCTATACAGGGTGGACGCAGCAGGCAAAGGCTGGCCTAAACTTGAATGCCAAGAACCCAAATGTGCAAAGACACTGAAAACAATCAAGACATCTTAACTCTCTCGGTACGACGGAACGCTATAGCGTTCCTGACGTAAGATACGGTTTTGCATGACGGAACACGATAGCGGTTTCGATTAAAAAATTTTCAACGCTTCCCTCGTGACGTAGCATGCCAACCGAAGATACACTGGGCATTGCAGACATGTCAAGGGTCAAGTGAAAAGTTACTTCATGAGATTCCGTAGAAATACACTCGTCGGGAAACGATTGACTTTGGCACCCCACATGACTGGCTAATCTGCATTTGTGTCGAAAATGATGTTGCAGGCGAGTACAAGTTTTGGAGCAAAGCAGATCATGAAGGTGGCATTTTACTGCTGCTGAAGTGATTGAAGTGCTTCAGACTGAAGGACTGAACATTGACGAGTATGATGAAGATGATGGTGAAAGTGTTTCCAGTATGAAAGCTGCCAGCGAGAAGTTACTGACAGTGACCCAGTTTCAGACGACAGTGAAGTGGGAGAGGGAGGTGGGCGTACACTTCACGTGAGGAGAGCGGTCAGTGGGCCTTGTACAGTGAGTCACATGTCTGATGAAGATTTCATTGACTTTCTATTTCTTATGCATGACTGGCACTATGATTTTAGTTTTTTCCCCACTTTGCCTCCGTTCTCTGGCTCTTGTGGCCTGCATGCCCCAGCTGAGTGCCACGCCCCCACTGATTTCTTCAATCAGTTTGTGACAGAAGACTTTCTAAATTATACTGTCATACACACAGATATGCATAAGAGAACTGAGTGGCAAGCAGAATAAGCACTTCTCCTGCCCTCTGCCACCCATCCCCAGCGGCAGGAAGAACTATAGGAAGTGCCATGTGTGTAGTGCTGGCAGCAGGAGACACCCGGAGGTTCAACTGCAGCAAACCCCAACTGGTGTAAAAAGTGTGGGGTTGCCCTCTGTGACAAACTATGCCAGCCCAACAAGACCATCACCTGCTTCCAACTGTATCACTCAGTGCAGAACTACACTGATTATATTAGGAAAATAGTGCATTGGGACTCAAGCATCCGGTGTGCTCCTTTTTTTCTCCAAATTCCCCTGTGTAACAATTTGTAACATTTATTTATACAATGTCACTAGATACATAATAATTTATCTTTTTTACCCTAAGCATAGTCTACTTTATTCATATTATTTTGTGCATACAAAGACCTTCTCACCTTTGACCGTGTGTTCATGGAGCTGATCAAAGTGTGTGACTGTGCGGTGATCCTGACCACAAAATTGGGGGTATTTTCAACATGGCTCATGAAGAAGAAATATTCAAGGAAGAACTTCAATATTTTGGCATGAACTAACCCAGCATGTAAATATTCAGATCTGAAAGTTTCAGTTTTTCCTTTATGTTTTGTATTTTTTGTGATTTTTTCCCTAACTCTTCAAAATGGGCCGTCTGTGGGGAAAAGCAAGGGAAAAAACTCTCCGTCCCGAGTGAGTTAATAAAGTTCCTTTAGATTTTTTAATATCTTGGTTCTGTAAAAACTGATGATGTAAACTGCTCTAAAGACATCAAAATAAGATTTGGAATGGCAAAGCAAAGAATGGTCCAACTCAACAATATCTGGAAAGACAGAGGCATACTGAATGGCCTGAAAATTGAAATTTTTAACCCTTTGACTCCTGCACCCCATCCATCAGCATCATCCATTGCCAACCATACTAGCAAAGCAAAAACTAAGTTTTTGCAGTTGGTGGATAGGGTACGGGAGTCAAAGGGTTAAAATGTTTGATCTGGCCAGATTTATGGTTACAAAGCCTGGACTCTCAGAAAAGCTGATTGCAAAAGAACTGAGGCAGCAGAGATGTGGTGTTTTCAGAAACTACTACCTGTCAAATGGACAGACAGAAGAACTAATGAACGTGTCCTGGAAGAACCTGATACCACCAGAAAGTTACTAGCAGACATCAAAAAGAGAAGACTAAAATACACTGGCCATGTGTCATGTAGCAAGATCGCGGACCTCATGGCAACTATTTCTCGAGGAAAAACAGTGGCAAAAAGGCAGAAAGGCAGGCCCCCAATCTCATCCATTGAGAACATAACCAGCATCAGTGGCCTAAATATTCAAGAAGTTGTCCACAAAAGTCAAGAGAGCCATTTGGAGGAGAGAAGCGGTGTCAATGAGTGCAGCGGCCAACACAGTGGTCGCTTTCTTCTTTTTGCCTACCCATTGAGTCAGACAAGGCAGTGGTGCCGACCTTCACCTTTCCCATTACCCTCTTGGGCTAACTGACAAAGCCAGTCGACGCGTGAGGGTACTTCTGAGTGTTGGTGGCAGCAGAAATAACATCTTACCCCTGTCTTAAATATCATGTAATGCTTCCATACTATAAGTGGTTTGTAGATCATATCGTAAATAAAATGTATTTAGCATGTACGTACGGCATGTTTCATGTAAAATACTGTTAGTGTGTATCCTACCACACTTTTTTTCCCCACTGCCAGAAGCTTATCCGGAAAGTCAATCCCATTTTATTTCGAACATGTTAAGCGCATGCCCGTGCGTGCACGTATGTGTATCTGTGTGTGTCTCTGTGTGTTTTTTTGTATGCTCTCTTTCTCTCTCTCTGCCTCTCCTCCCTCTCCCCCCCTCCCTCTTTTCCCCTCTATCTCCCTTTCTTTCCTTCCTTCTTTCTTTCTTTCTTGCTCATTCTATCTTTGTGCAAACTCTGTGCGTGTTTGTGAGAGTGTGCATGTGTATGTGTGATCAAGGTGGACTGTACTTTGTATTTGATTATAACTTCTATAGTGTTCGTTGCTTGCAGAAAGTTGAGGCCAACTGTAATTTAGTGAGCGTGAAGCGTCCCGTATTGAGCAAAGCCTCTTTGTCTCAGTAGCTAAACAATGCTATCGCATCTCCTGCCCAAGTCGGGCCGGCTCGTCACATACTACGCGAAAGTCTAATCACAGTGCAAGAGACTTTGCCCTTTTCCCTTTCTTTTCACCGCATGTCCAGTTTGACACCAGGGACTGCCACTGAACAAGAACAGGAAGGGGATTATTTTCCTTCCTAGCTCTGTGGTCGTTACCAGGTTACATGGGCTTGCCCTTTGCTACTTCAACTGAAAGTTTGGTGTTGAACAGCCGTGGATGATGCCAACAGGTGAGAAAGGTGAGACATACATAAACATGAACAAACTCTACTGTATGAGACATACATAAACATGAACAAACTCTACTGTAAACGTTATTTTCTTTTTTTGTAGTTACATACATAAATGTGAATAAAGTCTGATATTCTAGTATTCAGTCAAAGAATGTGCATGTACATCAGCAATATTCTTTTGAGTTTACTCTTTTTTTCTGACAGACTCTGGTCAGGACCTTGTCATTATAAACAGTCAATGATAATCTGATAACACTAGACAGTATAGAAGTCTGTTGTTTCCTGCACGTGCAGCATGCACGAACAATTTTTGTAATGTTGAACTACGCCATCACTCACCTCAACATCTGCCTTCCATCTCTCCTGCTCCTTGCCAGACTTGATCTTATTCCATACTGAAAAAGGAAATGGATATGGCAACAACATGATGATGACGGATATCTTGCATTTATACACTGAAACTTTCAAATGCACACACATAAAATCTTTCCAAAATCCTCCTCCACAAACAAATCAACAGTACAAACTAATACCAACCCCCCTCCCCCCAAAAAAACAACAACAAAAAAAACATCTATATCAACCACCAAACCAAACCTAAATGTTAATCAAAGAACATAACTCTTGAGAGTCACGTAGGAATTGTCTCCCATGTTGTAGAACTTCTCAAATCTAACACAGTTTGAGTTATGTTCTTTAATATTATAAAAATTCTCCCTGCTTCCCTCTTATTTCTTTGGCAAACCTAAATGATCTCTCTTCCACATCAACCAACAAATTAGTTCAATAAGGCCTATGTGGGTGTATGTGTCTGCATGTGTCTATGCAGTGAGTACACCTGTAATGCCTGTAGTTGTCTACATGCATGTCAGTAAGTGAGCACAAAAGGACAAACACAATGTGGTTTCCTTCAGTTCTTTGGACCTTAATCTTCACAGATAAGACAACAACAAAGTGACACAAGAGGTCCCCACTTACATGCCATGGCGTCCTCTATAGACGTGACGTTAGCAAAGTGAGCTGTGTTGGGGATACCAAGGCAACGCATTCCATGCGCATGCCGAGATTCCTGAAAACAAGAAAGAATTTAACACCAACCAATGTATCAGTATTACCTTTAGGCCTATTTCACATTCTATACAACAAATTACTAACAAGTCTTGGGAAATGTTACAAACAGCACTGAAATTTACATGCACTCACTCACACAATGAAATCAACCACAACAGAGTAAAAGTTGGCTTTACTTTCATTTCTTACTGAAATTTCAGAACACTTTTTCACTCAGATATAGTAACCAGTAACCTTAGGTCCCATATGGACCTACCTAACAGCTAGTCTTTGCCACTCTACACATTTATGCATATTAAAACAAAACAGCCCAACCACAAAACACAATAACAAAGAAGTTACAAAAATGAATTATAATAAAATATTGACTTCTGTATGTAAATTGGTCAAGCGTCTTACGACAGCATGAGAGACAAAGGCAGACTCATGTGATGAGATGGAGAGAGGGAGGGGGGGTAAATTAAAAAAAAAAGAGAGAATGAAAAGTATCCATATGTTTCACAGTAAAGTTTGAAAAGGGGATAAATGAAGTCTGGAGATGAGTGAATGCAGCCTCATACTCACAGCGAAGTGTCTCTGGAAAGTCTTTGGCCCCCTGTAGGTGAAGTTGCCACAGATCTCACAGGTGTAGCTGATGTTCAGCCCATGCAGTTTGTAAAGCCAGTAAGGAATAGGCTGAAAACAACTTACTATTATTAAAACAAAAATCAACCAGTTGAAAGAAAACATCCTATCATACCAAAATCAACAAACTAGACAAATAGCCTACCATCAGTCCAAACAAACATTTTCCATACAGCACACAACAATTAACACGTAACACATTTCTGACTGCAAGCAATGATTTGTCATTAAGAAATTCTGCCTGTGGGCTGGAACCAACAAATTGCTGGACGTGACACCACTTTCAGTTTTGGCAATTGTTGGGGACAACAAAAGCTAGGACTTTCACCACACAAAAGTTTCAGGGGAAATCTACTCGCTGAACTTCCTGTAAATGTAATAACGTTTTGTCTGTGTAAAATCATCACAATGTGAAGCTTATTTATATACAATTCAGCAAGTGCTTGGCAATATATTCATTCGTGAACTTAGTTCTGTGGATGACGGAAGATTTGAGTGATGGTTCTCACACTGATTTTGTTGACAATTCCAATCAAAACATTTTCGAAAGTAGTGACAGTGACGTGTTGAATGGCAGCGATGGTGATCATTTTGTTGACAATTCCAATGAAAACATTTTCGAAAGTAGCGACAGGGACGTGTTGAATGGCAGCGATGGTGATCATTTTGTTGACAATTCCAATCAAAACATTTTCGAAAGTAGCGACAGTGACGTGTTGAATGGCAGCGATGGTGATCATTTTGTTGACAATTCCAATGAAAACATTTTCGAAAGTAGCGACAGTGACGTGTTGAATGGCAGCGATGGTGATCATTCACTATTTGTGAACATCAAAAGAAACAACAATCAAAATATTCAATGTGCCAGTACGGGCCTATATGCAGGCGTGGTCGAATCAAATATTAAAATATCATTTTATTTTGCATTAGACAATTGTAAAATGTATCAAGCAGCAGTATTTTTTATCTAAATACATGTCTGGCTATAAACTTACATGTCAGACTGTAAACATTATGGCAACAACAAGTCACCCAGTCTTGGCCGATTTTAGCAGCTAATACTAAAATGAACTGGAATTAGCTCTGTCAGGTGCCTTGTGAAAAGCATGTGCTGGAGAAAAGCCCGCTCAAATTACATATCAACACTACACTGCTTCATCTTTCCTTGAAAGTTTAAAATCTTATGCCTAATGGTCTACAGTTACATCGACTTTTTTGAGGGGAGTATTTTTCAGTGGAAAACCTCATGGTTCTTAGATTTCCACCCCTGATAATCTTGTTGAAGAAAATCAGGAATACTGAACTTTATAAAGAGAACAGAACAGCCCACTATGAAAAAATTCGTACTTGATTTCAAAGTAAAACACTCTCACACAGTGCTAAAACTGACAAAAGAAGCATACTCAGTATTATTTAGAGTTGTTACATAGTCCTTGGGCTCTGTGAAGTACGATGGAAAAACCTCGGAGAAACGTCTACCCCAGAAGGCCACAAACTCTACTTCAGTGGCAGTGAAGACAAACATGAACATGGAGTTGGATTCCTCATTCACAAAGACACTGTGAATGCCATCATGGGATGCCGACCAGTCTCTAGCAGACTCATTACTATTCGGCTTAAGGCTTCACCTTTTAACATCACCGTCATCCAAGCTTATGCCCCAACAACTGACTATGATGACGAGGCTGTCGAAGATTTCTATGATCAACTGCAGGAAATCGTAGATCAGACGCCAAAGAAAGACATCATTATAGTGCAGGGCGACTGGAATGCGAAGATTGGAGAGGATGAACACAATAACTGGAAAGGGATATGTGGCCAATACTGCAACCCTGAGACCAACGAAAGAGGTTTAAGGCTCCTAGAATTCGCCAGTTACAACGACCTGAGGGTGGTGAACACGTTCGGTCCACACAAACCATCTAGACGCTGGACATGGCACAGCCCAGGAGAAAAATACCACAGTCAGATCGACTACATCATGGTTCAAAGACGCTTCCAGTCAAGTGTTAACATCGCAAAGACCAGGAGCTTTCCAGGAGCCGACATTGGAAGCGATCATGAGCTTGTAATGATGACCTTCAAACTCCGCCTCCAGAGGATGAAGAAACAGGGCAACATAAGAATTAAGTTCAATCTTGAGAAGCTCAAAGACCCCAACATAGTTGAAAACTTCCAAGCAACGATAGGAGGGAAGTTTGCTCCTCTCCTTGTCCTTGACAATATGGACACCGAAGTAGACACTCTGATCAACAACTTCAACACTGCTGTGACCGAAGCAGCCAACGACATCCTTGGAAAACACCGACCAACAAAGATGCCCTGGGTCACGGAAGAAGTACTAAAGCTGAGCGACAAACGCAGAGAACTAAAGCAAAAGAAGAGTACGGATGAAGGTGCTAAACTATACAGAAAAGCCAACCAACAAGTTAAAGAAGGCATGAGGAAAGCAAAGGAAACATGGATTGAAGAACAATGCCAAGATATCGAAGCAAACCTGCAGAAAAATAACAGCAAAAAAGCCTACCAGCTTGTGAAAGAACTAGCAAGCTCAAAACAAGGCAGAACCACTACCATACAGAACAAAGCAGGGAAATGTCTCACAGAAGATCAAGAGATTCTGCAGAGGTGGACAGAGTACTGCTCCGAATTATACACACACACAACAACAGGAGATCCCAAGGTGCTAGACGTTCCTCCACCAACCAACAACGACAGCTACCCCATCGTGCGAGAAGAAGTTGAAGCTGCAGTAAAATCATTGAAGAAAGGCAAGTCGGCAGGAATGGACAACATTCCCTCAGAACTGGTCCAGGCAGGAGGAGAGGCCATGATAGATATGTTACTCATCATCTGCAATAAGATCTGGCGGACAGGTGAGTGGCCAACACCTTGGACCCAGTCCCTGATCATCACTCTCCCGAAGAAAGGCAACCTACAACTATGCCAAAACTACCGTACCATCAGCCTGATCAGCCATCCAAGTAAGGTCATGCTAAAAATCCTTCTGAGTAGACTGAAGCCACAAGCTGAGGAGATAATAAAAGAAGAGCAGGCAGGTTTCAGACCAGGAAGAAGTACCACAGAGCAAATTTTCAACCTCAGATTGCTCTGTGAGAAATACCTGCAACACCAGCAAGGCCTTTACCACGTCTTCGTGGACTTCAAGAAGGCATTCGACAGAGTTTGGCACGCAGCCTTGTGGGCAACCATGAGGCTGTACAACATCAATGCCAACCTGATCAGAACCATAGAATGCCTCTACGAAAAGGCGACCAGTGCAGTCTACCATGACAACAACATAGGCGAATGGTTCCGAACCACAGTTGGAGTACGCCAAGGATGCCTGCTCTCCCCCACTCTCTTCAACATCTTCTTAGAGAGAATAATGGCTGACGCACTTGAAGACAACGAGGGAACAGTCAGCATCGGAGGTAGAACAATCACAAACTTGCGTTTTGCCGACGACATTGACGGACTAGCTGGGCAAGAGCAAGAGCTAGTCAGCTTGATAAAACATCTTGATGAGGCCTCCACATCATATGGCATGCAGATCAGTGCAGAGAAAACCCAGTTGATGACAAATAATACCAATGGCATCAGCACTGACATTACCATAGACAACAAGAAACTTGAGACCGTCCATAGATTTAAGTATCTGGGAGCTATAGTATCAGATGAAGGATCAAAGCCCGAGGTACTTTCCAGGATTGCACAGACCACAGCTGCAATGACCAAGCTAAAAGTCATCTGGAACGACAAGAACATCGCAATCGGTTCCAAGATCAGACTGATGCGTTCCCTGGTCATGTCAATATTTTTGTATGCCTGCGAAACATGGACCATAACAGCAGACATTGAAAGAAGGAACAGGCAATGGAGATGAGATGCTTCCGCAAACTCCTTGGTATCTCGTACATAGATCATATAACCAATAAAGAAGTGAAAACCCGAATCGAAAACGCCATCGGGCCGTATGAAGACCTCCTGACCTCAGTGAAAAGACGCAAACTGAGGTGGTACGGGCACGTCACACAATCATCTGGACTGGCCAAGACCGTCTTGCAGGGAACAGTTCAGGGAGGGAGACGAAGAGGCAGACAGAGAAAAAGATGGGAAGACAATATCAGAGAGTGGACTGGCCTTGAATGGAATATCATTCTGCGGAAAGCTGAGGACCGTGAGGAGTGGAGGAAGTTGGTTGCAAAATCTTCAATGGTGCCCCAACGGTCAACCAGACTACGGGACTGATGATGATGATGATGACATAGTTTTCCCAATCAACAGTTGCAATCTTTTATTGCATTACCCATACTATAACAGCTGGCTTAGTCATGACAGTTTAATTTTTATGATTCTAAGACTAGACTAGGTGATTACTATTGTCAGTTGAAGGTTCAGTAGATGACGTACTAGGAAGAATAGATCAGAGACTACTGAACATCATCAAAGAAACACTGCAGTAGTGAAAAGTTTTCACTTGTGAATGCCTTATAGTAACTTGATATCGACAGCTCCTGTGACTATCAAAGTTTACTGAAGTGTTAGAGAACCAAAATGAGTAGCACCAGGTAATGACCTAGAAGCAACGTAGAGGATAGAGCTGTGAAAAAAAATCCTACACTCCTATTCACCGTATCTCTTCACCTACCTTGCCGTCCCATCCAAGGGGCAAATTTTTGGGGTTGTAAGGAATTTCATCCTCATCTTCACTGGAGTCACTCTCAGGGTAGTTTTCTTCCTCATCTTCTTCTCTCTCCTCTCCAGTCTGGGCCTGTTTGCGCTGCACGTTTTCACGGGTGGCAGCTCGCTGATCAGCCAGCAGTTCTCCCAGACGGTACACCTGGGCCTCCAGCATTGCTATCTCTTTCTGCTTCTCTGACTCCCGTCTGCAGGCATTAGATGACAATGCCAACATTCAAACTGACGCAAGATGCAAATTTAACAAAACCAAAAGTAAGGTCACTCATTTACACATACATCAATAGCAAAGAATGAATTACATACAACTGAACCAGTGATGTTAAGAACATAGCCACATATTTATTCAAATAGGAAATACTGTTTTATAGAAAACTGAACTACAGTTTTTTGATTCAAACAAACTAAAATCCCAATTTCTACAATTTGTCAGTATAGAAGCACAACATAAACATATACACAAATCCCACATATAAGTGAAAGGCTGAGAAAGTGTGACCAATGTCTCAAGCTTAAACTTAAGCCCTCTGCACAAGCACAGTGTTGAGAAAAGAAAATAATTAGTAAACAGCTTTAGCTGAGATTGCAAACTCTAAAAACTTAAAAACAAGTAACTTCCATATGAATAACAAAAGTTTAATGTTACTAAAAAATTCTGATTCCCTTATGACATAAGTGGAAAACAGCTGTCATACTGTTCAAGCTAAAGGCACACACACAAATTATTCACAAAAACATAATAACTTTTACTATTCCGAAAGACGATCCTTGTCTCCCCCTGTGTTTTGCCTTATCTAACACACACACACACACACACACACGCCAGTGCACATGTACACACATATCTCCATACTTTCAAAACCAACCAGGAAGAACAAAATAAACCACAAGACTGCTCACCCTGATTTCCCTGCCTTGCCAGGTTTGGCTTTAGCAAACAATGTAGGTTCTAGCTCATCCAGCTTCTTGCCTTTGGTGCTGAATAGTCGCTGTGCACGCTCCTCCAGTGTGCTGACAAACAGGTGACAAAAAATTCACGAACTCTGATTGTGATTGTCTTATCCTCTTGTTTATGTAGTGCTTATCTGTCTGTAAACCTGCAATTTACTTTAAAGCAGCATATATGCAAATGTACTTGTGAAGAAAGACAAGACAGAAACAGTGGGAGACAGAGAGAGAGGGAAAGACAGACAAACACATTAAAAACATATAATGTACATGTGATCTATTGACATACAAAATATTCTGGTATCACTTGAGTTACTTGCATGTTTTAGTTTTTCTTGGGTAGTTTTTTGTTTGCACAATACATAAAATACAGCCTACACTGCATACCCTCCACACTTGAGACCCAGAGCCATCAGAGCAGACTTCAGTCGATCCAGACCCAGAGAAGCCAACTCCTGCACAAAAACAATTCACAGTGTATTGTATGGATGCTAAATAGTTTCTTCATTATACAAACTACATACACAAAGTAACACAAAGATATACTGACATACATCATTACAAAAACAAAACAAAACAAATGAACAACAACCCAAGTAATGAAACCGAAACATGACAAAATATACTAAAGAAGTGCACATACACATACACTCACTCTCTCTCTCAAAGTGTAACAAGCACATCAGCACAAGCAAATTGGACTAGGTGATAAGAAAAGAAACAAAGCTACAAACCTAAACTAAACATTCCAAAATTATATGACAGAAACACAATGACAGCATGAACAGAAAAACATCATCAAAAACAAAGACAACAAAGAAAATATTGAGAACAATGCAAGTGATCAAAGTAACAAGCATTTCATTTCAATTCAATCCGTGCTGTTCGTAGCCTTACTAACCACTTTGGGCTGCAACAAGCATTTACATCCATATATTGTAATATCAGTACTTGTGAGACACAGTAGAGTATGTGCAATAAAAATAAATTTCTTTAAGATATATTTTCAACAACAAAAAAAAGAAATGACATATCTGAATAATGGATGAAATGTGAAGTTGTGGATAAAGCACAAAGACTAGGGAGTCTGAGTGTACAGGACAAGAGGAGAAAAAAATACCATGCTGAAGACTGAGGGAAAGGAAAAAAACAAAAAAATGGCAATGTTGAACTACAGTGACTTGCTTTCCCTTTCCCTGCATTCCAGTGAAAAAATGCTATCATGATGAAAAATTCATACAATGTATACCACAAAGTATAATACAAAAACTGACCTCCCAAGACGAGAAAGCAGAGAGATCCAAGTGAGCACCAGCGTGTGTAAGAGCACCAGTTGCCTCTTTCTGTGAACACACAAAGTCATGTCATACACAGCCAACTGTACACCACTGGAAAACATGGTGTACTGAATAACAACAAAGAAATGCATCAGTGTCAATAAAAACTTGCATGATACTGAATAAACAAATCAATGAAAAACAACCTTGCATTATAATATACAAAACAGATCTTGTGAGCGTGTGCATGTATGTGTCTGTGCACATGTAGGCCTACATTAGCATATACCTTTTTAAAAAGGGAGGGAAATCAAAGACAAACATGAGAACAAGTCTGATATCACAGATTCTGCAGAATAAGTAGATGAAACAAGGCACACACTCTTCTCCTACTCAATACAACATCAGAAAAGTTAATGGATCCCTTGTTCTTGTTCAGATTAATTCTCTGAGCCCGAATGTACCGATATCGGTACCCGCCCGCACAATGCTTCAGCCCGAACATACCGAGTTTGGTACTTTCGCTTTCTACATTTTTCATTCGCCGGATCTTGACTGTGTACAAAACTAAGCACTACAGACCTCTAGTTCATTCATTCATGAGTGCATCTGCACTATTCCTGCGAGCAACAAGGCTTCATTGTCTGTGCTGTATGCGAAAATGTACGGGTAGTAGCTCCGTGTCAGCCTGCTGCGTGTAATCAAAATGGCGACGCCTTCTTCGTCAACATAGCACAGCAGACAAACTCGTGGCTACACGGCACTAGAAGTGCTTGAACGAATCGAACAGCTTCAGACTGAAGGCTCAGACGTTGAAGAAGAAGATGACTTGATGTATACTGAGTTTGTTGCGATAGACTCAGATGTCAGCCCTCAACTCAGTGACACTTCCAGTGATCAAGACTCGGTCTTTCGACTCAGTACCGAGTATAACACAGAGTCGAACGAAGCGATGCCTCCTGACGACGATAGTGCTGAGGAGATGGAAGTGGGTGGTGAAGAAAATACTGAAGCGTTTCTGGACATTTTTCTAAAACCATGGAACGAGAACTTCACATTCTTCCCTGTGATCAGCAATTTCACTGAAGACAAAGAGTGTGGTCCGCATGTCGAGCATGTGCAGAACCACGTCCCCCACCCCTTGTTGGATTCAGGACTGATGTTGGATTCAGGAACAGTGAGTAAATCTGTGTTACAAAACATGTACAGAGAGTACTCCATGGACCAGAATATTCACTTTTTTATATTATGACTGACTGATAACTTGATTTAAGCTCATACTACCCCGAAAACGTTTGTTTTCTTATTTTCAATTCAGAATGAATCACCGAAACATGATTTCAAGCTTGCTTATTTGCTCTTGTACACTTTTATTGTGTACATGATTGCAAACTTTCTAGTCTCAATATTTCCTGTGATTATTTATATTTTTTCTTTACCAAATGCAAACGACCATTGTAATTTGTTGTCAGTGTGTGTGTGTTTGTAAAGTATAACATATACTACACATTGCCTGTTGACAAAGAAAGAGTTACTGCTAGGTTCTTATACTTGGTACACATAATGCCCAGTCATATTACAACTGTGTAGAAGTGTTTTTGATTTCAAAAAGCTAACTTTGTTTTTTTTTTATTCTTTGGATATATTGGTACCCCCCTGCGCAAACTTTTGAAACAAAATAATTTGCTTCAAAATTTTAAAAAAAATAGTAGAAGGCATATGAACACTTTCATACTTGCTCAAAAGTCAGTTTATAACAATGTTAGTATCACCAGAAACTTTCAAGTCTATCTTTCCTATGATTTTTTTTTTAATGATGTAGTCTGAATTGCTGTTGTTGTCTTTGGGCATGTGTGTACGTTACAACACTGACATAATAAACATTGCTTGTTTTCATTGAAAGACTTACAGCTGGTTTCTGAAACTTGGTACACATCATGCCCAATCATGTTTTGATATCACTGAGCTAAAATTGTGGTTTTTATTCTTTGCATACATTGGTACCCACCCCCACCCCCAAGCGCAAACTTTTGACAAAATAATTTACAGTAAAATTTCTAAAAACTGTATCAAACATGTCAACTGTTTCATTCTTGCACAAAATTCAGTTTGTAACCATGTAAGTATCATTAGAAACTTTCATGTCTGTCTGTCTTTCCTATGATTTTTTATGATTTTTTTGTTCATGAAGTGTGAATGGCCATCGCTGTGTCTGTGCGTGTGTGTACATTATAACATTGACATAAGGAACATTGCTTGTTTACACAGAAAGACTTGCAGCTGGTTTCTGAAACTTACTACACATAATACTCAATCATATTACAACTATCTAGAAGTGTTTTTGATTTCATAAAGCTAAATTTGTGGGTTTTTTTATTCTTTGCATGTATTGGTACCCCAGTGCGCACGCTTCTGAAACAAAATATTTTACTTTAAAATTTAAAAAAAAATAATACCAAACAAGTGAACACTTTCAAGTTTCATACTTGCACAAAAGTCAGTTTGTAACCATGTCAGTATCACCAGAAACTTTCAAGTCTGTATACCTTTGCTGTGTTTTTTTATGATTTTTTTGTTTATATAATGTGAATGGCCATTGCTGTCTCTGTGCGTGTGTACGTGTTATAACACTGACATAATGAACATTGCTTGTTTACACAGAAAGACTTGCAGCTGGATTCTGAAACTTTGTTCACATAATACTGAATCATATTACAACTGTCTAGAAGTGTTTTTGATGTCAAAAAGCTAAATGTAGGGTTTCTTTTATTCTTTGCATATATTGGTACCCCCCTGCGCAAACTTCAAAAACAAAATAATTTACTTCAAAATTAAAAAAAATTAGTACCAAACAAGTGAACAATTTCATTCTTACTCACAAGTCAGTTTATAACCATGTTAGTATCATCAGGAACTTTCAAGTCTGTGTTTTTCCTATGATTTTTTTGCTTTTTTTTGTTTATGTGTCTGAATTGCCATTGTCGTCTGTGGGTGTGTGTGTACATTATAATATTGATATAATGAACATTGCTTGTTTACATAGAAAGACTTACAGCTGGTTTCTGAAACTTGGTGCCCATAATACCCAATCATATTACAACTGTCTAGAAGTGTTTTTGATTTCAGTAATCTTAAATTGTGGGTTTTTTAATTCTTTTCATATATGGTATCCCCCACCCCCCACCGCACAATTTAAAAAAGAAATCAATAATAAAAAAAATGGCAGGAGACAACTCAACACCTTCATACTAGCACAAACATTGGTTTGTAATTATGTTAGTATCTCCAGAAACTTTCAAGTTTATATATCTTTCCTATGATTTTTTATGATTTTTTTGTGTATGTAATGTGAATGGCCATTATTGTCTCTGTGCGTGTGTGCACATTATAATATTGACATAATAAACATTGCTTGATCACAAAGAAAGAATTGGTGTTTGTTTCTGATACTTAGTACACATAATACCCAATCATATTGCAATTGCCTAAAAGTGTTTTTGATATCAAAAAGCTATGTTTGTGAGTTTTTTATTCTTTGCATATTGGTACCCCCTACCGCTTGAACTTTTAAAACAAAATAATTCACCTCAAAATTAAAAACAAATAGTACCAAACAAGTCAACTCTTTCATACTTGCACAAAAGCTGGTTTGTAACCATGTTAGTATCATCAGAAACTTTCAAATCTGTCTATCTTTCCTCTGATTTTTTATGATTTTTTTTGTGTATATTTAGTATGAATGGCCATTGTTGTCTGTGCGTGTGTGTGTGTACAATTTAAAATCTGCATACTTCAAATTGTTTGTTGACAAAGAAAGACTTGCAGCTAATTCATGATACTTGGTAAACATAATGCCCAGTCATATTGTAACTGTCTAGAAATGTTTTTGATATCAAAAGTCTAAATTTGTGGGGTTTTTTTATTCTTAGCATGTATTGGTACCCCCCTCCCCCCCCCCCCTGCGCAAACTTTTAAAAAAGTGTCATTTTTTTCAAAATTTAATAATAAAAAAAAAATCAACAAAAGATCACCTTTATATTTGCACAAAATTTAGTTTGTTCTTATGTTAGCAATACCAGAAAGTTTCAAGTCTTTAACTCCAAAACTTTTTTTTTTACAATTTTATTAGCAACCCTTCCACACAGCCAGGGCAGAAAGGTTGTTGACTGACACAATCGCCCAGGGCAGAGTGAGTTAAATCACACAATGTTAAAAGTGAGACAATGTAAAACTAGCTTAACCCTCTTAGCTTCATTACGACCGCAGCCGACAGTTCCGCCCGCACTGCCTAGCGCTTCATTACGGCCGTACTCGACCGTAAAAGTCGGCCACGAGCATGGGCTATTTTGATCATGCACTGATCACATGTTTCTGGCCCTGGGAGACTGACAATTGGTCAAACATTCTTGGTATCATCCAATGAGATGATCTTGGGAAAATTAGCACTACACACACATCCATTCACTTATGCTTGGGCGCGAAATGTGGTTGGGGTATTTTCATTCATGCCTCATAGCGTGTGAAAAAATGGCGACGCCCTTTGTAGCAGACGGTTTTCAGGATACAGATGATTCTCCAGATTATTCAGAGGAGGAATTAAATACTACTGTTCGTAAATTAGGAAAACACGAAGAAGATGTAGCTGAGTCAGATATTGAGGTTTGTGAGGGGAAGATGATGAAAACTGTGATTTAGGAGAGCAGACCGACACAGAAGATAACGCGCTGCTGGCCGCATTCCAGCGAACGTGGCACCCACCACTGGTTCTGCTGACAGTAAAGAAATTTGATCTCTGGGTCGGACCAACTTGTATACTGCCAGCAGATGCCAAACCTTTAGGTTATTTCTTTTTCTTTTTGTACAGACAATTAGTAAACTGTATTATGAACATTGAATGTAGTTTTGTAGTGGAAAGAAAAATAATGATAAAAACTACCTGAACAAACTGTGTAAATACCTGAGGAGCACTTGGTGACATTTGGTGACCACTGTGATTACATCACATGGAAATGCTGTTAGACACTTTAGCTAAGCCATACTCTAATTCATTACTCATCTGTATGTGTTGTGGTCACGTATAGGTGTGCTTCTCTTGTTTTCATATATATGTCACTTATTTATTCATGTCTGGTGACATCTTTGGTGACAATGACACGACAAGCAGTGGTTAGAAAGACATACTCACTTGGATATGGAAGTAAAGCATGTTTACCGACACCTGACAAATTTCTAGCTTTATATCTGATCAGACATGCTCACAGTGTACTCATGAACAGAATAACCCTATTTTGGGGGAAAAAGCTTAAGAAAATTCGAAATGTAGGGGCAGTTCAGGTCTCTAGAATGCAAATACAAGAAGGTTAATCCAACGTGAGACCTACCGGCCACCCTGGCACTATGCCTTCTGCCCAGTCGCTCTCAAACTGACTATGTACAACCTCCATCACCTGCAAACACAGACAGAACCATTCATTGTAAACATATTATATGCTATTTGTAATGTAAGAATATTCCTGCCAAGAGGAAATTAGAAAATGTCAAGATAGAGATGGAATGGCTCAACATCAATATTTTAGGGCTAGGGGAGGTGAGACAGGCATGATAACATCAGGCAAGCATAAAATTATATATTCTGGTGGAGACACACATGAAAGAGGAGTAGGCATCATAATGGACAGTGACAAGTCAAAATCTTATCAGATATACAGTGCCAAGTCTAAGTCTATCAGATACTGGGCTATATCAGACTGAGTTTTATTAGTTAGATTGGATGGCAAACCATTTGATATCAACATCATCCAGGCATATGCACCAATATCTGCAAGTACTGAGGAAGAAATTGACAACTTCTATGAAGAATTAGAGACAGCCAAGGCTCAGGACATTACAATAATACTGGGAGATTTCAATGCTAAAGTGGGACAGGAAAAAGTAGATGACATAGCTGGCCCTCGCATACAAAATGAAAGCGGAGAAAAACTTGATGAGTGGGCACAAATAAATGAATTCATAAAAGGAAACGCTTGGTTTGAGCAACATAACAAAAAATGGACATGGATGAATCCAGGACACAGTACAAGAAATCAAACTGATTACATCCTCACAAATAAAAGATTCAGACATTCTTTACTGACAGCAAAAACACTACCAAGTGCAGACTGCAACAGCGACCACAATCTTGTAATGGGAAGATTTAGGCTGAAACTAAAGACAAGAAAACAAACCAGAAGCAACATCAAACTAAATCTTGGACTCTTAAAGACAGATGAACTGATTTAAGCAAAATTTACTGCTACTGTTATTTTTGCTTCATGAGTCAAGCAACAAAGATTCTATTAAGAATAACCATGAGGACAAGAAGCAGAATCAAAAAAAAAATTGCCGAAGAACAATGTGGATTTGTTGAAGGGAAAGGAACTATTAATGCCAAATACATATTAAGAACTCTCACAGAAAGATAAATTTCATTGAATAAGGATTTATATATACATTTTGTCGATTACACAAAGGATTTTGAATGGGTAAGACACAAAGAACAGATCAACCATCCAGAAAGGCTCAATGTTGATGGAAAGGATCTAAGAGTAATGAGGAATATCTATTGGGAACAAACAGCAGTAATGAGAGTAGAAAATGATATAAGCTCTTTCCAAAATATCAAAAGAGGGGCTAGGCAGCGATGTAGAACACCAGATTTGTTTTCACTTTACAGCCAAATCATCATGAGAAACCTAGAAGAATGCCCTGGGATAAAGGTTGGCAGGAAAAATCACAAACAATCTTCATTATGCAGATGACACCATTCTAATCGCCGAAAATGAAAAAGACCTACAAAATTTTGTGAATATAACAGGAATAGAAAGCTGAAATAAAGGGCTACAGCTAAATAGCAAGAAGACTGAAGTCATGGTAATCTGTAAAAAACAAGAAGTCCCCTCATGCAAAATAACCGGTAAAAAACAAGAAATCCCCTCAGGCAAAATAACAGCAAACGGCACAACACTGAGATAAGCTGATAAGTTTAAGTATCTGGGAACAGTCATCTCAACAGATAGCAGATGCACATCAGAAATAGCCAGCAGAATCGGCCAAGCTAAAACAGCATTCAAGAAAATGAAAAGCATTCTTTCCAACAAATGCTATCAATTAACATCAGTAAGAGAGTTCTTGAGTGTTATATAGGACTGATACTGTTGTATGGATGTGCAGCATGGCAAGTCAAAATGCAAAGTCAGAACAAGATTGAGGCAGCTGAAATGTGGTTTCTAAGAAGCATGTTAAGAGTTCCATGGACAGCAAAGAAGAAAAACAAAACAATCTTGAAGGAAACAGACACAAAAAGAACATTAATTAATGAAGAAGATTAGGAAAAGGCAAGCAACATGTATTGGGCATTTTATGAGGCAAGAGAAATTAGAGCACCTAGTCACATCAAAAAGCTGGAGGGAAAAAGAACACTCGGCAGACCCAGGTAGAAAATATCTGATGGACCTGCAGAGTGGATGAAGACAGAGAAAGTGGAAGATGTAACAACAAAGGCAGGGCACATGATGATGATGATGAGGATGATGATGATGATAGTTCAACAATTTAACTTTTAATTTAGCTGTTGAAAAGTTCTACAGCATGCAGGTTATCTTTCAAAACAAGAAAATCGTTTAACTGCATAAACCAATGTACACTATTGAGAGCATTGTAAAGCTGATGTTTAAACGAAACAGATTTCTCATGAATTTCAGCCTCAAGTTTACGGCACTGAACATTCCCAAAGTCAAAAGAGAAAACTTCACAATTTCCTTGCTACATGGAATGACAGGACAGAGCACTTCCTTCACAAAACATTTTAAAGGTAAACATAATGTATTCACATTTGAATTGGGAAGTGAGGATGGAGATGGGGATGGGCTGGGGGATTCAAATGGCACCTGCCTAAAAAACAGTAAGGGGTATTGTTTCATTACAAGGCAGACAACCCTTCTTTTCTTCTCTTGGGCACTGAGAACTACCACCTGCAGTTACTCTTCTTGATGATGCAATCCTGACAGTCATTTCTTTTTAGTAACCTTAGCTCACTATCAGATTAATAAAGAAAACAGAGAAATACAATGATGTGTCTCCATGACAGTTATTGCATGTATGTAAATCTTAAAGCTTACAAATTTTTTCTCAAACAGTAGACAACTTCCAACCCTGTACTGAACTTATTTCCCAACTGCAATTTACAATCTAACAAGATACAAAAATCCATGATCTTTCTGAAAACTCAGAATTTTGCTTCTTTGCGATACCAGAAGACCACAAACTCACATGCACTGTACTTCACATGCATGCGACTGAAGTTTAAAAAAAAAAGAAAAAAAAAGAAAATTTGTGTAGAAAACAAAGTGAAGAAACAAACACTGAAAAACAGCATTTTACTCAATTGCACAGCAACCACCCCACTTGATAATTCCACTTACCTCCTGCTGATCAAGCAGAGGCTTCACTTTACTCAAATACTGACTAAGGTAGTCCAGCAGGAACAACACGTACCTGAAGCAAGGGGGAAAAAAACACCTCAGATGGCAAGTCACAGTGTCAGAAACCCAAGTATTCCAGCATTCAAGTAAATCAGAACAGAAAGCACTTCAAAGTTAAAACAATGGAAAAAAAGGATCTACCATACCACACCTACTACCACCTCGACCCCTTTCTCCCCACCAGCCTTTCTGAAGCATGCAATACACTAATGTACACTTGAAACTGAGCTGGTCTTGACTGCGACCTGTCTCACCTGTTGGCGTCACCAGGTTCAGTGTTGGCTCCTGCACTCTTTGACACCGCTACTCTCCGCCTAATGGCTCTCTCTTGACTTTTGTGGACAAGTTCTTGAATATTTAGGCCACTGATGTTGGTTATGTTCTCGATGTATGAAATTGGAGGGCTGCCTTTTTTAAAATACTCTCCTCCTAATGGCTCTCTTTTGACTTTTGCGGACAAGTTCTTGAATATTTAGACCACTGATGTTGGTTACGTTCTCGATGTATGGATGTTGGTTATGTTCTCGATGTATGAGATTGGAGGTCTGCCTTTCTTCCTTTTTGCTTCTATTTTTCCTTGAAAAATGGTTGCCATGAGGTCCGTGTTCTTGCTATGTCACACTTGGCCACTGCATTTTAGTCTTATCTTGTTGATGTCTGCTTGTAATGTTATGTGGTATAAGTTCTCCAGGGCACTTTCATTAGTTCTTCTATCTGTCCATTTGACATGTAGTAGTCTCCAACAAAACCACATCTCTGCTGCCTCAATTCTTTTGCAATCAGCTTTTCTGAGAGTCCAGGCTTCACAGCCATAAATCATGATTGGCCAGATCAAACATTTTAAAAGTTTAATTTTCAGGCCATTTGATATGCCTCTGTTTTTTCAGATATTGTTGAATTGGACCATTCCTTGCTTGGCCATTCCAGTTCTTATTTTGAGATCTTTAGAGCAGGTTCCATCATCAGTTTTTACGTCAAGATATTTAAAATATTTCAAATTTTCTAAAGGAACTTTATTAATTAAGATGTCTTGATTGTTTTCAGTATCTCTGCCTTTCATATGTAGCACTTATTTTCTTGGTGTTCCAAGTTTAAGCCAACCCTTGCCCCCGCTGCATCCACCCTGTACAGAATTCTTTTGATACTGGTAATACTGTCTGCTAATAGTGCAAAATCATCAGCATAGCTCAGGGTTGTAAGTTTTTTTCCTCCTATCTTTATATCCAAGCCTTTTGTATCAGCATCTCTCATGACTCATCCCATTTAGATGTTAAAGAGATACAATGGAAGGATACACCCTTGCCTAACTCCCCTGTGGATGTTGAAAAATTCACATTTCTGACTTAACCCCTTGAGTGCCAACGTTTTTTGACATCCAGTGTTTTCCATGCGCCAGGAAAAAAATGTTGCATCGCTACCATGTACACTAAAACAACTGTTGCTTCCATATTTATGGGAATTTATGCATGAAATTACACAGAATGGTGCATTACGCATGACTAAATGTATTTTCAGATGATTTATGTAGTAATTTCTTGAAATTACTACATATTTGTAATATTTTGTGGAAATTCCCGTAAAAAAACTCATAACCGCTCACGATGGAAACCAGAAAAACAAAGGAAAAAATAGAAGATATGACCCTCCTGATGAAATCTAAAAGTATTCTGACTTAGGCAGACTTTCTACTAAGAGATCACTGACAGCTGACGAGTTACAAAGAGCCACAGTGTGCTAGTACACGAGTGGCTTGACCGGGTCAAGTCGTCCGCTATGGTATGCCCCTCACCCCCCCAACCATCACCCTAGTCTTCCCCTTGCCACTTCTAATACTACTCACTCACAGTGTGGCTTATATAATTCTACCATGTGGTCGTCTGTCTCAACCGTGCAAAGTGTTGGCTAGTTGCCAGTATTGCCAGTAGCCACGAACCCTTCAGGTTCGTGTCAAGTGCTCGAAAATCAATACCTTTCGTGCTGGACCTGTCTGCTGCACATTTCATACCAACAGCCAGTAACTACTGCTGTTTTCAACCTCTTCTTGTGTCAGATTTGTCTTCTGAATCATCCTACAGTCATTTATAAGTTCTTGACTCAACTCACATGCTTTCAAAGGCTGAAAACATGCAGCATTGCGAGACAGTCCTGGTGTCAACATTTTTGCTGAAAATCAGTTTCTCTTTTCAGATAAATAAAACCAATCTGGTGAGGGCTGCATAGGTCAAAAAGCCATGTAAAGGAAGCCAGTCACTTTTATGAACCCTCTCTGAGACTGACAACATCAGTCAGTGCTTCTCTTCCATTTACATTAGGCTGAAACGTGTGTCAAACTACCTCCGTAAATTTCACGTATGTAGGCACCAGAGCAGGCTCCGAGAGCTCTGTAAATTTTACCGATACGGCACTCAAGAGGTTAAGGTAACAAAAGCTTCTTCATCAGTGCTTTTTATTTTCTCTACGAGTACTTGTAACACAAATAACATGTCAGTTGTACCTCTATTGGATCTGTAGCCTGCCTGGCAGTCAGATAGTTCTTCTATCTTGGCTTCGATCTGTTGAGAATAATTATGAGAAAATCTTACTGGCGTGGCTGATTAGGGCAATGGTTCTGTAGCTGTTGCATTCTTTGACATTCCCACTTTTATAAAGCATCACAAATTTTTGAACTTTCCAATCTGTTGGCCGCTGATGAGTATTCCAGATTTTACAACAAAGATGGTGCATTGTTTTTAGACCTTCTTTTCCAGCATGTTTTAACAATTCTCCAGGAACATCGTCAATTCCTTGGGTTTTTCATGTTTTTAAATGCTTGGTACTTCAATTTCACATAAAAATGGTTCTGGTTCTGATTCTGGAAAGTTCAAGTCAGGGCAAAGAGTGTCTTGGGAGCTATTGTTGCTAAAAGGGATGCTCCATATTCATTCCATCTGTTCATAGTATGCTTTGGTTCAGTCAATTTGGTGCCTTCTTTGCTGTTGATACACTCATTTCTGGGTTGGAATTTAGTGGATTGAAGTTTCTTTATCTGTTGGAATAGACCCTTGGATCTTCTGCATTCATTACGCTCATTTATTTTTGCACAATCTTCCTCCAGCCAATTTCTGTTATCTCTTCTAGTTTTGCTCTTAATTTTTCTTTTTAGTTTTTGTATTCTTTCTTTTTTCCAGATTTTTTAGCTTGGCTTTTCTATTTGGCTAGACTGATAACTTCCTTGCTGATGTAGGGCTTAACTTTTCTTCTGCTACTTCAACGTAGGTCTTCTTCATATCTGCTCAAATTTCTTCTGGATTCCAGTCATTTAATGTCCAGTCCTGGATTAAAGCCTCAAAATGATTCCAGTCATTTAATGTCCAGTCCTGGATTAAAGCCTCAAAATGATTGCTGACTTTGATCTCAAAATCAGATACAATGCCCTGATTTTTCAATTTCTCTAAATCAAACTTAAGGGCCCACTTGGCTTTGTTTAGTTTAGACCTGGTTTTGTTTTGGAGCTTAGAACAGTTCTCCACGTCCTGTCTATCATGATGTAATCTATCTGATTTCGATTTTTATTTTCTTATTATCATTGCCTGTTTTTTCAAGTTTCCAGGTATATCATCCGCAATAATGCTGTTTAAAGAGGATGTTAGTGATGTCCAATTCATTGGCCCGGCAGAAAGATGCCAACATATCACCTCTTTCGTTGCGTTTTCCCAGCCCATACGGTCCTATTCTACACTCTCTGTCCTCACCTTCGCCCACTTTCGAATTCAGTCTCCTATTATTATGCAACCTTCTCTTTTGAGTATTTTATTATTTGCTGTTTGAAGGTCATTATAAAATCGTTGTATCTCTTTATCTAAGCTGGTGGATGGTCTTAACTGAGAATACCATACATTGCGTTTAAGTATGAATGTCTACCTCTATGTCAGCTTCTCATTTGAAATAATCAATGTATTCATATCCTTTACGCATAATCATTTTCCTTCAAGCAAAAACAGTGACGGAAAAATTCTGACACAAAATAATTCACAATGAGAGAGTTTTGGATACGAGTATACTCACTCTTTGTATGCAGTGTTTTTTCTGTCCTTTGGAATCTTGAACAAGTGATCAAAGGAGGACAGGTATGTGATGTAATCCAGTCTCTGAAACAGGCATCTGCTGCTTACACATGAGCTCAAACCCTCCACTTTTTAAAATGTATATGTTAAGTACACTGCTTCTTCACTAAAACCTCACTGAGCAGATGTGCGAATACTACAGAAAAATTTTTTAATGCAAATAATCTGTAAGAAACCATGAACTAATGGCAGTCCATTCTGGTTTTCCAAATACACTGTGGCAGACCTGGAGAAGATTAAAATGGTCTACCAGCCAGCAGGGCTAGTGGATTTTAAGACCTACTAGCCCACAAATATTTTCACTAGTCCAACATGTTGCCCCTAAAAATAGTAAAATTCCTTTTATGATGATGACCAAATATGTTCAGCAAGTAAGGCAATGTTACAACAAAGGTGGCCAAACGTTTTTCTAGAGACTTTAATCAGATGGGGAAGGCAAACAGAGGGAGACTTAGTAATAACACTAAAATGTAAAAGGCAGATGATGCATGAAAGGCACCACAACATGAATAACAACTTGTTCTTTCAGATCAACCTTCAATTTGTCTTGCAATTAATGTAATATAGAATGCAAAAGGTTTGATACCATGTATTTACATATAAAAATCACCCACCAAGGGGAGCAATCTGATATTTAAGGGGGAATATAATAATGAAAGAATAGACAAAGACTGAACAGCAAAGATTTCAGCTCTGCCTTCATTAACAACCTGATCATCTTCACTACATTAGTCTTTCATTTCTGATCTTGTTTAGTCAGCCTAACATATGACACATAATAAAACTTAAAGGGCAAACAAGTAATCACCTCCACCCCTTTGATGTTGAGGTAGCGAACAAAACACTCATGCAGATCCAGGTACTTGCCATATCCTTCCTCATCTGAGAACTCCACCAGGTCTGCAGGACACAAAATATTTTCAGTGTCACAGTCGAATCAAATCAAATGAAACAAACAATAGAAAAGGCAGTAATCTTATTATCTTAGTACATACCAGTAAACCAACATTACAGCAAATTAATACTAATCATCAACTACACGCTTTACATACTTTACACACACACGCACGCACGCAGATCAAATGGTGAAACTTGTAATATTTGTATAATTAATTATTGTACTCACTCTGAGTTTCATCTGTTTGGTTATCACGATGCTTAGCCATCTCATCAAACTCCATGGACATTGGAATGCTGATCTAAATTTAAAAAACACACAAAAATAATAACTGTTAAAATACATTGGCGTAGCATTCTAAATCAGATGAACATAACCACTTCTGTATCTATAAATAATTACCAGGAACAAGAGAATGCAGCACCTAAAACACAATGCTGTTTTTCAATTTAAAATTTTAAAAGTGCATTATACCACACACATTGCTATAAACTAGACATCTTCTGACTTCTCTCAGAGTGGCACAGTGTGTAAATTTGTTTGGTTACTAAATTATCTTCATCCTGGAGAAGCACATAACCAACAATCGTATTGTAACAACAACACAGAGTTGATGTGTTTTCCTAGTTTCAGCAGTAACAAGTTAAACATTAAAAAGTATATTGTCTCCTGATAATGTTATCTGCACTTTTTTCCGTGGGCAATAACAATTACATTAAATTAATATGAAAAGACCCTGCTTTTGAAATGTCACCCATTAGGACTGGTCATGCAACAAATTTTGTATCCAAATTTTGAGGAGAGGAAGAGTACTGAGTCAGTTTAAAAACAGATGTCTGAAAACATGACACCAATTAAAATGAAATATGATTCATTTCATGACTGTCATGTTCCACTATACCTGTACAGCAGCACTATGATCTGATCTCATTAGCATAATAACAGATGCAACTCACCTCATTGGGATGTTTTGCATAAAATTTTTCAATTGCTGTCAGGCGCTTGCGGAATTCTATGTATTCATTGGGTCCAGCCAGAGCCTGAATTTCTTCTTTACGTACCCTGCACACCACATAACCATACTTTTAATCCAATTAGCAACTTAGCTGTCTTTCCCATGTCATAAAAACAATAAAAAAGCACAGTACGATACAATACAATACAATACATACAATACAATACAATACAATAGAAGTACAAATACTACAATGCAATGCAATGCAATGCAATACAATACAATACTTTATTAATCCAAATTTGGAAATTGAATTGAGCATTCACTGGGCTCCCATTACATCAATCTCAGAACCACTTACACATTACAACATGGTCACATTAGAAAAATATACACTCAAAATAATCTCTCTCTCTTTCTCTGTGTGTGTGTGTGTGTGTGTGTGTGTATATATATATATATATTATATATATATTATATATATAATATATATATATATATATATATACAGAGAGAGAGAGAGAGAGAGAGAGAGAGATGTGTGTGTGTGTGTGTGTGTGTGTGTGTGTGTGTGTGTGTGTGTGTGTGTGTGTGTGTGTGTGTGTGTGTGTGTGTGTGTGTGTGTGTGTGTGTGTGTCTATGTAACAGAGTGCCTTGCTCTGCTACAATCTCTTTCTCATTTACCTACAATGGTGCTAAAACGGCAGCCCAGTCATCATCAAGTGCCCTGCCACATGACGCTGGCAATCATGGCTCTCCATATGTATCTATCCCTTGTTGCCGCAAACACATCTTCAACCCTCTTCGTTCCCAGACACCCTGCAAGTCCATCTAATATTTTCTCCCTGGGTCTACCTGGTGCTCTCTTTCCCTCCACCTTTCCTGTTATGACCAAGCGCTCCAATTCCTCTTTCCTCATAAAATGGCCTGTAAATGTTGCCTGTCTTTTCCTAATCTTCCTTATCAATGATCTTCTTGTTTCTGCCTCAATCAAGACTGTCTTGTTTGTTTACTTTGCTGTCCATGGAACTCTCATCATTCTTCTTAGAAACCACCATTCAGCTGCCTCAATCTCGTTCTGGCTTTGCTTGTTGAAGGCTCACAACCCGTATAACATTATCAATTCTACATAACACTCAAGATTTCTCTCTTCCTGATGTTAATTGATAGGCATTTGTTGGTAAGAATGCCTTTTATCTTCTTGAATGCTGTTTTGGCTTGGCCAATTCTGCTGGCTATTTCTGATGTACATCTGCCATCTGGTGAGACGATCATTCCCAGATATTTAAACTTATCAACCTGTCTCAAGGTTGTTTCATTTGCTTTTATTTTGCATGAGGGGATTTCATGTATTTTACTGATTACCATGACTCCCATCTTCTTGCTATTTAGCTCCAACCATTTATTTTTGCTTTCTGTTTCTAGTATATTCACAAGGTTTTGTAGGTCCCTTTAATTTTCTGCAATTAGCATGGTGTCATCTGCGTAACAAATGTTATCATTTTTCCTCCAACCTTTAATCCAGGGTATTCTTCTAGGTTTCTCATAATGTTTTCCTTGTAAAATGAAAACAGATCTGGTGACAGAACACAACCTTGCCCAACTCCTCTTTTGATATTTTGGAAAAAGCTTATATCGTTTTCTCTTCTCATAGCAGCTGTTTGTTCCAATACATATTTCTGATTATTTGTAGATCTTTTCCATCAATATTGAGTCTTTCTAGCTGGTTGATCAATTCTTCATGTCTTACCCGATCAAAGCCATGGTATAATCAACAAAGCACGAATATAAATCTTTATTCAACTCAATTGACCTCTCTATAATAGTTCTGAGGATGTATATGGCATTAATCAGTTCCTTTCCCTTCCACAAATCCACACTGTTCTTCTGCTAATTCTCTTTTGATTCTATTCTTTGTCCTCATCATCTTTATTCTTAATAGGAATTTTGTTACATGACTGATCAAGCTGATTGTGCAATGGCGTTTGCATTTTATAGCCTGTTTGTGCTATTTTTCTTTTGATTCTATTCCTTGTCCTCATCATGATTATTCTTAATAGGAATTTTGTTACATGACTGATCAAGCTGATTGTGCGATGGAGTTCGCATTCTATAGCCCCTGTTTTCTTTGGAAGTGCAATGAAAATTGATTTTGGCATATCTTTGGGGATTTTTCCAGTGTCATAAATTTTTCATTTAGGAAGACTTATTTTTTCAATACCAAATTCCCCCAGGGCTTCAATCATCTCTGTAGTAATATTGTCTGGTCCTGGGGCTTTTCCTGGTTTCATCTTTTTCAATGCTGCTCTAACTTCATCTTTCATTATGGGTGGTCCTTAAATGTTCTTTCTTATAATGTGTTCTTCGTTTCTGTCATCTTCAAAAAGGTCTTTAATGTACTCATCCCATCTATCTAATAATTTGTCTTTTTCCATGATAAGCGTACCATCTTTCGATTTTAAGCAACCAGTTGATGTGCATGTCTTTTTCCTGTGGGCAATCTCTAATTTTCTTCAATTCTGCTGTACATATACCCTACAGATCTGTTTTGTGTCAGTCTTAAATTTCTTTGCAGTTTGTTTTCAGCCAAGATTCCTTACCTTCATTGCACCTATTCCTGATTTCTTTGTTTATCTTCCTGTATCTTTCCTCCTTTCCCTTTGCATTCCTCCATTCTTCCATCTTGCCTAGAATTTCTTTTGTCATCCAGTCCTTTTTTTGCTTTTCTATCTACTCTAGCGATTTCTTCACAAGCTTCATTTATCGAGTTTCTCAACTCTGTCCATTGTTCCTCACTGTCACCAATGTCTTCCAGAGCACTGAATTTGTTTTTAACATATACGTTAAATTTTTCACATATCGCTTCATCTGTCTTTAAGACTATAAGAATCCAAGATTTAGTTTGATGTTGCTTTTGGTCTGTTTCCTTTTTCTTAATTTCAGCCTAAATCTTCCCACTACAGGATTGTGGTCACTGTTGCAGTCTGTACCTGGTAGTGTTTTTGCTGTCAGTAAAGAATTTCTAAATCTTTTATTGATCAAAATGCAGTCAATCTGATGTTTGGTATTATCTCCTGGACTCATCCAAGTCCATTTTCTTCTTTAGGCTGCTCAAACCAGGTGTTTCCTACTATGAACTCATTCATCTGTGCCCATTCCACAAGTCCCTCCCCTTTCATTTTGTGTACCAAGGCCATGAGGTCCAACTATATCCTCCACCCTATCCTGTCCCTCTTTAGCATTAAAATCTCCCATTATGACTGTAACCTCTTGTGATTTACATTGAGCCTTGGTCTCTCTAAGATTTCATAGAAGTTGTCAATTTCATTCTGAGTACTTGTGGATGTTGGTGCATACACCTCAATGATGTTGATATCAAATGGCTTGCCATCCAATTTAACCAGCAAAACTCTGTCGGACACAGCCCAGTATCCCTTAACTGCTTTTGATTTGTCCCTGTCAAATATGATGCCTACTCCTCTTTCATGTATGTTTCCACCTGAATATATTATTCTATGCTCTCCTGATGTTATCATGTCTGCCCCCTTCCATCTCACTTCCCCTAGTCCTAAAATACTAATGTAAAGCCTTTTCATCTCCATCTTGACATTCTCCAATTTTCCCCCTTGCAGCAATGTCCTCACATTCCACGTTGCAATTTTGGTTGTTTTTTTTTTATCAAATTAAACGCAACAGCTTGCTGACGGTCTGGTGTCACCTGCGCAGCATGACAGTCCCTACTGGATGACGGTGCTCCATAGGAGCCCCTATTTACGTCGTTATCATCATTTTTCTTGTTTTGTCTGGCTATGACTATACTTGGGAAAGTACGATGCTGGATTCCTGTTGCCTTCCATCGGTTTGTGTACAGTCTCTCAGAAAGCTTTTGTCGTTCCCACGACAACCTACAAGGCAGTAGGGGTGATTTTTTTTTCAGGGTTTACTCCCTTAGCCTTATTCTCTCCCAAGATACCCACCAGGCAATGTTCATACATGTATAAATTTGTACACCCATATTTTGCATCTCTCCTTACATCAATCTGCACACACACACACACACACACACACACACACACACACAAACACACACGAACAGCACGCACACACATTCTCTCTCTCTCTCTCTCTCTCGTACTGCTAATGAAACTGAATCCAATACCAAACATCTACAAACACGTAAACACTGAGAGCAGAAACATGCATAAATTATCCTTCCTCACCCATCTTTGTCTTCATATAATTCTTTTAACTCTGTGGTGACATCAAGGAATCTCTGAAATACAGACAACACAGATGTTATTAATACAAACACTGTATTAACCATAACATCAAAGTGATAATATGAACTACGCAAGTCTATCATAATGCTGATGTAAACAAAGTGACGCAGAACTAATGAATTCTGTGTACAATTAACCATAATCATGATAAATGACAAGCTGTTGATTTATTATAAACTCCTTCCACTGTCCCAGATTTTCTGCCAAATCAGTGTGGTCAATACACATAAATTCCAATTCTACTTTTTGTTCTCTATAGGTAAAGTTGTCAGCATTTCAAATAATCATTTCATGATTATTCTTAGAGATTCAATATGCAGACTTATGCAATGCATTTGCCTTGGCAATTGCAGACCTTCTACTACATGACATTTTGTAATGAAGCGAATAATGAAATCACTCAAGTGGTGTACAGTCATACAGAGGAAACTGTTCAAACCAGAAATACTGAACTTCTCTTTAAGTGAAAATGCCTACACTGACACTGACATATAGAAGTAAAATTAATGATTATACAAGTATGCTGAAAATCGCTTACATCAAGTATACTACTGATTTTAACAGAGCAGATTACTTAAATGATCAATATTGTGCATAAGTCATAAAGCAATTCTCTTTCAAACTATGACACTGTTTTATTTTCAAAAAGAATTCTGTTCATCTAGACAAAACAGACTTTTAATATGAAAACTGGACATCTAAATTTAACAAACAAATGAAATAGTTACATTAAAAACCTCATCTGGTCTCATGTACTGTTTCTTTCCTCGTTCAAATCTTCCTTCTTATGTCATTACACTTTTTTAGATTTAATGTTACATAATTACAAGCAACATTAATTTATACACAGATAAAAAATAACTACATACTGAGACAGAACACACACAAATGCATGTGTGTGTGCACACACACACACACACACACCCATACACACACACACACACACACACCAGGCCTGGAGAACATGAACATTTTCTACTAGCCAGCCCGGCTAGTGGATTTTAAGATCTAATAGCCCGTAGATATTTTCACTAGTCCAACATGTTGCCCCCCAAAATTGTAAAACTGTCTTTATGATGATGGCCAAAAATATTCACCAGAACAAGTCACCGTTACAACAAAGGTGGTTAAACTTTCTTCTGTAAAGTTTCATCAGGGTAGTGGGAGGTAAACAGTCAGAGATAAACAGTCAGAGATTTAACGATAACACAAAGATGTAAAACTAAAAGGCAGATTACTGATCTTAAAGTTTACATGGATTCCCTGTGTTAAGTTATACATGGATTCCCTGTGTTAAGTTAGAGAGAGTTCTTTAGTTTAATAGATATTTATAATCAATATCTTTTTGCTTATGTAGCCAAAGCTTATTTTAGTCCAACTGGTTGTTTGTATTGTTTTACAAATGACTTTGTTGTCATCCTCCAATATTTTTCCCCTTTCATAATTTTAATCACTTACGTTTAAGGTGTGAGTGTGTGTGAGGGAAAGAGACAGAGAATGAAACCATCTAGACAGAGAGAGAGAGAGAGAGAGGAAGGGGGAGAGAGGGAGGGAGAGAGAGAATGTGTACATACATATGTGCGTGAAACACTTGCTCAACACAAATAATGAGAAACTTTGGCCTTGGTGAGACTTGGTATGCTCAATAAAAGAAAGTCTAGCAGACCAATTGGCATTTTTATACACAAAAATGGTAAGTTTGCAGCTTTTTAACTCACTCGGTACGGAGAGTTTTTCCCCTTGCGTTTCCCCAGGGACGGCCCATTTTGAAGGGTTAGGAAAAAAAATCACAAAAAATACAAAACATAAAGGAACAAAATGAGAAGGTCAGGAGAAGTGCTCATTCTGCTTGCCACTCAGTTCTCTTATGCCTTCTGTTATGACAATGGAACTTAGAAAGTCTTCTGTCACAAACTGATTCAAGAAATCAAAAGGGGCATGGCACTGAACTGGGACATGCAGGCCACAAGAGCTAGAGAACAGAGGCAAAGTGGGAGAAAAACTAAAATCTTCGTGTCAGTCATGCATAGGAAAGTGAATGAAACCTCCATCAGACATGCGTTTCACTGTGCTTGACCCGCTGACCGCTCGCCTCTCGTGACGTGTACGCCCACCACCCTCTCCCACTTCACTGTCGTCTGAAACTGGGTCACTGTCAGTTCCTCCTTGCTGGCAGCTTCATCACCTGATACACTTTCATCATTATCTTCATCATACTCCTCGATGTCCAATCCTTCAGTCTGAAGCACTTCAATCACTTCAGCAGCAGTAAAACGCCGCCGTCGCGATCTACTTTGTTCGAAAACTCGTACTCGCCTGCGACGCCATTTTGACACCAATGCAGATTAGCCATTCGTGTAGGGTACCGAAGCAATCGTTTCCAGTGTATGGCTATGGAATCTCACGAAGTTACTTTCCCTTTGACCCTTGACATGTTTGCAGTGACCAGTGTGGCTATGGTAGGTGTGCAGGATCTAAAGGGGAGCGTCTAAAAATTTTTAATTATCGAAACTGCTATCGCGTTCGTCTACGAACCGTGCTTTCTCATGACGCTATAGCGTCCGTCGACGGTGAGTTAAAGAAAATAATTTTGTCTCCATTTGATCACCAGCCACACCTTATCTGTTGGCTAGGTCTGCAGTGGTACTGAATTATGTATCTGTTGGCTTTTGTTGATTGGCTGATGAGTGTGTATGTGAGTGTTTTGTTTTGTTTTTAATAGATTTTTTAAAAAAAAGTGTTGTTCTTGTATGAGTATTGTCTCTTTAAGTTTAATATGTGTGTGTGTTTGTGTGTGTGTGGTGTGTGTGTGTGTGTGTGTGTGTGTGTGTGTGTGTGTGTGTGTGTGTGTGTGTGTGTGTGTGTGTGTGTGTATGTGAGTGCGTGTATGAATTTTCTTGACTACAGCAGTTCAGTGTGAAGGGAAAACAATCTGAAAATAAAAAATATTCACTCCACCCAAATCAAATGAAATGTATGTCCTGAGAGACAAGTGAAGAAGATAACACAAGAAAAATCGTTTTGTATAGTACATGCCTTCTAAACTAGAATGATTATTGCAGATGTAATCAATCAGCATATTGGATAGTTTGAAAAATCGAAACAAGTTATAAATGCAGTAGTCAGAGTTGTCATTCGCCTGACAGACTAGTAGTTATTGATATTGATTCGCATGACAGGATTTTTATTCGCCTTGGACAACCGGGCAAGTGGATTTCACCAGCCCTACAACACACATATATATACACACACATGCAAATACACACATGCACACACACACACATTCCCCACACTCCAACACTACAATGACCAGGAAACAAGTTTACATTTCAAAAATGTCCAATACTCACATCCAACAATAATTTCATTCGTGTATCAGAGTTTATCTGTTCTCGAGGCTGAAAACAAAAAAAGTAATTACACACAATCATGAATCAGAAAATAAATTATTTCCCTCTATATTTCCAGATTAATTGTAAACACAAAAACCAGCTATTAAATTTATTTTCAAACATTTTCTTAATCAGTCATACTGAACTGTCAAAGTTTCAGCAATGTTTTGAAACTTTCCCCCACATTACCCATGTCCATAGTTCAGGCATCGAAATCAGGACTCACCATTAAAACAGAAGACACCCGTTTATGATGCCCCATGCTAGAGCAAATGTCTGACTAATGTGCTGTGTTGGTAGACAGATGATCTGTTGATTTTCATGCCAAGTAAACAATACACACTACACTCTACAAGTGTTGTCCAATTTTAGAAATTTCCATCACTTCATGGAGAAATTCAAACTGACATGGAGAAATTACACCACCAACTTCACATCAATATGCTGTGCATGCATATGATATAATATGCACATGTGTGTGCACGCACACACACACACACACACACACACACACACACACACACCACACACACACACACACACAAAACAAACAAATGAGCTTGTGTAAACTCAGAAGTTTCTGGTTATCAATTCAGTATGTATGTCAAAGCAGTACTATTTTTGATGGGTCAAGACATTATGTCCTATTGCTTTTCTTAATCCACACATTCTGCCCATTTCCCCTTGGAATGGTGCAAAACTGTCACAATAAAATACAAAAAGCAAACACTAACTCTAATGACAAACGATTTTCCCTTTCTATGTAAAGTGCAATGTGCATTCTTCAACATGGGCTGTTTGTGCTATACTAATGGAATTATCAATGTCATTAATCTCATTATCATCAACAACCTTCATTTATCCTAAAATTAGAAGTGCCACACATTAATTTACACACACACACACACGCACATGTATACACATACACACACACACACACACACACATACACAGAGCATGTGACACTGACAGTTCTTAAATAAACGAGCCCCTGGGCATACACACATGCGCGCACGCTCAACACACACACACGTGTACATTACAGTGTAACAGTGCCAGTGAGCTAGGGCGGCTAGTCACACTGTAACAGTACACAGTAGGCCGAAGTTGTAACACACCAATATAATAATGTCACGTATAATGTGCGACACTCACACGTGTAACAAGAATAGACCGCACACACACTCACCTCACTGCTAACGGTCTTGGACGACAAAAGACAAGACTTGCAGTCCAATTAATCTCACACCACCCCTCCCCCTTCACCCCCGACGTAAACGCAACGCCGAAATCAAAAAGGAAAATCATACCATGCTTAGAGAAGGACCACGTAACAACTAATATAGTATCAACCATGGCCAGAAACAACAACAGGTGCTTCGTGGTTGAACGTTCAAACACCACCACCTTTAGGAATTCTTTCTTCCCTCAAACGACAACAGAGTGGAATGGTCTGCCAGACGATATCATGATCATCACCTTATCGTCGGCACACCAGTTCAGGATGGCTGTGTCTGGCCTCAGATGCAGCCCAAAACCAGCCTGCTGAACGAGGAGCCTGGAGGGGGCCCCAGCGACCATACTAGATGGTGCTGGGGGTCGGCTAGGCCAGCTGATTATACCAACTTTCAGCTGAAGTGAAGCCTGCCGACGGTCAGTGCCCCCCCCCCCCCCCCCAAAAAAAATTTTTTTTTTTTTTTTAAAGTTAGGAAACCTGTGTGCTCTCCCCCAGTTTTTCCCCCGTTGGCGCGTATATCCAGAATTGGATTCTGCCGACGTCTACACATCAAGATCAAGATCAAGATCAGTATGTCTCATTCACTATCACTCAGTCAGTCATTCAACTCATTGTCTGCCATTGACCATTCACATGACGACGACGATGACGATTTAATCACCATATGAATACTTCACAAACAAATAAGGAAAGTAGTATTTTAAAATGACAAGCCACATACCGTTTTCTTTTGAAGGAGAGATTCTTTTGTCATAGCATCGGTAAGGCGTTCTCTTTCTTCATGATAGCGGCGTTGTTGCTCTAAAAGCGACTCCATCTTGGAAATGTATCCGGTAGTCAGTCAATTTGGTTTCGTATTTTTGAAAGCGAACGTGAATAATTACTCTTTTGTGTTGAATTTAAAAAATCAACCGAATAAGGTAGATATGTTTTACTGTAAAAGTGAGACATAACAGTTATCATCGGTACAACACTAGTTAAATATATCATACTATCATTACTATTTGCAGAAAAAAGTGACAAAGATGTCAGGTACGGTCACCTTTCCCCGAGTAAAATAATACATACATACATACAAATACATGAGATGTACTTGCAGCGACAATGGATAGATTCGTATGGAGGGCTATGATTGCCAACGCCACGCGGCTGGGCACAATGATGATGATGATACATGCATACATAGATACATGCATACTACATACATACATACATACATACATACATACATAGGTCTACATACATAGATACATACACACATGAATGTACAAATCAAATAAGGATCTGTTTTCAAAATAAACCAATAAATAGGAGTCTGTTTTAAAAATGATATATAAATTCATACGTAAAATGAGAATCAGTGTTAAAAATGTGCCAGTGCTGGCAATGTCGATGTGTTTATTCACATATCAAAACAAACAAACAAAAAACAAACAAAAACATTTCTACTTGTATTTTGATTTTCATATTTTGACTTTCTCCGAAAAAATCACTGGTCAGTAGGCCCATTTTGTTTTGTTGTTGTTGTTTCTTGTCCAAGTGGCTTAAGTTTGACCTCATTGACATTACCCTCGTGCGTCCTTCTGTCTAGTTTTGCACGTAACCTACCATGAACCTAAGAAACCACGTCTCATTCTGTTTCGACCATTCACCATCGCATCATCCGTCATCGTCATCTCTCATCATTTCCTTTTCTGGGATGGTCATCAGTCTCTGTCGACCATATCACCTGAGGCGGGTGCTGACGTGAAACCATCAGAGTCAACTTAACCCTTTGACTCCCGCAGCCTATCCACCAACTACAAAAACTTAACCCTTTGATTCTCTCACCCTATCCACCAGCTTCCTATTTGCTAGCGGGGTTGACAATGCAGGATGTTAATGTATTGGGTGCAGGGGTCAAAGGATTAATCAATTGATATGAGGCCACCTGCCATAGAAGACATATTGTCCCTACATCGGTATTTATAACGAGATCACTTTTGGTGGTGTCTATACCATCGTTTCTATATGGTGAGTGGTGCAATTTATCCCTGCATTGGTTGTGCATGAATACATGGTCGGACTCAGTCACTACTCATTTCTGACCCTTACCCAGTTTCGGTTCTGATTTAATATACTGTGACAAATATTGGGAAGAAAACAGTTGTGAGCGCGCATATGCAACAGAACCAGCTCTTACGGCAAGTAGGGATTTGTGCAGTTATAGACTGTATATGTACCTGTTTTAATGGACTATATTTCTTCTCATTTTCACACATCAGATGTCTGGATGGAATTGTTCTTGATCTTGATCTTGATATATTCGTCACAGAATCCACGATTGGTATAAATATGATGGGATACTAAGGCCGCTTGGTGTATTAGCAGGTCAATGCACTGATTTGCATGCGGAAGCAATCAACTGCTGCTGCTGTGACTGATATTGAGGCTGAATGTTTAATACAGTCACTCTAGCCAATCTGACTTTCTTGGTTCCCAGAATGTCAAACCTGCCGTTTGTTAGGTGGGCCCTTTTGACGCCTGGCGACATCATCACCAGCTTTGGTCTATGAGGTAAGACATTTCAGTAAGGCCCGTTTATATCATGTTGGATGCACATGCACGCTGTTCTGGCCTATACTGCGCAGGCAACATACAATACATTAAAATCCAAAAACAAGTGCGACCGCCTGCGTTCAAGCAAACAAGAACCAGAAAAACACGAAAATTGTATCAGAACGCGTATTTGATACAACCACACAAGACAGGCGAAAAATTTCAGCCAACTGGCCTTTGTCAAGCATAAACGAACAAACAACAAATAAAAAACAAGTGTGACTGCCCGCGTTTAAGCAAATAGGAACCAGAAATACAGAACACACACACACACACACACACACACACACACACACACACACACACACAAGAATCAGAACGCGTGTTTAATACAATCAGACAAGACAGGCGCGAATTCTGGCCTTTGTCAACCATACTGCTTCGTCAGGGAAGTTTCAGTCTTTTTTCTCCTAATTCTTGTATCCGGTGTTTGATCGTTCGTGATCTTACGTCTACGCTTGACAAAGACCAGTTGGCCGAAAATTTGCGCTGTCTTGTCTGACTGTATCAAATACGCGTTCTGATTTTTTTTCGTGTTTTCTTTTTTTTCCTGGTCCCTGTAAACAACAAATACATAAATTAGGAGAAAGAGGCTAAAACTGCCCTGCTGCTTCGTCCAGTGGGAGAAAATGACCAAAACATACAGGCCTACGCTGCTGCACAGTCAGTGTACTCCACCCTTATTGGTATGTAGATCATAGCGTAATTGTCTGGGCTCTACCTTTGGCCTATATGGCTTGGGTAACTCAATCAGGAGACAACGCTTCCATCAGTGTAGATCTCTGGTTCACCAAGTCTCACAGTCTCCCGCCACTCATCTCACTCAAGGTCATGGTAGTGACCCGTTGGTGGACTATTCAGATTCAAATGTGTTAGGGGCTCTTGCGGGGTGGAGAGGGGGAGATTGGGACTCTGACTACATAATCCAAAACAAGTGTGACTGCCCGCGTTCAAGCAAACAGGAACCAGAAAAAAAAAACACGAAAAAAGAATAAGAACGCGTATTTAGGACAAGAAAGGCGCAAATTTTCGGCCAACTGGCGTAAGATCATAAACAAACAAACACCAGATAAAAAAAATAGGAGAAAAAGACTGAAACTTCCCTGCTGCTCTGTCCATTATGAGAAAAGGAATAAACTGGCTAAAATGACATCATAATGTGTTTTTGAGTAAATCTGATGTCAGAGCGGAAGTGAGATGAATATTCTGCAATTTGAAAAGTGGTCATGCCATATTAATATTGTTTTATCCTGAAGAGGGTCTAGGGTTAAAATTAAAAGTATGATGCACTAACTAAGAGTAGTGTTTGAAATGTAAAGATCCTACTATTAAATAATGCATAAGAGGAAATATAAGCATATGACTGACTGAAAGGGAAAATGTATAATCAAGAGGTATGGCTGATGTAAGTGGATCGTGCCTAATGCAACGAATCCGGTCTGACCTTGGAATAGGAAGAAAAAAAATCCTAAACCAACAGCCAAGGGGTTGACGGGAAAACCAGGGTCCCCGGAAAAAAAACCCTTAGTCAGACGTGACTGGACCTGTCTGGTGAAAGGAGAATTAAAACAATTTGAATAAAAAATATATACAATGAAAATTATATAATGAAATAAAATAAAAACAAAATAAAAAATGAAAAAGGCATATGTGCAGCCGCAAAGCCATGACCTCACTGGGATGGGAAAATGGTGATAATATGGTCTATTTCAATAAATCATCATCGACGTAAAACATACATGGACTCAAGGGCACATTAAAAGAAGATTGTATGCATAAATTCATCCAGGCAATATAAACATAAATTAGACATGAAGGACAAGGAAGTTAATATCTATACGTTCGAGCGAACACACACACACACACACATACACTCCAAAAGTACATGCACACAGAGCCATGCCCAGATAAAAGTACATGGAGTGGCATGATACTGAATTCTGTTGAGGAAATCTTTATGGTTTGTCATTTAGGCCATGTGGCTTGCGTGTTCCAAGTTTATATATGAGATATTTACTCAAAAACACATTATGATGTCATTTTAGTCAGTTTATTCCTTTTCTCGCACCGGACAGAGCAGCAGGGAGGTTTCAGTTTTTTTCTCCTAATTTTTGTATTTGGTGTTTGTTTGTTTGTGATCTGACGCTTGAAAAATTTGCACCTGTCTTGTCTTGTTGTATTAAATACGTGCTTTTCTTTTTACGTTTTTTTCTTCTTCTGGTTTCTGACTACATAGCCAAGTTTCATCGACTTCATGGATATATCAGATGCTCAAATTTCCTGACCAATACTGCAGGAGTCTGTTTATCCGTCTCTGGCCTGGTTGATATTATGATATAAAAGGAAATGTAGATTGCCCTGTCGTGCAGTCTCATTCCAGAATGGAACACTATAGACAATAATCAGTATTATCCTATTCCCATGGATCATCACATGATTGTATAATTTGTCTCAGATTTACCATTAATTCTGTCCTTTATCTCGCAGATTTCATTGGGTTTTTTTCTTTATGTTTCTGCCGCCACTGTCCATGGCTAAATTCACGTCAAGTGTCTCTGGTGTCAGTGGTTCATTGGGACTGTCCATGGAGAGACGATGTAGGGGACTGAACGAGTACAGTCGTTTTACAGAGACTTTAGTTGGTAATGTCCTGATATTGCAATTAGTTGTACAAGCACGATCGGGTAAGACATGAAGAATTGATCAACCAACTAGAAAGACTCAATATTGATGGAAAAGATCTACGAATAATCAGAAATATGTATTGGGAACAAACAGCTGCAATGAGAATAAAAAACGATATAAGCTCTTTTCAAAACATCAAAAGAGGAGTCAGACAGGGTTGTGTTTTGTCACCACATCATGAAAAACCTAGAGGAAGACCCTGGATTAAAGGTTGGAGGAAAAATGATAACATTCGATACGCAGATGACACCGTGCTAATTGCAGAAAGTGAAAGGGACCTACAAAACCGTGTGAATATACTTGAAATAGAAAGCAAAGGTAAGGGGTTGGAACTAAACAGCAGAAAGACTGAAGTCATGGTGATTAGTAAAAAAAACAACCCATGAAATCCCCTCATGCAAAATAACAGCAAATGGCGCCAACCTTGAGACAGGTTGATAAGAACCTGGGAACTATCATTTCACCAGATGGCAGATGCACATCAGAAATAGCCAGCAGAATCGGCCGAGCCAAAACAGCATTCAAGAAGATGGAAAGCATTCTTACCAACAAATGCCTATCAATTAACATCAGGAAGAGAGTTCTTGAATGTTATATAGAACCAATACTGTTATACGGTTGTGAGGCGTGGACAGTCAACAAGCAAAGCCAGAACAAGATTGTGGCAGCCGAGATGTGGTTTCTAAGAAGAATGCTGAGAGTTCCATGGACAGCAAAGAAAACAAACGAGACAGTCTTGATGGAGGCAGACACAAGTAGATCATTCATAAGGAAGATTAGGAAAAGGCAGGCAACATTCATAGGCCATTTTACGAGGAAAGGGGAACTGAACACCTGGTCACAACGGGAAAGCTGGAGGGAAGGAGAGCACCGGTTAGACCCAGGGAGAAGATACTAGACAGACTTGCAGAGTGGCTGAAGGCAACGAGGGCGGAAGAGATGCTTGAGGCAACAAGAGATAGAGACAAATGGAAATCCATAATCGCCAACGCCATGTGGCAAGGCAGCTGATGATGATGATGATGAGTACAAGCACTACTGAACTCCACCCAACATGCATGTAAGACATCTTTTCTATAGCACTAATTAGCAGTGGTACTGTTTGCCTTCTCCCAGTACCAAATGAACTATGTTAAGCCTTAAGTATTACCTGCAATGTTCGTATTGCACAGGTTGAACACTCACTTAAAAAAAAAAGCCGAGGTTAACCTTTTCACCTCATTACCGTTCCCACAATCTGCAAAAACTTGACCCTTTCTTTTCCTCATCCTATCCAACAGCTTCTTGCAGGAAGCTGCTAGATGGGAAGCTGCTAGACATGATGAGGGAATCAAAACGAAAGCTGCACATACTCGAGTATGGTTGCCAAAATCAAAAGGATGGATGCCCAAAGCTCGTGCCCTGGCTTGAATACACAGGCCACTACAGTCCGTCCAACTATAACCGGGTGGACCCTATTTGATTTGTTCTACTTGTGGAACAGGGAAGATAAAGCAGAAACAGAGATGAGATGGGGCACCACCCTCATAATGCTGTGCACGAGAAAAGTTGAAGTCTCTTACAATTCACTTCCAGGTGACCGTTCAGGTTATTGGGGACCTTTCCATTACTTTTTTGACATGATAATAACAAGACACCCAGTAGATGTCTTGTGTGTGATCTTTAATATCAAGTTAATGGTGAGTACGGCAGCCTACATTTCGTTTTTATGTCTATTTCTCATCTCCTCTGCAGTTGTCTTTTTCTATCTTTCTCTTTTATTTACTTGCAAGGATGTTTTCGATCTGCACAAGTTTTTGGCTTTACTGCAGCGAATGCCAGTGTATGTTCTTTGTTTCCTCGCAGTGAGCTCACTGTCAGTGTTTATATGTCAACCTGCTTGTGTCATACTGTCTATAATGTTACCGTGTATATTATTATTATTATTAAGAGCATTTAGAGCGCCTAATCTTTCTGGAAAGCCCTAAGCGCTTACAAACTGTACAATACACATTACATCGAACATAGAAACATAGGCCTAATATAATTTTCATCATACATGACGGACCTCTGTCACTCCATCCCACAAGCACATACACACCGTTAATAATATCAAATATTAGTACCTACTCTCTGGCACACACACACATATCCTCCTCCCACCCCGAGACATATCTATAGGCGCACAGCAATAACATACACAGAAGCACGCTAGCGCGCAGACAGCATAGCTCTTTTAGGTTAATAAATTTCAGAGAGGAAAGAGATGCGTTTTCAAGCCAGATTTAAATGACTGAAGACTTGTTTTGTGCCTCAGCGGGTAGGGAAGTGAATTCCATGAGGAAGGGGCTTGAAAAGAAAAGGATCGCTCACCATATGATTTTGTTCGAAAAGTTGGGATTCGAAATAAGCGGGTATCGGCTGAGGTACGAAGATGACGAGATGGAACGTATAGTTGAAGATATTCAGACAGGTAAGAGGGAATAGAATTGTCGAAGTATCTGAAGCACTGAACAGCAATTTTATGTTGGATCCTTTTCAACACAGGTAACCAATGCAAGTTTTGGAGAAGAGGAGAGACATGCTGAAATTTGGAAGACCGAAATACTAGCCGAGCGGCATGGTTCTGTACTTTCTGAAGTTTGTCAAGGAGCTGTTTTGGGGAACCAGACAGAAGGGAATTACAATAGTCAAGACGAGAAAGAACGAAAGCACAAACTAATATTTTAGTAGCTTCGAGAGTAAGGAGATGACGGATGGAACCTATTCTACGAAGTTCAAGGTAACAGACACGACAGATGTTTGAGACATGCTGCTGAAAGTTAAGAGTGTTGTCGATGGTGACACCTAGATTCTTAACTTTTTGGGAGAGGGTGATGTCTGTCCCATTCAGTGATATGGAAGATGGAACTAAGTCACAGTTGAGAAGTTTTTTAGGAGTAATGAAAATCATTTCAGTTTTGTCTTGGTTTAGTTGTAATTTGTTGCAAGTCATCCAGTCTTTCACGTCGGAAATGCAGGCTTTAGTGGTTTGTACGATGTTGTTTACATTAGAGATGGGACCAGAATTGTAAATTTGATTGTCATCTGAGAAGCTATGATGTGATACAGAATGGCGGAGAATAATATTTGCGAGAGGCTGCGTGTACAAAACAAAGAGAACTGGACCCAGGACGGATCCTTGAGGAACGCCATATCTGAGGGCTGAGGGAGGTGAGGGCAAGCCATTTACAGATACAGTCTGTGTGCGGTCAGAGAGATATGACTGAAACCAGGAGAGAGCGGAGCCAGAAATTCTGTAGCAGTTGTGGAGGCGCCAAAGCAGTATCTCATGGTCTATAGTGTCGAAGGCAGCAGACAAATCTAAGAGAGAGAGAAGAGAAATGTCACCATCATCAAGGGATGTCAGAAGATCGTTCACAATTTTCAATAAAGCAGTTTCAGTGCTATGTCCTGATCTATATGCTGACTGATTGGGATATAATAAATGGTTTGATTCAAGATGTTCTAGAAGTTGGTGTAAAATAATTTTTTCAGTTACCTTGGAAAGAAAGGGGAGATTGGAGACAGGCCGGTAGTTTTTAAGAATATCTGGATCAAGAGAAGGTTTCTTTAGGAGAGGTTTGACAATAGCTGATTTGAATGAGCTTGGGAAGATGCCTGACACCTGTGAATGATTGATGACAGATGTAAAGAATGGGAGTAGAGTATCCAAACATTGTGTCAAAACAGAAGCCGGGAGGGGGTCTAATTCACTGGTTTTGATAGCAGAGTCCTTGATAGTTTTCTTCACAAAAGACTCAGAGACAGGCTGAAAGGATGTCAGTGGACAGCCAGAGAAGGTTGGTTCAGGCATTGAAAGAGGAGGGGTATTCGAGACTATCACGAATGTCAAAAGTTTCCCATTAAAGAAGTTAGAGAATGCTAGAGGAAGGTCAGCAGGTGGAACATGAGAAGGTATAGGGCTGTTTTTAGTTTTACAGAGAAGAGTGTTAGTAATGTTGAAGAGCTGTTTAAAAGTTGTGGCAGACGTAATTTTAGCATTATAGAATGAAACCTTTGCACTATGGACAAGTTTATCAAATGCTTTCTTTGCAGACTGGAAGGATTGTTTATGCACAGTTGATTTGTGTTTGATCATCCGTCTCTCAGCACGTCTTCTCTCACGCTTGGCAGCCTGGAGCTGAGGTCCAGCGGCAGCATACCAGGGTGAAGGGGGACGATGAGAGACCTTCCTTTATATAATATATAATATTATGTTGGCTGTTTGTTTTTTACAGTAGTTTCAGTCAGGGCTCTACATATGTCACTATGCCTGTATCACGTCACCTTTTTGTTTTAGTAAGGATTCTTTATTATTACCGTCGTTATGTCTGCATTATGTCACCTTCTTTTTTCAACAGGCGTTCGCTACCGTGTTTATGTGACCATGTCTGTATTACGTTACCGTGTCTGTATGCCTCTTTCTGGTTTAAGTAGTTACTCGGTCTATATATCACCGTGTCAAAATGTCGCTTATTCTATGATATATATCATTATTTTGTCTCAGACGTTTCAGAAACGATTCTGTATGTCACCGTGTCTGTATGCCACCTTGTCTATATGCCATCATTTGGTTTCAGAAAGGGTTCTATAAATTAATGTATCTAAATATCATCGTGTCTACAGATCAGCATATTTATACGTCATTTAATTATAATACAAAATGAGTATCAAGGGCCACATAGGCCCACGTGTAACTTTTCATTTCAATGTCGATTTTATGTCTGTGTCTATGTGTCACCTTGTATTATAAGTAAAGGTTTCCATGTGTCACCATATCTATGTATAACTTTTTTCAATAACTCGGACAGTTGCTTTAAGTCATTGTTTCTATCAGTGATCATTTCAAAACCAGTATAGAAGCGATTTAATAGACCAAACTACTTGGACTGTACTACAATGGAATTTAGTCATTGTTTCTATTAGTCATCATTTCAAAAACAGTATAGAAGCGATTTGATAGGCAAAACTACTTGGACTGTACTACAATGGAATTTTGTTTGAGGGTTTTCATATGCGCTCCACCAAAATCTACCAGCATGTGTCTTTGGGCCTGGGAACAACCCCATGCTGACAGTACGGTATCTGAATGAGTTAAGCATTAAGATGGGCAGCGAAACCCCAACTTTTATGCTGTTGGGTGGGACTGAACTCAAGACTGAAATGTCGAGTTTACAGCTCCATCAAAAGAGCCCACCAGCACACCAAATATCGACTGTGAGAGACTCCAGCTCCAGGGTATTGTTTACTGGTACATCGATAAATTACGCCCACATGTTAATTGAAAACAGGAACAAAGCACAGGGCACTATGAGCATATGTGTGTGTGTGTGTGTGTGTGTGTGTGTGTGTGTGTGTGTGTGTGTGTGCGCGCGCATGCGTGTGTGTGTGTGCGTGTATGTATGTGTATTTGTGAGTGTGCGTATGTATGTTGGAAAATAGTGTTACACACAGCCACACAGACATATAACAATACACACACAATGACATACAACCCCGAACTCCAAATTAAAAGACAAAAGTGATATATTGAGACATCGACCTACATGCCCAGTGCCTCATAGACACGGTGACAAATATAGACATGGTCCATTTACTAACATTATAATAATACTTGAGTCATGATAATGAACTGTAGTAGAAGCAGTTACCAGAGTCCGCTAATGGTTGTACCGTAATTCCATATGAATGGCGAGTAGCCTATATTTTACTTGAATTAATTTTAATTATGGTACCAGTAGATTGCTGTGCTCGAATTTTTCACGGAAGACAATAAAGTGAGGTTTGAATTGAACTGGACTGAATTTATGTCTTGCGTCTGTGATGTAGCTGTGAACACTTACAGACATGAAAACACCCAGCATACGTTCCCACTAAAGATACAGACTGTGCAACAAAAACAGTGAAATGTGGTCAGCTCATCTATCAGCTTGAGATTCTTGTGCTCCACAGTTTTTGTGTAATGCACAGTCATTTTAAATGAGTTTGGAGTATAGCGCTATACAAGAATTACTTTAATGATTAATTATAGTAACAAATATCTTAATCAATATAATTCTTTTTGAAACTTTGCAAGCTGAAATGTGATTCCATCTAAATGGAGATCCACAAACCTCCATAAAAATCATTCAGACTGAAAACAAAATAAATATGTTCCAAATGACATGCAAAATGACTGGACTCTCCCGTTGATCTGATGGTTGAGTAGACATACTGGTAGTAGTCTTTTATCACCTGGTATAGAGTTCATGTGGGACATGTTCTTCCACAGGCACAGCATAAGAAAGAGTCCTACAGCCCTGTGTTCTGCCTCCATCTGTCCCTATCCTATTGAATAGCAGCTATTCTGAGCTGTTCAAATGTGATTGTGGCCTGCATGCACTGCTGTCGCCAGTTTACTCTGTTGCAGGCAGTATTTTCTCAGTGGTGGTGTTGATGCCCTAGCTCATGAGGTTGGCCTTCAAAGTATCCTAGTATTGTTTTACTGGCCTTCCATGGTCATAGTATCCTTGCGCCAATTCTCCACACAGGAGCGTCTGTGGCATGTGGCTCTCTTCCAAAAGAATAACATGCCTTGCCTAACGAAGCAGGCATTTGATGATTAAAAACTATACTCTGCGAGTCACATTTCCTCAGAACTTAAAGGTTGGAATTTGATCCTGCCACATGATGCTGCAGACCTTGCACAGACTCTGGTGGAACCATTCCAGCTGTTGAATGTGCCTTTGGTAGACAGTCCAGGTTTCACAGCAGATTATCAAAAGCACAGACTCACAAATTAAAACATACACACAAACATATTTAAAACTAAAGAAAAAACACAGATTTTATTAAAAAAAAAAACACACACAGGAAAATGAAAAAAACAACAACTAACAAAACCACAACAACCACCCGAAAAAAATGTACAAAGATTTCCATTTAAAAATATTTAAACAACAGCAACAATCATATTCAAATGCACCAACAATCATTTCCAATACTGCATCAGTCATTTTCAAAGACATCCACTTTAGTACCTCTCTCATGTATTACATGCTTGCCTGCATACATGTATCCATACACTATGTACCTTAACACCACACACACACACACACACACAACACACACACACACACACACACACACACACACACACACACACACACACAGAGCTAATTTGTGAAATCCACATATTTCAAAACTTCTCACATGCAGTTTCAGTACACTCGAATCAACATGGCGACCCCACAAGCAAAGGAACAGCTGATCTCAATAATGATGAGTTATCACAATCCAAACACCCTAAAGTCCATTAATACATCACACAGAAATATATCAGGTCACAGCATGAGAACAGACAACTCTTATCCCACAGACATCAATCAGCTCAACAGACTAGGATGGCTCTCGTGCATCTGACACACCTGATGGCACCTTCACCTCCCAGCCTTCCATGTTTTTAGTGACAATCACCTGGCAGCCTAGTCGAGACCTGGACAGGTAAACATGAAAAACATAAATGATTGAGTGGGTATAACAGGCAACAACTTCAAGAAATTACTTGACATACAAAAAGACAAAACAAGTAAAACGTCTGAAATGCCTTTCAAAGCAGTCAAGGCATCATGATAACAACATTGAAATTTCAAAAGTATGCTATGGTTTTATGGCAATCGCTTCTGATCCTGTGTGGAAAGTAGTGTGGTGTGATTTGTGTGTAGAAGGGCATGGCGTGATGTGGTGTGTGCAGACTGACGTGGTTGATGCAGTGCATGTGGCATGGTGTAATACATAGTGTGGAGTGCTGTGCTATAATGTATCATGGTGCAGTGCGGGTGTAGTGGGTTATGGTATGGTGTAGTGTGGTGTGATAAAGCATGATGTGATATGATGTGTTGTGTTGTGTTGTATGGTGACAAGACAGACACATACGTTTCTTGCACATCAAAAGCCAGGTCCAGCATATCATTCTCTTCATCACTTGGAGGCGCTGACAGCTGATCATAGTCTTCTGGTTTGAAGATGAGATGGCATGTAGAGCAGGCAAGTGTTCCTTCACAGGCACCTGAATATTGCAATAATTTATGATCAGATTTCATCAATTCAATGTACAGACACCTGAAACTGTATAACATTAAAAGTTTTCCTTCATGGAGACCTGAAGATAAGAAAGAAAACACCTAAAACCTGAAAACAGAATGGGCTGGGGTAGGGATGGGGAATGGAGGGACACAGAGGGTGCTGTGCTTCAGTGACAAACTTCCCTAGGATAGAGCAATCCACATTTTATGACAATATTTTGTTAAGGAAAAACAAGAATTCAGTCTGTAATTACTATGAAGTAGTTCAATGGATCAGGAACCCACTTCGCAATGACAGGTAGGCCTACTGAGTTCAATTTCCAGCTTGACACTGATTTTTCTCCTTGAAAGGTGCTGGTTCAATTCCTATTTTGACATAGATTTTCCCCTCTCCATCATCACGTGCTAGAGTTACGGATGAGAGATAAAAAAACTATTCCTCTATGTGAAGATTGAACAAGTGCATGTAAAACACATGGAAACAAAAACTTAGGTTACCCCTAGCTAAACTCCACGTTTGAGTTGGGTTTTGAAGACCAGTATGAAGTACAATGAGCAATCATGGATCTCTTCATGCAATGGTGATGCTGTGTGTGTTGTGATATGTGGTGTATGTATGGTGTGGTATGCGTAGTTGTGTTGTTACTATGTGGCACGTGCAGAGAGATGTGAGCATAAACTTTCTTACCAAAACAAAACAAAAACAACAACAAACAAACAAACAAACAAAAAACATTAAATGCTTATGACTATGGACAAAGATATTCTTTTAGTCATCAAGCATCCCCAAACCAGTGTGTCACAGGTGGCAAATGGCCTTTAGATATGGAGGTTAATTGGCAACAAGTGGATTACCTGAACAAGTAAGTGGTCTCAGTCAAATTGATGATAGTTTTCTAAGTTAAGTTTGAATGGGCAGGTAGTATTTGGCAAGGCCATACCTAGGAAATACCTGATATCCTAAGCCACAGCCATCAGGTGGATAAGAACTGTCTAAAAGCCTTAGCCCTCTTGCACTCACAGGGAGGTCTTTTAGCCATGACCTAAAGATGGGTAACCCCTGCAGAAAACATACAGAGTTAAAGTCAGAGGTACCAGGTCTGCAGGCACCTTCTATGAGACCATGGTACCCTGCAGTAAGATACAAATGTAAATGTCTATATTGTCATCTATATCACATGAGAATGATGCTTGCCCACTGAAGTCCCTTTAGGGTATCAACAGGATACTTGGCTGACTATAACTCTGGTGACCATCAACTGCCATGACATATAAGACAGAGAGAAACAGGAGGGACACAGCGAGAGAGAGAGAGAGAGAGAGAGAGAGAGAGAGAGAGAGAGAGAGAGAGAGAGAGAGAGAGAGAGAGAGAGGGAGGGAGAGACAGGGGGAGGGGGATCAGGAGGGACAGAGTGAGAGAGAGAGAGAGAGAGAGAGAGAGAGAGAGAGAGAGAGAGAGAGAGACAGACAGAGAGAGAAAGAGAGAAAGAGAGAGAAGGGGAGAGACAGGGGGGAGGGGGAATATTGTCCTGAATTAAATAAAAGATTAGAATCTTAACACACAGCAAGGGCACATAAATAATATTCATTTTATAATGAGATCATGACAAAATGGACATAATCATGGTTGTCTGCCAGAGTGTACCTATACAACATGCAGTTAAAAATTACAAAGAAAAAAAAACAAAGAAGAAAAAAAGGCAATTAGACAGACAGAAAAAAAAGAAAGACAGAAAGAAAAAAGGAAAGACTTTTTTCCTATCCTACAAAGATTTTTGAATGATTGTACAGAGAGAATCTTTCACAAGCTTGACATAATACCAAAACCATCCCTGACTAAAGCAGTCCAGAGGACCTGATTGTCTCAACTGCCATTTCTCTTGATCCTATTCAAAACCAAGGGAATGGAAGGGGGGAGGGGGTTGTGGTTGCAGGAGGTGGGGGTGGTTGGGTGAGAAGAGAGTGAAAACAGAGATCCCTGATCACAATCCTCAAACTCAGCATGCTCCAGACTGCGGCACCTGTGTCCCACAATGGCTTAATTCAATCTCCAGATCTAAGCCCTGGGAACCACCATCACCCCCCTCACTGCACTGCGTGAGTTGTTGGTGAGACATGCCAGAACAGCGCAAGCTAAGTCAACAATAACATAAGATCCTGATGAACACACACACCCACACACACACACAGACATACACACACACAGACATACACACACACACACATACACACACATCACACACACACACACACACACACACACACACACACACACACACACACACACACACACACACACACACACACACACACAGCCATTCTAGTAATTTTCCTTGTTATGGCGAAAACACACTTCATGTATTTTACAATCATGATAAGGAAAACGGACCGCATGAATTCAGATGTTTTGTCAAGAATGAACAGAAGAGAAGAAAATTAATATCAAACTGTACCTTCAAGATCCACATCATTTTTAATGGCCACATCGAGAAGAGTGTCCCCCGCACATGCGGACACTTCTATTCTGTCCCCATCTCTGTCAAGGAAATACATCACTATCCTGAAAGTGAAAATGGAAAATGAAATGTCAAATGAGCAATAAGTCAACATCATATACATATATATAAACTGTGAAAATACCAGTTGGAGATTGCAAGAGAGAACCGTGGGGCATGTCCACAGTATAACTTGTTCCACTGTTTACCTCCACATGATCGTATGCAATGATTAAGTGAATAAGGGAAGTGACATGAATTCTGCAATGTAAATGTGATAAGGTCATTTTTTTGGTCATTTTATCCTGAGGAAGGCCAAGGGCCAAAATACAGGAAAGAAACAATCAGTGCTTTTGTCGAATGTCTTTCTTGAATGATATGTGTGTGTGTGTGTGTGTGTGTGTGTGTGTGTGTGTGTGTGTGTGTGGTGTGTGTGTGTGTGTGTGTGTGTGTGTGTGTGTGTGTGTGTGTGCAATCATCATCATTATGTGCTTGCTGCATAGCATTGGCAATCATAGAGGGTCATTATCATCATGCGTCTTGCCGCATGTTGTTGGCAATCATGGCCCTCTATACAAATCTACCTTTTGTTGCTGCAAGTATATCTCCCACCCTTTCTGTCCTCATCCAAGCTGCAAAACTGTCCAATCATTTCTCCTTGGGTCTAACTGGTGCTTTTCTTTCTTCTAGCTTTTCTGCTGTTACTAGGTGCTCAAATTTCTCTTGCCTCATAAAATGTCCTATAAATCATTACATGTTGCTTGCCTTTTCCTAATCTTCTTAATTAATGTTCTTTTCAGTTTTTGTGTTTGCTTCTTTCAAGGCTGTCTCATTTGTTTTCTTTGCTGCCCATGGAACTCTTCACATTCTTCTTAAAAACCACATTTCAACTGCCTCAGTCTTGCTCTGACTGTGTGTGTTGACTGTCCACGCTTTGCATCTGTACAACATTACTAGTCCTATATTTCCTTTTCTTTTCTTTTTTAAAATTTTAAAAATATTTTTTTAACTGATTACCATGACTTCAGTCTTCTTGCTATTTAGTTTTAGCCCTTTATTTCTGCTTTCTATAAATTTACTATTACATTTACAAGATTTTGTAGATATTGTTCATTTTTTGCAATTAGAATGGCGTCATCTGCATAACAAAGATTGTTATAATTCTTCCTCTAACACTTATCCCATGGCATTCTTCTAGGTTTCTAATAATGGTTTTGCTGTAAAGTGAAAACAAATCGGGCAACATAACACATCTCTGCCTAACCCTCCTTTTGACATTTTGGAAATAGCTTGTATCATTTTCTACTCTCATTAGAGCTGTTTGTTCCCAATACATTTTCCTTATTATTCTTTGATCGTTTCCAACAATATTTCCAGTTGGTTGATCAACACTATGTGTTTCACCCAATCCAAAACCTTGGTATAATCAAGAAAACATAAATTTATGTAAATCTTTATTCAATTCAACTGATCTTTCTATGAGAATTGTTTGGATGTATATGGCATTAATAGTTCCTTTCCCTTCAACAAATCCACATTGTTATTCTGCTTTTTCTCTTTTGATTCTGTTCCTTTTCCTCATTATGATTATTCTTGATAGAATCTTTGTCACATGACTCATCAAACTGATTGAGTTCACATTCTATAACCCCTGTTTTCTTTCGAGTGTAATGAAATTTGTTTTGACATATCTCTTGGGATTTTTCCAGTGTCATGAATTTCATTTCAGAGGAACGTTACTTTTTCAACGCCAAATTCATCTAAAGTCTCAATCAATTCTATAGTAATATTGTCTCATCCTGGGGCTTTTCCTGGTCTCAATGTTATCTGCTCTAACTTCATCTTTCATTACTGGCGGTCCTTCGATGTTATTTCTTATGATGTGTTCCTCCTTTCTGTCATTGTCAAAAAGGTCTTTAATGTACTCTCCCTATCAATCTAACATTTTGTCTTTTTCCACAATAATCATACCATCTTTATATTTTAAGCAACCAGTTACTGTGCATGTCTTTTTGCGGTGGGCAATTTCTTCAGTGTTTCTGTACATAAATTCAGGGTCTTCTATTTCTTTGACCTTTGTTTCTAGCCAAGCTTCCTTACCTTCATAACACCTATTCCTGCTTTTATGTATCTTTTTGTATTCTTCCTCTTTTCCTGTTACCCTCCATCAAGCATAAGATTTCTTTTGTCATCAGTTTCTTCTTTAGTTTTCTTTCAACTTTAGGAACTTCTTCACAAGCTTCATTTATTTATTATTCTCCAATTTGTCCACTGTTCCTCACTGTCACCAATGTCCTTCAGAACACTGAATTCATTTTGAATGTATATATGTACTAAATTTTGCACAAGTTGATTAATCTGTATTTAAGAGTCCAAAATTGATATTATTTTTGGTTTGTTTTGTTCTCTTTAGTTTCAGCTTAAATCTTCCCATTACAGGTCACTGTTGCAGTTTGCACCTTGTAACGCTTTTGCTAATCAATTTGATTTCTTGTGCTGTCTTCTGGATTCATCAATGTCCACTTTCTTTCATTAGGTTGCTCAAAGTGTTTCATTTACTTGTGCCCACACAACATGTGTCTCTCCACTTTCATTAAGGGTGTCAAAGCCATGAGGTTCAGCTATGTCAATTGTCATCTACTTTTCCTGTCCCACTTTAGCATTAAAATCTCCCAGTATTATTGTAATGTCCAGTGAGTCACACTAAACCTTGGCTTTTTCTAATTATACATAGCAGTTGTCAATTTCTGGCTAATTACCCAGTAATTTTATGTCTGCCAGATGTTATCATGCTTCTATTTCTAAAATACTGATGTTTAGTCTTTCTATTTCTTTCTTTACATTTTCTAATTTTCCTTTTCAAAGAATTGTTCTCATATTCCAAGTTGCAATTTTTATATTTTTAAATCTACCTTCCTTCCTATCTGTTCATCCGTCCATCTGTCTGTCTATCTATCTATCTATCTATCTATCTATCTGTCTGTCTGTCTGTCTATCTATCTATCTATCTATCTATCTATCTATCTATCTATCTATCTATCTATCTATCTATCTATCTATCTATCTATCTATCTATCTATCTATCTATATGAACACATACATGTATGCATTTTTATATGTAAAGGTTTGAATAAATGCGTAAACAGGTGAGACAGTTTGACTTACACACTAGATCAAAGGATTATGTGTAAGTGTGTGTGTATGACTATAAGTGCACATGTATGTGTGTGTGTGTTTGTGCAAGCGCCCATGTGTATCTCTGTCTGCAAGTGGGGAGGGGGATGATATGTGTGTGAAAGCATAGGGAGGAGGGGGCAAAATACAAAAAAATAATGCCATCATCGTTTGAGTACTGCTGACTATTCTTTTCAGAATGTTTTATAATATTGTACTGAAACTGTTAATTGTTATCCGAATGAAAAATCTGTAATGTGCATGTATGCTTTGTTCTGAAATGAAAAGAACTTTCACTGCATGCAAAAGTAGTCCTACACAAATGCTCAGAGAAATGGATACAGTGCTGTTGAAATACAAATTCAATACAATGGCAGTTTTGTAAAAAAAAAAAAAATGATTTTGAAAAAAATTCAGTGCAATTGTTTTTTTTTTTATACTGCCATAAGTTATGTCAGTTATAACAAATTAAATGCATCAAATCAGCACTTTTTCATAATTATGAATCAGAAGTCATGCATTGTTAAATAGTCTGGCTGACCATGAAAAGAACTGTTGAAAAATAATGACTGGCCAAATGTGTGTGTGTGTGTGTGTGTGTGTGTGTGTGTGTGTGTGTGTGTGTGTGTGTGTGTGTGTGTGTGTGATGTGTGTGTATGTGTATGTGTATGTGATGTGATGTGATGTGACGTGATGTGTGTGTGTGTGAGTTTGTGCATGTGTGACTTGAGCGTGTGTGTGACTGCATGTGTGTGCGCATTGCACACTTGTAATTGTATCCAGATGCAAACACACTGTTTTGTTTGTTGTCTCACACATACAAACTGACCAACCGACAAAACAAACCAGACATATCTATTATAAATCATTCTTCAAAGGCACCATCCTCCAAACACATTGTTATTCAATGCATATTACAGATAATCAGACTTTTTCGCGAAGAGTGCAGAAACTCAAGCTGTAAGTTAAGTGAGCTATGTTCCACTGTATTGTTCAACGGTCTACATCTTTGAGGGGATTCATGCTGGATGTTTTCATGTTTCTGTAATCCAGCCAGTACATGACTTACAAGATTTTGAATGTGCATGTTTGATATTCTGCATGTGCATATGCACAAAAGGGGTTAGAAATGGCAGATCTGCACATATAATACTGATGAGGGAGACTGAAAAAGTCTCCACTCTTTACCCACCAAGTGAAGACATCCAAGCGGATTAAACCCAGAGCCACATGGCTACCATGCCTGTCTGTGGTTGACAAATGCGACTTATTATTGAATATCAAACTATAATCTACTAACTGCACACAGAACTAAGAAGGAAGACAGTTTATCTGCTAGAAGTAGAGGTATAAGTGGGGACGTTAAGATTATATCTTCAGGAACAATTCTTAATATGGATGTCACACTTGTATTTTCTTAGTTCCTAACAATCTCACAGATGCCTAATATTACTGGTTTACTACATCAGTACTTGTCTTTATCAGCTATCATACAGTTTATTCATTTTCTGATCCACAGTATTAATAGTACAATCGTTTTACATCTCATGAAACAAATTACTAAGATTTCAATGCCAATTAATAACACACACACACACACACACACACACCACACACACACAAAGTGTGGCACTAATATGTCACAAGATCTGCAGGCCTTGCAAAGATGATCCTCCACCGTATAGTCCCAGTGGCCAGTGGGGAGAAGAAGAGGAAGGTCGAAAAAGAGACGGGAGGACAACATCCCAGAATGGGCAGGCCTAAACTTCTGAGTTCAAAGAGATTGGCAGAAGAGAGCTGAAGGAAACTTGTGACAAGTTCATCGCTGGTTTCCAACGACTCGCAGGCCTACGGTTTCGTAACGTAACGTCATTAGTTGTAAACCTACATGAAACAACAACAACAAACCTTGAAGTGAAAGTTCTTGATCCTGTATAATTAATAACTAGCCTTTATACTGCACCGCTAGAATCAAGAGTTGTAAAGTTTTCTTTAAAGCGTACTGAATTTTCATTTATTTCAATCGTTGCGAAACTTACCACCGTCCCTAACGTGGAATATTAATTCAGTAAAAATCTTAGACTTGTCAGTCTTACGTAAACACACAAACAACTTACGTGTCTTTCTTGCTTTCTGGCCTTGACACCGAAGAACAGAATCGATTTTTGCGATTCTCTAATGATGCTCGATGCTGTGACAGTACGGCCGGCACGGTTAAATTTGCCGATCGTTTTACAAGTAATAATTTCGAGCACATTGTCCTGAACAACGCACAACTGCTATTGAATGCCATGCTACCTCTCCGCGTGGTCTCGGTCTACCAAATGCCGCATTGGTGAAAGTGAAAGAAGTCTAACCCGTTCTCCCAGCATTCAATTTCAGGGAGACAATGCTCGTTGACTTTATAAATGAATGGAAGTACTTTCGTTTTTCGATTTTGTAATGGCAGTATTTTGTTTGTGTGTTTGTTTGATTGCGTGTTTTTTGTTTGTTTTTTGTTTTCCCCTTTTCTCCTTCTATCATTTAGTTATTTAGTTTGTTTGTTTTGACTGGAAGATCTGGGAATTTAGAACGTCAGAGTGTTATCCATTTTGAATAAAATCCACCTATTCGGTCAAAGATTATGATTACACGCACTAACGAAAACTGTAAGATTCTTTGCCGTATATTGATATACCCATTCATGCTAATATTGATAACGATGATGATAACGATAATGACAACGAGAAATGTGAAACAGTTAAGGCCGGGTTGAAATCCTTAACTGTTGTGTCCACGTATTGCAACCAATCTGCCAAATAGCCAGAATATGAATTCTTATAGCCTATGACAAATAAAAGATTAATGTGTTCTGAGTTCTAAATTCTGAGGCATGATCGAAATCAGACCTTCTGTGTGGGAATCTGACATATACCATAGCAATTACATTCATGTTGACATCAAATTACTTGAGGAGTTAGACTGAGTTTTCATTTACTGAAATATGTTTTTGATCATTACTTTTACTAAAAACAACAACAACAACAACAACAACAACAACAACAACAACAACAACAACGACAATAACCCAAAACAATAACAGCAAAAACAATAACAAAACAAAACCACCCCCACCTCCCACCCCCAAAAAACAAACAAACAAACAAACAAACAAACAAACAAAACCCCACCCAAAATACAAATCATAACAAAAACAAAACAAAAAAACAAAACAAACAAAACAAAACAAGACAAAACACTCCGCACGAAAGTTCGCGTTTAGGCTAGCACATGTGAATGTTGTGAACATGCAATTAAAGATTTGATAATGAAGAGTAATATAGTATTAAAGGGAATATAACAAAACAATGGGACTGTTGCCTTACAAAAAGATGTCTGTTACTAAAGGCACTACGCAGGCTATACGGTCACATAATGCCTAGGATTCCTGCTTTTTCAAAGTGTGTGTGTGTGTGTGTGTGTGTGTGTGTGTGTGTGTGTGTGTGTGTGTGTGTGTGTGTGTGTGTGTGTGTGTGTGTGTGTGTGTGTGTGTGTGTGTGTGTGTGTGTGTGTGTGTGTGTGTGTGTGTGTCCCTCGAGTTTTAGCCTGAGGCTAAAACTCGAGGGACTCGGAAGAGGTCTGGCTCCCAGACGTGTGGCACGCAGGCCCACCGGCGTGTGGATATGCCCTGGTGCTCACGAACCAGACCCCCAGCTATGGATAAATAGCTCCACTGCCTTGTGGACATGTCGGGAGAGAATAAGGTTAAGGAAGTAAACCCTGAAAAAAAATCACCCTATTGCCTTGTAGGTTGTCGTGGGAACGACAAAGGCTAACGGAGAGACGTACAAACAAACAAACAAACAAACAAACAAACAAACAAACAAACAAAACGATGGAAGGCAACGGGAAACCACCATCGTACTTTCTCAAGAAGAATCATGGCCAGACAAAACAAGGAAAATACGGATAACGACGTAAATAGGGGTTCCTATGGAGCACCTTCGTCCGGTAGGGACCGTCATGCTGCGAAGGTGACACCAGACCGTTAGCAAGCTAATGTGTTAAATCTAAAAAAACAAACAACAAACAAACAAACAAACAAACAAGCAAAAAACAAAACAAAACAAAAAAATATCGCGACATGGAATGTCAGGATATTGTTGCAAAAAGGAAAATTAGACAATGTCAGAATGGAGATGGAAAGGCTTAACATTAGTATTTTAGGACTACGTGAAGCGAATTGGAAGGGGCAGGCATGATAATATCAGGAGAGCATACAATAATATATTCTGGTGGAAACGTACATGAAAGAGGAGTAGGCATCATTGGACGGCAGGCCATTTGACATGAACATCATTCAGGTGTATGCACCAACATCCGCAAGTATTCAGAACGAAATTGAAAACTTCTGCGAAGTATTAGAGATGGCCAAGGCCCAATGTAAATCACAAGAAGTCACAATAATAATGGGAGATTTTAATGCTAAAGTGGGACAGGATAGGGTAGAGGATATAGTTGGACCTCATGGCCTTGGTACACAAAATGAAAGAGGAGGGAAACTTGTGGAATGGGCACAGATGAATGAGTTCATAGTAGGAAACACCTGGTTTGAGCAGCCTAAGAGAAGAAAATGGACATGGATGAGTCCAGGAGATAATACCTAAAATCAGATTGACTACATCCTGAACAATAAAAGATTTAGAAATTCTTTGCTGACAGCAAAAACACTTCCAGGCGCAGACTGCAACAGTGACCATAATCCTGTAGTGGGAAGATTTAGGCTGAAATTACGGAAAAGGAAACAGACCAAAAGCAACATCAAACTAAATCTTGGACCCTTAAAAACAGATGAAGTGATACGTGAAAATTTAATGTACATGTTCAAAACAAATTCAGTGCTCTGGAAGACGTTGGTGACAGTGAGGAATAATGGACAAAGTTGAGAAATTCGATACATGAAGCTTGTGAAGAAATCGTTAGAGTAGATAGAAAAGCAAAAAAGAACTGGATGACAACAGCAATTCTAGGCTTGATGGAGGAACGGAGGTAGGCAAAGAGAAAGGAAGATAAACAAAGAAATCAGGAATAGGTGCAATGAAGCTAAGAAAGCTTGGCTGAAAACAAACTTCAAAGAAATAGAATACCGACACAAAACAGATCCTCTGGGTATGTACAGAAGAACTGAAGAAATTGTGCGCAGGAAAAATACATACACATCAACTATGTTATAGAGAACCGATAATGTTATACGGTTGTGAGGTGTGGACAGTCATCAAGCACAGCCAGAGGAAGATTGCGGCAGCCGAGATGTGGTTCCTAAGAAGAATGTTGAGAATTTCATGAACTGCAAAGAAAACAAACGACACAGTCTTGATGGAGGCAGACACAAGAAGATCATTCATAAGAAAGATAAGGAAAAGACAGGCAATATTTGCAGGCCATTTTATGAGGAAAGGAGAATTGGAGTACCTACTCACAACAGGTAAGCTGGAGGGAAAGAGAGCACCAGTTAGACCCAGGAAAAAAATATTGGACGGACTTGCAGAGTGGCTGAGGACAGAGAGGGTGGAAGATGTGCTTGCGGCAACAAGGGAAGATACATTAGAGGGTCATGATCGCCAATACCATGTGGCAAGACACTTGATGATGATGATGATTATGATGATGATGATGATGATGTGTATGTGTGTGTATGTATGTTGTGTGTGTGTGTGTGTGTGTGTGTGTGTGTGTGTGTGTGTGTGTGTGTGTGTGTGTGTGTGTGTGTGTGTGTGTGTTTGAATGAAGATGTCAGTATTGGATTATTTCTAATTAGGATTATACCTGAGAATAGAAAAACACAGTTTGTTTTCAAAGAAATGGGAACAATAAGTAACCTACGTACCAACATATGTAGTTTCTGACTCTAATCTTTGACAGGAAATATTAAACATCTTTTAATAGGCAAATCAGTCAGCACTTTTTGGCAGAAACGCAATCAAACTATGTTTAACCCTTTCACTCCCGCACCCTATCCGCCAGCTTTAAAAACTCAACCCTTCCACTCCATCACTTCTTGCAGGAAGCTGATGGATGAGGTGAAGGAGTGAAAGGGTTAAGTTTTTGCTTTGCTGTCATGGCCGACAAGGCGAGATGCTGGAGGATAGGGTGAGGGAGTCAAAAGGCTAACACGGCATAAAACAGCTCTAAATTTGAAGATAACTGAGGATAAGTTCTTTCTGGTATTGAAACATAACAATTTAAACGGATGTTGCATTTGATTTTATTATATCTTTGCTGGGTATTAAATGCTCACACCTAGAATGAAACAACATTTTGTGCTAAACAGTGAATGCACACGTATAAAACGAATTATTATCAGCGAGACATCTAACACAAATAATGATCTTAACATTGCCAGTTTTCTGCCATGTGCCGTTATTATAAACCTTTTGTATATAGAAAACTAACTCAAGGTTACATTGTTCCTTTATGTTTCATTCAACATTAAGAATTATCTTTGACATTAATTTTGTGCAGCTATGAATGTGTGTGTATATTTCACGACCGATTTTGAAATTCATCGATTATTTTGTATTCCATGCTATATTTCATACGAAAAACTAAGTAGAATTAGTCTTTCATGATATGTCATAATTGATGTATTTGCATTGTTTCTGTCATCAATTTCAAATTAAAAATGCTGAATCTTGACTGCATATGATGTATAACGACTGAACGTAAATTACTATTGATATTATGTATTGATTTGTATTTGTTAGAAACTATAACACTTTCCCTTACTTTTTTTTTTAACATGTCCAATGTGTTTTAAATTGATGAAGAGAGAGAGAGAGAGAGGGGAAGCAACTTTCATCATACTGATTTGGAAAAAATTAAGTTCTTTCCCGTGGAAAGGAAATTGCGTTTCCAGCCCCAACCCTGGACCTCACGTTGACCGCAATACTTTTCTCTGGTGAATATTATTACTGGCTCAAAGCCATGCTTTTTTCTGTTGTTAATCTGTGGATAAACGGTTAAAAACCAACCAACAAAACAAAAATAAACGAACTTACTAGTCTTTCGGATGAAACCGACGTACAACGCACAGCTTGCCTTCCTTTTTCAGTTTCAGTTTCTCCAGGATGTGGCGTCTCCGCGCTCGAAATAAATTCGCCATATGCACTGACGGACGTCACAGATGCCAAGTGATGGATAATAACTTTAAAATGATCATGGAAATAGCCATAAACTTGAGCACAAACTCCACGTATGGGTTCTATTCACTTTGTTTAAAAAAAAAAAAAAAAGCGCCCACCTGACAATCGAACCCATAACCCATGCATTATCATCACAGTATTCTGACCAATTGGAGTGTCCAATTAGGGACTCGAACCCTCCGCCTTCACATTAAAAGTGTGGTGCTCTACTGAATCGGCGGACTGAGTGGACAGGGTCCGGCGGAACACTGATGCCCGTCTTCGCTCGTATACAAGAACCCACAGCAAAATGATGTAGAAATAAATCCACTCTCACAGGTAAAATAGAACACATGCAGACAGGGCGACAGCAAGAGAGAGAGAGAAAAAAAAAAAAAAAAAAAAAAAAGAAAACGACACAAGATGAGGCGTCATTATGGCGACGCACGCTCGCTGTAGAGAACAGCCCGACGTGATTCCATGTGAAAAATCTGTTCTGACAACAAAGAAAGAAAGGAACAAACAAACAAACAAAAACAAACAAAAATCAAACAAAGAAGCAAGCAAGCAAACAAACTTGGGCAAACAAGCAATACATAAATGAAATAATCACAATTTTGTACATTTATAAACAAGATGAAAATTACAGCTAGAGGCAAGAATTGATAGGCCTGTGAATAATATCTTTCATATTTTTGTCCAATCATACACGTACGTTTTTGAAAGGTATGTTTGTAAAGGAGAGAGAGAGAGAGAGAGAGAGAGAGAGAGAGAGAGAGAGAGAGAGAGAGAGAGAGAGGACAAACAAACGAACAAAAACTGCCTGTTATCACAATTGAATTATCAGTACAACTGTACAAGGAAGCTTACGGCTCTTGGTATAAAAAATGCACCAAAAATACACACTGACACACACACACACACACTGACACACACACACTACACTGACACACACACACTGACACACACACACACATTGACATACATACACATGACATATACACATACACAGACACATAGACACACACATACACATACACATACAAAGACATACTGACATACACACGCACGCAGACCGTCACACACACACACACACACACACACACCACACACACACACACACACACACACACACACACACACCACACACACACACACACAAACACATGCTCGCGCGGACATTCATACGCATACATTCGCAATCAACACACACACACACACCCACACGCACGCGCGCGCGCCCACACAAAAACACACACACACACACACACACGCACACAGCACAGAGTAAACACACGCGCACACGGTCACACACACACAAACACATGCTCGCGCGGTCATTCACACGCATACATTCGCAATTACACAAACACACACACACACGCGCGCGCGCGCACACACAACACGACACTACCAGCACGCGCGCAAGTTTTCTAATGTTCTTTTATATTCTCTCACACACCCGCACACACAAACACGTCCACAAACGTGCGCGTCCCAACAAAAACACACAACACACACACCACAACACACAACACACACACACACACACACACACCACACACACCCACACCATCTCTCTCTCTCTCTCTCTCTCTGACTCTCTCTTCAATACTCTCACTCTGTCTCTGTCTCTCAAGCACTCGCACGTGTGTGCTCACATTTACTTTTTGAAATGATTGCTTGCCAATCTAACTTTCGGATCAAGTTTTCTTTTCTAGTACCAAAAGAAAGAAAAGAGAGAGAGAGAGAGAGGGAGAGCGAGAGAGAGAGAGTGAGACGGACAGACTGACAGACAGACAGAGAAAGAGAGACAGACAGACAGAGAAAGAGAGAGAGACAGACAGACAGACAGGCAGAGAGAGAGAGAGAGAAAGACAGACAAACAGACAGACAGACACAGAGACAGAGACAGACGGACAGAGAGACAGAGAGAGAGAGAGAGAGAGAGACAGACAGACAGACAGACAGAAAGTGAGAGAGACAGAGAGACGGAGAGAGACAGAGAGAGACACACACACAGAGGGGAGGGAAGGAGAAAGAGAGAGAATATTGATTTGTTGGTAAGTTTAGCGCAGTGACTCATTATTTCGAAGTGTGGAACTTGAAGAAAAGTAATAGTAGCCTACAGGCGTATGGTACTTAGCCGTTGCAGTCAATTTGCTGTAGCAAAAATAGACCTACCAATAGCAGTACCAGTATATACAGCGGTAGCAGCAATCGCAAGAGCATTAACACGTGTAGTCTCAGTACTACTCTGAATTAGTACCTGTACAACTTTTAACAAAGACAGCAGAAATACCAACAGCAACATCACCGAATTTTCGAAGATCGAAGAATATTAAAGTTAATATTTTGAGAAATAAATAATGTAAACAAACAAACAAACAAACAAAAACAAATAAATAAAGAGATATGAGTAATAAATGAATAGCTGAATAGATAGAAAAGTAAAAGAATAAACGAACGTACGGACGAAAAAATAGATAGGTAAATCAATGAATAAATCAATGAATCAATCAATGAGTCAACGAATGAATGAATGAAAAAATGAATGAATCAATCAATCAATTAATAAACAAACAATAAAGTATACACATAAATGAATGAATGAATAACTACATAACTGACCAACACATAAATGAATAGATAAATAGATGAATCAATGATTAGATAATAAAACAAACAAACAAACAAACAAACAAACAAACAGGCAAGCAACAAAAACAAATAAATAGATTAATGAACAATTGAATATGACATAAACAAATAAATCATAAATAAATAAACATGTAGGTAAATAAATAAACAGATAATAAATAAACAAATAGATAAGCAAACAAACAGCTAACTAACTAACTGAGACAAAGACAACACAGACAATACTAGATAGATGACAGACAGACATAGACAGACAGACAGACAGATAATAGATAGACAGACAGACAAACAGACAGACAGACAGATAGACAGACAGACAGACAGAAGACAGATAGAAGATAGATATAGATAGATAGATAGATAGATAAATAGATAGATAGATAGATAGATAGATAGATAAATGACTGACTGATTGACTTACTGACTAACTAAATATAAAAAATGGGCTGGAGGGTGGGGAGGTCATTGCGTGATGAATTGCATCCATGTGCGTTTAATGGTTTTACTCGTCTCCCTCCTTCCTTGTTGTGTGTGAGATTTTTGTGTAGAGTGATAATTCGGTGCAAACATCACCCAAATGTGCTAGCCAAATGTTGCCCCAAGTAAAGCTAACAAAGCATCAAATTCTCCCAATATCAATTAAGGGTCCAAATCCTCATTCAGATTTATGATAAACCTTCCATTATGATATACATGGTGGAGATCTTCCTTTTCAATTCTTCCCACAACCCTTTTCCTTCTACTCGATACCAGAAGATAGAGACCAAAATTTCCCCCTGTTACAGATGGTAAATAATTTTTTCTTCCTGTAACAAGTATCAATAAAAACAAACCATTACCTAATTGGACTTGGTTATTTGTGCCAATTACGAGACCGATGTGCTAGGCAGTCTTGCTGGCCTGTGAGATCAGCTTACCCCCAATGTGTGTGTGTGTGTGTGTGTGTGTGTGTGTGTGTGTGTGTGTGTGTGTGTGTGTGTGTGTGTGTGTGTGTGTGTGTGTGTGTGTGTGTGAGTGTGTGTGTGTGTGTGTGTGTGTGTGTGTGTGTGTGTGTGTGTGTGTGTGTGTGTGTGTGTGTGTGTGTGTTCCAAATCATGTTTTATAGATGTGTGTATGCTCGTTGTTTGTCCCACATTGTGCATGTGTTCAGGATGTTGCTGCATAGTCTGCGTACTCCATCTTGTGCATGCTGAGTATTTCAATCTTCCATAAGCCACCGAGCACTGACATAGCTTAGAGGATCTTTAATGTTTGATGTTTGGCGCGTATATACGCACGAAGGGGGGTCAGGCACTAGCAGGTTTGCAAAAATATTGACCCAGAAAAATCTCCATCTCTGCTCACCCGGTGGAACCTGGCAGTCTGACATCTTAACCACTTGGTGATCCCCGCCCCTCTCTCTCTCCGTCCCTCTCTCTCTCTCTCTCGCTTTCTCCTCTCTCTCTCTCGCTCCGTCTCTCTCTCTCTCTCTTTTCTCTGTCTCTCCCTCCCCCTCTCTCTGTATAAAATTTTCAACATTTGTTTGATAATGGTCTATTTCCTGATCACAGTCTTTGTCAATTCTACAAACCCTCCATGAGAAAGGTAATCATAATGATCCCGATAATTATAGGGGTATTTCTCTTCTAAACATATGCAGCAAAATGTATACTTCTATCTTGTACAAGAGGATTACAAACTGGATTAAAGACAATGGTATCATAGGCGAAGAACAAGTAGATTTCTAAGAAGGTCATAAAACAGTTGATTATATTTTTACCCTCATATCCATGATTCATATGCAGTTACTGAGACGCAGGAAACCGTGCGTAGCCTTTATCAATATTTGTAAAGCATTTGTTACTACACACAGAGAAAAGTTATGGAGGATTTTCTAACAAAATGGAATTAATGAAAAAATTGTTAATGATCTGAATGCATGCACTCCATTGTAAAATGTAAAAGCAAAAGTACGGGCAGGAGGGGACATGGAAAATGCATTATATTGCCATCAGGGACTTAGGCAGGGTGAAGTTTGTTCCCCTGTATTGATTTCATTATTTATCAATGAACTTACCAAAGAGATTACATTTCAAGGTAAGCATGGCATTTAGTTGTCCCCAGACGTACTTGGTATAATATTCCTACTACTTTTTGCTGATGACATTGCGTTGTTTTTTGACAGTATAATTGGCTTCCATACACAATTTAATGTATCGCATGATTGTGAGAGATCCTTGGGGTTAACTGTCAATTTGGACAAAACCTGAATTGTAGTTTTTCGTAATGGTGGGTTTCTCACTGTCAAAGAGAAATGGTATTTTGGAAAAATCTTAACTGTAGTTCTTCGTAATGGTGGTTTTTTTTTTTGTCAAGGAGAAATGGTATTTCGGAGATTATTCACTGCAAAATGTAAATATGTACAATTATATGGGTGTCTCTTTGTCAGCCAGGTTGTGTTTTGTTCATATCATGAATTACCTTGCAGACCATGCTAAAGAAAAGTGTAATAGCCATTGTAAAGTTGCTCTGGTCAGTTGATGAACACTATGGCAGGGTATTTTGTAAATCATTTGATACTCAGATCCAACCTATTCTAACGACACTCAGATCCAACCTTTTCTAACTTATGGTTCTGAAATTTGGGGGTATATCCACTAACCAAGAATAGATTGAAAGGAATCATTTGTTTGCTATAAAAGAAAATTCTTGGTGTTAGCTCAAAAGCTCCGATGCACTTACCGGTACTTTATGGAGAAATTGGCAGATACTCCATTATCGTTAATACATACATATGGTTTATAAAGTTCTGGCTCAGGGTTACCTCCTTAAAAGATGACAAACTTCCCAAAAAAGCAAACACTATGCTATTAGGTTTACATACTCAGAACTACAGCACATGGGTGTGTAAAGTGCGCAATGCTTCTTATAAGTTTGGCTTCTGTATAGTTTAGAAAACACAGTGTTAGCAATGTTAAATCATTTATTGATGACTTGAGATAAAGGATACAAAACCCATTGCTGTTTTCAGCGACGTTCGGGCAACTCCTGCGACATTGTTGGTACCATACTGTACTGGCCTTTGCCATTCCTTTGGTCGCATCAGCAGTGTGGAGAATGGGGTGTGGGGAACACCTTGTTCTCCATATCACCCCGCCCTGGGTTGTGCCCTGAAGAGATCACTCCAACTTCACCTCATGGTGTCGAAATAACAAGGGAAGCAGCAGTCTGCAGGTTATAAGCTGCAACTCAACTGGCGTAGAGTGTAGCGCCAGGGGCTGCTTCCGGCTGTGAAAGAGATTCTCGGATCTCTCTGGACAGCTACCACTTGCCCAAGCTGGGCAGCCCCCAGCCAAATAGATACTGTCCCGCCACAGTCTGCCTTCTCCACTGGGTGCTTGGAGATTAGGAAAACTGGATATGGTTATTGTCAGTCGAACAACTCTCAAGTTCGTGCTTCTCACCGGCACGTACCTTGCAGAGCAGACTGTGACACAGACCGCTCACTAGTGTGCTGCAAGATCAGGCAAGAACCTAAGCAACTTCACCGTGCCAAGCAAGAAGGGAAAGCCTGGCATTGACACCACAAAGATGCAGTACCCGGAGAAAGTGAAGGAATTTGCCAAGTCTCCCAGAAGTGCTTTATACACTGACCAACCACACAACTCTGCCTCTGAAAAATGTGACCACCTCCAGGAGACCATTCAGAAAACAGTACTAGCTACCATTAGGATAAAGACCTCCAAGAACAACAACTGGTTTGAAGCCACTTCCATTGAGATGACCTCCGTTATTTCAGCAAAGTGTGCTGTCCTGGCTCAATACAATTACAAGCGCTCACCTAGAGAGAAATCCCTGCAAGCACTCAGAACTGCCAGGAGCAAAGTGCAGCAGACAGCAAGAAGATGTGCCAACGAATACTGGCAACAGCTCAGTGACGACATCCAGACTGCAGCAGCTACAGGCAACATAAGAAGTATGTACGAGGGCGTCAAGAAAGCTCCCCTCAGATCCACCAGTGGGAAAGTGATCACCGACAAAGGCAAACAGATGGAGAGATGGATGGAACACTACTCAGAGTTATACTCAAGGGAGAACTTCATTGTCACCTCAGCCCTCGATGCCATTGAACCACTGCCCATCATGGAGGAACTAGATGCTAAACCAACATTAGAGGAATTCCGCAAGGCAATTTGCTGCTAAGCCTGCGGGAAAGCACCTGGTAACGATAACACCCTTCTGCAGCCCTTACATGATGTCCTCTGTTAGTGTTGGAGAGAAGGAACAGTACCACAAGACATGAGAGATGCCAAGACCATCATCCTCTTTAAGAACAAAGGAGACAGATGCGATTGCAACAACTATAGGGGTATTTCCCTACTTAACATCATAGGCAAACTGTACGTCCGAGTCATGTTGGTGCGTGTCCAAAAGCTAACTGAGTGCATCTTCCCTGAGTCCCAGTGAGGCTTCCGATCAGAACACTCCACAGTGGACATGATTTTCTCCCTTCGTCAACTATAGGAGCAATGCAGAGAAAAGCAAAAGCCCCTCTATATCGCCTTCATCGATCTCACCAAGGCCTTCGACCTGGTCAGCAGGTATGGACTGTTCCACATTCTCCTGAAAATAGGATGCATCCCAAAGCTGCACAGCCTGATCAGATCATTACATGACGATATGAAGACAACCATCCAGTATGAGGGCAGCATGTCTGAACCCTCTGACATCAAAGCGGCGTCATGCAAGGCTGTGTCCTTGTTTCCATCCTGGTCGGCATCTTCTTCTCCATGCTTCTGAAGTATGCTTTTGGGACTGCAACGGAAGGACTGTACCTACGCCCCAGATCCAACGAGCGACTCTTCAAACTCACAAGATTGAAAACAAAG
>JAPXFY010000017.1:64723842-64743842 GCA_030674185.1 Monoplex corrugatus | reverse complement strand
TGTCAATGTCAGCAGGCCAGTGTCAGTGTCATCAGGCCAATGTCAGTGTCAGCAGGCCAGTGTCAGTGTCAGCAGGCCAATGTCAGTGTCATCAAGCCAGTGTCAGAGTCAGCAGGCCAGTGTCAGTGTCATCAAGCCAGTGTCAGTGTCATCAGGCCAGTGTCAGTGTCAGCAGGCCAGTGTCAGTGTCATCAGGCCAGTGTCAGTGTCAGCAGGCCAGTGTCAGTGTCAGCAGGCCAGTGTCAGTGTCAGCAGGCCAGTGTCAGTGTCATTAGGTCAGTGTCAGTGTCAGCAGGCCAGTGTTAGTGTCAGCAGGCCAGTGTCAGTGTCATCAAGCTAGTGTCAGTGTCATCAGCCAGTGTCAGTGTCAGCAGGTCAGGTCAGCAGGCCAGTGTCAGTGTCAGCAGGCCAGTGTCAGTGTCAGCAGGCCAGTGTCAGTAGTCAGCAGCCAGTGTCAGTGTCATCAAGCCAGTGTCAGTGTCACAGCCAGTGTCAGAGTCAGCAGGCCAGTGTCAGTGTCACAAGCCAGTGTCAGTGTCAGCAGGCCAGTGTCAGAGTCAGCAGGCCAGTGTCAGTGTCAGCAGGCCAGTATCAGTGTCAGCAGGCCAGTGTCAGTGTCATCAGGCCAGTGCAGTGTCATCAGCCAGTGGCAGTGTCATCAGGCCAGTGTTGACGTCAGCAGGCCAGTGTCAGCGTCATCAGGCCAGTTAGTGTCATCAGGTCAGTATCAGTGTCAGCAGGCAGTGTTAGTGTCACAGGCCAGTGCAGTGTCAGCATGCCAGTGTCAGTGTCAGCAGGCCAGTGTTGATGTCAGCAGGCCAGTGTCAATGTCAGCAGGCCAGTGTCAGTGTCAGGAGGTCAGTGTTGATGTCAGCAGGCCAGTGTTGATGTCAACAGGCCAGTGTCAGTGTCAGCAGGCCAGTGTCAGTGTCAGGAGGTCAGTGTTGATGTCAGCAGGCCAGTGTCAGTGTCAGCAGGTCAGTGTCAGTGTCAGCAGGCCAGTGTCAGTGTCAGGAGGCCAGTGTTGATGTCAGCAGGCCAGTGTCAGTGTCAGCAGGCCAGTGTCAGTGTCAGGAGGTCAGTGTTGATGTCAGCAGGCCAGTGTCAGTGTCAGCAGGCGAGAGAATGGGGAGAGGATGGCACGCCTTCCCCCCTCCCCTACACACACACACACACACACACACACGCACACACACACAGACACACACACACACACACACACACACACACACACACACACACACACATACACACACATACACACGCATACTTTTAAAATTCACTGTGCTGGTCAGGCATACCGGCAGGCCGGTACAACGAGGCACTCAATCAGTGTCAAAGATGCTTCTGTATGAAGAACTGAAGCATGGATACCGTGACCATAGAAGACCACTGAAATGGTACAAGGATAGTTAGAAGGCAAACCTCTTTAGCTGTGGCATCAACGCCACCAGTCAAAAAGATATTGGTCACAACAGAGTGTACCAATGACAGCAGTGCACGCAGGGCACAACCACATTTGCGTACATGTGTAGTGCAGAACATCTGCTACTGATTCAACAGGTGAGGGACCTCTGGAAGCAGAATCCAAGACCACAGGCCCCCTTCCCATGCAGCACCTGTAGAAAAACATGTGTCTTCAGGATCGGTCTTGTATCCCACATGAAGATCCATGCCAGGCCATGCAGGGCCAGCATGCCTACTCATCCGTCAGATCGACGGGAGAGCCCATCATTAGCAGTAGTCTAGGGATAATAGAAGTAGTAGTAGCAGCAGTAGCAGCAGTAGCAGCAGCAGTAACAACGGCAGAGGCAACAGTAGCACTGGTAGTAGAAACAATCAATGGTAAAATAAAAGTAATAGCAGTTGTGACAACTGCGGCACTAACAGCAGCAGCAGTTGAAACATTAGAAGCAGGAACAGTAGTAGTAGTTGTAGTAAGCATAGTAGCAATAGAGGTAGTAATAGTAGCGCAGTGGCAGCAGCAACAACAGAAGAAAGAACAGCAACAGCAGCAACAGCGGAAATACTAGGAAAAGAAGTAGCGACAGCAGAAACAGCAGCAGCAAAAGTAGTAGTTATGATAGTGGTAGTAGTATAACTAATAGTAATGGTGATCGTAACAGCAAAAGTAGTAGTTATGACAGTGATAGTAGTATAACTAATAGTAATGGTGATCGTAGCAGCAAAAGTAGTAGTTATGATAGTGATAGTAGTATAACTAATAGTAATGGTGATCGTAGCAGCAAAACTAGTAGTTATGACAGTGATAGTAGTATAACTAATAGTAATGGTGATCGTAGCAGCAAAAGTAGTAGTAGTAGAAGCAGCAGAAACAGTGTTATTACTGTTCATAAAACCATAGTACAGACGAGACCTCCGTCCCTTCCACTGTCACTGCTGGTCACCGACGGTTGAAGGTGATCTTATTTACCCTATACACCCGTGGCCAGTGTCTCCTTCACCACATAGCAGGCCTACAGTTCTTTGTGTTTTCTTCTTTTAACTATCCGTTTGTATCGTCATGGGTGCTGCTGATACTACAAACATATTTATGGTCAGCAGTGCAGAAATTTACCTAGTGACGTCTAGGTCTTTTTCACGTCATCGACCCGGGTCTTTCTTGGTCTGCCTCTCGCTTTGAATCCAGATATCCTTTAGTTATATGCTTGTTGCACCGGTCGGTGGGGGGTGCCTTCGAATTGTAGTCAGATGTCCAAACCACTTAACACATCTCTGCCAATGAATCGTATGGCGGACTGATGCTGTTCCCACATTTCTCTGATCTTCTTGCGTCGTCTTGTTGACAGCTGTCAAACAGGGCTCTCATCTCACAGACGGTAGTTTTGTGTTCTGGGGGCTTGGTCAGGGTCTGGATCTGACACTGGTATGTCAGGGTGAGGATGAAAGTGGAATTGATAACATGGCAGATGACGGTTGTTTGCATTATAAACGTACTCTGCACAGCTATTTTGTTCTTTGCCTTTCCAGGACAAGATGATCTTTTACGTCGTACAAAACTGGAGGACACTGATAAAACTATCACGTTATTGCAGTTTTATTATAGATGATAATTTCATTGTACTTGAAATAACATTTAGAACAATATTCACATTGAACAGAACCGTCTTATGATACGTTTGGTTGTTGTTTGTGTATGTGTGTTAGAAGTGTCTATGTAATCGAACAGACACGTGCATAGGTCTACAGTCTATCAGTTTATACAGCAGGAAGCTACAGGCACGTGCATAGGTCTACCTACAGTCTATCAGTTTATACAGCAGGAATCTATAGGCACGTGCATAGGTCTACAAGTCTATCAGTTTTATACAGCAGGAAGCTACAGGCACGTGCATAGGTCTACCTACAGTCTATCAGTTTATACAGCAGGAAGCTACAGGCATTTGCATAGGTCTACAGTCTATCAGTTTATACAGCAGGAAGCCAGTCTCATGCAGGGACACGTAACTGAAACTAGCAACCTAATTCATTGTTCATTCCTTTCGTTGTTATTTATCGCTGCCTTATCCCACCTAACCATTCTAAGGAATCCAACATTCCTTCTTTACAATCTCTTTTACATGGAGTAGTAAGGTCAGTCTGACCCCACGAGTTCATCGTTCCTTGTGCAAGAAATCCGGGACGGGCTGCCGATCATTTGCATCCTTTACCATTCATTTCACCTCTCTGTCTGTCTGTCTGTCTGCTTGTCTGTCTGTCTCTGTCTGTCTTTCTCTCTGTAGCTGTCTGTCTCTCTTTTCTCTCTTTCTCTCTCTCCGTCTCTGTCTCCTCAGCCCAGAACATTGCATCCGCTTGCCTTCTATTGTGTCAAAGTCCTTGTAACCAACAGGGGGTTTGGTTGCATGTGACAGTTAAGGTCAGAGTGACATCAGACAGGGATCCAGTGTCCATGTCTTGGGTTATGGAAATGAGGATGGTGTGAAAGAAGAGAGTTATGAGTTTACACCTTGTATGTCTTGCTATTTACCAAAGGAAAAGAGTGTGGATTTGTTAGGTGACTTTCCCAGAAGTATCCCTACACCAGTTTGTCTCCGGTAGGTTTTAGGTCAGTCAGGTGTCATGATGGATTGGGAATAGATGTGCTATATTATGACACAGTGTCACAGTCTGAAAATAATCAAGTGTTCAGATTTCTGTCGTCGTCGGTGATAACAATTATGAAGAAGAAGAAGAAGAAGAAGAAGAAGAAGAAGAATGAAGAAAAGAATGAAGAAGAAGAAGAAGGAGGAGGAGAAGGAGGAGGAGGAGGAGCAGAAGGAGGAGGAGAAGAAGGAGGAGAAAAGAAGAAAAGATAATAGGAGGAGGAAGAAGAAGATGACTTCAGTTACTGTTAATTATAATTGAGCACACTGTAGTAATCATGTAAAAGCTGAACTTATCTGAAAAATAAAACTGATTAAAAGTACTTCTGCAGGTAATCAGTTCTAAACGTTAACTACAGCCCATAGCATAAGGTCAGAACTCACACATCAGCTGGATTAATGGACTAATCATTCTGGCAATGTCTGCAACACAGACTCTTAGTCCGATATTTCTTATGTGAAGATTTTGTCTGCACACAGGATTTTGTGTTGACTCAGGAAGTCTTCCTATCACTATAGGTAGGTTAGGGTAGAGTGATGGAACAGTTTGAATGCATCAGTCTCCACTCAACAAATTCAACTGTCTCATTGTCGTATACATGCTGTGGGTCAATTCTATGTTTGTTAGATCATTAAACATCGGCGTGTAAATGACTTGGCGCCATATACGTCTTACTATGACAGACACTAACAGCTCTTTCCTTTGCAGATTCAGACTTTGACAGAGGCATACCGAAGCTAAGATATCACAGCAAAATGAACATGTGGCAGAGTCAGGCATGCTGAACAAAATCAAAGTTAAGAATGATTTGAAAGGAAAGAGATTTTTAGCTGAATACAAGAATTCTCTTTTTTTCTATCGGTTGAGATATATAGGGTGTGTATGATAATTGAAATAGAAAGGCAGCATCAACTTTCTGGGATTGATTTCTTCATTTTTCACAATAAAGAACAAAGAATATCAATGACATACATACTACTATGCATGTAAATACACGTACAAATTATGTATATAAAGAGAGCATCAAATAGATTATGGAATTTCGTGCCGGGCTGGACTGGAGGTACAACACCTGATTTTGCATCGCGCCCTCCACCTTACTGTTTGCCTTGTACCGACCAACCTCACTCCTCCTCACTCCAGTTTTCACCTCTTGTCTCCAGTGAGCACTGTCGTTTGGCACAGTCCTCCCACTAGTTGACACTGATGCCAAAAGACTTCATGTTCCTTTCTTGAACACGTCCTTGAAGCGAGGATAGTAGCATCCTTGTGATCTGGAGCTATCAGTCAGCTCGCCATATAGAAGGTCTTTGGGGATCCTTTTGTCCGCCAAGCATGGATGTGACCCAGCCAACGGATGCACCATTGCTGCAGCAAGTTGTAGAGGCTGCGGATTTGGGTACGAATGAGGACTGCCTCGTTTGTTATTAATTCTGTTTTGTACAGCTGACACCTAGGATGTGCCTGAGACTGCGCATATAAAAAGTACTGAGTCTCCTGTCTTGTCTGGAAGAGACAGTCTACGTTTCACTGCCAAACAGCAGGACGCTGAGGACACAGGCGTCGTGAATCGTCATCTTCGTGTGCACTATCAACTTATTTCATGACCAGACGTGTTTGGTAAAGGAATTCCGTTCACCTGTAGGGATCATGAGAACCTTGAGCTCCATGCACCAATGAAGCAAGTGGGGCAACACCTTACTGACTGACATATGCGGGGCGTGAGGCTGGCCATAGCTGTCAGGTGAGATGCCATGGCCTCTCCCACCAGCGGACACAACTTGTAGTGCCTCGCTCTACGACCATCGAGCAGGTCTTATAACTAGTACATGTTACTGCCCGTGATGGGTTGTCTCTGCGAAGCGATGCCCGAAGTGTTATCGCCAATATGCACACTGGGCAGAGATACACGGAAGACCAGCTCTTGCCTACGAAGCAGTTCTCCCCTCTTCACAACGCTGATACAGTCAAGACAAGAGCCAGTAAAGCTGTCTGAACGAGAGTGAGACCAACAGTAAACCACCATAGAGACGGAAAGATAGTATTATCAATGTATTGCACTGTTCATTGAGACTGAAGATGATATAAGAGCTTTTCAAAATATCAAAACAGGGGTAAGGCAAGGACATGGTCCGTCATTAAATTTATTTTCATTTTATAGCCAAACCATCATGAGAAACCTAGAAGAATGCCCTGGGATAAAGACTGGAAGAAAAATGATAAACTTTTCGTTATGCAGATGATATCGTTCTTATTGCAGAAAAAGAAAAAGACCTACAAAATCTTATGAATCTAATAGAAATAGAAAGCAGAAATAAAGGGCCAGAGCTAAACAATAAGAAGACTGAAGTCATGGAATCAGTAAGAAACAAGAAATCCACTCATGTAAAATAACAGCAAATGACGCAACAATGTGGAAAGTTACAGAAGTGTCTGGGAACAGTCGTCTCACCAGATGGCAGACGCACATGAGAAATATCCAGCAGAACTGGCCAAGCTAAAACAGCATTCAAGAAAATGGAAAGTGTTCTTACCAACAAATGCCTATCAGTTAACATCAGGAAGAGTTATAGAACTAATATTGTTATACGGAAGCAAAGCCTTGACAATCTACAAGTAAGGTCAGAACAAGATTGAGGCAGCTGAAATGTGGTTCTAAGAAGAATGTTAAAGAGTTCCATGAACAGCAAAGAAAACAAACAAGACAATCTCGAAAGAAACAAACACAAAAAGAACACTACTGAAGAAAATTAGGAAAAGACAAACAACATTTATAGGACATTTTATGAGGCAAGAGAAATTTAGCACTTAGTCAGACCAGGAAAGCTAGAGGGAAAGAGCACCAGGTAGACCAAGGGAGAAAATATTAGAGTACTGCAGAGCAAATGAGGACAGTATGAATTGGATATCCCTGCACCGACAAAAGACAGATTGGTATGGAGGGCCATGATTTCTAACGCATCCGGCAAGGCACATAATGATGATAATGATGATGATTACACTGTTCTGTAGTATAAGCTGAAATAATCTAGGGCCTTACAATACAATACAATACAATACAATACAATACGAATACGATACGATACGATACGATACGATACGATGCGATGCGATGCGAGGCGACGCGACGCGACCCGACACAACACAACAACAACACAACACAACACAACACACCAACACAACACAACACAACACAACACAAACACAATAGACATAAAAACCCAAGGGCAGGTTTGCTACGGTAATGCTTCTGGCATGTCACGCAACCAGCGAGTGGAGATTAATTGGAGAAATTCATTTTACAAGCTTGGTGGTGGTATGAACGCAGGGCCAGTGTTCAGGGGCATACTGGTGAGAAGGAAGGGGTTGGGATTGGGGGCCCATATTTTTTCTGCAAACAGAGATCTCATGATGGAACTTTGCCAGGACACGGACTATACTTGGCGGGTGTCGGCAATGACTGACTGTGATGTGTCGATCAAAGTAGCAGTCTTTTCAGGGGGGTGGATCGTTAGATCTCGTGATGTCTGATCTGAGGTTTCACCTCCACGACTGCAAAAATCAGGTGACACTTCATGTTTTGTTTTGATTCTAACAGCGCTAAAATTTCATTACTAGTACTATTGATATGATGAAAAAACTCAGCTACATCATTAGAGAGAAAGAGAGAGAGAGAGAGAGAGAGAGAGAGAGAGAGAGAGAGAGAGAGACAGAGACAGAGACAGAGAGACAGAGAGAGAGACAGACAGAAAGAGAGATAGACAGATAGACAGAGAGGGAGAGGAGAGAGAGAGAGAGAGAGAGAGAGAGAGAGAGAGAGAGAGACAGACAGACAGACAGAAAGATAGATAGATAATACATACATAAAACACACACACACACACACACACACACACACACACACACACACACACACACACACACACACACACACACACACACACACACACACACAGAGATATTCAGACTTCAGACTTCAGAGTACTTTATTACTCAAGGTGTAGTAGCATTAGGTCCCACTGGACTTGTCTTACAGCTAGTCCTTACTACTCTACACACATTGTAAAACAAGTTATAACATGACACTACTCATCACAACATGAATTTATCACAACATGAATTTATTGAGTTTATATATATGTCAATGGATCATGTGATTTATAGAAGCATAAGAGACATGCCATCCTATCTTGCTAACCTCCTGCAGAGTTACAAATCTTCTCGAACGCTCCGCTCTTCTGACACCTCACTGTTGACTGTTCCTCGCTTCTCTGTAGACACCTTTGGTTAAAAAGTCTTTCTCTGTCTTTGCCCAGATGTATGGAACTCTCTACCATTGTCTTTCAGAAAAAACTAAGTGTTTCTCAACCTTCAAACTGCACCTGAAAACCCACCTAACTCATCTAACCTGAAGAGCCTAAGTTTGCAAGTCTGTCATCAGACTGATTTCTCCTGCCTGTATAATAGTATTTTGTATCAGGGCCTATAGAGCGAGGTGTGTGTGTGCGTGCATGTGTGTGTGGTGTTGTGTGTTGGTTGTGTGTGTGTGTGTGTGTGTGTGTGTGTGTGTTGTGTGTGTGTGTGTGTGCATGAGTGAGCATGTGTGTGTATTACTGTATGTTTGTGCATAGCTGAGGAGGGGTTAGGGGAGAAATTGAGTAGGAAAGGGACTGAAATACTTTAAGAAATTTCGTAAACTTTTTTGTATGTAAGTAGTGATATATGATATGGGAATAGATTATAATCTGTGATGTAATTTTGATTGTCAAGGTGTTAATGCTGTTTAGCTGAAGTTATAATTTCTGTATATGAATTAGAATTTTCCTGTGATGTGTTCTTATTGTCATTCATAATATTGATTATAATTTTATGTACAACTATTGCATGCACAAACACACACACACACGCATGCAAACATAGCACATGCACGACACACACACACACGCATACACACATGCACACATATTCTAACACATGCATGTGTGCGCGCGCCTGCGTGTACACACACACACACACACACACACGCACAGCAACGCACACGCACGCACATACACATGCACACACACACACACACACACACGCACGCACTCACGCACACACACGCATGAATATATAAACACAGTATGCCTCTTTATTCATATGAAAAATCTGTTGTTTTTTATGACATAAGTCAGTATTTAAACTTTAATATTTTGTGGTTTCTTTTGTATCTTCTTACTTGTATAACTTTAATGATTGTTGTTTTCTCATTGTGCATGTAATTGTGAAAATATTTTATCACCATTTGCTTTTTTTTGTGAAATGTAAAGCGCAGGTGCTTGTCAAAGGCGGATGTGATGCGTCTAGTGTGTCGGCTAGTGACTGCGTGCTTGTCACCTCTCACTTTCACAGCCTGCACCGCTGGCTAGCACTGCTGCTTGCAGCTATGCGAAAAGAAGAGCAGAATGCGTAAGTCTCTTCCTGTCAGTACATAGCCTCTCCATCAACAAGCCCTACGTTGTGCCTCCTCGTGGCGACAGGCGGTAACTGAGCACCTCACGGACTCAGGCTAAATCTCGTGGGACTCGGAGGAGGTCTGGCCCCCAGACGTGCGGCACGCAGGCCCACTGGCGTGTGGATATGCCCTGGTACCCACGAACCAGATCCCCAAACTATGGGTAAATAGCTCCACTGCCTTGTGGACATCTCGGGAGAGAATAAGGCTAAGGAAGTTAACCCTAAAAAAATCACCCTACTGACTTGCAGGTTGTCGTGGGAACGACAAAGGCTAGCGGAAAGACCGTAAAGAAACCGATGGAAGGCAACGGGAAACCACCATCGTAATTTCCCCAGGATACTCATGGATGAATAAACAAATGGAAAATGAAGATAACTTCGTCCGGTAGGGACTGTCATGCGGCGCAGGTGACACCAGACCGTCAGCCAGCTACTGCGACCAAAGTCAGACTCCAAAACATTAAAATAGCAACATGGAACATCAGAACACTGCTGCAGAAGGGAAAATCAGACAATATCAAAATGGAGATGGAAAGGCTTAACATTAGTATTTTAGGACTAGGGGAAGTGAGATGGAAAGGGGCAGGCATGATAACATCAGGAGAATACACAATGATATACTCTAGTGGTAGCTCACATGAAAGAGGAGTAGGCATCGTAATGGACAAAGCCATATCAAAAGCAGTTAAGGGATACTGGGTCTGTGTCCGACAGAGTTTTGCTGGTCAAATTGGGAGGCAAACCATTTGATATCAACATCAATCAGGTGTATGCACCAACATCCGCAAGTACTCAGGAAGACATCGACAACTTCTACGAAGTAGAGATGGCCAAAGTCCAATGTAAATCACAAGAAATTACAGTAATAATGGGAGATTTTAATGCTAAAGTGGGACAGGATAGGGTGGAGGATATAGTTGGACCTCATGGCCTTGGTACACAAAATGAAAGAGGAGGGAAACTTGTAGAATGGGCACAGATGAATGAGTTCATAGTAGGAAACACCTGGTTTGAGCAGCGTAATGGAAGAAAATGGACTTGGATGAGTCCAGGAGATAATACCAAAAATCAAATTGAATACATCCTGATTAATAAAAGATTTAGAAATTCTTTACTGTCATCAAAAACACTACCAGGCGCAGACTGCAACAGTGACCACAATCGTGTAGTGGGAAAATTTAGGCTGAAGTTAAGGAAAAGAAAACAGACCAAAAGCAACATCAAACTAAATCTTGGTCTCTTAAAGACAGATGAAGTGATACGTAAAAAATTTAATGTACATGTTCAAAACAAATTCAGTGCTCTGGAAGACATTGGTGACAGTGAGGAACAATGGACAAAGAAGAAATCCCTGAGGCAGATAGAAAAGCAAAAAAGAACTGGATGACAAAAGAAATTTTGGGCATGATGGAGGAAAGGAGGAAGGAAAAGAGAAACGAAGAGATATACAGGAAGATAAACAAAGAAATCAGAAATAGGTGCAATGAAGCTAAGGAAGCTTGGCTGAAAACAAAATGCAAGAAAATAGAAGACCAACACAAAACGGATCCTCAGGGTATGTACAGACGAATCGGAGAAATTGTCCACAGTAAAAATACATGCACAGCAATTGGTTGCATAAAATCGAAAGATGACACGCTTATCATGAAAAAAGACAAAATACTGGACAGATGGGGAGAGTACATTAAAGACCTTTTTGAGGATGACAGAAACGAACAACACGTTATAAAAAAGAACTTTGAATGACCACCCATTATGAAAGATGAAGTTAGAGCAGCACTGAAAAAGATGAAACCAGGAAAAGCCCCAGGACCAGACAACATTACTACAGAGATGATTGAAGCCCTGGAGGAATTTGGCATAGAAAAAATAACAGTCCTCCTGAATGAAATTTACGACACTGGAAAAATCCCCAAAGATATGTCAAAATCGATTTTCACTGCACTTCTAAAGAAGACGGGGGCTATAGAATGCGAACTCCATCGCACAATCAGTTTGATGAGTCATGTAACAAAAATCCTATTAAGAATAATCATGATGAGGACGCGGAATAGAATCAAAAGAGAAATAGCAGAAGATCAGTGTGGATTTGCGGAAGGGAAAGGAACTATTAATGCCATATACATCCTAAGAACTATCATAGAGAGGTCAATCGAGTTGAATAAGGATTTGTATTTATGCTTTGTGGATTATACCAAGGCTTTAGATCAGGTAAGACATGAAGAATTGATCAACCAACTGGAGAGACTCAATGTTGATGGAAAAGATCTACGAATAATCAGAAATATGTACTGGGAACAAACAGCTGCAATGAGAATAGAAAACGATATAAGCTCTTTCCAAAACATCAAAAGAGGAGTCAGACAGGGTTGTGTTTTGTTACCAGATCTGTTTTCACTTTATAGCGAAAACATCATGAGAAACCTAGAAGAAGACCCTGGATTAAAGGTTGGAGGAAAAATGATAAACAACATTCGATACGCAGATGACACCGTGCTAATTGCAGAAAATGAAAGGGACCTACAAAACCTTGTGAATATACTAGAAATAGAAAGCAAAGGTAAGGGGTTGGAACTAAACAGCAGGAAGACTGAAGTCATGGTGATCAGTAAAAAACATGAAATCCCCTCATGCAAAATAACAGCAAACAGCACAACCTTGAGACAGATTGGTAAGTTTGAATACCTGGGAACGATCATTCATCAGACGGCAGATGCACATCAGAAATAGCCAGCAGAATCGGCCAGGCCAAAACAGCATTCAAGAAGATGACAAGCATTCTTACCAACAAATGCCTATCAATTAACATCAGGAAGAGAGTTCTTGAATGTTATACAGAGCCAATACTATTTACAGTTGTGAGGCGTGGACAGTCAACAAGCAAAGCCAGAACAAGACTGAAGCAGCCGAGATGTGGTTTCTAAGAAGAACGTTGAGAGTTCCATGGACAGCAAAGAAAACAAACGAGACAGTCTTGATGGAGGCAGACACAAGTAGATCATTCATAAGGAAGATTAGGAAAAGACAGGCAACATTTATAGGCCATTTTATGAGGCATGGGATTTGGAGCACCTGGTCACAACGGGAAAGCTGGAGGGAAAGAGAGCACCAGGTAGACCCAGGAAGAAAATACTAGACGGACTTACAGAGTGGCTGAAGACGAGGAGGGTGGAGGAGATGCTTGAGGCAACAAGAGATAGAGACAGATGGAAGTCCATGATCGCCAATGCCATGCGGCAGGGCACCTGATGATGATGATGATAACATATGCCACATCATAAAAGTTATAAAATGTTCAAATGAAAAATCTGTTTCCATATATATGTCAAGCAATCAAGTGCATTACAAAGCATAAGATAAAGGCAGACAGGCCTATCCGATACACGTCAAGCCAGTACAAGTCAATCCATAACAACACCAATGCCGGCCTGTATGATACATCACTGACATGGAAGCATACGAGAAGAACAACGTAAAAGAAACAATAGAGAACACAGTGGAGGAGTGGGGGGGGGGGGACGAGTTGTTATTATCATTGATTTTGTTTTTGTAGGATTGATCTGCATATGGTTTGCATTACACGAATCTGATTGTTGGTTTAAACACAATTGTACTGTTTCTTGGGTTTTAGATATCTGTGTCCAGAATGTGTCTAGAGTAGTGTCGTCAGCAAGCATCTGACATTCAGTAGAGTTTTATGTTACTTGTACGCCACTGATGTAGACACAGATAGGACCTAGGATTGTGGTACACCACACCACACCCTTCTGTCAGAAGAGAATCCACAGTGAGCATATACAGGTTGTGCCCTTTCCTGAAGACATCACTGGAAAAAGGGAAGCATATAGAGTTACTCAGACAGATAATACGTTTTGAAAGAAGGGTTTTAAGGTCAGTGAGGTCAAATCTTTCTTAAAGTTTAAGAAGAGAACCCCTGATAAATTTGCATCATTTATGGCTGATAACCACGAGTTTGTTATGTTTGAAAGAGCAGTGTTGTATGAATGATGCAGACGGAATCTTAATTGAAATAGTAAAATGGTGAACGGTCTTCCATGAATTTCATCATGTGTTTGTGAACATGTCTTTCAAGTGATTTAGAGACCACTGATAACAGTGATATTGCATTGACCTGTAGTTGTCTTGAGTACTTTTGTCTCTTGTCTTTTGTAAATGGATTGTTTTTATCTTTTTAAATTCTGTTGGCAAGATTTTCTGATCAGTTCATAGTTAAGATATGTATGTCAGAGTTTCAACGATGTGAGGTATGGATAGTTTTATTATTTTGCTATGGATTTCCTCTCGGTCAGGTGATTTCTGACTGCTGATATTGGATATCTATTTTCCGACTTCAGGAAGATTGATAAAAGAAATGGTGACCGAATCATTTGTTTTATTTTTCTCTTGACAAGTCTGGACGATTTGTACTTATAAAGTGCTTTTCTGTTTCAGTCAATGTCGTGTTTTCAGCCACAGAGAAGAAACGTTCATCAAAGACGTTGGCAGTCAATTCTTGTGGAATGTCGGTGCATTTCGAAGATGAGCCCTTGTGAATACATTTAGAGCTTGCCGAATTGTTGATGTTTCTCTCTGGTCCTTAATGAATTTGTTGAAGTAAGCTTTCTTTGCGTTTCTTATCTGGTTATTTACTTTGTTTCCAGCTCTTTTGTAATCTGTGTATGTTTGTTGGCTTTTAATGTGTCTCTGTGAGGCACAGCTTCCATTATACTTTTGGTCAGCAAGGGTGGTCATTTGGGGTGGTCAGCAAGGGTGGCCATTTGGGGCACTTTGCTCATTTACGCCGTTTTGGGATGTGTTTGTCTAGATATGATGGAATACTTGGTACCAGATTTCTAGGGCTCCGTTAGGATTTGTGTAGTTGTATACAGAGTGAAACGATGCATTTTAATCATGCACGTTTTCTGGTAGTTTCAGATGAGTTTGTATAGATATGATTAAGTACTGTTTCTGAAGATGAAGTGATTCCAGTTGGTTCTGTTATAAGCTGGGCAAGTCCATAGATATTTAAGGCTGAATACCCAGGTGTGGTTCCAATACGTTTGTATTGAAGTCACCAAGAAGAAGAATATCAGTATTTGGTTTGCACTTGTTAACATGGTCTAGCATCGTAGTAAAAGAGTCATAATCACAGCTGGATTTCGGTATGAAGAAAAAAAGTGAAAAAGAAAGAGGGAGCATGAGACCCTGGGTTAAGTTCTAGTCATATGCATTCGTTTAAAATGTTTTCTAGATTTTGGCGTTGTTGAGTGATTTTTTTCAATACTGTTATGGATGTACACAGCAATGTCGGTTTGGTTTGAGGTTTGAGGATCTTTTGTTATTATGCTGTAAAGTGTAGTCTGCGATATTGACTAAGGTGTAAGAAATGTTGTAACAGAGTCGTAATTCAGTTATACCTAGAAAGGGATAAACTGAGTTGGAATTATGGAGAAAGTTAGCAACATGTCATATTTTGTTGCTTATAGAATAGGTATTCAGTTAACCTATTTGTAGCACACTCAGTCTCAAAGAAACGCGACTAGAGAAACAAAAAGCAGGTATGCGAATAAAAGAAAATTAAGTATCAGGTTATTAGAATAATATTACTGGGAAATATTCGGAAATGATTGATTCAGAGTTCAGACTTCCGAATTTTATTCAAGAAAGGCCATAGTCCCTACTGAAGGGAAGCTTATAAACAAGATAAAATAATCAGATATAATATTGAATAAGATTAACAATCTACAATAAAATTAACCGAACATTACAATAAAGCAATATCCCTGATTTCAGCTCCTTTAAGCATGAAAAAACAAAACAAAACAAAATTCTTAGCATGATCAGAACGAGTTGTACACATTAACAAACACAATGTAAACATATTTGGGCATGTACAGTACATTTGAGGGATAAACTTGAACGAATATCATCTAAAGCTGGACAACACAGACAAAACATACTTCATTCATCTTCTTCAGCTTTCATACATAAAGGACGGAGCAAATCAGATTCTCTGTGTTGCTGGTATCTCAACTGATGGGCTTTGAAAGTCGAAAAACCGAGTCTAAATTTTGCTATTGCTTTTTTTTTTTTCAAATTAATATCCAAATCAAGGCTTTTGTATGGTTTAACGCTGTGAAAATTTCTGACAGTTCTGTAAAAAAATAACATCTTCCACTTGTCTCTATATGGTCATTCCACTTGTTGCCATCTGCAATCAGTCAGTCTTTGCAGGAAAGCACGAATATACTATGTATCATTGCCAACGCTTTGGAAAAACCAAACACCACCAAACCCACATTCATTTAGGCACATGTGTTTTCTTTAAAGTCTAGATTAAATAGGATCTTACATGACTTTTTGTTGTTGTCCAGTGTCTTTCATGTACAATAGTTTTAAGCAGAATTGAATGCATCGTATAACTGACTGAACAAACAATGGATGTATGTTCGTTTCTCCATACAGCACATATTTACATTTTTCCCTGGCACTGAAAGGGTTAAATCATTGGATGCGTGATTATTCAGTCCTAAATGTCTTTTCAACGCAAACTATTATTCAACACGTTCAATCTTTTCATCACACATAACAATGCATTTTTTGCCATGCTAGCAATATCTTTATAAGCCAGGATAAAACCCAAACGTGTTGAAAAATAAATGCCTAAATACTTATATATATTTACAACAGACACAAACATGTTATCGTACACCCATCTCTCTCTCGCAGGTATATATCCTCCCTTTCTAAATATGATAACATTACTTGTACTCATATTCACCTTAAGATGCAAAGAAGTAGCTGGTCTGTGTAGATTGTTTATCTGTCTCTGCAAACGTACAATCTTTTCAGATAACAAAAGTACATCATCTGCCAATAAAAGAATGAATAATTCTGATAAATTTTGTGGAAACTTGACCACATTATGCCCATTGCTGATAACCTCAAAAACAAGCTCGTTAACAAACTCAGAAAATACCACAGGGCTAGAAACACCTCTTTATTTAACTCCAGTTGTACAATTAATATAATCTGTAAACTGAGGCCCACAGCATATTCAATATTTAACTATTTGATATATTGCCTTTATACGTTGAAACAGTTTGCCATTTACACCATTCTCCAACAAAATTGGCCATAACAGATTTCTATTAACAGAGTCGAACGCTTTTTCAACATCAATAAAAGGAACATGCAATTTTCAATTACAAGAAAACTGTTTTTGAATAAAGTTAGATCAACAAAATTGGCTTACATGTACATGTATTTTGGACATGTGATGCGGCATGATTCTCTCCCAAAATTCATTCTCACTGGAAGAGTGGAAGAGAGCAAGAGGTCATCCAAGACGAATGCGGACATACGATGTCACAGACTGAACAGGGAAAAGTCTGGCTGAAGGTGTCTGTTCAACGCAGGACAGGACGACCTGGAGAATCGTGACACACCGACCCCTGGACCACAGGCAGGAGAAGCAGAGGAAATTATGACCATTTTCATCGCTCCACACATTTTTTTCAATCGTTTCGTCATTGTCACAAACTTCCGTCCCAAATATGTTTTTATTTGGGAAAGTAATCAGTAACTGGACAGGTAAGTGGTCCGAGTCGATACGATGAAATATAGGTAAGATAGAGTCGTCAGAAAAAGAAGAAAAAAATCTTAGACAAAAAAAAAAAAAAAAAAAAAAATTCACGCTGCTTGAGTTATCGGATAAGTATGTATAGCGACCCTGATAGTCGCCTTCAAAAGAGAGAGAGAGAGAGAGAGAAGAGAGAGAGAGAGAGAGAGAGAGAGAGAAAGAGAGACAGAGAGACAGACATAGAGACAGAGAGACAGACAGATAGAGACAAAGAGACAGAGACAGAGAGACAGAGAGACAGAGACAGAGACAACAGAGAGAGAGAGAGAGAAGGAGACAGAGAGACAGACAGAGAGAGAGACAAAGGCAGAGACAGAGACAGAGAGAAAGAGAGATACACAGAGAGATGGAGAGAGAGGGGGAGAGAGAGAGAGAGAGAGAGAGAGAGAGAGACAGAGAGAGAGAGAGAGAGAAAGAGAGAGAGAGAAAGGGAGAGAGAGAGAAAGGAGAGAGAGACAGAGACAGGGAGATAGAGACACACAAAGAGAAGACAGAGACAGAGACAGAGAGAGAGAAAGAAAGAAAGCGAGAGAGAGAAAGAGAGAGAAAGAGAGAGAGAGAAAGAGAGAGAGACAGAGAGAGAAAGAAAGCAAGAGAGAGACAGAGAGAGACAGACAGACAGAGAGAGACAGACAGAGGGACAGACAGCGCGCGCGCGCGAGAGAGAGAGAGAGAGAGAGAGCGAGAGAGAGAGAGAGAGAGAGAGAAAGAGAGGAAGAGAGAGAGGAGAGAGAGAGAGAGAGAGAGAGAGAGAGAGAGAGAGAGAGAGAGAGAGAGAGATGAAAGAATAGCAACAAATTAATGCTCTCCTTGTCATTCTTGTATGAGTGCATTTGTGTGTGCGTGCTTCTGTGTATGTACACGCGCGCGCGCGCACACACCTCCACACACCACACACACACAAACACACACACACACACACACAACACACACACACACATCAAGTATGCACGCTGAAAATCCTATAAAGTATATCAGTATTTTGTAGCTTGTGAAAACAGGAAAACACTCTGCATGCCCACGTACCCAAGACTAAGTATGCAGAGTGTGCATCAACATACTGCCTGCACAGTGTGGGCAAATCAACGTGCATACAAGCTTCCGAGAACAATCAGAACACCGACCCGAAAAAACAAAGAAACGAACAAAACTTAGCTACAGGGTACATTCTCACTCATATACTTAAAACTCGTAGTGTGGGACGAGGCGTTGTAAAATTATCATTATTATCATTATTATTATATTGTTATTATTATTGTTATTATTTATTATTATTATTATTATTAGTAGTAGTGTAGTAGTAGAAGTGGTAGTAGTAGTAGTCGTGATAGTAGTAGTAGTAGGAATAGTAGTAGTATGATCTTCATTATGAAATTTACTATTAGGTCTTTGTTGTAAATATATGCAGTTCCACAACAAAGAGATATTCAGTACGGCAGTACTGCCTTACTCTGATATATCTGCATGTATCCTTCTATTAACAGAGTTTAAGTTACGTAGATAATGGAGTTGTTTATTTCATTATCTTTTGAATCATAAATTCGGGCAAATAATTACCTATTTCGGGCAATTTGTTTATTCAAAGCCGATTCAGCTGAATGGTCCTTTCATTGGTTGATTTTTTGTTCATTATGTCTGCAAGAACGTTTGGAGGCACGCTTTTTTGTTTTCATTTGTCGTTTCCTTTCGTTCTGTCTCTGTCTCTCCCTCTCTCTTTCCCTTTTGTTTGTTTGTTTCTTTTTTTCTGTCATCTTGTTTTGTGTTTAGTTTTGTTCATTGTTTTTGTCTTGATATTTCCCCCGTCTTCCTATGGTATTGGGTATCATCTAATTCCATTTTCATGACAGATCGGGAGCCACACAGATTTATCTTATTTTGCTCTGCATTTCTGTGTATTTTTTGTTTTTGTTTCTTTGTTAGCTCCATAGTGTGTGTGCAGGCGCGCGTGTGTGGTACGTTTATGTGTGAGTGTGTGCGTGTGAGTGTGTGCGTGTGAGTGTGTGTGTGTGTGTGCGTGTGTCTGTGCGCGCGCGCGCGCGCGTGTGTGTGTGCGTGTGTGTGTGTATGTGTGTACATGTGTGTGGTGGTCTTTGATTTAATGTCTATTCACTAAAGTGATTTTAGACAATAAAAAAAAAAAAAAAAAAAAAAAAAAAGGGGAGGGTAGTGATAGAAGAGGAGTGAAGAGGATATTTGAAAATTGTCAATTTTGAATTTGAGAAAAGATGATCCAGAAAACAACTGTTTTGAAGAGGGGAAGGTACATGTGTTGTGTGTGTGTCGTGTGTCTGTGCATGTGTGTGTATGTGTGCGCGCGCGCGCGCGCGTGTGTGTGTGTGTGTGTGTGTGTGTGTGTGTGTGTGTGTGTGTGTGTGTGTGTGTGTTTCAATTTTGTGTACGTTATTTTCTTTTGTTGCTTTGAGTTTCGTCCCCTTCAGGAAAATTCTTTTTCAGTTGAATCGTTTTTGGACTGCGTACATACTAGGCGTCAATCAAACACCTATATTGAACACTCCATTCACAAAATATTCCTTGTGTAAACGATTTGTATGGTGGTTTTTTAGACAGTTATGTATTGTATCTTGTAGGATTATAAAGTTTCCAAAGCTGTCTTCATTTGCCCTCTGAAGTGTTGACTTTTGTCACCAGATTTGTGGTATTTCACCATGAATAATGCACTGTGTCCTTGCAGTCTCCAGTCAAAAAATTCTCTTTTCTGTTCGAATCTTTTCCTTTATTCGTGGTGTCCATGTGCTTT
>JAPXFY010000017.1:64713842-64716342 GCA_030674185.1 Monoplex corrugatus | reverse complement strand
GGAGTCAATGAAGTTGTGCCAGGAGAGGAGATATGTGGTCAGCTTTTTTCTTTTTGAGTACAAGGCGTGCAGCATTGTTTTGAATGCGCTGTAGGATGTGAATGGTGGAGGCAGGAAGACCAGACAGGAGTGAATTGCAATAGTCAATGCGAGACATTATGAAGGACAGAACGAGTTTTGCAGTTGTTTCGACAGAGAGATACTTCCTGATCAGGCTTATAGGATGGAGGTGATAGTAGCAAGATCTGGCAGTTTGAGAAACAAAGTTGTTCATGGAGAGGGTAGAGTCAATGCAGACACCAAGGTTTTTAGCTGAATCAGAAATTGGGACTGATGTGTTACATAATGGGAGAGAAAGAGGAGGCAGCTGAGAAAGTTTCTGACGGGTGCCAATGAGGAAAGCTTCTGTCTTGTCGTCATTAAGCTGAAGTTTATTATATGTCATCCAGTTCTTAATGTCCGAGTAACACTCAGTGGTGCGAGTCAAGAGGCGCCGTATATTGTCAGGTGAGTCACTGTCTTGAAGTTGGGTGTCATCAACATAGAAGTGGTGTTTTATAGAGTGGGATTGATGATGGTGGACAGGGGGGAGGCGTAAAGAGTGAAAAGAACAGGGCCAAGGATAGATCCTTGTGGAACACCACAGGTCAGGTATGCAGGTTGAGAGTAAGTGCCATCAATGAGAACAGTTTGTTTTCTGTTTGATAGATATGAAGTGAACCAGGAGAGAGCAATGTCAGAGATGCCAAAAGTATGATGAAGTCTAGAAAGGAGAATACCATGATCAATGGTATCAAAGGCTGCAGACAGATCAAGGAGTGTGAGGAGAGAGACTTTGCCAGTATCAGTTGCAAGGAGGAGATTGTTGAGAATGTGTAGCAGTGCAGTTTCAGTGCTATGGCACTGGCGGTAGGCTGACTGGAAAGGATTGAGGAGATTGTTGGCAGACAGGTGAGAGTTCAGGTAGTTGAGGACAACTTTTTCGATGAGTTTTGACAAGAAAGAGAGATTAGAGATATGCCGGTAATTTTTCAGTTCATTTGGGTCTAAATTGTATTTCTTGAGGAGAAGGTGAACAATAGCAGACTTGAAAGAATCTGGGACAGTTCCAGTTTGAAGAGAAGTGTTGATGATGTCGGTGATGAATGGGAGGAGAGTAGGGAGACAGTCAGCGTAGAGAGAACCTGGAAGAGGATCCAGTTCGCAGGTTTTGAACGACATGGATCTGATTGTGTTGAGAATTTCTTCTTGTGAGACTGGGGTAAAAGTAGTAAGAGGTGTGCCAGAGAAGGAAGGGTCAGGTGGGCATGGTTGACAGGGTGTCATGTCAAGCCTGTCACGAAGAGTTTGTATTTTGGTGGTGAAATACTTGGAGAATACAGATGGGAGTTCTTCATTTGTGTGTTTTGTTGGACATAGACATGGGAGTTCTTCATTTGTGTGTTTTGTTGGACATAGACACAGAACAGACACAGACACAGACACAGACACAGACACAGACATAGACATAGACACAGACATAGACATAGACAGACACAGACACAGACACAGACATAGACACAGACACAAAACAAGACACAGACACAGACACAGACATAGACACAGACACAGACACAGACATACACATAGACACAGACACAGACATACAGACACAGACACAGACATGGACACAGACACAGACACAGACGTAGACACAGACACAGACACACAGACATAGACACGGACACAGACACAGACACACAGACATAGACACGGACACAGACACAGACACAGACATAGACACAGACATAGACATAGACATAGACACAGGCAAAGACATGGACACAGACACAGACACAAACATAGACAGAGACACAGACACAGACATAGGCATAGAAACAGACGTAGACACAGACACAGACACACGACAGACACACAAGACCCGACACAGACACAGACGCAGACACAGACACAGACACACACAGACACACACTTGCTCGCGCGCGCCAATCACCACCACCACCATTACTAAACATCATTATCATCGCCACTGCCGTCACCACCACTCGCGCCGTCATAACACACGCCAACAGACGACTGTTAAAACCACTGCTACAACAAATAGAACGAAGAAAAGAACACAACGCACAACGTTCAGCATGACTGTGACTTTTCAGTTTACTTTTTAACATGACCAACATCACAAACAGTCCATCAACATGGATAACTTCTTGATACGTCCAGCTTCTGAATCGGTAGTAACGTCTCTGCAACGGAGAAAAATTTCATGACATTTAATTAAATTAAATGCACACATTCTCCTCTCATAAATCTTTTCCGGAACCTTGCCACTTCTCCATACCCAGCCCCAATCCCCATCATTACACTTCCCCCTCTCCCTGCCTATCTACATAGAGTTTCGGAGAAGCCAAAAACCAATACATGGCAAACAATATCTGAAGTAATCACAGAGAATAGGCTCGGGGCATTAATTTTCGCGGGCTAGTTGGGAGAGCCACTG
>JAPXFY010000017.1:64673842-64711342 GCA_030674185.1 Monoplex corrugatus | reverse complement strand
GCTTGCGTTTTCCTAATCTTCTTTACTAATGTTCTTTTTGAGTTTGCCTCCTTCAAGACTGTCTCGTTTGTCTTGTTTGCCGTCCATGGAACTCTCAACATTTTTCTCAGAAACCACATTTCAGTTGCCTCAATTTTATTCTGACTTTCCGTGTTGACTGTCCACGCCTCACAACCGCACAACCGTATCGGTTCTGATATCAATTGATAAACATTTGTTGGTAAGAACGCTTTTCATCTTCTTGAATGGTGTTTTAGCTTGGCCGATTCTGCTGGCTATTTCTGATGTGCATCTGCTGTCTTGTTAGATGACCGTTCCCAGATATTTAAACTTATGAACCTGTCTCTATAATGTGCCATTTGCTGTTATTTTGCACGAGCCGATTTCTTGTTTTTTACTGATTACCATCAAATCAGTCTTCTTGCTATTTAGCTCCATCATATTTATTTTAGCTTTCTGTTTCTATTATATTCATAAGATATTGTAGGTCATTTTCTTTCTCTGCGATCAGAACGGTGTCGTCTACGTAACGAAGATTGTTTGTCATTTTTCCTCCAACCTTTATTCCAGGGCTTTCTTCTAGGTTCCTCATGATGGTTTCACTGTAAAGTGGAAAACAAATCTGGTGACAGAAAACGTCCTTCTCTAATCCCTCTTGATATTTTGAAACGAGCTTAAATCATTTTCTATCATCACTGCTGCTGTTTGTTCCCAATACATATTTCTGATTATTATTAGATCATTTCCATCAACATTGAGCTTATTTAGTTGGTTAAACAATTTTTCGTGTCTTACTCGATCAAAAGCCTCGTATAATCAACAAAGATGAATATGTATCCTTATTCAACTTGAGTGACCCCTCTATGAGAGTTCTTAGGATGTCTATGGTATTAATAGTTCCTTTCCCTTCGACAAATCCACATTGTTTTTCTGCTATTTCTCTTTTGATTCTGTTCCTTTTCATTATTATTGTTAATAGACTTTTTGTTACATGACTCATCAAGCTGACTGTACGATGCAGTTCGTATTCTATAGCCCCTGCTTTCTTTGGAAGTGCAATGAAAATTGATTTTGACATATCTTTGGGGATTTTTATGGCATCATAAATTTAATTTAGGAGGACTGGTTTTTTTTTCAGTGCCAAGTTCATCTGGGGCCTCAATCATCTCTGTAGTAATATCGTCTGGTTCTGGGGCTTTTCTCGATTTAATCTTTTTCAATGCTGCTCTAACTTCATCTTTCATTACGGGTGATCCATCAACGTTCTTTCTTATAATGTGTACTTCGTCTCTGTCGTCATCAAAAAGGTCTTTAATGTACTCCCCCCCCCCACATCTATCTAATATTTTGTCTTTTTCCATAATAATCGTACCATCTTCAGATTTTAAACAACCAGTTGATGTGCACGTCTTTTTCCTGTGGGCAATTTCTTCAATATTTCTGTACATAAATTGAAGATCTGTTTTGTGTCGGACTTCTATTTTTTTGCACTTTGTTTCCAGCCAGGCTTCCTTAGCTTCAATGTATCTATTCCTGATTTCCTTGTGTGTTTTTTTTTTGGTATTCTTCCTCTTTTCCATTTGACTTCCTCCGTTCTTCCACCAAGCCTAACATTTCTTTTGTCGTCCAGTTCTTGTTTGCTTTTCTTTCAACTCCAGCGATTTCTTCACAAGCTTCATTTATCGAGTTTCTCAACTTTGTCCACTGTTCCTCACTGTCACCAACGTCCTCCAGAGCACTGACTTTGTTTTGAACATGTATGTTACATTTTTCACGTGTCGATTCATCTATCTTTAAGAGCGAAATATTTGATTTGACCTTGTTTTTGGTCTGTTATCTTTTCTTCAGTTTCAGCCTAAATCACAGTTATCATAACGAAACAAGTAGACTTTCAGTATGGCTCGACCATCATTCTCTTCTGCAAACTGCGGCACAAATAAATTGCTGAAAGTACACGGTGTATTAAGTTCTCGTTTGTGTGAACACAGCTGTTGCAGTCCTCTTCCGAGCCATTTACGAGAGAGAGAGAGAGAGAGAGAGAGAGAGAGAGAGAGAGAGAGAGAGAGAGAGAGAGAGAGAGAGAGAGAGCTGTTATTTCCAATTGACTTCTAACATTAACAAGCGTTATCTGTTGTTGGTAGTGTATGTTTTCATGTTTCAATTTTACTTAGTAGTTTCTGTCTCTGTCTCCACTCTTTTTTTTGTAAATGTTGGTGTCAGAGAATTTCAATTTCAAGGCTTGTGCAGGACCAAGGAAATGAATTTAGACGAGTTTTCTTGTTCTAACATTTACCATTCCAGTGTCTGCTCTCACTGTATCGTTTCCTGTCTGGAGCTGAAGCTATATATCACATTATTGAGAAAATGATTGCACAACAAGAGAATGCACCGTGGCCATTTCTACTAATTTCCCTTTGATCATGGCAGAAGAAAAACAAATCAGTTTAAGGTTGATTTTACTGCGTAATTTAAAAAAAAGGGTTTGGCGCTACTTTTTGAGCGTTAAAATGTCCTCTGTAACTGATGATATTTAAATGGCGTAAAAACAAGACAGTCAAACCACACCAACTTTTCTCTCCATTACCCTGCACCTTTCCACAGAACTTTCCTTTTTGACTCTGCTGTAGTGTCACTGTCTTGTGTCAACACGGGGTGTAGAACTGGTAACTGACAGACATGAGAATGACAGGATCATGTCACCATCACAACTAAAAGAAGTACAGACAAATACAGGAATGTCTACAAAACGGAACAGATCTATGTTTTACTATCAGAGAATTTTTTTCCCAAGATCATCGCACGTGGGCAGATTGTTTGTGCCCTGCCCTTTTTTGTGTCCGGTTTTCTGCGACATCTTAATGGCCACAAATGCCGGGACAGTTTTTACAATGCTGTGATGATTATGGCGCTGAGGATGATGACCATGATGCTGTGAAGTTCCATCTAGGATTCAGACTTTGTGACAGGACTGTACTCTATGCTTACTATCATGAAATATCCCGGAGTCAACCAGGTTCAAGAGATACAGTCACCTGCGGTGTTGGTCAGGAGATCTAAGCAACACCCTAAATGGCGCGTCAATGAAATGGATGAGATTCGACTGGGTGGCCACAGTCTTCACAATGAGCCCATAGCACACTCAGGTCTGGGTAGGGAGCCGGTCGTGGACGAAAAATCCCACAGTGATTGTTAGAAAACTGACATGGATTCAAACTCACAACCATCTAGTGGTAGTCCGTTGTGCTAGCCACTACACTACGGCAACTGGTTTACTATCTGAGAATTACTACATCTGCAAATGCCATTTGCGTCTTAACGATTCAAACAGCATTCATCGATCTCAAGAGATAAAATTGCGAGCTGGGATGGGTTGCTGGTAGGTTACCTCCCCTTCAGTGAGCAAGACTGAGAAGACCAGATCTTGCCCATAAGGCAGCCCCCCCCCCCCCCACCTATCGACACTGCTGATGAAGTCTTTGGAAAGTCAGGAGGCTGTGCAGCCTGGAACCATGCATGCATCCATCCATGCATCCATCCATCCATCCATGCATCCATCCATCCATCCATCCATCCATGCATCCATCCATCCATCCATCCATTCATCCATCCATGCATCCATCCATCCATCCATCCATCTACATGTATATATATATATATATATATATATGTGTGTGCGTGTTCATGTGCGTGTGCGTGTGTGTGTGTGTGTGTGTGTGTGTGTGTGTGTGTGTGTGTGTGTGTGTGTGTGTGTGTGTGTGTGTGCGTACGCGCGCGCGTGCATATGTTGATTTGTTGATTTTCGATGAACTATGTTTACGTTGCATTGACGTATTAGTGTGTGGATATATACATTGTTCACAAGCAGGTATTGCATTGATGTATTGACATGGCAATGTATGTGATGCAATGATGTACTGGTGTCTGTATCTGACTGTACTTTTATTGCATTGATGTATTGACATGGCAATGTATGTGATGCAATGATGTACTGGTGTTTGTATCTGACTGTACTTTTACTGCATTGATGTATTGACATGGCAATGTCCATGATGCAATGATGTACTGGTGTCTGTATCTGACTGTACTTTTATTGCATTGGTGTATTGACATGGCAATGTCCATGATGCAATGATGTACTGGTGTTTGTATCTGACTGTACTTTTACTGCATTGATGTATTGACATGGCAATGTATGTGATGCAATGATGTACTGGTGTCTGTATCTGACTGTACTTTTATTGCATTGGTGTATTGACATGGCAATGTCCATGATGCAATGATGTACTGGTGTCTGTATCTGACTGTACTTTTATTGCATTGGTGTATTGACATGGCAATGTCCATGATGCAATGATGTACTGGTGTCTGTATCTGACTGTACTTTCATTGCATTGGTGTATTGACATGGCAATGTCCATGATGCAATGATGTACTGGTGTTTGTATCTGACTGTACTTTTACTGCATTGATGTATTGACATGGCAATGTCCATGATGCAATGATGTACTGGTGTTTGTATCTGACTGTACTTTTATTGCATTGATGTATTGACATGGCAATGTCCATGATGCAATGATGTACTGGTGTTTGTATCTGACTGTACTTTTACTGCATTGATGTATTGACATGGCAATGTCCATGATGCAATGATGTACTGGTGTTTGTATCTGACTGTACTTTTACTGCATTGATGTATTGACATGGCAATGTCCATGATGCAATGATGTACTGGTGTTTGTATCTGACTGTACTTTTATTGCATTGGTGTATTGACATGGCAATGTCCATGATGCAATGATGTACTGGTGTTTGTATCTGACTGTACTTTTTCTGCATTGATGTATTGACATGGCAATGTCCATGATGCAATGATGTACTGGTGTCTGTATTGACTGTACTTTTATTGCATTGATGTATTGACATGGCAATGTCCATGATGCAATGATGTACTGGTGTTTGTATCTGACTGTACTTTTACTGCATTGATGTATTGACATGGCAATGTCTGTGATGCAATGATGTACTGGTGTTTGTATCTGACTGTACTTTTACTGCATTGATGTATTGACATGGCAATGTCCATGATGCAATGATGTACTGGTGTCTGTATCTGACTGTACTTTTATTGCATTGGTGTATTGACATGGCAATGTCCATGATGCAATGATGTACTGGTGTTTGTATCTGACTGTACTTTTACTGCATTGATGTATTGACATGGCAATGTCCATGATGCAATGATGTACTGGTGTTTGTATCTGACTGTACTTTTACTGCATTGATGTATTGACATGGCAATGTCCATGATGCAATGATGTACTGGTGTTTGTATCTGACTGTACTTTTACTGCATTGATGTATTGACATGGCAATGTCTGTGATGCAATGATGTACTGTTGTCTGTATCTGACTATACTTTTACTGCATTGGTGTATTGACATGGCAATGTCCATGATGCAATGATGTACTGGTGTCTGTATCTGACTGTACTTTTACTGCATTGATGTATTGACATGGCAATGTCCATGATGCAATGATGTACTGGTGTCTGTATCTGACTGTACTTTTATTGCATTGGTGTATTGACATGGCAATGTCCATGATGCAATGATGTACTGGTGTTTGTATCTGACTGTACTTTTACTGCATTGGTGTATTGACATGGCAATGTCTGTGATGCAATGATGTACTGGTGTTTGTATCTGACTGTGCTTTTATTGCATTGATGTATTGACATGGCAATGTCCATGATGCAATGATGTACTGGTGTTTGTATCTGACTGTACTTTTATTGCATTGGTGTATTGACATGGCAATGTCCATGATGCAATGATGTACTGGTGTTTGTATCTGACTGTACTTTTACTGCATTGGTGTATTGACATGGCAATGTCCGTGATGCAATGATGTACTGGTGTCTGTATCTGACTGTACTTTTATTGCATTGATGTATTGACATGGCAATGTCCATGATGCAATGATGTACTGGTGTTTGTATCTGACTGTACTTTTATTGCATTGATGTATTGACATGGCAATGTCCATGATGCAATGATGTACTGGTGTTTGTATCTGACTGTACTTTTACTGCATTGATGTATTGACATGGCAATGTCCATGATGCAATGATGTACTGGTGTTTGTATCTGACTGTACTTTTATTGCATTGGTGTATTGACATGGCAATGTCCATGATGCAATGATGTACTGGTGTCTGTATCTGACTGTACTTTTATTGCATTGGTGTATTGACATGGCAATGTCCATGATGCAATGATGTACTGGTGTCTGTATCTGACTGTACTTTTACTGCATTGATGTATTGACATGGCAATGTCCATGATGCAATGATGTACTGGTGTTTGTATCTGACTGTACTTTTACTGCATTGATGTATTGACATGGCAATGTCCATGATGCAATGATGTACTGGTGTTTGTATCTGACTGTACTTTTACTGCATTGATGTATTGACATGGCAATGTATGTGATGCAATGATGTACTGGTGTCTGTATCTGACTGTACTTTTATTGCATTGGTGTATTGACATGGCAATGTCTGTGATGCAATGATGTACTGGTGTCTGTATCTGACTGTACTTTTATTGCATTGGTGTATTGACATGGCAATGTCTGTGATGCAATGATGTACTGGTGTCTGTATCTGACTGTACTTTTATTGCATTGATGTATTGACATGGCAATGTCCATGATGCAATGATGTACTGGTGTCTGTATCTGACTGTACTTTTATTGCATTGGTGTATTGACATGGCAATGTCTGTGATGCAATGATGTACTGGTGTCTGTATCTGACTGTACTTTTATTGCATTGATGTATTGACATGGCAATAGTTATGCTTTTCATAAAGCGCAACGATCAGATTCTGGCATCGATTGTTTGCGCTATATAAATGGAATTATCACTATTTCTCTTTCTTTTAAATATTCCCTTTTTTCCATTGGTGTAAATGCTGCAAATTGTACCTGTGTCTATACGATATGATAATTCTGGTGGTTTCTATCAGCTGTGCCGATGTACATTTCTCAGCTGTATGGAGATGTGCAATGACACATATATGCAATATTTCTTTTTTTTTTTTTTTTTAAATTTACGTATCAGAAGAGAGACTATAGAATGATTTTACCATGTTGTTGTTGTTGTTTCTAGTCTTCTTCTTCTTCATTTTCTTCTTCTTTTCTTTTCCTCATTTTTTCATTTTTGTTCTTTTAGGCCCTACTTTTCTGCAACAGCTCTGTACTGTGTCAGTACCCCCACGCCGCTCATTTCAGCTGTACACCACACACCCCTCCCCCAAAACGTATCGGCACTGAGGTGGTCAGGAGAGCAGGACGTGAAGGTCACAGAACCTGAGACATTTCGTTCACAATGATACTGTGATGACAATGAGGATGACACTGATGACGCTATAGAGTTTCAATTTGAATTGAGTCTGCTTGACAGAGCTGTATGTTACTGTTACTTTCATTATATGTCCTGGCCTTAATCAGGCTCCATGGATACAAATCTCTGCAGTGTTGGTCAAGAAATTTGAGGCAGTGATCCATCCATAAAGTGGCTGAGAACCGACTGTGTGGTCCAGGTCTTCCTAAAGACCCAAGAGCACGACCAACTGTGGGTAGAAGCCAGTTGGGACTGAAAAATCTCACATCAGTATCTGGACTGATGGGGATTCGAACTCATGACCTTCCAGTCAGTAGTTCGCTGCGCTAACCATTACGCCACGTTGACTGGTCCTCGTCGTTTTCTTTTCCTTCTTCCAACATAGAGGACACATAGGAAAGCAAGAGTAGTGCGATATAAATGATGATCAGTCACTGACCAGTTCTGACCCTTGTCACACACAGTTCTACAATACCAAAGATCAGAACCAGTCCGGAAGAAATAATGAGAAATGTCAGAAGGGAATCTAACAGACTAGCTGAGCAAAAGTTCTCCCTGGAGGCACCGATTTTCTCCTTCTCACAAACACACACACGCGCGCACACACACACGCATAAGCAACCGCATTTACACAATTACCACCACTACCACTATGTTTACCACAACTACGACACTAGTAGTATCATCATTATTACGACTACCACAACATAATATTATTGCAGAAAAGAACACAATACAAATACGTCTGAAAAATTGTAACTTTCAGTCTACTTTTCAGTATCAACAACTTAGAAAAACGTCGGTCAGTACCTTGAAGTTAATATCATCCTGATTCCATCAGCCTTTGAGTCAGTGGTAACATCCCCTCGACATTCAAGGGAGAAAAGCAGTAGCTTAAGAGAAAGAAGATGAAGAGAAGAAGAAGACACAGGAGGAAGAATGAGAAATAAAGTAAAAGAAAAAAGAAAAAGACGAACACGAAGAAAACGAAGAAGCAACAGCAACAGGCAACAACAGCAACAACAAAAACAACAACAACAGCAACAACAACAACAACAAACCACACACACATGCACACAAAAACAACAACAAACAAAAAACAAATAAAAAACAAAACAAAACAAAACAAACACAAAAACCCAACACACACACGAGAAAGGAAGAGAAGGAGGATAGTAACAACAAATTGAGGAAGAAAAGCAAGAAAGCAAGGAGAAAAGACATATTTCATTCACACATGCTCTTGCCCACCTCCTTATCTATCCCCCCCTCCCTCACACATACATGACACCAAACCCCTGGCTGACACCCTCAATCCAGCCCCAACCCCACCCTAACTAGATCGAGTTTCGGAAAAGTCAGAACCCAATACCTGGCAAGCGACATCCGTGAACAATCATGGAGACCCCGACCCCGACACGCATATAGCTTTGAGACCGACAGCTACAGACTGCACTGTGGACTGATTCCACGTGAAATGGTTTTCTCACGAAAAACCAGACCAAACCAAACCAACAAAACCAAACCAAACCAAACCAACCAAACCAAACCAACCAACCAAACCAAGCCAAACGCACCAAACCAACCAACCAAGCCAAACCAAACCAAACCAAACCAAACCAAACCAAGCTACACCAAACCAAGCCAGACCAAACCAAACCAAGCCAAACCAAACCAAGCCAAACCAAACCAAACCAAGCCAAACCAAGCCAAACCAAGCCAAACCAAACCAAACCAAGCCAAACCAAGCCAAACCAAGCCAAACCAAACCAAACCAAACCAAACCAAACCAAACCACACCACACCACACCACACCAAACCACATCACACCACACACACACCAAACCAAACCAAACCAAACCAAACCAAACCAAACCAAACCAAATCAAACCAAACCAAACCAACTAAACCAAACCACACCAAACCAAACCAAACCAAATCAAACCAAACCAAACCAAACCAAACCAAACCAACTAAACCAAACCAAACCAAACCAAACCAAACCAAACCAAACCAAACCACCAACCCCCTCCCACTCATCACCGCCATAAAAATATCTTAAGCGGAATGGACTTAAGCTATTCATTTTCCCCAATTCAAGCATGTGTGTCCATTTTTAGCCACAAAACATTTATTTTCACATACTTATTTTTGTGTCAATATCTCTTCCAGTGATAGTGGGTCATACCATACCTGTATCCAGTGCCATGGTATGAACATCTGAAAACTACAATCGAAGTTGAAAATAAAAAGTGTATATAGGGCTCTACTTGCGGCCAGACAAAGATGAGTCCTTCATGGGAACACCGTCCCTGTGTCAGTTAATGTGTGTGGTCCTTTGTTTTTTCTGGATGAACTCGTGTCACATGAAGTTGGTCCCCAGGGCAGCCTGTAGCAAAACTGCTTAGTGCCAGTCAGACAGATGACAGCATCATTGGCCAGGTGCTGTCCAGTGTGAGTGAGGACAGGAAGCAAAGGGTGGTGGTGGGGAGACAAAAACAAAAAGGAAGGTTGGGTAAAGGTATATACAAGGTGACTGAGGGGCAAGTGCGGGCTATCCCTGTTCTCATTTTCTTCACACCATTAGATGAAAAGAAAAGAAAAGAAGAAAGAAAATTGTACAACCAAAGACATTTGCCAATAGAACAACAGAAAACCTTGCTACCAAACTGTCAATTAAAAACAACCAGCCAGCCAGCCAGCCAGCCAGCCAACCAACAACCAACCAACCAACCAACCAACCAACCAACCAACCAACCAACCAACCAACCAACCAACCAACCAACCAACCAACCAACCAACCAAACGAACAAAAACAACAACAACATCAACAAGAAACAACAACACCAACAGCCACACAGAACAATACACACATTTACTTTTCATAAAACCAACAACAGAGTGGAACCATCCTGATGAGGAAGCAGTCACAGCATCATCACTACCCTGACATGGTAATACACCACAGTACCCTTTCCGTCGTCGAATTTATGCCAGTCGTGCTTTTTGCAAGGTATGCATCACGACCAAGAAGATCAAGACGAAGAGGATCAAGAGTGGGGAAGGGGATAGAAGAAAGGCTGGATACCTGGGTGGTGAAGATAAAAAGGTCGGGTCTCGTGATAACTATCAGTACTTACCAGATCACCTCAGTGTATATATGTATGCACACAGAGCAGATCTAATAAAAAACAAACACACTAGACAGACAGACAGACAGAGAGACAGACAGACAGACAGATAGACAGACAGATAGACAGACAAACACAAAGGCGCGCGCGAAATCGATACCTTCCAGCCCACCCTGATAACTGATCTGATCCAACAGACATGAGTGATAAACACACACGGCAAAGAAAGTGCGTGGATGTCTGTCTGTCTGTCTGTCTGACACACACACACACACACACACACACACACACACACACACACACACACACACACACACACACACACACACACACACACACATACACAACCCCCCCCCTCCCCCGTCTAATATCACTTATAGTGAAAAAACGTTAAATCAAAGAACGAACGAACACATACACAGATACATGCACACACACATACATACATACATACATACATACATACATACATACATACATACATACATACATACATACATACATACATACATACATACATACATGTATAAACATTCGGATACAGACACATGCGTGTGGGCATCCATAAATCATATTCTACAAACACATGCATTCTGAGGTGCGGGCACACACACACACGATTCAATTTTGTTTGTAGTTTTGATTAACGCCTTTATTTGTCGAATTATGGTTGAGACAAGGTACAGATTGTTGCCTGGTAAATGATATTGCATTAAAGGGTAATATGGTTCGCTCGTATTCATATATTATTAGCCAACATGGTGCTTTTTCCCTGTCTGTATATTTTTCTGAGTCAATCGCGGACATCATTTTATAGTAAACTTCTCTTTTCAGAACGATTTTTAAGAGGATTGTTTATCATGTCATAATTTTGGAATAACAAAAACTTGGCACAAAAGTGAATTGAAGTAGCTGAGTGACAAACAACACTATCTGGCTCTGTTTGCGCAGCCAGTCTCCCTGTTCATGTCTGCATACACACACACACACACACACACACACACACACACACACACACACACACACACACACACACACACACATACATACATAACATACAACACACACAAGCTGACTTCACCTTGCATACACACAAACACAACTCAGGGGATCCAATGAATGAGGTCCTGGGAACGGGTCGGTTGTCGTGAAATCTGACCCCTATGGAGAGAGGTAAGTATAGAGTGCAGTTTTGACGGACCGTTGAGCTTAAGGTGTCGGGTAACATGTAAATGACGGCCAGGTGAAGCTAAAGATGTATTTGCATGACTGTCTGCCAGTTCACAGAGGACCAGCCGTGTACATGATACAGCCATTGAAGCCTTGAGGATCACTGAACCTTCTGTTATTGTTTCTTGGTGGAACTGGGGTGTGTTTTGTTGTCAACATTTGGTGGTGGTGGTGGGGAGAGGAGATAGGCGATGGGTTCTAGATTTTGTGGGCAAATAGTGGACCTTACACTTTGAGGCCAAGATGTTGCAAACTTGGTGCGTAGGGTATATGGTATTGGAGTGACCAGTTTATGCTTTCTCATTCACTACCAGTATGACCTACACTTCATTCTCAGTTTACAGAGGACAGTTTTATTGCTCTGCTTCTGATAGTTGACTTCTGTTTACATTCTCATCGGGCTTCATTGGCCTTCTGTTGAAATAAGCACCAGAACAGTCATGATATCGTGGTGTTGATTTGTCGAGGTGTTGACTTACAGCAAGTTCCCATAAGACCCACTGAGTGACAGTACATGTATAGTCAACAGAACCGCGTTGCAGCTTCGCCAGTTTCAGTTTCAGCTTCAGTTTCTCAAGCTGACGTCTCCGCTCCCGGAACAAATTCCATGTGCACTAACGTCACAGGCGCTATGTGTGTAGCGGTCATGGCACACGCTGGTGTTAAGGGAAATGAATGTGCCGACAAATTTGATAGCAAACTAGTTTAAACCAAGTAAATATAACAGTCTGTCATTCATCCATAAAAGTTTCTACAAGACACAAAATCAAAGTCATAGACCAACGAGACAAAATCTTAATCACACAAGTTTAGACAACAAACCATTGATAATCCAAAACACGAAAGAGAAAGAAGCCTGCCACTAACTAATACAATTGAAGGCAAATGCACAATCAATCCTAGATAATTTTGGCTCCGTTCCATAGATGTATGAAAATAAACTCTGCGCGGCTGTTATCTGCAGAAGTGTTGGAGTTGTCAGGGCCATCAAGGAAAAAATTTTCTTCCATCACTAATCAGACGGTCAAAAATTATGGCTTTTTTTTTTAACCATTTTTCCTAGCTGCTTGCAGATGTGGAGAATATTTTTGTCTGATTTCTCTTTCACGATAAGAGAGATGTTCTCCTACAAAAACACTGGTTCTTTCTAGCTTTCTTTTAGCTTTGATTTTTTTTACTTTAGTTTTGTAAAAACAATAGCAGGCAATAGTGAGGGAGGTGGGTTTTGCATTCAATCCATGTACATGTTCAAACTCAACATCACTCTCCATTTCCAGCTTGTTTGTGAGTGTCCTTTAATTTAACCTCACACTGGCCATTTGTTTCATCTTTACTCGGTGAAAAATTAAGTTATTTCCCTTTGACCTGCATTCAGAACCGTCTGTATTTCTCTGTAGCTGGTCAGTTTTCAGCAAGCAGGTCAGATTTTGTTTTTATCAAGTCTTGGTTGATCTTTCTTTCAAAACCCCACTTCTTGCCTCAAATCACTAACCTCACTTTGCAGTGCAGCCCAATATTCCCCCAGGACCTTTAAGACATTTTTGCAAATCATTCAACTTAAGTTCCTGTTCCTGTTCGTCAAGTACATTTTGAAATTCAAAGCGTTAGCATTAGAGCTCAGACAGGTCAGCATGCCCATTATCCCAGCCGGGGTCAATTCCAGAGTAAGAGGAGAAGTGGTTTGTTTGGTCACTGTCGCCGAGCCGGTGGTCTCAGTTAAGATTGTTCATCAGCACTGGTCTGTGTGATCTGTTGGGTGGCTGGTGGCTGGGGAGTTTGCTCCTTGTCATAACACTGTCGTAAAAAGCTTCCAGAACATGAGCATGAGAAGCAGTCCCAGGGTAACGTCAACAGACAGACAGACAAAGAGAGAGAGAGGGGGGGGGGGGGGCAGAGAGAGAGAGAGACAGACAGACAGACAGAGAGACAGACAGAGAGAGAGAGAGAGAGAGAAACAGAGAGACAGACAGACAGAGAGACAGACAGACAGAGAGACAGACAGACAGAGAGACACACACATCTCTCTGTCGATATGAAATAATCTACATTACAAAATATGGCAGATTAAAAGAGGAAGAAAGGCATTATATTGATTAGAGTTGAACCAATGTCTGAACCAGTGCAATTTTAATTAAGCTTAATAGTGCTCCTGCTCTTTCAGTGGATTGATAATGAATCGCTTGTTCGTCATATGTTGATTGTGTTCATTTGTTATATCAATGATCATTATCAGAATAACCATAATGACAACTACAAGAGAGCAGACGTTTAGGCTGAACATGCAAAAAGGTGCGAGTTCAGTCCCAAAACAAGACACCCCTAATCACTGTGTTACTGATACCTCAGTTTGCGTGGGTACATACAGTAAGTACACATATCAGGTACCCCGCTTGTTTCAGTATCAGAAAAGTAGGAGGTGGTGAGATAAAGGAGATATGCAATCACCAACTGTGACATTTACATGACACTCACACCCGGACACTGATACTCATGGGAATATCTGTGCATAAGTCAATTACACCTCATGGAGATTAGATAAACCACTTGTGTTGCATCCACAATCCTTTACACAGACACAGACACACAAAGACAAACACACAACACACACACACACACACACACACACACACACACACACACACACACACACACACACACACAACACACAACAGACAACACACACACAAACACATCAGACAGACATACACAGACACATAGAGCACAAACTTGCACACATATATACCCACGCAGATATAGACAAACAAAACCCATCATTTGACTCTTGCGGCAGTCAACGCTTGAATTATTACAGGCTATTTGCATATTCATCAGTTGATCACCATGAGCAAGTTCGGGATCAACTTGATAGTAAGCAATATACTCACTGCTAGATCGGATACCTCCACCCGCATGCATTTTTTCTATAATTAAATATGTAAATAGATCAGCTTACAAAAAAAAAAAAAAAAAAAATCTAAGGCAGAAAACTGACGACAGCTTTCACAACAGAGTCTGCCTGAGTGAAAACAACAACACAACAACAACAACAACAACAACAACAACAACAACAACAACAACAACAACAACAATAATAACAACAACAACAACAACAGGCTTTCTCTCTCCTTGGAATGAATTCCATTGAAATAAAAAAAAAAACCTTGTTCGTTAAAAATGAAACATGTCTGCCATTTCTTTATATGACTGTTTATGTAAACCAGGGGGCGTTTTTGTGTGTGTGTAAATAACAACAAAAATGAACAAAAACAGACAAACCAAACGAAAACATGACCCAAATTAAACCAAACACACAAAACCAAACTCCTCTGAAAAACAAAATAAGACAAAAACAGAAACAAACCAAAACTGGCACACAACTGACCGAGCTGGAAAAATCTAGTGAACGGTTCAATAAAGCGGCGTCCCAATGACTCTTGACAGAATTTAGGGAGAAGAAGAAGAGAAAAAGACAATGGCCTCATTTACAGAATGATTAAACTCTTCTGTTCCCAATTCCTGTTGACGCACAGCTGACAAAGTCTCAGACCACACAATAGTTTTTCTTCCTTGTTGACAAATCTGTTGGCATTTTTGAGCAAAGCGTTTTTCCAGACCAACTCAACAGATATATGCAATGAATCATTCAGTTATCCACAGACAATTCACAGACATTTGAAATACACGTCATTTGACATGACGATATAATCTATCACACTACTGCCGTACGATGATAAGTAAATGTATTTACCTTCTTTATCAAATTTATAAAACCTCCTGAGAATGACACAGTGAAGCATGGGGCACATATCAAGTAAAGAAAGACCACATTCATTCATAACATAGTCTTAAGAACTTATATGTACACAATCCTCACTGTCTTAATCCAACGCAGTTGTATAACCGGCCTTGTTTTTTAATCTAGATTCTTCACACCTTGTACTAGCGTTTAGATCATCACAAGTAATAACATGCAGTTATCAGCACGTAACATATGATTAGCGTTTTACTGTAGAGTCACCATTCCATCTCTCAGTCCTGGAGTGACTTCTCCTTTTCGGGGTCCAGTATAGCATGCAACAAACCATTGTTGTCAGTATTAAGCAATGATTTAACAATTCAGATAGCAACAATCTTGTCACATTCTAACTAGAATTTTTACAAGGTTTGATAAATCATTACGCACCTGAAAACAACAATATCTGAATCACGCCCTTGCTTTGAAACTTTCTTAGCAGGGAATACAAAATTAACATAAACAGGAAATATTTCATTGTAACCAAAGGTGTCATCAACAAATGTTCCCGTTTAACACAGCAAGTCAAACTGACAACATAGATCTTGAAAGACAGATCAGGAAACTTGCTGAACAAAATCTATATTTTGTACACGAAAAAAAACAACAAAAAACGAAAGTTACCTGATGGCCCGACCTGCCCTGTGGTTTAGCATTACTGCGAAATGGCGGGGTAGACTAACCTGACCCTCGATGATGACGTGTGTCCCGAACTTTATTCTGCCTGACACCAGCACACAGCTCTTTTGCTTGGGAACTGTCTTTGTAACCATTGCATTAATTTATTTTATACCGCGGTCACGGTTTGCACATGTAGGATTTGCGTTACGTATTTGTGGATGCCTCACGTCACCATTAAGGGGAATTGTGTCTGGTCTGCTCATAGTCAGCATGCCCCGCCCTTTGTCTGCCTTGTTGACCTGTCAGCGTTGGATTGTCGGCACTGGTCAGTAGTAATGGAATTGTCATCCCTATCTATAACAGCAACCTCGGCGAATGAGCGTTGGTCAGAATGCCACGGAGCGACGTTGAATTCCCCCCCCCCCCTCCTGTCTAAAGAAGGTCACATTGCTCGTCTTCCTGGATTCTAACCACACTGGCTTGATGCCTGTTCAGATCGTTGGTCACCTTCACCTCCAGTCTCTATAACTGGTCCCGATAGAAACGATCGGACAGAACTCTCAGCTTATCTCTCGGTCTGCTGAATGTGACTACCATAGGTCTGGTCAATCTTCCATCATCTGTCAGACACGATGGGGACGGGTTCAATGTTACCAGAGACCCAGGATTAGGGGGTATTGTCCACACCCTTCAACACTTCAACAACTTACGTAACGCAGGTATCGTAGCTTTTGAGTGCCTGGGCTTGTGGATTACCATAGACTATAGAGTTATTACGTCCGTGAGAACTCTTCCACTCTGTCGACTTGTCCTGCCAGATTTAGGAGTTCAGTTGTCACCTTGTCAAGCTTTCCTGACACCTTGCCAACCACTGGAATAGTCCTTCTGTCCTGTTAAGACAGCTTGGAAATGCCTTCATGCATTTCTAGCATCACAGCAGATGTTTGTTGACTTTTTCATTCGATGCCTTCAACTTTCTCTTTATGCTCTCTAGATCGGTTTTCGTGTCTTCAGTGTCCGTCTTCACATCTGGAAGGTCGCCACGCATCACTCCTATATTTCTTTCCAAGGTCTGGATTGCTTAAGAATGGAAGTGGCCATGTTAGAAGAAATCCAATCTCCATTGCTGCATGCACTTGTCGTCTGCTGCTCGCGTTGTTGATGTTGACCCAATGACATGGTAGAGTGAAGGTAACAATGGCGGCATGTTGTTGTATGCCAAAATGGGTTTGGTCGGCTATGTCGACGACAGTTTATGTTTAAAATACAACAAGTATCCGCAAATCGTATACCTACGTAGCTCTCAGGATTTCAGCAAGCTCACTATCACAAATATGTTGAAGTAACTACACTACGTAACTTACTATTTAGGAACATAGCATCAAATCGTCACTTATGATATTTGTGTGCAGATTTTTGCAACTACAGAGAGAGAGAGAGAGAGAGAGAGGAGAGAGAGAGAGAGAGAGAGAGAGAGAGAGAGAGAGAGAGAGAGAAGAGAGAGAGAGGCTGATTTCTTAGCGTTCAGTGTAGCACCCATTTGACTTCCTAATGTTACATGATTACATGACTGATAATATAAACGTGAGACAGAGACACAGAAAAACAGAACCAGAGAAGAGAAGACACTTGGTCCCATCAAGTAGGTCTACCCTGCCTTACCATAGAACTGAGTGGTATAGTAATAGCAGGTAGTTCATTTCTCTCAGGGTGGTGAGTTAAAGTGTCACGCTATCACCTTCCTTCTTCACCTCTCTTCTTTCTCACTGGTCTCTGTCATTACAGGTCACATGACCTGTCTTTAATGCCTCCGAGTGACATGCGACATGACCGACACTGCGCAATGTTGATATTACAACAACAGTCGACCATTTTATTCTATCAATACATAGCCGTTACATATGCCACAACAAGTAAACAATACGAACAAGAAAAACACAAAAATAGATTCAGAACTGGTATTTAATATATTAACACAATACAGGCGCACATTTTCGGCGAAATGGTCTTTGTCAAACGAAACATCTACAAATGCACAACGCAGCAGGAAAAAAGACAACTTCCCTAACGTGGCGTTGAGCGGAGAAAATGCACGCACGCACGCACGCACGCACCACGCACGCACGCACCACGCACGCACGCACGCACGCACGCACCACCACACACACACACACACACACACACACACACACCGTCTAATATCACTTATAGTGAAAAGACGTTAAATCAAGGAACGAACGAACGCACACACACACACACACACACACACACACACACACACACACACACACACACACACACACACACACACACACAACACACACACACACACAACACACACACACACACACACACACACACACACACACACACACACACACACACACAGAGTTAAACTACTTGTCAACATTTTCGTAACGAATGTGACCAAGAGCAAACTCTTCAAACAGCAAAAAAACTGCGGTCTGGATACCAGTACATGGTGTTTAGCTTTGCCGGCAATGGGCCAGCTGTATTACTGTGGCCTTTTTCGTTGATGGCGACGGTCAGCAGCGGAAATATAGTTATCTTAAAACACAGCGACGCTCATGGCTAAAACATCCAATGCGCGATCGGCACGGTTTCTGACAACGACTACAGTAGTAGTATACTGTGGAGTCATCCACCGTGGGGCATTTGCGTCTTTGTCTAACCTGTATAGCGCTCGACTCTATTCTCTTCATAGCTCTTTGCTCCCGCGAAAACAGCAGTTCTCCACCCCACCCGATCCTGGGCAACCGTATCCCAGTTCGCAACATTGACAGAAAATTCCATCATGGACGTTTTACACTGGTCCTTGAAGCGAATCTTGGGTCATCCAACGTAACGCGTGCCCTCAGATAGTTCCCCATATGCAGTATCTGCTTGGAGATTCTGGAGTTATCCATGCGCGCAACGTGACCAAGCCACCTGAGACTCCGAGACCGCAGGATGGGATACAGTGACTGAATGCCAGCTCTTTTGAGCACTTCTGTATCCGGGACTCTACCTTGCCATTTAATTTTAAAATTTTTTCGTAAACACCTCATACGGAAACTATTTAACCTCCTCTCCTGACCAGTTACAAGAAGAATCGCATGGTTCTCTGGAAGTTCTTGGTGTGGAGATGTGATGGCTTTGTTGGGTCGCTTTTTCTCGTCCTCCATCTTTCTGAGCCGTAAGGTATGGTGGAAAGGACACAGCTGTCGTACAGTCTCAATCAGGGTGTTAGTGCTACACTGGGGGATCTCCAGTGTGCTGAAGGTGTTTCTGGCTTTGCTGAGACGTTCTTGATGTCACTGCTTGCTCCTCCGTCGTGTCTGACGTGATGCTTGAGTAAGTAAACTCTTCAGTTGCGGTAAGGTCTGTTCCATTGGTACAGGTTTGCTGTTTTCCGGTGGCACAGACAGCACTCATTCCGCGGTCGATAATTTGTGGAGACGATCTAAACAATTCACACTTTCAAAGTGAAACACATTAGTTTAAGTGGAAAACTGAAGAAGATACAACTGTCATGCTTTGAAGGAGCAAACAAGTTTTGTTCTACAAATACTTAGTAGTGATAAATATTGTAGCAAAAAGCAACAAGTTTTATATGGACAGTAACTATTGTAAAGAACGCCACAGCAAAAAGCTGATCAGTTTATTTGAATTGTAAACTTAGCTATGATAATACATCGTAAGGAGTTGAAGTTTACACATGACAGACAGAAAGATCTGATAATAGCAATGAAACCGAACTGGTTATTCATACCACCACAAACCAGGCGCAATGATATATTATCGCCATCATCACAAACCAGGAACAAGTTGACGCCTGTGACTTCATTTAAATGGCGCTCTTGACTGAAAAATACTGATTTGATTATGGTAAATTGCCTACTTGTTCATTTTCATACCTTTTCACTCTACCAGAAAAAAAAGTTCTTTTCTTGTCAAACAAGCCGAATTCATTGTATCACTAGCTCTCTTCAAATGAGTGTCTACAAGATCAAACAAAACAAATGCTACATCGTTTATGAAGAAAAACTAATATCAAACTAGTGGAATTTTCTAGTGTTGAATGATACCTTCTCTGTCTCAAGTTGAACATTTGGAGTTTAAAAGTGTGCACATAACTCATATTGTCAAAAGGCGTCTAAAGTGTTGATATTTTTCCGTCAAATGACAGTCACATCAATGTCATGAACCAGACAGTCTGTGAAATCGAAAACTTTTCCTGTGTCTGGAACCAGCTGTAGCTATTTTTAGTGTTCCTCTCTTTTCTCCGATCTCATGTCACGTCTGTCTGTCATCTTTCTTTGTGATCTCTTGTTGAGTCTTTTATCTACGATCTCTTGTTGCTTTTCTCTCTCTCTCTCTCTCTCTCTCTCTCTCTCTCTCTCTTCTCTCTCTCTCTCTCTCTTTTCTCTCTCTCTCATCTCTCTCTCTCATCTCTCTCTTCTTTCTCTCTCTCAATTCTTGCTGTGTCTGTCTGTCATCTCTCTCCGATGTCTTGTTGCTTTTAACGTCGTTTCTCTCTGTGATCTCTTGTTTCGTCTGTCTATCATCTCTCTATGATTTCTGTCAGTTGTAAGTAAAGGACGGGTGTCGCATGTCACAGTATATGTCTGAGTCATGACCATGGTGAATTGTGGTGACTGTCATCACATGGACACAAATTAAAGGAATTTGATCCAACCAACTTCTTCTGACAACTTAATTTCTTTACAATTTTAAATTCAAAAGTAAGACAAGACAAACAAAGAGAGAGCAAAGGAGGAGAGAGAGGGGAGAAAGAAAGAGACACAGACACAGGCATGCAGACAGGTAGGCAGACAGACAGGCAGACAAACAAAGAAACAGATGGACAGACATAGACACACACACACTGATACGGACGCATATTACACACACACAAACATACACATGTACAGACACACACGTTCACATATACAATATACAACAAAGTACACGCGCATATACAAACACAGGGTGGAAGGGAAGGATGCTTAATGTAGAAATAACCTCACCTCCCTTCTTCCCCGGGATCGCAGGTAGAAGCCGCGCTAGACGTCACAAGTCTTCTCCAGGTCACACTATTTAGACATCTGTGGGCGACTTACTGGATCCCCACACCACAGACATCAGCGATGTTGCTGAAGTAGGAGGTGTGCGATCGTCCTTTTCTACTCCTCACGTCAACTTTCCCCTGCAAGGCCATTGATATTAAATGTTTTTTTGTGTTTCTGATCGTATGGCCTACAATTTTCAGTTTTATTTTGTTGATCTCTGTTAGCTTTTGGCGCTTAAAATTCAGTTCCTTTGATATGCTATCGTTTTGATATGCTACCGTTTGTTCTTCTGTCTGTCCATTTGGAGAAGTCGTCTACAGAGTCACATTTCTGCTGCATTGATTTTATTTTCTATTTCTTTATTTTGTGTCCAGGCTTTGCAGCCATACAATAGAACAGGCCATATCAAAATTTTCAGGATTCTTAATTTTAAATATTTGGGAAACACTCTGTCTTTCCACACGTCGTTGAATTGGACCATTTTTTTTTTGGCGTTGCCAATTCTTATTTTCACACCTTTGGTGCAGTAGCCGTCATCTGCTTTTATTGATCCTATGGATATGTTGGACATTTTCTAAGTCTGTTTTTTTGTTGTTGGTATGTTTGGATGTTCCTGGCCTTCTTTTCTCGCTATGTGCACGACTTTGTTTGTTTCTGTCTTTCTTTGTTTTTTGTTTTGTTTTTTGTAGCATTCAGTTTCAATCCTGCTGCATACATGTATACTCGGTAAAGAATTCTCCTCATGTTTGTGATGTTGTCTTCCGTTAATGCGGTGTCGTCCGCATAATTCAGGTTGGTAATGTTTCTTACTCCGATCTTTATATCCATCTCTTCTAAATCTTCCTCTGTAATGACCTGCTCAGTAATAAGTTAAAAAGATGAGGCGAAAGGACACAGCCCTGCCTGATTTCTTTTTGAATACAGTGTGCATCTGATGGTGGCTTTTTGGTCTTCGTATAACGCTGCTATAAGTGACACTAAGTGATTGGAGAAGCCCATCTTAGACATTGTGTTAAGCAGTTGATGGTGTATGACATTGTCAAAGGCCTTGCTGTAATCGATAAAGGTACCGTAATGAAAGCTTCTTGTTCGCTGTTCCTTACTTTTTCTATCAAAATCTGTAAGACAAATTACATGTCTGTTGTGCCCTTGTTGGATCTGTAACCAGCCTGATAGTCAAAGAGTTCATCTTCTACGCTTTGTTTCATTCTGTTCAGTATGATGATTAGCAGTACTTTACTTGTGAGGCTTATTAGGGCGATGGTTCTATAGTTACTACAGTCTTTGGCGTTCCCATTGTTATATGGCATGACAAATTCTTGTAGCTTCCAGTCGTCTGGCCATTGACATGATTCCCATATATTTGTACATAGATGATGTAAGATAGTTACACTTGCTTCTCCAGTGCTCTTTAACAGTTCGCCTGGTACATTGTCCAGTCCAGGTGATTTTCCTGACTTGGGCTGATTTATTGCTGTTCTGACCTCGCTGACAAGAGGTTTTGTTTCCAATTCTTGAAAATCGAGGCAGGGAATATCTTTTGGAAGTGTTGATGTGTTGTTGTGAAAACGTTCTTTGCCACACTCATACCATCTTGATAGAACATCTTCCATTTGTGTTAAGAAGGCAAAACGCCTTCTTTACTGTCTATGCTATGATTTTTTCCTTGAAAATTTGTGGATTTCATCTTTCTTATTTGCTGACAAATTTCTTTTTCTCTCTCTCTGAACATTTGCTCATGTGATGTTTTAGCATTTTTCTTCTATCCATGCTGTCTTATCTCTTCTGATTGTGGTTCTTATTTCTTTTTCAGCCTTTTGTAATTTTCTATCTTGTTGTTCCTTCGTGCTTGGCTTTTCTCTTTCACTAGTTGGAAAATTTCATCACTTATGTATGGCTTTGGTAGTTTGTTTGCCTGCCTTCCTGGTTTTGACTTCGCAGTTTCGACATATACTTTCTTCATGTCCTCTCATGTATCGTTTGGCAAAGTTTCGCTTGCTGTCCATTCTTCTAAGAAGGGAGAGAAGCGGTTGTTTATTTCAACTTGGTACTCAGCTTTGATTTCTGGATCTTTTAGTTTATCTAGATCGTATCTGATTTACTTCTTTGTTTTGTGTTGTTTGTATGCTTTCGTTCTTAGAGTTGCAGTTACAACATGTGGTCTGTCCCACAATCCACTCCTGGTCTAGATTTTGCATTCATCACTGACGTTCTCCATGTCTGGTCCATCATGATATAATCTATTTGATGTCTGCTTCCGTCAGCTGGTGATGACCATGTATAATTATTTCCTTCTGTTTGGATGTTTGAAGAAGGTAATCGTGATTACGAGATTGTTGGCTTGACATAAAGTTGCCGGCATACTGCCCCATTCGTTTCTACTTCCCAGCCCATGAGGTCCTATACCACGTTCCCTGTCTTCACTTTCACCTGCTTTAGCATTTAGATCCCTCATTATTATGCAGATTTCCCTGCTGGGTATCCTATCCTATGCTGTTTGCAGGTAAATGTAGAACTGTTTAATTTCTTCTTCTGTGCGTTTGGATGTGGAAGCATAGACTTGAATGATATTTAACGGAGCTGGTTCGGTATTTAGCTTTGCCATGACTATTCGGTCACTGATGGCACTGTGGGTTTTTAAGCATGCTGCGTGATGTTTGCCTAAAACCATAACTACTGCGTTTGAGCCTCCTTTTTCATTTCCACTGAAAGACTATTGCATGATCTCCTTTGTTGAAGATGCCTTCCTTGTTCCATCTGGTCTCGCTCAAGCCTATAATGTTGATCTTATGTTCTTCTATTTCATTCAGCAGTAATTCCAACTTGCCTAATTCTCCCATTGTTTTGATGTTCCACGTTTGATGTCTTTTCTTCTTGTGTTTGCTTTTTGTCTGATTTTGGATTTTCCTGCTTTTAAGTTGTGTCGACGAGACTGCTTCCTACTGCTGCAGTCAGGTATATACATGTATGTACCCGGTAACTTTAGAGGCCCTGGGACTCTCAGAAGGTCCAGTCTTATAGCCTTTTTGTTCTTTTTGTGACATCTCATGCGTTTTTTGACAAGAAATACAACCAGCGGTTTGTCACTGCCTTCTGGAGTGGCAATGCACGTACTGTGCGGAGGCCATTGTTCCATTTGGAATCATCTGCCCACAGCTGTGGTGACAGAAGCCGTTGTCGTTGCATATTTGCGTTGGTCGCCTTCTGACTGCAATCGTCCCCTACTTACCAGGACTTTAATGTAGCTTTCAGCTCTGTCACGATGACAGCTTCCTGTATCCAACATTATCAGCTCTGTCACAATGACAGGCTCCTGTATCCAACATTATCAACTCTGTCACGATGACAGCTTCCTGTATCCAACATTATCAGCTCTGTCACGATGACAGCCTCCTGTATCCAACATTATTAGCTCTGTCACGATGACAGCTTCCTGTATCCAACATTATCAACTCTGTCACGATGACAGGCTCCTGTATCCAACATTATTAGCTCTGTCACGATGACAGCTTCCTGTATCCAACATTATCAACTCTGTCACGATGACAGCCTCCTGTATCCAACATTATTAGCTCTGTCACGATGACAGCTTCCTGTATCCAACATTATTAGCTCTGTCACGATGACAGCCTCCTGTATCCAACATTATTAGCTCTGTCACGATGACAGCCTCCTGTATCCAACATTATTAGCTCTGTCACGATGACAGCTTCCTGTATCCAACATTATTAGCTCTGTCACGATGACAGCCTCCTGTATCCAACATTATTAGCTCTGTCACGATGACTGCCTCCTGTATCCAACATTATCAGCTCTGTCACGATGACAGCTTCCTGTATCCAACATTATTAGCTCTGTCACGATGACAGCCTCCTGTATCCAACATTATCAACTCTGTCACAATGACAGGCTCCTGTATCCAACATTATCAACTCTGTCACGATGACAGCCTCCTGTATCCAACATTATCAGCTCTGTCACGATGACAGGCTCCTGTATCCAACATTATCAGCTCTGTCACGATGACAGCTTCCTGTATCCAACATTATCAGCTCTGTCACGATGACAGCTTCCTGTATCCAACATTATCAGCTCTGTCACGATGACAGCTTCCTGTATCCAACATTATTAGCTCTGTCACGATGACAGCTTCCTGTATCCAACATTATTAGCTCTGTCACGATGACAGGCTCCTGTATCCAACATTATCAACTCTGTCACGATGACAGCCTCCTGTATCCAACATTATTAGCTCTGTCACGATGACAGCCTCCTGTATCCAACATTATCAACTCTGTCACAATGACAGGCTCCTGTATCCAACATTATCAACTCTGTCACGATGACAGGCTCCTGTATCCAACATTATCAACTCTGTCACGATGACAGCCTCCTGTATCCAACATTATCAAGTCTGTCACGATGACAGGCTCCTGTATCCAACATTATCAACTCTGTCACAATGACAGGCTCCTGTATCCAACATTATCAACTCTGTCACAATGACAGCTTCCTGTATCCAACATTATCAACTCTGTCACGATGACAGGCTCCTGTATCCAACATTATTAGCTCTGTCACGATGACAGCTTCCTGTATCCAACATTATCAACTCTGTCACGATGACAGCTTCCTGTATCCAACATTATCAGCTCTGTCACGATGACAGCTTCCTGTATCCAACATTATCAACTCTGTCACGATGACAGCCTCCTGTATCCAACATTATATCAACTCTGTCACAATGACAGGCTCCTGTATCCAACATTATTAGCTCTGTCACGATGACAGCCTGCTGTATCCAACATTATCACTCTGTCACGATGACAGCCTCCTGTATCCAACATTATCAACTCTGTCACAATGACAGGCTCCTGTATCCAACATTATCAACTCTGTCACGATGACAGCCTCCTGTATCCAACATTATCAGCTCTGTCACGATGACAGCCTCCTGTATCCAACATTATCAGCTCTGTCACGATGACAGGCTCCTGTATCCAACATTATAACTCTGTCACAATGACAGCTGCTGTATCCAACATTATCAACTCTGTCACGATGACAGCCTCCTGTATCCAACATTATCAACTCTGTCACAATGACAGGCTCCTGTATCCAACATTATCAACTCTGTCACGATGACAGCCTCCTGTATCCAACATTATCAGCTCTGTCACGATGACAGCCTCCTGTATCCAACATTATCAGCTCTGTCACGATGACAGGCTCCTGTATCCAACATTATCAACTCTGTCACAATGACAGGCTCCTGTATCCAACATTATCAACTCTGTCACGATGACAGCTTCCTGTATCCAACATTATCAACTCTGTCACAATGACAGGCTCCTGTATCCAACATTATCAGCTCTGTCACGATGACAGCTTCCTGTATCCAACATTATTAGCTCTGTCACGATGACAGCTTCCTGTATCCAACATTATTAGCTCTGTCACGATGACACACCTCCTGTATCCAACATTATTAGCTCTGTCACGATGACAGCTTCCTGTATCCAACATTATTAGCTCTGTCACGATGACAGCTTCCTGTATCCAACATTATCAGCTCTGTCACGATGACAGCTTCCTGTATCCAACATTATCAAGCTCTGTCACGATGACAGCTTCCTGTATCCAACATTATCAACTCTGTCACATGACAGCTCCTGTATCCAACATTATCACTCTGTCACGATGACAGCTCCTGTATCCAACATTATCAACTCTGTCACGATGACAGCCTCCTGTATCCAACATTATCAACTCTGTCACGATGACAGGCTCCTGTATCCGACATTATCAACTCTGTCACAATGACAGGCTCCTGTATCCAACATTATCAACTCTGTCACAATGACAGCTCCTGTATCCAACATTATCAACTCTGTCACGATGACAGGCTCCTGTATCCAACATAATCAGCTCTGTCACGATGACAGCTTCCTGTATCCAACATTATCAACTCTGTCACAATGACAGGCTCCTGCATCCAACATTATCACTCTGTCACATGACAGCTCCTGTATCCAACATTATCAACTCTGTCACGATGACAGCCTCCTGTATCCAACATTATTAGCTCTGTCACGATGACAGCCTCCTGTATCCAACATTATCAACTCTGTCACGATGACAGCCTCCTGTATCCAACATTATTAGCTCTGTCACGATGACAGCCTCCTGTATCCAACATTATCAACTCTGTCGCGATGACAGCCTCCTGTATCCAACATTATTAGCTCTGTCACGATGACAGCTTCCTGTATCCAACATTATTAGCTCTGTGACGATGACAGCCTCCTGTATCCAACATTATCAACTCTGTCACGATGACAGCCTCCTGTATCTCAACATTATAGCTCTGTCACGATGACAGCCTCCTGTATCGAACATTATCAACTCTGTCACGATGACAGCCTCCTGTATCCAACATTATTAGCTCTGTCACGATGACAGCCTCCTGTATCCAACATTATTAGCTCTGTCACGATGACAGCCTCCTGTATCCAACATTATTAGCTCTGTCACGATGACAGCCTCCTGTATCCAACATTATCAGCTCTGTCACGATGACAGCCTCCTGTATCCAACATTATCACTCTGTCACGATGACAGCCTCCTGTTCCAACTATCCAACACTATCAACTCTCTCACGATGACAGCCTCCTGTATCCAACATTATAACTCTGTCACGATGACAACTTCCTGTATCCAACATTATTAGCTCTGTCACGATGACAGCTTCCTGTATCCAACATTAATAGCTCTGTCACGATGACAGCTTCCTGTATCCAACATTATTAGCTCTGTCACGATGACAGCTTCCTGTATCCAACATTATTAGCTCTGTCACGATGACAGCTTCCTGTATCCAACATTATTAGCTCTGTCACGATGACAGCTTCCTGTATCCAACATTATTAGCTCTGTCACGATGACAGCTTCCTGTATCCAACATTATCAACTCTGTCACGATGACAGCTTCCTGTATCCAACATTATCAACTCTGTCACAATGACAGGCTCCTGTATCCAACATTATTAGCTCTGTGACGATGACAGCTTCCTGTATCCAACATTATTAGCTCTGTCACCATGACAACTTCATGTATCCAACATTATCAGCTCTGTCACGATGACAGCCTCCTGTATCCAACATTATTAGCTCTGTCACGATGACAGCTTCCTGTATCCAACATTATTAGCTCTGTCACGATGACAGCCTCCTGTATCCAACATTATCAACTCTGTCACAATGACAGGCTCCTGTATCCAACATTATTAGCTCTGTCACGATGACAGCTTCCTGTATCGAACATTATCAACTCTGTCACGATGACAGCCTCCTGTATCCAACATTATTAGCTCTGTCACGATGACAGCTTCCTGTATCCAACATTATTAGCTCTGTCACGATGACAGCCTCCTGTATCCAAAATTACATTTCCCAATCTTATATTTCGTGCCCCAGTGAAAACAACTTTACACAATACGTGAATGTCATACGACGGCCAAGTATAACAGAGAGGCACACACATCACCGGACAAATTGATGACTGCCCAGGAGGCAGTGCAACAGACATGCCTTCATAGCGTCAATTATCACAGTCTCTGGATCCTGTTACTTTTGCTGTGAATTATTCATCAGCATTGTGGGATCTGAACATCTGACGATCATCATCGCAATGTATGGGACTCCTTGAATTTCATTGCTTCAGGTGCGCTCATACATGTTGAAAACAGCTGCCTGGATAAAAGCAAAAAAAACTAATAATGAACGAAGAAAAACAGAACTGATGTACATTGGTACAAAATCAAATTTAAAGAAAGTAATCTCAGGGTCATAGTTATCTCACGCTGTACCACAGCCTTCAGCAAATTTTTTTAATCTGCAAGGAATCTTGGTGTTTTTCTTGATGAACCTCTATCCATGAAAGCTCATGTTAAGTACTTGAGCAAAATCCTGTTATCTTCAACTGTGCAGAATAAGCAAAATCCGCCAATTTTTCTCTTTGTGTATCTTTCATTATGTCCAGACTAGACTACTTTAACTCTTTATTACATGGACTTTGATGATAAGCTACCCAAACTCCAACGACTCCAAAACAATGCAGTTCGATTTGTCCTACGGGAAAGCAAACAGCTATGCCAAAACCCTCCTGCAAAAATTGCACTGGCTACTAGTCAAAACAAAAATTGCAGACTGGCTCTACTAGTCAAAACAAAAATTGCACTGGCTACTAGTCAAAACAAAAATTGAATATATAATTGCCACACTCTGATTTCAGTGCCTGAATTGAAGACAATGCCAATATTTCATCAAACTTGTCCTGCAGTGCAAACCGTCCAAAGCTCTCAGTTTTCAAGAAACTTCTCTCTTAACTAAACCCCAGTTCTCACTAACAACTTGCAGAAAGAAATCTTTCCCTGTTTTTGGCCCAACAACATGGAATCTTTCCCAGTATCTTTTGTGACAAAACATCTCAACACACATCTCCTTCAGAAGTATCTCCAAAACACACAGATCAATGCTGGTGGCTCTTCTAAATCCAGTGGCATTTCAATTTGTCTAATATTGTGCGTATATGTGTGTGTGTGTGTGTGTGTGTGTGTGTGTGTGTGGGTGTGTGTGTGTGTGTGGTTGTGTGTGTGTGTTGTGTGTGTGTGTGTGTGTGTGTGTGTTGTGTGTGTTGTGTGTGTGTGTGTTGTGTGTGTGTGTGTGTGTTGTGTGTGTGTGTGTGTGTTGGTGTGTGTGTTGTGTGTGTGTGTGTGGTGTGTGTGTGTGTGGTGTGTGTGTGCAGGTGTGTGTGTGTGTGTGTTGTGTGGTGTGTTGTGTGTGTGTGCATGGTGTGTGTATGTGTGTGTGTGTGTGTGTGTGTAGGGTGTGTGTGTGTGGGTGTGTGTGTGTGTGTGTGGGGTGTGAGTGTGTGTGTGTGGGGTGTGTGGGTGTGTGTGTGTGTGTGTGTGTGTGTGTGTGTGTGTGTGCAGGTTGTGTGTGTATGTAGGTTCGTGTGATGCGTGCTCATTTATATATGTATGTATTTTTATGTGTGTGATTGTCACTGATAATTGAAAATCATAGTAGTTGTTATTTTTGATGAACCATGTTTATGTTGCATTGATTTATTAATGTGTACATATGTCCCATATATTTGTACTGCATTACACTGTATTGACATTGAAATGTTTATGCTGCATTGATGTATATAAGTGTATGTATCTAACTGTAATACTATCTTACTGTATTAACATCACAATGTTTATGCTGTTTGTAAAATGCAACGAACATTCTCTGACATGTATGTGCTATATACATGAAAATATGATGATGATGATGATGATCATTATTATTATTATTATTAACTATCAATTATTATAGTTATGAAATTTTTAGCTTCGGTTATTGTGGGTTTTGACAATGGGATATTTGTAAGATTTGCTGATTTTGTCCTTTACAAAATCTCATTTTTAATAGAAAAGATAAACCCAAAAGTATAGAATGCAACAAACGCCAGCACACGAAATGCAAGGGATCATTAAAATATTTTCGTTTTCGCCAAAACCGATTTAAAACAGATAATGAAAAGTATATTTGTTGTAATTCTAGCATTGCAACCCAGAAATGTTTGGTCAGCAACCCTATCACAAACCAGGTGGTTAACAGTTGCAGACAGGTCAGCCATTGTCATCTGAGCAACCAGACGTACACACTAGGCAAGCAGCTGAATAGAAGTCATACAATGTTTTGATACAGAACTAACAGAGAGATTAAATCTTGATATTGCACACTCTCAGTTCTGTCCACCATTTGGCGCCACGGACAGAGTATCATTTACAGCTATTTGTGAATCTTGTTGCTGTGGATACCATTGCTTAATAGCTGTTGTCTTCTACAGACACCTGCCTGTTATGACACGTGCCACCGTCAACTCATTCAAGTATTTATCAAGTCATCCTTTAATGAGAAGGTCGTCAAAGCAATTTAATAACTCGTTATTTTTTTCAGAATTGCATCAAGCTTTCATGTCTGCTTAAGTCCAACTCCTTGTCCTCAATGCGGGAGGTGTAAATGGATCATTTGGCTCACAGAGCTCTGGTGACGCTATGACACCCACAACAAGCAGCTGAAGAAACCAAAAGGAAAATGAAGTGGATCAAGGCCTAATGTTGAAGTGGATCAAGGCCCAAGGCTCAACTCCTCGACAACATGAGAACACTATGTAAATAGTAAGAATGTTCTAAGGACCTCAAGCAGACTTTCAACAAACTGGAAACGAAAAAGGACAAGTTATGTCAAACAAAATTGACATCTGACATATCTTTGAATTCATACAAGGATGAAGACGCACACTTAGCCTGCTTTGTGAGAATCGTGCGAATACTAGCTACAACAGCTCTACTTCTTCTTTGTGGATCATGAACTGACATTTAATTGTGTAAACAGAACACAACTATGGGAAGTGTTAGAGTCATTTGGAATTAAGGTCGAACTCCTGGACAACATGAGAACAATCTAGGTAAATAGTAAGAGTGCTCCAAGGACCTCAAGTGGACTTTCAACCAGTTTCAAGTAACATGGACAAAATTACTCAGGAGCAAACCCACATCCAGAAGCTCTCAGCGAACTATCCAGTATGACAAAATGTATTAACAAAGTCATACAAATAAGTTACACAACAGCTGTGAAAATTATTGCTCAAAAATCACCCTCAGCAAACCAGTGGTTATGTCTTGGAATGGCCATCTGACAAATTTAACGTCGGAACCAAACTCCAGAAATTAGATAGTTGGGAAATATATTTACCAAAGCCCAAATGGCTAATGCTGAGGGCTACCAATTTTCAACCCTTCTAAAACAGCCAAGAATGCCTATGGAAACAAAAGCCAGGCTGATCAATACAATATTTGTACCTACGCTGACTTAACATTGGCAGAGCTAGACTCTAAATAAAACCTTAAAATGACATGTCTCAGGATAGCAGCAGCCAATGAACAAATGAACAATCTTTGATGTGTTACAGACTTTATAGCCCTTTATTGTTTGGTACTGGTGGGGGAGGGAGAAGGGGTTGACAATATTTCCATACATGATGTGCTCTTCATCCGCGAACGATGAAAATCGATGTTCGAATCAACATCACGGGATATCCACGTCAGCGTGTCTCTGCTCCATCAAATGGCCAGCTTGTTGACGTAGGTTGCAACACCAACAAAGCACACAATAAACGACCTGCGGATATGACACAAGATTGAATGAGACATGATTAGAGATGAAGAGATCCGAGAGATAGTTGGAACAACATCTGCCAACCATTACATCCCACAACAACTGATCAGGTTATTTGTCCACCTGACCAGGATGCCAGTCAACCAGCCAGATGTTACTTGAGGCCTTCAGAACCAGAGGAAGACCACGATTGTGCTGGTCCGACACACTCCTCATCTACAACATGGCTCTTCGTCTGGCTTCCTGTCTGGCCACATGCCACCAGCTTTATCTACCCAAAACAACTCCAAGAATAAGTGGTCAGAAAGCGTAAAATACACATGCAACGAAGCAGAAGAAGGAGCTGTCTTCTTTTGTATAATGTAAATCCATATAGGAAGCTATAAGGAGACACAACACTCAACACCAGATCTCACAGCCATCTGCACTACTTGAAAGACAAACAAACAAAAGAAAACAAACAAACAAACAAACAAAAGCAAATGAAAAAACAACTCATTGTATGTTAATAATCACTTGCATGAACAGGTGACTGAGTTAAGAGTGGGGGTCATTTTGAATCATGTAAAAAGCAAATGGGACAAGTTTATTGGAGATGGGTTTCCTGAAATGAAACGATATGATATGGCCGCCATTCTTGAAAGTCAACTTCACTGAGAGGTTGGAAAGGGAAGGCAATTGTTTGAAAACTAGTGAAGTAAGTTACAAAAAATCAATATTCGCATGTTTTTATTGCCTGTCTGTACACTAGGACATAACAAATTTCCCTATGCAGAGTTCAAAGAAAACAAAACACTTCAGTGTTTTAATTTTTCCATTGATTTTGCTTGTCTCCTCCATCAAAGAAACCACATTGTTGAATATTTCCAGACTGATCTTCAGCTATTTATTAACTCCCTTTATTAATGCCTGTCTTTCGAAGAAAACAGACGTCTCTATTTCTCTTTATATAGTGTCGTTTCTTTTACCCAAGGAACCCACGCCACTGAACAAATCAAGCTGAACTTTAGTCTACATTCTAGTCTTTTCTTTCTCTTCGCCTTTCTAGATTAAACTTGATAGATCTCCCTTTTATCGCAAAGAAAGAAAGAAAGAAAGAAACAAACAAACCAAAACAAACCAAAAAGCACATGGCTTTGGATATAGTGTGATAACGGAGCTCTTTCTTTCAGCTTAGGCCAGAAATATTTATTCTTTTTTTTCACACGCACATACATACACACGTGTTATACACACTCGCACGCACGCACACGCGCACGCACGCATGTATGCACACATGTACATGTACATGTACATACTTGCGTGCGCACGCACGCCCACAATACACACACATACACTTACATCATCCACTGCTCTCTCTATCTCTGTCTCTCTCTGTATCTCTGTCTCTCTATCTCTGTTCTCTCTGTCTCTCTGTGTCTGTTTGTCTGTCTTTCTGTCTGTCTCGTCTTTGCTTAGAAATACAACAGGCCTCCCTCTTATTCTCCCACAATGAGAACACGGCCGTAACCTCAGTTTATGTGTGTGTGTTGTGCGTGCGTGTGTGTATATGTATGTGTGCGTGCGCGTGCGAGCCCTCGCGCGTGTGTGCGTTTTTGCTTTTTCTTTAAACCATCCTCCTCTTCCTTCAGCAAGATGAGTATTGTGTGTACTGTGGTGGGAACAAGCTTTACGTTTGAATGTCCTACCAGTCCAGGCAGGCTTCAGCTGTATGTCTTTCACATCTTCCTATTTCTGTCCCATTTGTCAATACGTTGATTATTGGGATTAGTTTGTCGTCTCTACTTTTCAGTTCACATGTGATATCATTGTTGTCTTTTCAGTGCCTTTTTCTGTGGGTTGACTGGCCCTGCTGATAGAACTGCGGACTGAAGACATGATGTCTTGAGTTCAGTTCCAGACTGCAGGACTGTTCGCTGTCCTTGTTAACCCTTTGACTCCCGCACCCTGTCCACCAGCATCCATCATTGTCAATCATGCTAACAAAGCAAAAACTTAACCCTTTGACTCTCTAACCCTAACCCTGCAGGAAGCTGGCGGATAGGGTGAGGGAGTCAAAGGATTAAGTGTTTGCAGTTGGTGGATAGGGTAAGGGAGTCAAAGAGTTAATGCTCTGATCATTCTCATGGTGTCGGATTAGTATTTCATAGGTCTCGTGACTTATTTGTCAACTCATTTTATGAACGATCTGTCTTTCAAACAAAATTCTCTCGATATGCTGTCGTCTCTTCTGTCTGAGGAAACCGCGCCATTGAATATCTCAAGCTGAACATCAGTCTACTATTTAGACAAGGCAAAAATTTTTTTTCATAAACATGAAGACAAGATTAATCCGTTCACATAATGACATTGTCCTTAAAGTCAGTTAAAGTTAAATAAAACGACAGTGTACCATTCTCTCTTTGGGAAGGAAAAGACGGAAGGGTAAAGGATGATAAGGACCTCATCATCATCATCATCATCATCATCATCATCATCATCATCATGATGTGCCCTGCCCCATGAAGTTGGCGATCATGGCCATCCATACGAATCTATATCCCTTGTCGCTGCAAGTACATCTACCACCCTCTTTGTCCTCAGCGACCCTGCAAGTCCTCCAGTATTTTCTCTTTGGGTCTACCAGGCTTTCTCTTTCCTTCCAGCTTTCCTCTTGTGACTAGGTGCTCTAATTTCTCTTCTCTCATAAAATGTCGTATAAAAATGTTGCTTGTCTTTTCCTAATCTTCTTTGTTAATGATCTTCTTGCATTTGCCTCCTTCGAGATTGTCTCGCTTGTTTTCTTGGCTGTTATTTACTGAGGTGCACATTTCAAGCGGCACATGTTTGCTGAAATGTGGTGGTGCTGAAACACGGACGTCTTCAACATACATTGCCACAGTGTAAGAGTTTGTCAGGTAACCATCAGCCACCACACCTGTTCCCACCATCCTTACTCCACACTGTTCTGCCCATCAGTATAAGCCATGCCTATCCAAGTTTGAAGCCTGCTTACGTTCGACGTGATGAGAAAGTCATCCCCGTTCTCTTGCCTGTACCATGCGTGTGTGTTGTGTGTGTATGTGTGTGTGTGTGTGCGCACGCACATACACACACACACACACACTCACAAACACACAAAACACACACACAGGTAATCCAAAACAAGTGTGATGCCCGCGTTCAAGCAAACAGGAACAGAAAGAAAACACGAAAAAGAATAAGAACGCGTATTTAATACAAGACAAGACAAGCGCAGATTTTCGGCCAACCGGCGTTTGTCAAGCGTAAGATCATAAACAAACAAACAAACAAACAAACAAACAAACAAACACCAGATACAAAAATTAGGAGAAAAAGACTGAAACTTCCCTGCTGCTCCGTCCAATGTGAGAAAAGGAATAAACACAGGTAAATATACATCATATGCGCACACATGCATATACGCAGACAATTACCCACACACAAACACCCCCACACCCACACCCCCCCACTCACACACCCCTCCCCCACACACGTGTGTGTGTGTGTGTGTGTGTGCGTTCGTGTGTGTGTGTGTGTGTGTGTGTGTGTGTGTGTTGTGTTGTGTTGTGTTGTGTTGTGTTGTGTGTGTGTGTGTGTGTGTGTGTGTGTGTGTGTGTGTGTGTGTGTGTGTGTGTGTGTGTGTGTGTGTTGTGTGTGGATACGCATACACCCATACAAGAAAAAGAGACTTCAGACTTCAGATGATATTTTCATAGAGGCCATGGAGTCTTGGCAAGGGAGTCACAAAACAACATTGCACATTCAGACAAACAGTAGCTATGATGTAACTTCTATTTTTAAACGCCTTACACACATTAGTGGCAAAATGTTTTACAATGTCTTCGTTCATTGATGATTTTTAACAAAATCAATATGAACAAAATTGTTCTGTGACGTCTTCTAGTACTGGACACAAAAGAAAACACAAAATGGATACAATAATAATAATAATATATTTTATTTATATAGCGCAAAATCTTGACAAAATCAAATCTAAGCGCTGAGCGTATACATGCATACATACCTACATACATATGAGCGCATACATGCATACATACATGCTTACATACTTACATACATAAATCTAAGCTGAGCGTATACATGCATACATACATACATAAATCTAAGCGTATACATACATACATACATACATACATACGTACGCACATGCATACATAATAATTACAATATTTATATAGCGCAAATCTCGACAAAATCAAATCCAAGCGCCGAAAAGACACACACGCAACACACGCACGCACGCACGCACACACACACACACACACACACACACACACACACACACACACACACACACACACACACACACACACACACACACACACACATGCATGGCCACAAATGGGGAGAAAAGAATAAAAGCAATAAAAGCAAGAATAAAACCAATGGAAAACCACAGAGAGCACATCATATACAATTATATATTAAAACAAAGTGATTCCCCTCCGAGCGGAGACAGGCTGCAGAGGGGGGTTGAGTGAGGTTAGGATTTTATGCAGAGGAGAAAAGGTGAGTTTTGAGAGCGGACTTGAAGGAGGCAAAAGTAGGTTGCTGACGGACTGAGAGAGGAAGTTTGTTCCAGGAGAGTGGACCAGAAACAGAGAAGGCTCGTGGACCATAGGTATTGAGCTTAGTGCGTGGAAAGCGAAAAGTCAGAGGATCGGAGGCAGAGCGGAGGGTACGTGAGGGAACATAGATCTCAAGTAGGCTTGACAGGTAATCGGGGGCTGCGTTATTGAGGCTTTTGTAGCACATGGTGTCTAGTTTGTACTGTATGCGCTTTGATACAGGGAGCCAGTGAAGTTGTGCCAGGAGAGGAGATATGTGGTCAGCTTTTTTCTTTTTGAGTACAAGGCGTACAGCATTGTTTTGAATGCGCTGTAGGATGTGAATGGTGGAGGCAGGAAGACCAGACAGGAGTGAATTGCAATAGTCAATGCGAGACATTATGAAGGAGAGAACGAGTTTTGCAGTTGTTTCGACAGAGAGATA
>JAPXFY010000017.1:64613842-64671342 GCA_030674185.1 Monoplex corrugatus | reverse complement strand
TTTGGTTACACGCAGTGTTTTTCAGAGCAGAAAGTCAAAGCGTTTCGCTGTTCATCAGTCAAATTGACCGCAATGCAGCAAACGTCAGTAGACAAACGGAAGGATTAAAAACATCAGGTGTTTAGTAACAAAACTCATCAAGACAGATTAAAAAGTATATTTACTCCAGTACCAGTCCTTTCAATGATACCCACTGATGTTTGGTCAGTTACCTTATCATGACCAGGTGGTCCACATCTGCTGACAGACAATACAAAATATGATGTTGGTCAGCCACTGTCGCTCAGGACTTGAGCACCAGAAGAAGACTCTTGGCAAGCAATTGAACACAAAATGAACAACACTGCAAAAGACAGTCAACAAATTATAACACTCGAATGTTTCTACCACTCGTAAGGCAAACTAACAGTATCGTTTATGACCAGTTTTCGTTTGATGTTGGAACTGTAACAGTATCGTTTATAACCGTTGACTGATGCTGAAACTGTGGATACCGTTGTGTCCTGGCTATTTTCTTCAACAGTCAAGAAACGATGCAACCATTAACACATTCTCAACCGAAGTATTGTAAGTGATCCAAACTGACAGTATCAAGCTGGTAACCTGTTTAGTGTGTAGTTCATGTGACAACAGCATCACACCTTTCCAGTGAACAGAAAAACAAAGCCAAGGAATAGGGCAGCATCTTTCGTGTAAAACAAAGTCAAAGTGATGCAAGCTACAAAGAGGTCACACACACACGTGCTGACGTTTGCCGTCCGAAAATGATTTCAACAAGAGACTAGTCTTTGATCGAACAGCAAAAACCTGGATCAAATAAGATACATGTACTTGTAAAAGCAGGACTAAGTGGACCAGATCCTGTGATTACCATTCTTCACAATCACCCTGACTGAAGAAAACGGGAGATGAGTAACTGTTTTTAACTTTCGTTGTCAACCGAAACAAACATCATAGTCCAAATCAAGAAGATAAACATATGGCATAATTCACCAATACCACAAATAAGAATACAAAATTCAGTTGAATTGCAATCAATGCAAATTAATGTATACATACATAAAGTACACACATATGCATATAAACACGCGCATACGTACATACTTAAAAATCACACGTGTGTACATATCATCATCATCATCAGGTGCCCTGCCGCATGGCGTTGGCGACCATGGACTTCCATCTGTCTCTATCTCTCGTTGCCCCTAGCATCTCCCCCACCCTCCTCGTCCCCAGCCACCCCGCAAGTCCGTCCAGCATCCCCCCCCCCTGGGTCTACCCGGCGCCCCCCCCCCCCAGCCCTCCCGCTGCGACCAGGTGCTCCAAATCCCCCCTCCCCATAAAATGGCCCATAAATGTTGCCTGTCCTTTCCCAATCTTCCCTACGAGTGATCCACCTGTGTCTGCCTCCATCAAGACTGCCCCGCCTGTCCTCCTCGCCGTCCATGGAACTCTCAACACTCCTCCCAGAAACCACATCTCGGCTGCCCCAATCTTGTTCTGGCTTTGTTTGTTGACTGTCCACGCCTCGCATCCGCACAACAGTATTGGTTCCACATAACATTCAAGAACTCTCTTCCTGATGTTGATTGACAGGATCTGCCGGCAATAATGCCTGTCATCTTCTTGAATGCTGTCTCGGCCTGGCCGACTCTGCCGGCCACTTCCGACGTGCATCTGCTGTCTGATGAAATGATCGTCCCCAGGTATTTGAATTTATCAACCTGTGTCAAGATTGCGCCACCTGCTGCCATCCCACACGAGGGGATTTCATGTTTTTCACCGATCACTATGACTTCAGTCCTCCTGCTGTTTAGTTCTACCTTTGCTTTCTATTTCCAGTATATTCACAAGGTTTTGCAGGTCTCCTTCATTTTCTGCAACCAGCACGGTGTCATCTGTCGAATGTTGTCTATCATTTTCCCTCCAACCTCTAATCCAGGGTCTTCCTCCAGGTTTCTCATGATACTTTCGCTGCAAAGTGAAAACAGATCTGGTGACAAAAACAAACCCTGTCCGACTCTTCCCTTGATACCTAGTACTTGGAAAGAGCCTACACTACCCTCTATCCCCATTGCAGCTGCCTGTTCCCAGCACATACCTCCGACCACTCGTAGATCCCTTCCACCAACACTGAGCCTCTCCAGTTGGTCGATCAATTCATCATGTCCCACCCGATCGAAAGCCTTGGTGTAGTCAACAAAGCACAAATACAAGTCCCTATTCATCTCATTTGACCTCTCTATGATAGTTCCCAGGATGCATACGGCACCAACAGTTCCTTTCCCTTCCACAAATCCACACTGTTCCTCTGCTATTTCTCCCCTGATTCCATCCCCTGTCCTCATCATGATTATTCTTAACAGGAGTTTTGCCACACGACTCACCAAACCGACTGCGCGATGGAGTTCACATTCCATAGCCCCCGTCCTCCCTGGAAACGGAATGAAAATTGATTTCGACATATCTTTGGGGATTTTTCCAGTATCGTAAATTTCATGCAGGAGGACTGTTATTTCTTCTATGCCAAATTCCTCCAGGGCTTCAATCATCTTTGTGGTAATGTTGTCTGGTCCTGGGGCTTTTCCTGGTTTCATCTTTTTCAGTGCCGCTCTAACTTCATCTTTCATTATGGGTGGTCCTTCAAAGTTTTTTTATAATATGTTCTTCGTTTCTGTCATCCTCAAAAAGGTCTTTAATGTACTCTCCCCATCTGTCTAATATTTTGTCTTTTTCCATGATAAGCGTGCCATCTTTCGATTTCAAGCAACCAGTTGATGTGCATGTATTTTTTCTGTGGACGATTTCTTCATTTCGTCTGTACATACCCTGAGGATCCGTTTTGTGTCGGTCTTCCATTTCTTTGCACTTTGTTTTCAGCCAAGCTTCCTTAGCTTCATTGCACCTATTCCTGTGTACATATACATGTATATATATATCATATATATATATATGTGTGTATATATATACATAATTATGTATGCATGTATATACATATGTACATATATATGCATATATGTATACATATATGTATGTATGTATGTATGTATGTTGTATGTATGTATGTATGTACGCGTCGAATGGAGGATGGACGCATCCCAAAAGACGTTCTCTACGGCGAACTCGCAAACCGGAAGCGAACTCCAGGCCACCCACAGCTACGCTTTGTAGACGCATGCAAAAGGAACCTTAGAAGCTCAGGGATTGACCCAGGCTCTTGGGAGACTCTGGCGGAAGACAGGGCGGCATGGAGGACAGCCGTTCAGCAAGGCGCTGTGATTGCGGAGAGGAGGAGAGCAGAAAGCGCAGAAGAGAAAAGGGCTCTTCGCAAGCGACGTTCCAGAAACCAAACAACAGCGACTCAGTTTGTATGTGGCAGATGTGACAGAGATTGCCACTCAAGAATCGGCCTGCACAGCCACAGCAGAAAGTGCACGTCATGACCAGAACGCCTCCTGGTGCAGACTATCTCCTGAGATGTAAAGAGGCCGACGATGCATATATATATGTATGTATGTATGTATATGCCTATATACCACATATATGTAGGCCTACATGCATACAATAAACACGCATATATGTCACCCTGTATACATGAACATTGGCTGAAAATGAACTAGAATACATGCTTAAATGCTTAGAGATGTAACAGTCATACTTATGGACACTTTTGAAGAGAGAACGAGAGAGAACGAGAGAGAGAGAGAGAGAGAGAGAGAGAGAGAGAGAGAGAGAGAGAGAGAGAGAGAGAGAGAGAGAGAGAGAGAGAGAGAGAGAGAGAGAGAGAGAGAATTCAAAACTTTAGGAGAAAAGCCGAGTTTTCTTGTGACTTTTCACAAGTAAATTATGTAACATTTTCAGTGTGTAGAAAAAAAAAACTGTTTTGTACACGATGGATTTCATTTACCATAGCAGTCTTGTCTTCAAACAGTTACTCCCTACCTTATGAGTACCAGGAAAACTGTAAACGAAAAGCTCACATTATTTGTACATAAAGCATTAGATTTTTACTGGATAGTCTTAACTGATTCCTTATTATTATTTATTTTCATTTGCTGTATTCATATGTAAAGAATTAGATTTGAGACAGACTGCCAAGCAGATTCTGCGCTTATTCCTGATGAGTTTTGGTGTGTTCATTTTTTTCTTCATACATACTGAAATGGATCACAAGCAAATGTTTTGACTCTGACTCCCTACTTCATTCTCTAAATCCAGATTTTTCCAGATTGGTATGTGTGTTGTGTGTGTGTGTGTGTGTGTGTGTGTGTGTGTGTGTGTGGTGTGTGGTGTGTGGTGTGTGTGTGTGGTGTGTGGTGCAAACCTCCATGAAAACAGCAGGTGTGAATCTCCAGTCTCTTTAGATTTAACAACGCGACTGTTCATTACATAACAAAACAGGCAAATATTCATCCTACGTTCACAGCCTTTCTGCTGCACAAAGCTTCCTATAATTAAATGAAAAAAAAATGACAGGTCCTTCGACACTATCATGGCAATCCCTTAAGTCTGGGTAACTTGTCAACACACGGAAAAGGTGCACGTGTTGATGGTTACAGCGTGTCTTATAACAGGCCAGGTGGCTGTAGAAGAAAACAGCTGTGAAACAATGGTATCCACAGCAACATGATTCACACACAGCTGTGAATGATACTCTTTATCTGCGGCTCACAAATGGTGGAAAGAATTGTGTGTCTGCAATATCAAGTTGTACTCTGTCTAACGCTTCTGTCACAACGTTGTATGGTTTCTGTTCAGCTTCTGCCAGGTGTCTACGTCTGATTGCTCAGGTCTGGGTGACCATGGTTGAATTGAATTATCATTTGTCTGCCAATCACTTGGACTTGCCAAAAGTAACTGAACATTATAGATAGGATTCCTATAAAAATACTTTTCAATCTTCTTTTATAATGTTTTGTTACAAAAAGTCTGAATTCTTTTTCATTCTCATATATTTTTCTGTATTGATATCTGTTTACCTTATTTTCTTACTGGCGGAAAATGAGTTACTATATGTTATCCCTAATTAAACTTTCTGTGATGGGGGGCAGGAGAACGTAATGAGCAGAACATATATATGCGCGCCCGCGTGCACGTATGTGTGTGTGTGTGTGGTGTGTGTGTGTGTGTGTGTGTGTGTGTGTGTGTGTGTGTGTGTGTGTGTTTTACCAGTACGCACTCTATTCTAATTTGCAATGAACTGGGATGACAATAACCTCAACATCTAATTCACCTTCTGTGGCAGCTTGGATTTCAGAAATCCGAAATTCGAATAAACAATAACCATTGCACAGAATGGAAAAAAAAGAAAAAAGAAAAAGATGGCGGAGCCACACCAATTTCTTCCGCCATGGCTTTAAAGATTCCCATTCCTTGAGACATATTCTGCTTGACTGTAACCTTCTCCAATAACTAACCTCTTTCAGAGTTGTGAGATTGCTTGAAGCAATAGTTGGAAATGTTTATGTCTACCAAGACTTTTTCTACTGCGTGAGCTGCAACTCCCACGTGCATTCAAATAGACCAGTGAGTTTTACGTGTACAAACGTTTTTAACTCTGCTGTGTAGACAGTCACAGCCAAGGATGTTCATGCTGAGTGTTTTTGTGTTTCCATTAACCATCATGGCTTATAGGATCTTCAGACATGCATATGATGATGTTCTGAGTGCGCGTAGACATCACGGGATACAGGCAACAACAGGTCTGCACGTTTTGTGACTTGGGAAATGGGGAAATGGGGAAAATCTCCACCCTTCAAACATCAGATTGTGCACAAACAATTTTGAACTCAGACATCCTAACTAGAAAACCAGTTTCCAAACCTCTCGACTGTTGCGCCCGTCAAACTACCACGATAGAGTCACAAATATTATACAATGAAATGTTGTATATTTTTTAACCTGGCGTAAAGTGTCCTGTTCTTGGCTCTCTGCTTACATGGCCAAGTGCTGGTAACACCTGACATACACTGAGCTGTACTGTTGAAAAGAATCTCAATCAATCCTGTAAGTACTGACTTACGATAAACAGTCGAGATAAAAATATTCAAAAATTGTTCTGTAAACATTCAATGAATCTTTTCTGAAAACTATCGTTTTTGTAGCATGTTCACAACATTTTATTGTGCTGGATATGCGATCTAAATTTGGTAAAAATAACCTATCATTCAGTAGAAAAAAAAGAAAAAATATTGACTGATACATTTCCATTAGCACTGACTCCCCCAGCAATAATGCAGCAAAGCAAAAGTGTTGTGGATCAGTCCAATCCAATACCTCTTTCATCTTAAAACAAAACAAAATCAAGCATTGACAGAAGTAAATCTGACAAAAATCACCACAAACAATACAGACTTAACTTTACCTAAACACACAATGTCTGGTACCATATCCACCAGTGATACAGCACTTGAGCCAATAAAAACGAGGTTGCCACGTACATCGTGACATTGATTGTCGACAAGTTGACAGAGATCAGCTGAAACTGCATCCCAAAATGTTCATGAATATTTCATCACAAAAGTAACAGGATCCTTAGGCTGTGTGATAATTGACACTATGACGGCATGTTTGTGGCTTTACTCTTTGGGCAGTCACCTGTTTGTTTGATGATTTTTGTCTGTTTTTATGGCCCAGATGGTGATAGCCACGTTTTGTGAAAAGCTGTTCTCTGAGAGACACGAAATGAAAGATAATGAGGAAATATTACATGTTTGGATACATAAATCTTCAATTGTGTCTGCGTAGAGCGGAGAGCGGAACTTGCTGGGACCACAGATAAAGCAGAACTGAAAAGAAACGGTGGAAAACTTCTTTTTTTTCTTCTTGTTCTTGTTTTGTTCTTGTTTTTGTTGTTGTTGTTGTTGTTGTTCTTCTTCTTCTTCTTCTTCTTCTTATTTCTACACCTACCTATATCTATTGATCACGTGCTTTGAGGAAAAAGTCGTGTATTTCTTTACTTCGTAATTTGCTTTCTTGTATTCCCCCAGTTTCCAGTCTGTTCTTGTATCTTTGAAAGATAAAGTAACACTGTGTGTATGTGTGTATGTGTGTGTGTGTATGTATGAGTGTATGAGAGAGGGGGGAATGGGAGCAGGAAGAAGAGAGAAAGAGAGAGAGAGAGAGAAAGAAAGAGAGAGAAAGAGAAAGAGAGAGAGAGAGAGAAAAGAATGAGAAAGAGAGAGAAAGACACACAACCAACAGAGCTGGAAGAATTGGTGAACAGTAGTTTAATGCCATAACTCAATGACTCTTCGCGGAAGAAAGAGAAAAGAAGAAGAAGAAGAAGGACGACGACGAAGAAGAATTTGAAGAAAAGAAGAAGAATTTGAAAGAATTTGAAGAAGAATTTGAAGAAAAAAATTTGAAGAAGAATTGAAGAAATTTGAAGAATTTGAAGAAGAAGAGAGAAGAAGAAGAAAGAAGAAGAAGAAGAAGAAAAAGAAGAAGAAGAAGAAGAAGAAGAAGAAAGAAGAAGAAGAAGAAGAAGAAGAAGAAAGAAGAAGAGAAGAAGAAGAAGAATAGAAGAGAAGAAGAAGAAGAAGAAGAAGAAGAAGAAGAAGAAGAAGAAGAAGAAGAAGAAGAAGAAGAAGAAGAAGAAGAAGAAGAAGAAGAAGAAGAAGAAGAAGAAGAAGAAGAAGAAGAAGAAGAAGAAGAAGAAGAAGAAGAAGAAGAAGAAGAAGAAGAAAGAGAGAAGAAGAAGAAGAAGAAAAGAAGAAGAGAAGAAGAAGAAGAAGAAAAAAAAAAGAAGAAGAAGAGAAGAAGAAGAAAGAAGAAGAAGAAGAAAAGAAACAGAAGAAGAAAAACAGAAGAAGAAACAGAAGAAAACGGGGAGGAAGAAACAAGAACAAGAACAAAAAGAACAGAAGGAAAGAGAACAAGAACAAGAACAAGAACAAAAAGAAAAAAGAGACAAAGAAGAAAGAAAAAAACGAGAAAAGAGCAAGAAGATAAAGACAGAAAAGAAGAAGAGAAAGAGGAACAAGACAAAGAAGAAGATGAAAAGACAAGAAAAAGAAGAAGGCAAAGAGGAAGACGAAGACAAAGAAGAAGAAGCAGAAGACAAAAAAGGATAAGGGTCTTTCCACCACTCTTCACCTGTAAGATCATCTTTATTGTGGAGATGGGCAATGAAAACATCCAGTGACTGTCCTGCTCCAAAACAGGTGTTTTGTCAATGATGTTCATTATTTTTAAGTTTGAACCTTTATGCATTACAAAGCTGTGATTGTTCAGAGTTTTTAAAGTACACAAAAGTTTTGATCCGTTTTCAAGATCTTGTACCAAGATAAAATCTATAACAGTAAATAATTGCCGGCATTATTAAGATCACCTGTTGTGCAACATCTCATTTAATCACCTTCTGTGCATCTTCTGCTTTTTTCCCAGTTAGACATCACCTGAAGCATTCTGTGAATTGCCGACTGAATCATGATAGACATTTTTTTCAGAAATAAAGAAAAAGAAAATGAAGCAGGAGAAAGAGAAAAAAGAAATGAGAAGAAAGAGACAAAGAATACAAAAAGGAAGAACATGTTGAAGAAAGAAGACAAATAAACACACACACACACACACACATACACCACACACACACACACACACACACACACACACACACACACACACACACACACACACACACACAACACACAAACACAAACTCACACAGAGACACATACATACACATATTCAAACACACAGATACACAGAGGAGAGAGAGAGAAAGAGAGAGAGGAGAGAGGAAGAGAAGAGAGAGAGAGAGAGAGAGGGAGAGAAACAGACAAAAGAGTGAGAGAGAGAGAGAGAGAGAGAGACAGACAGACAGACAGAGAAAGAGAGAGACAGACAGACAGAGAAAGAGAGAGAGAGAGACAGACAGACAGAGAGAGGAAAGAGAGAGAGAGAAGAGAGCGAGACAGAGGGAGAGGGAGATAGAGACAGAAGCAGAGAGAAGAGAGAGAAAAAGAGAGAAAGAATGAAAAGAGAATGGAAGAGAAGAGAGAGAGAGGAAAGAGGAAAGAGAGAGAAAGAGAGTAGAAAACAGAAGAGTAAAGCAGAGAAAGAGACAGAGACAAAGATGAACTTGACAAAACAAACGGTAAGGTCAACGCAAACAATAAATCCAACGAAAACGGGGATTTTTGCGGAGCTAGAGACTGAGCCAGTGAAACACAGTCTGACGTAAATATGAAAGTCAAAATGTCAAAGTAGTCTAGCCTGAAAGGCAAACATGACATGATTAAAGCATGGAGAAAGAGATCACCTTGAACACACGCACACGCACACACACACACATACACATACACACACACACACTCACTTACACAAACAAAAGAAATGAGAAACGCTCAGTCTTTATGATAAAATATTCAAACTGAAGGCTTGCTTTGATGGAACGATGCAAATGATATTAGAGATGTTCAGGGACAAGATGCGGAAACAAAACTTAACCATGCTACACACACACACACACACACACACACACAACACACACACACACACACACACACACACAAAAACACATGCACACATATACAGAAACACATGCACACACATACACAAACACATGCACGCACACACAAAAACACACACACACACACACACACACACACACACACACACACACACACACACACACACACACACACAACATACACACACACACAGACACACAGAGGAAATATTTTCAAATTTATATATATATAAAAAAAACAACAACTAAAGTTGATCTTATTGCTCTTGTAAGGAGAAAAAAACGAGAGAAAGGGAAGCCATTATTAAATCATTCAATCGCACTTTCCTTTCTCTCTCCCTGTCTGTCTGTCGGTCTGTTGTCTGTCTGTCTGTCTCTTTGTCTTTGTATGCTTGAATAATTGATTATTTTGATAGATCAATGATCTAAAAAATGACGATTCTAGTTCAGATCTCCATATTGATACAAAAATTATTGTATGCAATCTGGATTTTGTACTTCTAAGGTCACCGTGACTTTGAAAAGTTTCGATTGAAGTATAATTATCTTGAGACGCTTGGAGGACGTGACAGACGTTAGATATTGCCAGAAGTCCCTGTGAAGCTGCCGTTCACACACCTTGCTCGTAAGGGGCTGATTTTAAACACCTCTTAGTCCATGTGACTTTGACTTTGAAGCTTTACCTTCCAAAATTATGCTTTTGGCGATTCCTCGACACTCTACACTTTTGATCAAAATTTGCTGAAGATTCACTGGTACAGAACTGAAATGAATTTCACTCACACAATTTTGTCACTGATTGATATGCGGACATATACGCGCACACACACATAACATAAACACGAACACACGCTTCCATCGATATGAAACAATCTCATCTCTTTAAAGAAAAGACGAGGGATTGAACAGAGAGAGAGAGAGAGAGAAGAGAGAGAGAGAGAGAGAGAGAGAAGAGAGAGAGGAGAGAGAGAGAGAGAGAGAGAAGAGAGGAGAGAGAGAGAGAACTCAGAACTCAGAATTTTTTAATGTACATCGGCCTTAGGCCACAATACAATAGTCGGTGGGAGGGGGGGGGGGGGAGATAGGGTTTTTGTGTATTACACCAATATTGCAATGCGCATGATTGCATCGTCGAACATTGACACTTTCCTCGCTTTCCTCAGTTGAATACTTCGTTGGTGTAACAGTCAACAGATCTTTCTTTTGCTGACTAAATCTAACATTTAATGAAGTAATACACTAAATAGTACTTGATTATAATTAAGCTTCATCAGTGCATTAAGGCATCAAACAAGTCATAAAGATATTTAATACATATACATATATCGTTCCATTCCTCCATCTACTGATCAAGCAATTAGTCTCTCTGTATAGCCAACAGCCGGTCAAGTAATACAATCATCACACAATCAACAAATAATTGGTAAATCACCATGCTTGCGAAACATACTTCACTTTATCCATCTAATCAAACAAATACTTAGTACATTCAGTGTACCGTGGCAACGGTAATCAATCAATCAATCAATCAACTGCCATTCTATCATTTAATTAGCCATCTGAATCCGATCAGTTAAAATACTGAACCGTTTCTCTACCAGTTAAGTTTGTCGCCAAATACAATTACTCATCTATAAACCAAACTAGTTAGCGAGTCACCGAACAATTTGATCAGTTTCATATAAATCATTTTCCCGATCAGTACTTAGTCAGCAACTAATCAATGGATCAATCATTCAGTCAGTGCATCCATCAATCAATCAATGAATTAATCAAACAATCAGTTAAGCAGTCAATCAATGAATCATCAATTTACCAAATATTTGTAAAACAAGTAGCAATAAACAATTCGATTTTTCAAAATTATCTTTACCCCCGCGTTTTTTGTGCATAATTTACAGTCTGTACACAGTTTATATCGAAATGACTACAAAAATATAATGGAACAACCGTTAATAGTTTTACCATTTATTATACCTATACAGCATTGTATAATTACTAATGTAATACAGTAATATAGTACTGGTGATGACTTATTTTCGTTAGTTTATTCATTCATGATTTTTTTGCGTCTGTTGATGGCATGAAAAACAAATCTGGACACATTGTATCTATGATGAGAATTTTCTGCTTTGAGCAGTAGATAAAGTGGCATTCTAGCTGAATCTTTGAGGAATTTTACTCTAATATCTGTATAAGTGGGACAGTCATATATAAGGTGATATTCATTTTCGATATGAGTTTTGCAAAAAGGGCATGCCCTTTTGTGAATACTCTCACTATAACGATGTGAATTGAGAGAGAGAGAGAGAGAGAGAGAGAGAGAGAGACACACACACACACACACACACACACAGAGACAGAGACAGAGAGAGAGAGACCGAGAATGAGACAGAGACAGAGACAGAGAGACACAGACAGACAGACAGACAGACAGATAGAGAGAAAGAGAGAGAAAGGGGGGATAGACAGATAGATAGATAGATAGATAGAGAGAGAGAGAGAGAGAGAGAGGTGAGAGAGAGAAAGACAGAGACAAACAGACAGAGAGAAAGACAGAGAGACAGACAGCTCATGTCGGTTGCAATGTTTCATACAGTATGACTAATTTCCCCCTAACTATGAAGAAAAAGAATAAGAGAGAAAAACAATTGAAAGTCTAGACTGGCAATCAGAGTGAAGCGTTCAACAATGTGATTTAGTTTGATATAAGAGATGACCTTAAACCAGGCAAAATAAAAACATCCATTTTCCTTAAAAGGGGAATTTGTTAACAAAAGGAGATTTGAAAACGGGTCTCAGCTGAAGATTGGGCTACAGATATTCAACAATGCGGTATCTTTGATAAATGAAACGAAATTGCGACGAAGGAAAAAGTTTCAAAAGTTTTTCTTTGAACCATGTACATGTGAACTTTTTTATAATCTGAGTGTGCCGATGAAGAAAATCTTTGGGGACGCTAAGTTTGGGGACGCTAAGTTTGGGGAGTTCTTTAATAGTCTCGTACTGAAACAATTACCTCACCACTGTTGTCTCATTCTTTCCAATCAATAGACAAAAATTAAATATGCGAAAAAAAAAGCCATCATCATCAATAACAAAGAAATACAAACACATGAAGACTATTTTTCTTTAATAATATTACAATCAGCTGCTGTTTGAAATCTTATCTAATATATGTTTGAAAAATGTGATCACAGAAATGCGCTGAGCAGACTTCGAGTCGGTGCAAGTGACCTACAAATTGAAAGAGGCTGAATGACAAACATTGTAAGAGCAGGCACAAAAGTACAGTTGGTGGTGTTTTTGAAAATGAACTGCTTGTTCAAGGACTGTATTAGATACAAAACTACAAGACTGAAACAGATGAACGTATTCAGGAATATACCTTGAACAATCGATTGCTCTGAGTCCATTATGATAAATCAAATTGACTACCTAAGGAAGATAATTTGCAAATACTTGTAACAGAATATTTCTATGACTGCCTGCATTTAGTAAAACTGAAAGTCTTAGCTATTCATGCATCACTATTTCCATTGATGATGATATGATAACGTGAAATGAAAAACTGTTGAAATCATTGACTGTTGTTTCAACTTATTGGAACCAGTTTATGTCTAATAGCCCTATCTAGGGTTGTTATGGCAAATAAGTGTGTTCTGAGCTCTGAGTTCAATCATTCCTCCTCAGTCATCAGACAAATGATCTCAAATGAATTCATTCCATCCACTTTCATAACTGGGCTTTGTACACACACTCAGTTGCTCATACTTTATCAGTCTTGCCTCCTTTTCCAATGAGACAATGAAATATTATGTTTTTGAGGTAGGGCAAATGTCTTTGGTAATTACAGGTGTGAATGTCGAGTCCCCTGATAGCTTACAACATAAGCTCGGTAATCAGGTGGGTAAAAGTCAGATTTCCAACTGGAAGGTCCTGGCTTCCATCTGTCTGGATAACTCCACATCATGGGCACAGGCAGGGGATTTTACCGATTTCCCATGTCAACATGTCTAAACATCGGCCAATGCCTAAACCCCTTTCCCTTGTATACACATGCAGAATATTCAGATATGCACGTTAACATTGATAATTCATGTCAATGTCCGGTGGCTTATGGAGACACGAAACGCCCAGCATGCATGCTCACCAAAGATGTAGACTGTACTGACGTAATTGAGTGTAGTCACACGACTAACAACTTAAATTCTCCTTGCTCTATTAAAAAGTGCTTCTGTGTGTGTTAGAGCATGGTTACATCTCAAATATTCAGTCGGGGGTGGGGGTGGGGTGGGTGGGTATCAATGAAGAACATGACTAAAAAGTTTGATTATGTGAAATGTACGGCAAGTCCAAAGGAGCTTCGAGAATTGTGCTATACAAGAATAATTTATTATAATGATTTTATGTCACAAGGGAAAAGCTGTTTTCAGCCTAGATATCTTGATTTGTTTTTACTGTAGAAGCTTCATGCAGTCACTTGGCGAGGGAGGGGAAATCACTCCTTCATTAGACACAGGGGTGATGATGTATTCAGTGTGGATCACTTACAGAAATATGAAATTCACCTGAACACAAGTTACTGGTTGCATATGTCTTATGACAGGGCAGGTGGCAATAGGAAAAAACAGCTGTAAAGCAATGGTATCCACGGCAACAAGATTCACACACAGCTGTGAATGATACTTTGTCTGTGGCGCCAAAATGGTGGAAAGAATATGTGCCTACAATATCAAGTTGTAATCTGTCTGATGCTTATGTCACAACGTTGTATAATTTCTGTTCAGCTTCTTGCCAGGTGTCTACGTCTAGTTGCTCAGATGACAATGGCTGACCTGTATCATATCTGTCTGCAGATGTAGACCACCTGGTCTGTGATCAGGTGGCTGGCCAAACATTACTGAGCATCAATGAAAGGTTTAATACAAAAACAACATTTCGTCTTGGTGGAGTTTCGTTTAGAGAAGTTTAACAAATCTTCTGTTTGTTAATGTTTGTTTCAATTATGGATATAACAACGTTCAGCACTAGACACTTCTAGGAATGATTTCAGCAAAAACAGAAAACTAAAACAAAAACAAGAATGAACACAAAAGTATACAACAATACAAGAATGGAAGAAGGAATAATATCTGTACATGAGGCACCTGTGTGTTTATGTGAGTGCGCATGCGTATTACTGTCGTTGGTTCTTCTTGTTCTTTTTTTTCCATGAAGATTCTTGAAGCCAGGAGTCAGCTTACCATGCACTGTTTCAGTTTTCTGAAGAAAACAGCAAATGCCGTAGTATGGGAAACAAATCCAAAACGATTCAGTCAAACAATCTAAAATTGCTACCATAGAACAAAATTCATCAATGACGAGAAGAAAAACCTCCCACCACCACCAACAACAAAACAAACAACCAAAATCAAAACCAAAACCAAACCAAACCAAAACAAAACAAAGAGAGAGAGAGAGAGAGAGAGAGAGAGAGAGAGAGTGTGTGTGTGTGTTGTGTGTGTGTGTGTGTAAGAAATTTATTCGGTAAAGCCAAAGCCCCACCTGAAGAGTGCGAACACATTATAAACGTTATTGAAATACAACATATCATGAGTAGAAGTTTTTGGATAAAGAATATTTCAAATACTTTGGAATAAATACAATGTGGGTCCCACAGTCATATTCCAAGAATAGGTTTGGCAGACATGCATCACTAGACTTTAACTTTATGATAAGGCAAACTCTCTTCTCACTTGAATAGATTTTCACTTCGGCAAACTCTCTTCTCGTAAGAGTTTTATAGACGTATGTTACCAGATTTCTAATTGTACGCTCATGTTTTGAAGCCATGAGCATTATTAAATTAGTAATCTGAAATCAGATGGATTATGGTAGTGCTTTCGCTGAACTGACTGGTGTTTCAGATCTTCAAGGGCTGGACAACAAAGAATAATGTGATTTTCATTTTCAGTAACACTTTCACATAATGGACATTCCGCTGCCTCTTTGTCACGTCTTTTATACCTTAATCTATGCACTAATAAGTCGGACATACCAAATCTAAATTTTGTGAACACATATTTGGTAAATCTGTTAAAGTCCAACAGATTGTTTCAACCTCATGAGATTGTTTAAACATTCTATACTGTTAAAAAAACATCACTAGAGAGAGAGCGAGTGGAGAGAGAGAGAGAGAGAGAGAGAGAGAGAGAGAGAGATGAGAGAGAAAGAATGAGAGAGAGCGAGAGAGAGAGAAAGGAGAGAGAGAGAGAGAGAGAGAGAGAGAGAGAGAGAGAACGATGATGATAATGATGATGATGATGAAGACGAAGAAGACGATGAAGATGATGTTGATGATAGATTTATTTTCCAAAGATGAAAATTAATAACTAAAAGCCATTTTCAATACTTGCCATTGCTTGCATGCTGGGTGTTTCCATGTTTCCATAAGCCAACCACAGACATGAGTTACAGAGTTTTAAGAAGCATATCTAATATTCTGCATGTGTATACACAAGAGGGGATTTAGGCACTGCCAGGACTGAACATATCTTGACCTGGGAGATGGGAAAAAATGTCCACCCTTCACCATCAATTGAAGATGTCTAGGTGAATCGAATCCAAAACCTTATGATCGGTAGTACGATACTTACCCACATATCTACAGCTCCAGGGAAAGAGAGAGAGAGTGAGTGAGAGAGAGAGAGAGAGAGAGAGAGAGAGAAAGTAACTCATACAGAAGAGAGAGAGAGATACAGAGAGAGAGAGAGACAGGGAGAGAGACAGACAGAGACAGAGACAGAGAGACAGAGAGAGACAGAGAGAGAAAGACAGAGAAAGAGAGAGAGAGAGAAAGAGAGAGGGGAGAGACAGAGAGAGAGAAAGAAAGAGAGATAGAAACAGACAGAGAGAGAGAGAGAGAGACAGAGAGAGGGAAAGAGAGAGAGAGAGAGGGAGGGAGAGAACGAGAACGAGAACGAGAACAAGAACAAGATCAAGAACAAGAATAAGAACAAGAACAAAAACAAGAACAAAGTTTATTTACGACGATATGAAATAAGCAAAATGAATGCTTTTTACAAACAGCCCTCGCCCAAAGAGGGTCTGCATCACACCACACGTAAATTGTACCTTAGATAACATAGATACTCCAACAACTGAAGTACACTTTCAGTCAAAGAAATACATTTGAGACGAGAGAAGAGAGAGAGGAGAAGAGAAAGAGAGAGAGAGAGAGACAGACAGAGAAAGACAGAGAGACAGAGAGAGAGCGGGAGAGAGAGAGAGAGAGAGTGCGAGAGAATGAGAAACAGAGAGAGAGAGACAGAGAGAGAGAGAGAGTGCGAGAGAGAGAGAGAGAGTGCGAGAGAGAGAGGAGGAGAGAGAGAGAGAGAGAGAGAGAGAGAGAACAACAAGAGCAAGAACAACTGGTCAAAAATAAGAAAAATAATAATATGCTTCTTTACAATCAGCCCTCATTCAAATAGGGTGTACATCACATTACACACTGAGAGAGAGAGAGAGAGAGAGAGAGAGAGAGAGAGAGAGAGAGAGAGAGAGAGGAGAGAGAGAGAGAGAGATCTACTCTGGCGGATGCCATGAGCAAGCTGACTCTACACAATGGTGGTTGTTGATACTATTTTTTGGAATCAGTTCATCTCTGTGATTGTTTAGTGCTGGACAACAAAACACGACATGAATTTCATTTTCTCTTGCTTTTCTACATAATGGACATATATAATTCTTTTTGGCTCTTTATACAGCTTAGTCAGTTTTGTATTATTATACCGCTTTTTCTTTCTGTTAAGAAAATTTTTATATTCACGCCTAGCAATAGAATAATTGTGTTAGTCTTCGGTTTTCTTATAGCGTCGACATATTCTAAGCAATCTTCTAACATTCCTTTTACTAATTACACATTCATGATCAAACCAATCCCCAAGCGGACCTTCATCATTCAGAAATACACGTTTCTTCATGCATCAATCAGCACATTCTCTAATGTAAACAATAAACGTATTTAGTGCCTCGTTCACATCAACATTTATCAAACTCATAGCATAATCTATCTTTCTACGACATTCTTCCCGACATAATGTATCATTAGACATGTGCATCATTCCAGACAAATTTTTCAATAAATTGATCATGTTTTCCTTTCTCCCTATAACATTTGTTTTCACATGCAAAAACAACACGAACTGTAACAGGTAAATGATCAGATTCTACTCGTTCAACAATGGATAATTCACAAAAATCATAACAGCGCAAGATCATTTGAAAATATGAAACAATCAATAACACTGCTTCCTGCCTCTGATATGTATGTATAGTGATGTTCCAGGTTACCTTTACACACACCATTTAGAATACACAAACCTAGATTAGTGTACAAATTTGACATCAATTTGCCTTAATTATTCACAACACAGTCTTCTGAATGTCAGTTGGTAATAGGAGACTGACGTTTGCTGTGTAAATCAGAAACATTGTTTACAATGTAATCTTGAGAGATGTCGGAAGTCCGACTATTCAAGTCATCATAAAGAATAACATAAACATCTTTTTCTAGTAAAATGCCCATCCAATATTCCTCAAGCACAGTGATTCCATTATCATAACCAAAGTGAGTATAAAATGTAGAACCTTCAGGTTGAATATATGAACAAACATATAAGATGTCTTTTTCTATTTCAAAAAGCTGCTCGTCAATAAAAGCAAAGAGAAATTGGTATAATTCATTTTCAAAGTTTTCACGACAGGAAGAAATTCATTCCTTATCAAACAGACTACTCCTCCTGATCGTTTCCCTTGTTTTGAGAATTTGACAGCAGGCTGACAAAAACGTTTAAACCCTGTAAATACAGCGGTGTAACATTCATCCAACCAGCCCTAGGCAACTCGGGCTCCCTTCCTCAAATTTATGTACAAAGTCAAGGCGGCTGTTTCAGCATTTGCTGGACTCTTTCAAATTGTCCTGCTCATCAAGGAAAAACTTTCTTCCATCAATGATTAGATGGTCAAAGACCATTAGCTTTTTTGCCATTGTTCCTCGTTACTTTCAGACGGGGAGAAAGTTTTTCACGTGAATACAAAAGTATTGATCCCTACAGTTTTCTTTTAGATTTGAGAATTTTGACCGTTTCCCTTATAAAAACAACAGCGAGCAATATCGGGGGTGTCAGGTTTCTCATTCAATCTATGAGGTCGTTCAAATTCAATATCGCTTGCTATTTCCAGTTTGTCAGTGAGACTGTCCTTTAATTTTCCCTCACACTGATCATTCGTTTCATTTTGATTTTTACTTACTCCGTGAAAGATTAAATTGTTGCCCTTTTACCTGCATTCAAGGTCGTCTGTTTTTCTCTCTAGCAGATCAGTTTTACCCAACAAGTCAGAATTTCTTTTCATCAGATCTTGATTTTCTTTTCTCAAATCCCCCACCTCCTCCATCAAATCATCAAGCTCCTGGACACATTTTTCTGAATTATTAAAGTTACTGTTCATGTTGCTATTCAATGAATCCACATTGGATTTCAAATCGTTAACACTGGCGGTCAGTGAGGTCAGCATGCCCATCAGCTCTGATAAGGTTGGTTCCTGGGGAGGAGGAGAGGAAGTCGTGTGGCCACTGTCAGTAAAGTCGTTGGTTCCAGCAGAAGTTCTCCTTCCCACACTGGTCAGCCTGGTCTGCTTTGATGATGGTGGCCCGGGGTTCTGCTCCACGTCGGCACATTGTAACAACAGGCTCCCACAGAACATCAGTGTCAGGAGCAGTCCTAAGATTACACCGTCTAGCCCGCTACGTGGTTTCAATGTGGCGAATTTGATGTCCGTCTTCAATTTGGCCCTCTTCGACATGAAGAAAATAAATACCGCATGGCAGATGCCACATGCCGATCTAAACATAAGCTGTGCTGAAGGCATGGTACTTTGTAATGTTTCATGCAAAGTATCGGCCCTCCACGTTATGTCTAGCTGGCAGAAGCAATATTCATATGGAGACGTTTCGAAGCGTGACCTTTCGCCTCAAGGCAGAATTACACAACCCGAGAGAAAGAGAGAGCAACATAGAGAGTGAGCGAGAGAGAGTGAGCGAGAGAGAGAGAAAGAGAGAGAGAGAGCAACAGAGAGAAAGAGAGCCAAGAGAGAGAGAGGGGGGAGGGAGGGAGAGAGAGAGAAAACAACATACAAAGAGAGAAAACAACATGAGAAGAGAACAACGAGACAAGAGAGAGAACACCAGAGACAGAGAGAGAGAACACAGAGAAGAGAGAGAGAGAACACCAAGAGAGAGAGAGAGAGAACACCAGAGAAGAGAGAGAGAGAACAACCAGAGAGAGAGAGAGAGAGAACACAAGAGAGAGAGAGAGAGAACACAGAGAGAGAGAGAGAGAAACACAGAGACAGAGAGAGAGAGAACAACAGAGACAGAGAGAGAGAAACAACAGAGACAGAGAGAGAGAACACAAGAGACAGAGAGAGAGAACAACAAGAGACAGAGAGAGAGAACAACAGAGAAGAGAGAGAGAGAACAACAGAGACAGAGAGAGAGAACAACAGAGACAGAGAGAGAGAACAACCAGAGACAGAGAGAGAGAACAACAGAGACAGAGAGAGAGAACAACAGAGACAGAGAGAGAGAGAACAACAGAGACAGAGAGAGAGAACAACAGAGACAGAGAGAGAGAACAACAGAGACAGAGAGAGAAACAACGAGAGGACAGAGAGAGAGAGAACAACAGAGACAGAGAGAGAGAAACACAGAGACAGAGAGAGAGAGAACAACAGAGACAGAGAGAGAGAGAACAACAGAGACAGAGAGAGAGAGAACAACAGAGACAGAGAGAGAGAGAACAACAGAGACAGAGAGAGAGAGAACAACAGAGACAGAGAGAGAGAGAACAACAGAGACAGAGAGAGAGAGAACACAACAGAGAGAAAAAGAGGAGAGAGAGAACAACAGAGACAGAGAGAGAGAGAAAACGAGACAGAAGAGACACGAGACAGAGAGAGAGAGAACAACAGAGACAGAGAGAGAGAGAACAACAGAGACAGAGAGAGAGAGAACAACAGAGACAGAGAGAGAGAGAACAACAGAGACAGAGAGAGAGAGAACAACAGAGACAGAGAGAGAGAGAACAGAACAGAACAGAGAACAGAGACAGAGAGAGAGAGAACAACAGAGACAGAGAGAGAGAGAACAACAGAGACAGAGAGAGAGAGAACAACAGAGGACAGAGAGAGAAGAGAAAACAAGACAGAGAGAGAGAGAAAGAGACGAGGAGAAGAACAACAGAGACAGAGAGAGAGAGAACAAGAGACAGGAGAGAGAACACAGAGAAGAGAGGAGAACAACAGAGACAGAGAGAGAGAGAACAACAGAGAGAGAGAAACAGAGACGAGAAGAACACAGAGAGAGAGAGAGAGAGAACACAGAGAAGAAAAGGAGAACAGCAGAGAACAACAGACAGAGAGAGACACAGGAGAAGAGAAACACCAGAGAGAGAGAGAGAGAGAACACCGAGAAGAGAGAGAGAGGAGAAACACCAGAGAGAGAGAGAGAGAGAACCAAAGAGAACAGAGAGGAGAGAAAACAGAGACAGAGAGAGAACAACAGAACAGAGGAGAGAAACACCAGAGGAGAGGAGAGAGAGAGAGACACCAGAGAGAGAGAGAGAGAGAACACCAGAGAGAGAGAGAGAGAGAGAGAACAACAGAGACAGAGAGAGAGAGAGAGAGAGAACACCAGAGAGAGAGAGAGAGAGAGAGAGAACACCAGAGAGAGAGAGAGAGAGAGAGAGAGAACACCAGAGAGAAAGAGAGAGAGAGAGAGAGAGAGGTCTTCATGAATAGATGTTCAAGATGCTGTCGTACTTTTGTCAGTCCGATCATGATAGGTCATAAAAGCATGATAACTGACACAAAAGCTGAACATAACTTCAAAACGTTTGTACTTTGATTATGCAGTTGAATAACGAGTTAATGTAGATGTCACATTACATATGTCTGGTTTACTGTGAGTTAATGTAGATGTCATATTACAAATGCCTGGTTTACTGTGAGTTAATGTAGATGTCATATTACAAATGCCTGGTTTACTGTGAGTTAATGTAGATGACACATTACATATGCCTGGTTTACTGTGAGTTAATGTAGATGTCATATTACATATGTCTAGTTTACTGTGAGTTAATGTAGATGACACATTACATATGCCTGGTTTACTGTGAGTTAATGTAGATGTCATATTACATATGTCTAGTTTACTGTGAGTTAATGTAGATGTCATATTACATATGTCTAGTTTACTGTGAGTTAATGTAGATGTCATATTACATATGCCTGGTTTACTGTGAGTTAATGTAGATGTCATATTACATATGTCTAGTTTACTGTGAGTTAATGTAGATGTCATATTACATATGCCTGGTTTACTGTGAGTTAATGTAGATGTCATATTACATATGCCTGGTTTACTGTGAGTTAATGTAGATGTCATATTACATATGTCTAGTTTACTGTGAGTTAATGTAGATGTCATATTACATATGCCTGGTTTACTGTGAGTTAATGTAGATGTCATATTACATATGCCTGGTTTACTGTGAGTTAATGTAGATGTCATATTACATATGCCTGATTTACTGTGAGTTAATGTAGATGTCACATTACATATGTCTAGTTTATTGTGAGTTAATGTAGATATCACATTACATGTCTCTAGTTCACGGTTAGTTGTAATATCACATTCTACATGTCTGGTTCCTTGCTAGTTAGTGGAGATAGATCACAGTAGAAATGAAGATGTCAAATTACATATTTCTGGTTCACAGTCAGTTAGAAGAGATGCCTCATTACACACCCAGGGTGAAGACAGTTTCAAAAGGAAAAAGTGAATGAACTTATGGACGCAAGTAAGAGACGATAAAAAGAAAACGAGAGGCAGACAGATATAGCAAGTGGTCAGACAGATGATAGACAGACACAATAAGAAACAGAAAGAGGTAGCAGACAGATGATAGACAGACACAATAAGAAACAGAAGAGGTAGCAGAAGATGATAGACAGACACAATAAGAAACAGAAAGAGGTAGCAGACAGATGATAGACAGACACAATAAGAAACAGAAAGAGGTAGCAGACAGATGATAGACAGACACAATAAGAAACAGAAAGAGGTAGCAGACAGAAGTAACAAGAAATCGGAGGGAGACTGATGACAGACACAACAAGAGAAAAATAAAAGACAGACAGACAGATCCAACAAGAGATGAGACAGATGACGCAACAGGAGATCAGAGAGATGACAGAAAGAACAGAAGTACAGACACAACTAGACACCACACACACACACACACAGAAAGAGAGACAGAGAGACAGAGACACAGAGACAGAGACACAGATACACAGAGAAAGAGAGAGAGAGAGAGAGAGAAAGAGAGAGAGAGAGAGAGCGAAACAGAAACAGAGACAGAGAGACAGAGAGACAAAGAGAGTGAGAGGACAGATGCAACAACAGATGACGGAAAGAACAGAAACAGACGTCACAAGAGATTGAAGAGATAACTGACAGACACAACAAGACATCACAGAGAGATAGACAGACAGACACAACAAAACATCACAGAGAGATAGACAGACAGACACAACAAGACATCACAGAGAGATAGACAGACACAACAAGACATCAGAGATAGACAGACAGACACAACAAGACATCAGAGATAGACAGACAGACACAACAAGACATCACAGAGAGATAGCAGACAGACACAACAAGACATCAGAGATAGACAGACAGAGACAACAAGACATCAGAGATAGACAGACGGACAGACAGACAGACACAACATGACATCAGAGATAGACAGAAGACGCAACAAGACAATAGGGAGAGAGAAAGACAGACAGACGCAACAAGACATCAGAGAGAGAGAGAGATAGACAGACCGACACAACAAGACATCAGAGAGAGAGAGAGAGAGAGAGAGAGCAGACAGACAGACACAACAAGACATCACAGAGAGAGAGAGAGAGAGAGAGAGAGAGAGAGAGAGACAGACAGACAGACACAAGAAGACATCAGAGAGAGACAGACAGACAGACACAAGAAGACATCAGAGAGAGAAAGACAGACAGACACAACAAGAGATCAGATAGAGAGACAGACAGACAACAAGACATCAGAGATAGACAGACAGACACTACAAGACATCAGAGAGAGATAGAGACAGACACAACAAGACATCAGAGAGAGACAGACAGACACTACAAGACATCAGAGAGAGATAGAGACAGACAGACAACAAGACATCAGAGATAGACAGACAGACACTACAAGACATCAGAGAGAGATAGAGACAGACACAACAAGACATCAGAGATAGATAGACAGATGCAACAAGAGATCAGATAGAGAGACAGACAGACAACAAGACATCAGAGATAGACAGACAGACATACAAGACATCAGAGAGAGATAGAGACAGACACAACAAGACATCAGAGAGAGATAGACAGATGCAACAAGAGATCAGAGAGAGATAGAGACAGACACAACAAGACATCAGAGATAGATAGACAGACGCAACAGACATCAGAGAGAGATAGACAGACAGACGCAACAAGAGATCAGAGATAGATAGACAGACACTACAAGACATCAGAGAGAGATAGACAGACAGACACTACAAGACATCAAGAGAGAGAGAGAGAGACAGACAGACACTACAAGACATCAGAGATAGACAGACACAACAAGACATCAGAGAGAGATAGACAGACAGACAGACACTACAAGACATCAGAGAGAGAGACAGACAGACACTACAATACATCAGAGAGAGAGAGACAGACAGACACTACAAGACATCAGAGAGAGAGAGAGAGACAGACAGACAGACACTACAAGACATCAGAGAGAGAGAGAGAGAGAGAGACAGACAGACGCAACAAGTCATCAGAGATAGACAGACAGACACAACAAGACATCAGAGATAGACAAACAAACATTACAAGACATCAGAGAGAGATAGACAGACAGACACTACAAGACATCAGAGATAGACAGACACAACAAGACATCAGAGAGAGATAGACAGACAGACATACACTACAAGACATCAGAGATAGACAGACAGACACAATAAGACATCACACAGAGAGAGAGAGAGAGAGAGAGAGAGAGAGACAGACAGACAGACACTACAAGACATCAGAGATAAACAGACACAACAAAACATCAGCGATAGACAGACAGACACAACAAGACATTGGAGAGAGAGAGAGACAGACATACACAAGACATCAGAGAGAGATAGACAGACACAACAAGACATCAGAGAGAGATAGACAGACAGACACAACAAGACATCAGAGATAGACAGACAGACAGACACTACAAGACATCAGAGAGGAGAGAGAGGAGAGAGCAGACAGACACTACAAGACATCAGAGAGAGAGAGAGAGACAGACACTACAAGACATCAGAGAGAGAGACAGACAGACAGACACAACAAGACACCAGAGAGAGAGAGACAGACAGACACAAGACATCAGAGAGAGAGAGAGATAGACAGACAGACACTACAATACATCAGAGAGAGAGAGAGAGAGAGAGACAGACAGACAGACACTACAAGACATCAGAGAGAGAGAGACAGACAGACACAACAAGACATCAGAGAGAGACAGACAGACACTACAAGACATCAGAGAGAGAGAGAGACAGACACTACAAGACATCAGAGAGAGAGAGAGACAGACAGACACAACAAGACATCAGAGAGAGAGGAGAGGAGACAGACATTACAAGACACCAGAGAGAGAGATAGACAGACACTACAAGACATCAGAGAGAGACAGACAGACACAGCAAGACATCAGAGAGAGAGACAGACAGACACTACAAGACATCAGAGAGAGATGACAGATAGACACAACAAGACATCAGAGAGAGACACACAGACAGACACAACAAGACATCAGAGAGATAGACAGACAGACAGACATTACAAGACATCAGAGAGAGATAGACAGACAGACACAACAAGACATCAGAGAGAGACAGACAGACACTACAAGACATCAGAGAGAGATGACAGACAGACACAACAAGACATCAGAGAGAGATATAGACAGACATAACAAGACATCAGAGAGATGACAGACAGACAGACACTACAAGACATCAGAGAGATGACAGACAGACAGACACTACAAGACATCAAAGAGAGAGATGACAGACATACACTACAAGACATCAGAGATAGACAGACACAACAAGACATCAGAGAGAGATGACAGATAGACAGACAGTACAAGACATCAGAGAGAGGTAGACAGACAGACACTACAAGACATCAGAGAGAGATGACAGACAGACAGACACTACAAGACATCAGAGACAGACAGACACAACAAGACATCAGAGAGAGATGACAGATAGACAGACACAACAAGACATCAGAGAGAGATAGACAGACAGACACTACAAGACATCAGAGACAGACAGACACAACAAGACATCAAAGAGATGACAGATAGTCAGACACTACAAGACATCAGAGAGAGATGACAGATAGACAGACACAACAAGACATCAGAGAGAGATAGACAGACAGACACTACAAGACATCAAAGAGATGACAGATAGTCAGACACTACATGACATCAGAGAGAGATGACAGACAGACACAGCAAGACATCAGAGATAGACAGACAGACACAACAAGACATCAAAGAGATGACAGATAGTCAGACATTACACTGTAGTGTCTGTCTGTCTGTCTATCTCTCTCTGATGTCTTGTTGTGTCTGTCTATCTCTGATGTCTTGTAGTGTCTGTCTGTCTATCTCTCTCTGATGTCTTGTAGTGTTTGTTTGTCTATCTCTGATGTCTTGTTGTGTCTGTCTGTCTATCTCTGATGACTTGTTGCGTCTGTCTGTCTGTCTCTCTCTCTCTGATGTCTTGTAGTGTCTGTCTGTCTGTCTCTCTCTCTCTCTGATGTCTGAGAAAGAGAGAGACAGACAGTCGCAACAAGACATCAGAGGTAGACAGACAGACGCAACAAGTCATCAGAGAGAAGAAAGGAGCACTGAAAATAGCTACAGGTAGTTCCAGGCACAGGAAAAGTTTTGCATTTCACACTCACAGACTGTGACTGGTTCATGACACTGATGTAGCGGTCATTTAAAGCGAAGACATCGAAATAAATGAAAAAAAGGGAACGTGAAATTTTCTTCATGAATGATGTAGCGCGAGGTGTGTATGGTTCTGTACACACTCAGAGAGAACCAGTAACAAAGGGAATGGCCTACTTGTCTTTTTTCATGTGTCTGCTCGTACCATTATGGCGATGGCAGCGGGAAAGAATTGATGGTCAGCAGCCAGCTGGGGGGCCAGAAGATGAGAAATGCCGTGTGACGTCAACGTCTTTTTCAAGCCATCGATTGAAGTCTTCCTTCGTCTGCTCTCGTGTCTCCTAAAGTTCAGCCTCTCGTTGTAGTCGTGGGAGATGGAAGCCAACGGAGCTCTGGTGAAGCAACGATGGACCTAGCAAGCCGATAGTGGATTATATGATTGCCAAACAGTAAAAGGAAAAAGAACATACATTGTGACTACAACTGTATTGACCGGAAAATAAATCACGCTTTATTCATGTATAAGCAGGAACAAGTAGTTACTTTACATAAAAGCACCTTTAGTTCATGTGTGAACATAAACACCGAACCATTTTATCATAACCATGCCAAGCGCTATTTAGTTGGTCTTGGTCCTAACCTTGCTCTAGTTTGGTTGCTGTTAACAAATCATTGACGTTTAACGTATAAACATCGGCATCTTCCGTGATGTCATCATGGGGAAGCATACTAGTCTTGTAAAATCATCAGGTTTTCACTGCGGTGTAATGATGATTAAAAAATACTCGGCTTCTATCTGTAATATTTACAGTGGCCAAGTCTTTGATTCGTGAGAATTATTTATTTGCTTCTGGCTGCGGTATATGACCTGGACGGAGAACAGCCACCATCCAATTTGACTCATCATCATCATGTGCCCTGCCGCATGGCGTTGGCGACCATGGCCCTCCATATGTACATATCCCTCGTCGCCGCAAGCACATCTTCCACCCTCTCTGTCCTGAGCCATCCTGCAAGTCCGTCCAATATTTTTTCCCTGGGTCTAACCTGGTGTTCACTTTCCCTCCAGCTTTCCTGTTGTGACCAGGTGTTCTAATTCCCCTTTCCTCTTAAAATGGCCTTTAAATGTTGCCTGTCTTTTCCTGATTTTCCTTATGAATGATCTTCTTGTGTCTGCCTCCATCAAGACTGTCTTGTTTGCTTTCTTTGCTGTCCATGGAACTCTCAACATTCTTCTTAGAAATCACATCTCGGCTGCCTCAATCTTGTTCTGGCTTTGTTGATTGTCCACGCCTCACAACCGTATAACATTATCGGTTCTATATAACATTGAAGAACTCTCTTCCTGATGTTAATTGATAGGCATTTGTTGGTAAGAATGCTTTTCATCCTCTTGAATGCTGTTTTGGCTTGGCCGATTCTGCTGGCTATTTCTGCTGCTATTTCTGATGTGCATCTGTCGTCTTATCAACCCCAATTTAACTGCATGAATTTAAACCTGGCTTGGTAAAAACGTTATGCGTATGACACCCAGTCCATTCAGCTCTGAATTAGTATTTAACCCTTTTCAGGGTTGTGGGTGGTAATGCATCAAGACATTACAGTGGAGTCCACCTTCATCAGGCTGGTTTAAGAGTATCTCGTAGTACAAATGTATAAAGTAAGGCCTCTACGACCTACACCCCAACGTCCTGAGACTTGTAGGGCAACACGTTTTGGTGGTACTTGTTTTGATAAAGCTAAGTAAATCAAACTTCGAAATTCAACATGTTGTTACAGTATATACCTTGATTATGGGTCAGTAAGTTACATGAAGGCCTACAAGAAATTACCTTCGGTTTTTGTTGTCGCTGTCATGGTGGTATACATGTATATCAAAGTAACATTTCGGTAAAATCAAAATCACTGTATTCTTATTGGGATACATACACACACATATAAAAACTACGCACAAAAAGTTAAGGATCACTTGCACAAAAATTCATAACTTTCAAAATAAGAAAGCCAATGTGTTGAAGTTTGGCAAACATTTAATTCCATGCTTTAGTGATAACGATACACAATTGCCTTCAATTTCGAGCAATCGTTTGGTGTGTACATTTGATCAAAGTGGGTACGTATCGAAATTTGATTTCCCAAAGTCATTGAAATCACAAGACAGGGCATTCTGATGCTCCCAAAAGTTCAGTAATGCGTGTAACCGCCATGGCTGTTCTGGCACTCGACGCAGCGAGTCCTCATCGAGTTGACCAGGTTGGTGAAGATCCTCTGTGGAAGCGCCTGCCACTCAGCCTGCAGCATCTGGTAGAGGTGTTGGGCATCCCTGGGAGGGGGGTGGTTGCTCCTCACTTTGCGATCCAGCTCATCCCAGAGGTTCTCAATCGGGTTGAGATCGGGACTGCATGCTGGCCACTCCATTCTGTTGACTCCAGACTGCTGCAGGAAGTCGTTGACCACCCTTGCCCTGTGGGGGCGAGCGTTGTCATCCTGGTAGACAGCCGTCGGTCCCATCTGCTGCAGTGTAGGCACAGCCAGCGGTCGAAGGATCTCATCCCGGTATCGGAGGCCAGTCAGGTTACCCTGTACATGATACAAGGGTGTTCTGTGGTGAAGGCTGAAGGCCCCCCAGACCATTACAGAACCTCCACCAAAGGCCACCTTTTCTTGGACAGTGGTGTCAATAAAGCGTTGCCCTGGGCTCCTCCAGACCCTCAGTCGGCCGTCGTTGTGGTTCATGGTGAAGCGTGATTCATCACTGAACAGGACCTGGGACCATTGCTGACGTGTCCACCTCACGTGACGTCTGCAGAAGGCGCGGCGTGCTGCCCTATGGGCTGGAGTTAAGCGTGGCCGTACAGCTGGGCGACGAGAACGGAGGTTAAACCCATGAAGGCGGTTCCGTATGGTCTGCTGGCTGATGTTGATGTTAGTAGCCACCCTCACTGCCTTCGAATGATGCTGGAAGAGGCTGTTCTTGTCTGCAGGGCTTGTCGTTCAATGAGACGATCTTCACGTGGGTTTGTCTTCTTCGGTCGACCAGATCTGCGTCTTTCATGGACCCTCCCAGTGGCTGTGAAGCGTTGAATCAGTCTGACAATGACCGAGATGGACACCTGAAGTCGCCTGGCCACTTCTCGCTTGGGAACACCATCTTGGAACCATGCAACAGCTCGTCCCCTCTCAAACTCGCTCAATTTTCGTCGTGTAGGCATTGTCAGATCAGGCCTACTACTGGTGGAATGTCTTCTTATAAAGCCAAGCAAGAGACAGCATCTCACACATAAACAGCAGTGCTTGCACGTGCATAATGGTTTTTCCATCTGGCTTGTGCAATGTGTTCAGGCAGAACGGTCCAAAACAAGGTCCTTTTTCGCAAGTTTCCGCTTTTCCGTTTGCGGCCAAGCTCAGTAGTAGAGAATCCCGTGCAATTTTCGCACTAACACAACATCGCCCACTTACAGCTGAACAAGAATTCATAACAATTTGGCTGGACTGAGAAATAAATAACAGTAGCGAACTGAGTTTATTACGCACCTGTTTTCTCATAGTGATCCTTAACTTTTTGTGCGTAGCTTACATGCATGCATGCACGCACACACGCACATATATGTATATACACACACATGTATGTATATATATATATATATTATATAATATATATAATATATATTATATATACATATACATACATATGTATATATATATTCAGATACATATATAACGATATATATATATATAACAAATATATATGTATATATACACATTCATGCATATGCATGTATGTATGTATATAATATCAGCTATATCTTAGTAACATTGAATCATCACTTCTTGTTGTTGTGATAATAGATCCCAGTGTCGGTAGTGTTGTGTTTCACCAAGATGCATTAAACACAAGTCAGGTGTACATGTACTTTGATTACAGACACCTACCAGAAAGGGGAGAGGTGAAGAAGGAAGGTGATAGCGTGGTGTGTAACTCACCACCCTGACAGAAATAAACTACCTGCTATTACCACACTACTCAGCGTTGAGGATACCAAGTAGTTTCTTGCTTCTCCAGTTCCGCTTGCCCTGTCTCTCTATCATATATCATATATACATTTGATCATTCTGTAATCGTGGGAAGTCCGCATGGATGCTCTTGATACTAAGATATAACATTTTATGCTTATGCCACTTCCCCTGTTCATATAGTTTGATCTTATTTTTTTGTCTCCCCATTCTAAAAGTATTAAAAAGACGCATAACAATGAAGTACACAGATGAAATGTTACGTGTTAAGAAAACATATGAGGAGTATGATATAATATGAAAAACACCATTCGTCTAACCAGAACCAGACTGGACGTTTTGTTTCTATGAAGCAGAGATGCTATTAAATTTACTGAAACAAGCTAACACTGCACACTGCACAGACTGCGCTGTTTAAAATACAAAATGTGACGAACATTTGATTAGAAAGTCTAAGAACACAAACACATTTGATAAACATCCGATTACAAGACTAACAAACATAGATATGTAATACAGTGTAGAACTACAAACATAATTATGCAATACAGTGTATAAATACGAACATAGATATGTAATACAGTGTAAGACAAACATGTGATACAAATCCACTGAACATAAACATGCAATACAAATGGTGGCAAACGTTTGATTATAAAGCCTTATGAACATAGAAATGTAATACAATGTATGATAAATACCTGATTACAAAGCCTAAAGAACATGAAATCTATGGAGAAAAACACACACACAGATCAGTGATAACCGACACACATGGACAAGGAAAAGAAAAAAAAGTGTTCTAGAGACTTGACTGAAATGACGGAAAAGATAGAAAACAGATCGCAACTTAATTTGAACCAAACAGGATTGATGACTGGTGGAAAGAAAGATTCCTGAGAACTGTTACATATTATCAAACACGATTCATGGTGACGGTTCTTGCAGGCAAAACACACTAGTTTTGGTGAGTAAGCATTTTTGTTTAATTGAGAACGGAAAATGTACGCATAAGTTGACTTCACATTGTATTCCTAGCTATCCATGTTGAACCCAAGCATAGTCATAGTGAATGACCAATATTGTGATGAAGATGCACTATGTGATGAAGATGCACTATGTGATGAAGATGAACTATGTGATGAAGATGAACTATGTGATGAAGATGTACTATGTGATGAAGATGCACTCTGTGATGAAGATGCACTCTGTGATGAAGATGAACTCTGTGATGAAGTTGAACTATGTGATGAAGATGCACTATGTGATGAAGATGAACTCTGTGATGAAGATGAACTCTGTGATGAAGTTGAACTATGTGATGAAGATGCACTCTGTGATGAAGATGCACTCTGTGATGAAGATGAACTCTGTGATGAAGATGAACTCTGTGATGAAGTTGAACTATGTGATGAAGTTGAACTATGTGATGAAGATGCACTATGTAATGAAGATGAACTATGTGATGAAGATGAACTATGTGATGAAGATGAACATAGGGTATGATGAAGTTGCACTATGTGATGAAGTTGAACTCTGTGATGAAGTTGAACTGTTATGATGAAGATGAACTATGTGATGAAGATGAACTTGTGATGAAGATGAACTATGTGATGAAGATGAACTATGTGATGAAGTTGCACTATGTGATGAAGTTGAACTCTGTGATGAAGTTGAACTGTTATGATGAAGATGCACTATGTGATGAAGATGCATTATGTGATGAAGATGCACTATGTGATGAAGTTGAACTGTTATGATGAAGATGAACTATGTGATGAAGATGCACTATGTGATGAAGATGCACTATGTGATGAAGATGCACTATGTGATGAAGATGAACTATGTATGATGACTGAGAAATGCACTATGTGATGAAGTTGAACTCTGTGATGAAGATGAACTGTTATGATGAAGATGAACTCTGTGATGAAGATGCACTATGTGATGAAAATTGATTTTGACATATCTTTGGGGATTTTTCCAGTGTCGTAAATTTCATTTAGGAGGACTGTCATTTTTTCTATGCCAAATTCCTCCAGGGCTTCAATCATCCCTGTAGTGATGTTGTCTGGGCCTGGGGCTTTTCCTGGATTCATCTTTTTCAGTGCTGCTCTAATTTCATCTTTCATTATGGGCGGTCCTTCAAAGTTTGTTATAATGTGTTCTTCGTTTCTGTCATCTTCAAAAAGGTCTTTAATGTACTCTCCCCATATGTCTAATATTTTGTCTTTTTCTATGACAATTTTAAGCAACTAGTTAATGTGCATGTATTTTTCCTGTGGACAATTTCTTCAGTTCGTCTGTACATACCCTGAGAATCCGTTTTGTGTTGGTATTCTATTTCTTTGCATTTTGTTTTCAGCCAAGCTTCCTTAGCTTCATTGCACCTATTTCTGATTTCTTTCTTTATCTTCCTGCATATCTCCTCGTTTCTCTTTGCCTTCCTTCGTTCCTCCACCAAGCCTAAAATTTCTTTTGTCGTCCAGTTCTTTTTTGCTTTTCTATGTTCTTCAGGGATTTCTTCACAAGCTTCATTTATCGAATTTGTCAACTTGGTCCATTGTTCCTCACTGTCACGAGTGTCTTCCAGAGCACTGAATTTGGTTTGAACATGTACGTTAAATGTTTTACGTATCACTTCATCTGTCTTCAAGAATCCAAGATTTAGTGTGATGTTGCTTTTTTGGTCCGTTTCCTTTTCCTTAATTTCAGTCTAAATCTTCCCATTGCAGGATTGTGGTCACTGTTGCAGTCTGCGCCTGGTAGTGGTTTTGCTGACAGTAAAGAATTTCTAAATCTTTTATTAATCAGGATGTAGTCAATCTGAGTTTTGGTATTATCTCCTGGACTCATCCAAGTCCATCTTCTTCTATTAGGCTGCTCAAACCAGGTGTTTCCTATATGAACTCATTCATCTGTACCCATTATACAAGTTTCTCTCCCCTTTCATTTTGTATATCAAGGCCATGAGGTCCAACTATATCCTCCACCCTATCCTGTCCCACTTCAGCATTAAAATCTCCCATTATTACTGTAACTTCTTGTGATTTACATTGGGCCTTGACGATCTCTAATACTTCGTAGAAGTTGTCGATGTCTTCCTGAGTACTTGCGGATGTTGGTGCATACACCTGAATGATGTTGATATCAAATGGCCTGCCTCCCAATTTAACCAGCAAAACTCTGTCGGACACAGCCCAGTATCCCTTAACTGCTTTTGATTTGTCCCTGTCCATTACAATGGCTACTCCTCTTTCATGTGAGTTTGTACCAGAGTATATTACTGTGTATTCTCCTGATGTTATCATGCCTGCCCCCTTCCATCTCACTTCCCCTAGTCCTAAAATACTAATGTTAAGCCTTTCCATCTCCATTTTGAGATTGTTTAATTTACTTTTTTGCAACAATGTTCTAATGTTCCATGTTGCGATTGTGGTATTTTTTCTGAGGTTGAACGCAGTAGCTTGCTGACGGTCTGGTGTCACTTGCGCCGCATGACAGTCCCTACCGGACAAAGTGCTCCATAGGAGCACCTATTTACGTCGTTATCTTCATTTTTCTTTTGTCTGTCCATGATTATGCTGGGGAGAATACGATGGTGGTTTCCCGTTGCCTTCCATCGGTGTGTTTACGGTCTCTCCGCTAGCCTTTGTCGTTCCCACGTCAACCTACAAGGCAGTAGTGTTATTATTATTTTTTCAGGGTTAACTCCCTAAGCCTTATTCTCTCCCGAGATGTTCACAAAGCAGTGCAGCTATTTACCCATAGCTTGAGGGTCTGGTTCATGGGCACCAGGGCATATCCACACGCCGGTGGGCCCGCGTGCTGCATGTCTGGGGGCCAGACCTCCTCCGAGTCCCTCGAGATTTAGCCTGAGTCCGTGAGGTGCTCAGTTACCACGTGTCGCCACGAGGAGGCATAACGTAGGACTTGCTGATGGAGAGGTTATGCACTGACAGGGAGAGACGCATTCTGCTCTTCTTTTCGCATAGCTGCAAGCAGCAGTGCTAGCCAGCAGTGCAGGCTGAAAGTGAGAGGTGACAAGCACGACTAGCCGACACACTAGACGCATCACATCTGCCTTTGACACACATGCAGGTCACGACACAAAAATTACAATACTATCAAACATAAACATAATACCACCATAATCATTACAATAACCCCCCTCCCCCCCCCCCTCTCTCTTTTTTATTTATTATTTTTGTTAGTCCGCCACTTTCATCTCTTCGTTGTCCCTCCAATTAATTTCCATTTTGTTGAATTTGTTCTATCTCTAATTCATGGAAAGCCCATACATTTTCCATTCTGTGCTGTAGGAGTGTTACTTTTGAGACAGTACCAAACTTTATCTGATGGATGATGGCTCTTGTTTTTTCCTTTCATGGTGAATATTCGACCACTTCCTCTAACTTTTCCACTTTGAGTAAGACGATCAAGGGTATGATGACTCAGATTTTAAGATCCTGAGAATTTCGGACTTTCCAAGATTCTGACTTTCCTTTGCGGTTTCTTTACGTGTAAGTTTGTGGGCACGGTCATTTCTCCTAACATCAGTGCGTCTGGGACACTACACTTATATGTGTTTTCGTAGATTCCTTCTGCTCATTCATTTATGCCAGTCCGGGTTCCTCCTCCGTTTTGCACTTCTGAAAGGAGGCTCATCGAGTCAGTAAGGATGAAGACTTGACTCTTTATTTGGCCGTCTGAGAAAGCTATGCTGTCTGAAAAGATGTCTGAAAGAATGTTGAGTATGACAAAGAACTGCATATGATCTTTGTTGACCAAGAGAAAGCCTTCGACAGAATTGAGAGAAATATGTTGTGGGCAGTTCTAGAGACCTATGGAGTTCAAGGACAGTTATTACAGAAAGTCATGGCGATGTATTAACGCAGTCGAAGTGCAGTGAGAACACCAGACGGCCTCAGTGATTGGTATGATGTGAAACAGGAGAGCACCAAGGCTGTGTTTTGTCCCCTCTGTTGTTTACTGTTTACATGGACAGGATCACAAAGGACGCAAATCTTGAAGACTTGAATGAATTACTGTTTGCTGATGACAAAGACCTAATTAATGAAGATGCAGAAGAGTTATAGGAACACCTCAGCAACTTGAATGCAAGCTATGAAGATTACAACATGAAAATCATCGTGTCCAAAACACAGGTTATGAAAGTAAGCAGAAGGCTTGGCAAATTGGAATTACAGGTCAACAACAGCTAGCCTCTCTGCCATCACATCTTACATATACCTATGGATACAAAGCAAAACAAATAAGCTCTACTTTCATACGAACGCTTTGTTATCAGTGCCAGACAAGGGCACTTAACCATATTCAAAAAAAGTAAAATAGTAGCTTGCGAGATGTGGTGTCTCAGAAAGACCATGAATGTTGCACGTCAAGACAAGATCAGAAATCCATTAGAGACACCGTGGGGACTGTGCCATGTTTAAAATATATAGAAAAACAGAAGCTGAAGTGGTTTGGTCACCTTATAAGGCTTCCAAGCGAACAGCCAGGATACCAAGCATATAACATGAAGCGACATGGATCCAAACGAAGGAGGCATCTTAGGAAAAGATGGACAGAAGGTGTGAAAAAACAACTGAAAGAACCAACCTAACTATGGCAGACACTACCCATCTGGCCCATCCCCGAAAACAGCATCTCCCTCACGATGTTTAACGGCACAAAAGGACAGCAAAAGTAAAAGTAGGAAAGTAAGTAAGTAAAACTAAGCATTTCAGATCATGCGTGACTTCCTCAATTTCCATTGTCAGACAGGAGATTCTGATTTTATGTTGCGAGTTTTTTTTTTCATGTATGGGTTTCCATTCTGTTTGACAGTAAAGCTTCATTTGGTGACTGACCCATCTGTATACATGATAACATCTCTGGGGTTGCAGCTTCTGCATCATATTTACCTACTGGCCATTCGCACTAGTGTCTTACTCGATTTGTTTAGTACGATGGTTTTGCTTTTTGGAGTGGTTTAAATATTTGCTGCCGTTTTTCGTCCCTTCGAGTTTTATCAATTGACTTACATGCTAAAAGAATATACAAGGAAGAAGCATTTGAATTTACTTTCCTCAATAATGATTCATCGTGTTGGGACAATTCCGTATGCGCTCCATCCAAATCTGCCAGTGGTACTCTGGCAGATTCCTTGTCCCTGTGTAAAACCCTACGTGCCGACAAGATCTTGAAACGGAAGCAGGCAGAAAGTAAACCTTTGAAACACAATGCTGACATCACCAGAAAGAGTAAAGCTCAGAAATGGGCAATCAACAGGACGATTCTTACATTGTCGGCTGGGATTGAACCCAAATCACAAGACATTGAGTCCACGGCTCTATCCATTTTGCCACAGGTTTGGTGAAAAGAATGAGAAGGCGGTGGGGGTAGAGGAAAAAAGGAGGAGGAGGAGAAGAAACAAGGAAGAAGAGACAAAGAAAGAAAAGACATGGAAGAAGGAAGAAGAGAAAACACATGATAAAAGGAGAAGAAGAAAAATAGAAGGGAGCAGAGAAAAATAAGAACAAGAAGACATGGAAGAAGGATAAGGAGAAGGAAGAAGAAGAAAAGGAGGAAGAAGAGAAGGAAGTACCAGCAGCAGCAAATGAGGAAGAGAGATGAGATAGAAAAGATGGAAGAGAGGAAGTGTAAGACAAAGAAAAAAAATCCAGATGGTTAAGCCAGTCCTTTTTATACATAATATACCACAAAAAGTCCAGATTTCGTACTTCTCAAGGCCACTGACCTTGAAGAAGCTTCAGTTAAAATAAAACTTGATGCACGTCGAAGACAATGGTAGACTGTCACAACAGCGAAAACAGATTTCAATGTTTATCACAAGCTTAAGAGAAAATGCTGTTCACACACTTGTATTAAAAATGCTAACGTTAGGTACTTTCTTTTGTGAGTGTGACCTTGACCTTGCAGCTTGACGCCTTGTTCATCAAATTCTTGACTGCTTTATAGTCCACATCGTTGATCAATCTTTGGTAAAGTGTCATTCAGAAACAGCCGACAAAATCTTGCTGACACATTTTGGTAAAAAGACAGACAGATAGGCACACAGACAGACACACTCGCATCCCTCCAGGCCAGTCTGAAACAATCTCCTTTTCAAAGACGTGGTGAATGAAAAAAGAAGTCGGAAAAGATAAAGAGAGGGAGAGAGAGAGGGAGAGAGAGTGGGGAGAGAGAGTGGGAGAGAGAAAGGGAGAGATGGGGGGGGGGGGGGGGGAGAAGAAGAAGGAAATAAAAGCAACGAGAAGATGGATGATAGTGATGATTACGAGAAATGGGACAATGATACAGATAAGCCTATGGTATCTCTGTCTGACCCTCTGTGTGACTGTTGCAGTTTGGTTGGCTGGTTGGTTACTGAGTTTGTTTGGTTTCGGTGAGTTGGTATGTTGGTAGATCTGTTTGGTTTTCGTCACTCTGATAGGGTATGTGAGAGTGTTTCATTGATATGATTTCCGGTGTATTTTAGACGGATCAAAATCAAATATGTATGAAACGTTTATCATTGCAAGAAGTTGCGATTTTGACATTCTAAACGAGTATGGTGCATTGTCATAATAGTACCTCTGTAAAGAAGTGTAAATGCATTCTTTTTCTCTCAATTCAATAAATCGATTTTTGTCCAGTTTTAAAAAACATGACCATAATCCATGCTACAAACGTGTAATAAAAGAAATCTTAGTATTTTGAAATGTAACGAAATAATTTCATTATTGAACGAAAAATTGTAAAACTGCTATTTACCTCTACAAAATACCAAATATTATTAGAACGTAATTACCGCCCATAAGAATGTGTAGTTTTGTTTACATCATGTTATCAGCCTTCTGAGAGGCCATGGCCTTTATTAATAAAATATCTGAATCTGAATCTCTCCCTCTCTCGCTCACCCCCTCATTCCACTTCCCAACCCCCTTCTCTCTCTCTCGCCTTGATGTTAAGTATTCATAATGCATCGTCACATAGTCTTAGTACATGAATCCTACTGTCATCATCGTCATCATCTAGTCCCATGACCAGGTGTGGTCGTTCAGCTAACTGATGGACATCTCGTCCGTGTCTGGGGTGAAGCAGCTAGCAAGCAGATCGGGTCATGCTAAGGTTAGTATATCACTTTACATGTTCCATCCTGCTTTTCTTCTGTGCTCTCAGTGACAACCGTCTTCTAGGGTACTCCGAAGTATGCCCTTGAACAGTTTGACGTGCCATGTAACATGATCAAACCATTCACATGACCAAACCATGCAACCTTGTATCGCTCCACTGTTGCCAAAAGTGGCTCTTCCAGGCCCACCAAGGTGTTATCAAACGAATGACACAGATTAGTACCACGCTGTTTCCTCGGATGTTTCATTTCAAAGAACTGAATATTCTTCTCCAAGCGTGCAGGCACTATCCAAGTTTCGCACTTGCAGAGCAAATGAAGACTATGTGCTAGACGTACAGTATGTACAGGATGGTCAGCTGATGGTACTGCTTCTCCAGATCCACTTTATTCAGACCATTGCTGCCATTACTGTTGCCATGATGCAGATGTCTGTTGTAAAGTTGTCAGTATGAGACAGAGCAGCTCCCACGTATTTGAGACTGTTGACGCTTTCGAAGTCCGGCCACTCATCGAGACTGTTGCACTTCTTTTGATTATGCTTTTGATCATGACCTTCATGCTCACAGTAGTTCACACACTGTTGCAATGTCCACAAGGCTGTGAGACTTCTACTTCAGGACGAAAATCTAACAAGCAAAAATGTCCTGAGGCCCGAACTAAGAGAAAATTGATATGGTTTGACTATCCTGCTTATAAGCCACTCCAATCAAGATAAATATCATCAATTACAGAACAGACTTAAGCGCCGCTCAAAAAGTAACTTCAGTTTTTCTTTTCATTTAATACCATTATCAAAGGATAATTAGTAGGAAACTTCACGCTGCCTTCCTTTGTTGTGCAATCATTTTCTCAATAATCTGATCTACCGCTTCAGTTGCAGACAGTAAACGATACGTCGTGAACAGAAACTGAAATGCTAAATGTTACAACAAGAAAAAAAAGTGTATTTAACTCGTTTGGTTGGTCTTACAAAGTCCTTGGCGTTGAAGTCATCCGACACCAACATTTAGACACAAACAAAAGAGAAGCGATACAGTCAGAAACCGGCCAACAACATGAAAGAAGAAAAACCCAGCAAATTACCGACTATGACGGAATTCAGTTAATGTTAGAAGTCACTTGGAAACGACACCTTTCTTTTTCTGTCTGTGCACGTACACTGGTGTGTGTGTGTGTGTGTGTGTGTGTGTGTGTGTGTGTGTGTGTGTGTGTGTGTGTGTGTGTACGTCTATGTGTGCGCATGTGAGCGTATTAGGTATGTGCGTTTCATGTGTATGTGTATGTTTCGTGCGCGTTTGCATGTTTATGTGTATGTGTATCTCTTTGTGTATTTGTTTTTATGTGCATGTGTGTGCGTGCGTGCGTGCGTGCATGCTTGCGTGGGTGTGTGTGTGTGTGTGTGTGTGTGTGTGTGTGTGTGTGTGTGTTTGTTGTATTTGTGTGTCATTGTGTATGCGTTGTGTGTGTGTGTTGTTCTTATACATGTATGTCTATATGTGTGTTTGAAATATATCTATGTACGTGCGTGCGTGTGTATATATGTATGTGTGTGTTTGTTTGTGTGTGTGTGTGTTTGTGTGTGTGTGTGTGACGCGTCTAGTGTGTTGGCTAGTGAATGCGTGCTTGTCACCTCTCGCTTTCAGCCTGCACGGCAGGCTAGCACTGCTGCTTGCAGCTATGCGAAAAGGAGAGCAGAATGCTTAACATTCTCTCTGTCAGCACATAGCTTCTCTAACAGCAAGCCCTACGTTGTGCCTCCCCGTGGCGACACGCGGCAACTGAGCACCTCATGGACTCAAGCTAAAACTCGAGGGAGTCGGAGGAAGCCTGGCCCCAAGAATTGCGGCACACAGGCCCACCAACGTGTGGATATGCCCTGGTGCCCATGAACCAGACCCCCAGGTATGGGTAAATAGCACCACTGCCTTGTGGGCGTCTCAGGAGAGATCTAGAATAAGGAAGAAAATCCTAACAGAAAATCACCCCCACTGCCTTGTGCGTAGTCATGGGGACGACAAAGGCCAGCGGAGAGTCCGTACAAAAACCGATGGAAGGCAACGGGAAACCATCATCGTATATTCCCAAGATAAGCATGGCCAGCAAAAAGAGAACGGAGGTAAACGTCGTGAATAGGGCTCCCGTGGAGTACCTTCGTCTGGTAGGGACTGTTATGTTGTGCAGGTGACACTGATCGTCATCAAGCTACTGCGAAAAATATGAAAATTGCTTCTTGGAACGTAAGAACATTGCTGCAAAAAGAAAAATTAAAAAATGTCAAGATGGAGATGGAAAGGCTTAGCATCAACATTTTAGGTCTAGTGGAAGTGACGTGGAAGGGGGCAGGCATGATAACGTCAGGCAAGCATAAATAATGATAATAATAGTAATGATAATGATGATATTAATAACAACAACAACAACAACAACGACGACGAACCCCCAAAGCACACAGCACATGCAAACTGAGGGAGGGAAGACAGGAGGGGACCCAAGCCACATCATCTGTCTGTCTCTCTCTATCTTCTGTCTGCCTCTCTCCGTCTCTCTCTGTCTCTCTGTTCTCTCTCTCTCTGACTCTGTCACACACACACACACACACACACACACACACACACACACACACACACACACACACACACACACACACACACACACACACACACACACACACACTCACACACACTGTTCCAACAAATTCTCTTCTTTTTTGTTTTTTGATTTTAGGGGCCAAGACCTCAGAAAGGCAAGAAGGCAAATGACCTGTTCTTCACGATTTTCAACTGACGTGGGATCTTTTAGCGTGCGCAGGCCAGAAGACACACGGGACGGACACGTTTTTTCATCCCCTTCGTAAGGACTAGACTTTCAGTTTGATTTTTTGGTGGAACTGGGAAGAAAAGTCGACGCTTCAACGGGAAATGAATCCTGGAAGCTTGAGTTTACTTATTGGCAGACGAACGTCTGAACCGTTCTGCCACTTTCCTCCTCACAGACGTCATGTTTTCGTTCTAGTTTTCTTTTTCGTTCTTGCTCCTCCTTCTTCTCCCCCCCCCCCCCCCTTTTTTTCAATTTTTTTTTTATTTAGCATTTTGCTTCAATATTTGAACGTTGATAAAGTGTACTTATAGCTATTATGAGACTGATCAAAGTAAGCACACTGTAATTAACCATGACATGTACATACTGCTTTAGTAGTAGCAGTAGTAGTGGTAATAGCAGTAGTAGTAGTAGTGGTGGTGGTGGTGGTGGTGGTAGTAGTAGTAGTAGTAGTAGTAGAAGTAGTAGTTATTGTTATTGCTATTGTTATTGTTATTCTTGTTTAATGCCCAGCCGACTGCTTAGAGCCATACCAATGCTATAATCCTTTCAAAACATACACAGTACTTCAATGGGAAAAAAAAGGAAAAGAAAGTTAAGTATACATATCAATGTATTCAAGTACATAATCTAAGTTTATGCCCCTGACGTTGACCATTCCGTCCAGTTTATCACACCGAGGATTAAAAATAAGCAATCCTGAGTACAAATTGAAACATTGTTAAGGACACTAAGCATATACAAAAACGGGCCTAAATAACTTAAAACTGCTCCTGCACATTACATTCCCTTAAAGCCAAAAATGAATTTGATACATGTGCCCAATTATCAATCCTAAGAGAATGTATGTAGGACTTTATCGAATCATGCAGGTGAATGGACCAGCAAGGCAGAAAATGACATGAAGATATCACAGAAAGCAAAGGAACAAACAGAAACAAAGAAAGTGAAGAAAAGAGGAAATTTCTGGCACAGAATTTCCAGAAGGGGGGGGGGGAATACTATTTATACTGAAAGAGCCCACGGCATCCCCATGGGGGGGGGGGGGCAGCAGCAACAGTAGTGGTAGTAATAGTCTGAGTAGTCTTAGTAGTTTAGTAGTAGTAGCACTAGTGTAGTAGTGATAGTAGTAGTAGTAGCACTAGTAGTAGGAATAGTAATAAAAAAAAAGGAGGAGGAGGAGATATCAGTTCAAAACAATGTATACAATTCAAAGTGATTTTCAAACCAAGGATCAGAGATGAAGGCAAACTGAAAGTGTTCTCGGCAAATTCATTTATAAAGGCAAACAGTTTATTCAGTTAATCGTACAAAACAAAACATGTTTAATCCAGAATGTATGAAAAGTTAGTCCTTTTTTGTATCTGGTGTTTGTTTGTTTGTGAGTTTCACGAAAAAAATCATAATTGAAATCAAGAAACTGTGATAGACATTTTCATAACACTTTGAAACAATAGGGCATTCACAAGAAATGCTGATTCAGTTGGCCAAAAAATTGTCTTGTCTGGTTGTATTAAATACACGTTCTTACTCTTTTTTCATGCTTTTTCTGGTTCCTGTTTGCTTGACTGCAGGCAGTCACACTTGTTTTGTGGTTAGTCCTTAACAAAGTCCATTTTCATTAACCGTGAATGGTCATATTTAATATGACAAGGATGCCAGTAAGAGCCACTTTGATACTCAGGGTATACAGACCTACATCATGTTGCATGACCTAAAACCATTCACGCCATATCAGCTAACACAGTGCAATACATTATGATACAATTGACTCACAGACACATAAAACAATCCAGGACTACAATTGCCATGGGAACACTTCTAGCATGTCAAAAGACTTATGAGAGAAAATGAAACCGAGAATTTATTCCACGAGATTTTTTGCTGGTGTTGGATAGAGTGCAGGAGTCAAAGGGTTAAACGCAGGCACATACAGATAAATGATTATAGAACAAATAGATAAATGATTTCATGTATGAAAACAGATAATCAGATAAATGATTTCATGTATGAAAACAGATAATCAGATAAATGATTTCATGTATGAAAACAGATAATCAGATAAATGATTTCATGTATGAAAACAAAATGATAGGATTCAGTCGAAAATGCTTAAGAAAATGATGGATCTCACTTTCATGCAAGGTTATAAAGACCGCTGTTCTACTTTTACTGACTGGCTACATGTAGACTGTTTCATAATGTCTTCCTTCTAAACCTGCCAGGAATGATCTGACACGGTCACTGAGCCCATGCAAAAATGTGTGTGCAAGCAAATTTTCAGTTGGAAGGGCAATAGATCATATCATCAGAATGACAAGCACATTAAGATAGGTGGTGAGTATATAATTATCAGCCTTTGAAGTTGTGAACCAGACTGACCTCGGAAACTCTTGATGTCTTAACTGGAAAAATCTTGTTGTTGTTGTTGTTGTTGTTTTCTTCTTCTTCTTCTTCTTCATTTTCTTCTTGTTATTCTTGTTCTTGTTCTTCTTGGTTTTGTTCTTCTTGATCTTGTTGTTGTTGTTGTTCTTCTTCTTCATTGATGGAGTTTTAAACAAAAATAAATGTTGTATTGACTCAGCATTTCTTGTGAATGCCCTATTGTTTCAAAGTGTTGTGAAAATGTCTATCACACTTTCTTGATTTCAATTATGATTTTTTCGTGAAACTCATATGTATATTTGTCCAAGTAACTTGTGAATATATATTACATTTATTTTAAAACTGTCTTGAACATATGTTGTATATCTGTATGTGTGCGTTTTTCACATCCATGACTGATGCTTCAAAAATGCACAGGGGGGAAGTTTGGAAACAAAGATAATGATTAACCGATACACAAATTTCACAATTTCACATAGTAAATCCACTGAGAGAGAGAGAGAGAGAAAGAGAGAGAGAGAGACAGACAGACAGACAGAGAGACAGAGAGACAGAAGAGGCAGAGACAGAGAGAAGAGACAGACAGACAGACAGAGACAGACAGAGACAGAGAGAAGAGAGAGAGAAAGAAAGAGAGAGAGAGAGAGAGAGAGAGAAAGGAGAAGAGAGAGAGAAGAGAGAGAGAGAAAGAGAGAGAGAGAGAGAGAGAAGAGAGAGAGAGAAAGAGAGAGAGAGAAAGAGAGAGAGAAAGAGAGAGAAAGAGATGAGAGAGAGAGAGATGGAGAGAGAGAGAGAGAGAGATGGAGAGAGAGAGAGAGAGAGAGAGAGAGAGAGAGATTTGAGGTTGGTGGTTGAACATTCAAATGTGTCTTTCCTTTCCCAAATCATCATGACACTTGACAGACACAGAAGTGGCAAGGAAAGACTGATGTGGGGACACTTCTGGGGGCGTCAGCTAACATGTCTATACTCGTTGTGTTTTTTTCGTCTGTAAATGTCAGGATGTGCAGGGTGTAAACTCATAACTCTCTTCTTTCACCCCTGTCCTCATTTCCAAACCCAAGACATGGACACTGGATCCGTGTCCGATGTCATTCTGACCTTAACTGTCACATGCAACCAGAGACACCATTACTTGGAAACAACTGGAATGAGGGCGAGGGAATAGTTTGAGAATGGGCAGGTGAACATAACTGAATGGTAAGTGATGCAAATGATGTCTCAGCTGTCTTGAGCTCAGCAGACAACGAACTCTCTTGGCCACATTGACCTTGTTGCTCCATGTCAAAGAGATGGAAAAGAAGGAGGGTGCTTTGTGAATAGTGTGAGGTGGGTGGGGTTAAGAACTGAACGAATGAGGCAGAAGATGGACCACGTTATCACATCCTGTTTACAGGGAATGTACTGAGACTGGCCACACTAATTGTGAAAAAGATGCAGCACTATTTCTGGTAGTAGACATATGCACTTGTCTTTCAACTAACAGAGACGGCGTGGGCAACAGCGAAAGGTTTACGTTGACATCCACCGATATACCTAACACACTTTTGACATAGAGACAACATATAGACATATTAAGATAAAGAAACAGTGTCTGTTTGATCCTGAATCGTTTTAATTGATGTGATTTAAACTGGGAACACAGACACAATAGTATGGAAATAGATATTTGGTTCTTCTTGTTTCTCTTGCAAGAAATCCACTAAATATATACATCTGTCAGTCTCACAGGACTAAAACATTAGTGTTGCTGAATAGTTATCAGTTCTGTGTCTGATCTGATCTTATGCGAGGGAAATAAGCAGTGGTTGCAGAGAAAGGCTTAAACTGATCTGTGTGATTGGAGCAGGAGCTTCTTTGAAGACGTCTTTCATGTGTCTGCCACATCAGGTGGTTCTTCAAGTGTGCAAGTCTTCTGTATTTCCTCTTTCCAAGTAGCAATTGGAATCTCCTAAGTGTCGATGCTGATGGCAAATGCCTTCAGAAAACGTCTGCAAATGTCTGTGTGCTGCTGATGTGTTCACCTGCTGACTCTGTCCTGTGTACAGTCTCCACAGGGGGAAGTCCTTTTGGGCACAACTATCCTTCACACAGACGACAGATTTGCTTCAGTTACTGGATGAGATTTCTACTCCTCTTGCAACAATTTTCTCTGTCAGTTGAAGCCAAAGGTGCACATGCAACCTAGTATTTTTTTTAATCCTTGATACCACAAAAAGATTACTTTCAATAATTCTGGAATCTGATTTTTACACAAAGAAAATTCTAGCCTGTTTTGTGTCTCTGACAAGTGTCTTCTTTGTTTTGTGTATTATTTTCTTTTTAAAAGCAAATTCTGATACAATTGGCATGTGCAGAAACATTAAGGAACTGCTGGTGTTGTATCAGTGAATAGATGATGGTTGCAATAGTTACTCCAAAATTTTCGCTTGTATTGATTTTAAAGAATGGTTGTTATAACATCATATCCCCAGACAGACAAGATCATAGCAGAAAAATGGCATGTCATCAGGCATACTGCTGATAATTTATTTGATCTGAAAATATGACGTGTTTATCAAGTATGATAGTGATAACGTTATCGGTTTGGATCACTTGTAGAAATACGAAACTCACTTGAGCAAGTATTATGGTTGCAGCGTGTCTTATAACAGGCCTGGTGGCTGTAGAAGAAAACAGCTGTGAAACAATGGTATCCATTCACACACAGCTGTGATTGATACTCTTTATCTGCGGCTCCAAAATGGTGGAAAGAATTGAGTGTCTGCAATATCAAGTTGTACTCTGTCTAACGCTTGTCACAACGGTGTATGGTTTCTGTTCAGCTTCTTGCCAGGTTCTATGTCTGGTTGTTCAGATGACAATGGATGACCTGTATCATATCTGTCTGCAGATGTAGACCACCTGGTCTGTGATCAAGTAGCAGGCTCAAAACTACTAGGTACTGTTAAAAAGATCTATATCAATAAAACTACACTTGTAAATCTTTGACGCTTCTCTAGTTTCTTTTGTACATTAATATTTGTTGCATTTAATATTTGCTCGACAGACAATCTCCTCTTTTCTAGTGAGAGATTTTAAAAATGCAAGACAGAAATACACAAATTTGACAACATCGCCATAAACAACACAGCCTCGACCTAATGAATCACCACAATGGCCAAAACTACAGCTTCCCCCTCTATTACCAGTGCGTTACAACCAGTGAAAACGAGGCAGCCCCATACATCCTGACGGTGATTGTCATCAGATTTACAACAATCAGCTGAAACTGGATCTCTAAGTGCTGGTGGATATTTCACCACAAAAGTAACAGGATCTCAGGACTGTGTGATAATTGACGCTATGAATACTTGTTTGTGGCTCCGCTTCCCGCATAATCACCGATGTGGTCGGTGATGTTTGCCTCTCTGTTTACATGGCCGTGGTAGTGGTAGTCACGTTTTCTGAAAAGCTGTTTTCACTAAGGCACGAAATGCAAGATGGAGATGCGAGATGTTAGATACAGAAATCTACGATTGTATCTGAGGAGAAGTGAAAGCTACAGTTATGAAGGAGGTGAGAAAGAGTGGGAGTAGAACAGACGGACATTTTTTTGTTTGCTTGAAAATGCGACATTCATCACTTTATTTTCCTGCTCGTCGTCAGTTGTAACTGCACTTGTGCTGTGTGACTTTTTTCATTGTTTCTTTAGTTTTGGCTGAACATGTTTTTCATTCTTTCTTTATTTCGGGCAGAACATGTTTTTCATTCTTTCTTTATTTCGGGCAGAACATGTTTTTCATTCTTTCTTTATTTCGGGCGAACATGTTTTTCATTCTTTCTTTATTTCGGGCAGAACATGTTTTTCATTCTTTCTTTATTTCGGGCAGAACATGTATTTTCATTCGGGAAACAGTTTCATTTTTTATTTCGGGCAGAACATGTTTTTCATTCTTTCTTTATTTCGGGCTGAACATGTTTTTCATTCTTTCTTTATTTCGGGCAGAACATGTTTTTCATTCTTTCTTTATTTCGGGCAGAACATGTTTTTCATTCTTTCTTTATTTCGGGCAGAACATGTTTTTCATTCTTTCTTTATTTCGGCAGAACATGTTTTTCATTCTTTCTTTATTTCGGGCTGAACATGTTTTTCATTCTTTCTTTATTTCGGGCAGAACATGTTTTTCATTCTTTCTTTATTTCGGGCAGAACATGTTTTTCATTCTTTCTTTATTTCGGGCAGAACATGTTTTTCATTCTTTCTTTATTTCGGGCTGAACATGTTTTTCATTCTTTCTTTATTTCGGGCAGAACATGTTTTTCATTCTTTCTTTATTTCGGGCTGAACATGTTTTTCATTCTTTCTTTATTTCGGGCAGAACATGTTTTTCATTCTTTCTTTATTTCGGGCTGAACATGTTTTTCATTCTTTCTTTATTTCGGGCAGAACATGTTTTTCATTCTTTCTTTATTTCGGGCAGAACATGTTTTTCATTCTTTCTTTTTTTTCCTTTTCCTGTCAGCATGGGCAGTCTGTCCATTGCTGTCTGTAGATGGGCACGATTGTCAGAAAGTTAGACTACTGGTTTTCCAACACAAAGGTCTGGGTGCTCACCTAGTTTGGTACCACCTGGTGGATAATGGGTGGAGACTTTTCACATCTCCCATGTCAGTCAGTATGTGTGTGCAGATGTGCGAATGTCTGAACCCCATGCATGTGTATATACACACAGAACATACTAGACACTGGTTAAAGATCCTGTAAGGCATGTGTCAGTATTCAGTGGCCTGCACAATCATGATAACACCCAGCATGTACACACCGAAAACAGTTGTTGTTCTTTTGCTTCCTTCTTCTTCCTTATTCTTCTTCCTTCTTCTTTTTCTCCCTTCTTTCTCCTTCTTTCTTCCTCCTTCTTCCTCCTTCCTTGTTCCTCCTTCTTCTTCCTTCTTCTTCCTCCTTCCTCCTCCTCTTCCTCCTTCCTCCTCCTTCTTCTTCCTCCTTCTTCTTCATCTTCCTTCCTTCCTTCTTCTTCCTTCTTCTTCCTTATTCTCCTTCTTCCTTCTTCTTTTTCCTTCTTCTTCCTTCTTCCTTCTTCTTCTTCTTTTTCCTCCTTGTAATTCTTCTTCTTCTTCCTTGTACTTCCTTCTTCTTCTTTCTTTCTCTTCATTTTCTTCTTCTTCCTCTTCTTTTCTCCTTCTTCTTCCTTCCTCTTCTCTTCTTCCTTCTTCTTCCTTCTTCTTCTTCTTCTTCTTCTCCACCGTCTTTGGCACAACCTGCCTCCTGCTGTACCACTGCCCCTGCCCTCGGCCTTGCTGCTGTGGGCTTCTCCTCCTCTGCCGTCTTCGCCCTCGCCTTCTGTCCTGGTGGCGCCGCCTGCACCTTCTGTCCTGATGGTGCCGCCTTCAGCTTCTGTCCCGCCGGTGCCGCCTTCGCCTTCTGTCCCGCCGGTGCCGCCTCCGTCTTCTGTCCCGCCGGTGTCGCCTTCATCTTCGGTCCCGCCGGCGCTGCCCTCGTCTTCTGTCCCGCTGGTGCCGCCTTTGTCTTCCGTCCCGCTGGTGCCGCCTTCGTCTTCTGTCCTGCGTGTGCCGCCTTCGTCTTCTGTCCCGTCGTTGCTGCCTTCGTCTTGTGCCCCGCTGGTGTCGCCTTCGTCCTCTGTCCCGTCGGTGCTGCCTTCACCTCTAACTCGGCCGCCGCCATGTGACTCTGGTAGACTAAAACTATGCCTTTTTAACGCTCAGTCAACATGCGCAGATGGCAAAGCCGATGTCATTGCTGACTTTATTGCAGATGAGCATGTTGACATTGTTTTTATCACAGAAACATGGCTTAACCCCCTAGGTCATGAATCTATACATGCAAGTCTCACTCCTAGTGGTTATAGGCTTGCTTCTTTCCATCGCTCATCCCGAGGTGGTGGTATCGCCATCCTCTACAACGACTCACTCCATTCCCGCCTATCTTTCTCACAGTCTCTGCCTTTCTCCCATCCTTCTTTCGAGCACGTTGAAGTATCCTTCCAATCCACCCCTCACCCCATCACCTTCTCCTGTGTCTATCGACCTCCACCTAGCTCTGCCAACAAGCTCACCACATCCATGTTTCTCTCTGACTTTGACCAACTTCTTGATTACTACTGTCTCTTACCTGGAAATCTCATCATTCTAGGTGACATCAATGTCCACTACGACAACACTCACCGTTATGACACAAGACATATCATCAATTCTCTGTCCAATCACAATATGACACAACATATTTCTGAACCAACCCATAAAAAAGGTCACATTCTTGACTGGATCATTTCTCGTGATCACCACAATTCAGCTACTGACAACTGCCTAGTTCTTTCTACCCGTCTAACTTCAGCCCTTCCATCTGACCACTCTGCAATTCTCTGTTCTCTTGACATTTCTCCTCCTTCCCGTACCACGCGCACAGTGACTCGACGCAATCTCAAATCTATTGACTTCTCCACATTTTCATCTGATGCCTCCCGCCTCCTTTCTGAAAAGTCACATAACCTTGCCGATGAATTCTATACTACTCTCCACCATGTTCTGGACACTCATGCTCCAGCCACAACCCGTCTTTTACCTGACCGCCCCCCTACCCCCTGGCTCACTCATGAGATTGTCTGTGCAAAACGTGCCCGCCGCAGAGCAGAGCGCCGCTGGCGCAAATCTAAACTCACTGTACATAGGCAACTTTTCCAAGCCTCTAAAACAAAAGTATCCACCCTCATTGCATCTGCAAAAACAAGCTATTTCCAAACCAAAATCCTGAATGCCTCCTCTTCAAGAGAACTCTTTACTACCATGAATCATCTCCTTGGCACACGAAAAGATTTACCTCTCCTAACAAAACACACAAATGAAGAATTCCCATCTGTATTCTCCAAGTATTTCACCATTAAAATACAAACTCTTCGTGACAGGCTTGACAGGACACCCTGTCAACCATGCCCACCTGACCCTTCCTTCTCTGGCACACCTCTTACTACTTTTACCCCAGTCTCACAAGAAGAAATTCTCAACACAATCAGATCCATGTCGTTCAAAACCTGCGAACTGGATCCTCTTCCAGGTTCTCTCTACGCCGACTGTCTCCCTACTCTCCTCCCATTCATCACTGACATCATCAACACTTCTCTTCAAACTGGAACTGACCCAGATTCTTTCAAGTCTGCTATTGTTCACCCTCTCCTCAAGAAATACAGTTTAGACCCAAATGAACTGAACTTGTCAAAACTCATCGAAAAAGTTGTCCTCAACCAGCTGAACTCTCACCTGTCTGCCAACAATCTCCTCAATCCTTTCCAGTCAGCCTACCGCCAGTGCCATAGCACTGAAACTGCTCTGCTACACATTCTCAACAATCTCCTCCTTGCAACTGATACTGGCAAAGTCTCTCTCCTCACACTCCTTGATCTGTCTGCAGCCTTTGATACCATTGATCATAGTATTCTCCTTTCTAGACTTCATCATACTTTTGGCATCTCTGACATTGCTCTCTCCTGATTCACTTCATATCTATCAAACAGAAAACAAACTGTTCTCATCAATGGCACTTACTCTCAACCTGCATACCTGACCTGTGGTGTTCCACAAGGATCTGTCCTTGGCCCTGTTCTTTTCACTCTTTACACCTCCCCCCTGTCTACCATCATCAACTCCCACTCTATAAAACACCACTTCTATGCTGATGACACCCAACTTCTAGACAGTGACACACCAGACAATATACAGCGCCTCTTGACTCGCACAACTGAGTGTTACTCGGACATTAAGAACTGGATGACGTTCAACAAACTTCAGCTTAATGACGACAAGACAGAAGCTATCCTCATTGGCACCCGTCAGAAACTTTCTCAGCTGCCTCCTCTTTCTCTCCCATTATGTAACACATCAGTCCCAATTTCTGATTCAGCTAAAAACCTTGGTGTCTGCATTGACTCTACCCTCTCCATGAACAACTTTGTTTCTCAAACTGCCAGATCTTGCTACTATCACCTCCATCGTATAAGCCTGATCAGGAAGTATCTCTCTGTCGAAACAACTGCAAAACTCGTTCTCTTTTTCATAATGTCTCGCATTGACTATTGCAATTCACTCCTGTCTGGTCTTCCTGCCTCCACCATTCACATCCTGCAGCGCATTCAAAACAATGCTGCACGCTTTGTACTAAAAAAGTAAAAAGCTGACCACATATCTCCTCTCCTGGCACATCTTCACTGGCTCCCTGTATCAAAGCGCATACAGTACAAACTAGACACCATGTGCTACAAAAGCCTCAATAACGCAGCCCCCGATTACCTGTCAAGCTTACTTGAGATCTATGTTCCCTCACGTACCCTCCGCTCTGCCTCCGATCCTCTGACTTTTCGCTTTCCACGCACTAAGCTCAATACCTATGGTCCACGAGCCTTCTCTGTTTCTGGTCCACTTTCCTGGAACAAACTTCCTCTCTCTGTCCGTCAGCAACCTACTTTTGTCTCCTTCAAGTCCGCTCTCAAAACTCACCTTTTCTCCTCTGCATAAAATCCTGACCTCACTCAATCCCCTCTGCAGCCTGTCTCCACTCGGAGGGGAATCACATTGTAATATATAATTGTATATAATATGCTCTCTATAATTTTCCATTGCTTTTATTCTTTCTCCCCATTTTAGCCGTGTGCGTGTGCGTGCGTGCGTGCGTGCGTGTGTGTGTGTGTGTGTGTGTGTGTGTGTGTGTGTGTGTGTGTGTGTGTGTGTGTGTGTGTGTGTGTGTGTGTGCGTGCGTGCGTGTGTGTGTGTCTGTTTTAGCGCTTAGATTTGATTTTATCAAGATTTTGCGCTATACAAAATAAAGTATTGTATTGTATTGTATTCTCCTTCTTTCTTCTTTTCTTCTTTTCCTTCTTCTTGTTCTTTCTTCGTTCTTCTCCTTGTTGTTGTTGTTCTTCTTCTTCTTCTTTTTCGTTTTTTCGTTCTTCTTCTTCTTTTTTCTTTTTTTTCTTCTTCCTCCTTAACTGTGTGAAGAATCATTGGGACGCTGCTTAAAGAACTGTTCACAATATTCGTGCAGCCCTGACGGTTGTATGTTAAAGCATGGGTCTCTGCAGATTGTTTCTTGTCTGTTCCACAATGTTTTCAGTCCATCGGTTTTTTTCTGTCTTCTACTCCATCTCCCTCCTTCAACAATTCTTTGGAGAATTGATTTAGCAAGGTCACTGAATCTTGTTACATGGTCATACCAACGTAGTTGTCTTTTCTAAAGTGAGGCCAACAGGGTCTTCATATGACCCAGTGTGCTGCCTGACAGTTTAGCGTTTGGTGAATGTGCCACTACTTAATTTTGCAATACAAATGACATCTCTACCAGGCTGTCGTTGACGATGTTTGAGAGATATGTCTTACAAAAATAGGCTACAAGGAAACAATTCCAGAAAGGATGGCATGAATGTATACAAACCTAAGATAGATTGATCCTGAGAGAGAACGTGTGACTGTTTTTTGTGTGCTTGTTCGTTAGATTGATCCTGAGGGGAAAATGCCCGACTGTTTTCGTTGTTTGTTTGTGATTTTATTCTTCATTGTTTTTTCTTCGTGGAACACATACTGTATCATGTATCATTTTGTCCACATGTGTTTGAGATCACTGTATGCTTGTTTCATTGCCGGTTCAACTTGTGGTTTTCTGTGGAGTTTATCTTACTCGTTTGATGTATCATTTGTGTGATGTATTACTGATTGCAGTTTTAGCAGACAATAAGTAGTACTGTAGGTTTGGTCTGTATGTGTATAAGTTTGTGATTGTAATCATCTGTAAATACAGAGATGTAGAACTCTGAAACAAAACATTCATAGGTAATTTCTGGCAATCTACGGAGATCAATGTTTTATTATTTCCCACAAACACCCATCTTCATTTTCATTGCATCGGGCACTTGGGAAACGAAATAAATATTAAAGCATAGTTACTTTCCGTATTAATTTCCTGATTTTTATGCGTTATGTTCATCAGGAAACCAGATTGAATAACGTAATTTTCTGCATGTTAAATGTCAGGAAAATGACACTGTTTTTATCATATCGTGACCTTTTTTTGTGTGTGCTTTAATATGGTCTTTCATTTGGTGCAGGTATCCTCAGACATAGACACAGTACAATCACGAAAGCACTCAGACATGCGTCCCTACCGCACACATACACGTACACGCACACATACGCACACACATATAATACTTTCCCCCTGCCCCGCCCCTCGAATTTTTCTTTTCTCATGTACATAGAGTTCAAAGTTCAAAATTTGATAGATCCTTTGACCTCAGTTGGGGCTTAGAGGATAACAAGCAAATCAACGAAAATCCAACGGAATCAATACATAACCGTCCAACAGACAGTAGTGCATTGTCTTACGATAGAATAATCAATGTTCAAAATATAGTTCTACAAAAATTCTATACATTAGAAATGTTAATTAATCTTGTTTCCTTCCAGATAGGAAGTTGCACAGAAGACATTCTAACTGATGTAACTGAGATTTTTTTTAGAATAAATTTCAATCGATTATCACTCAATTTAGAACACTCGAAAATGAAATGAAACTCATTACGTGAAGCATTGTCACTACAAAACTTACATATTTTGATTTTTCTATACATTCCTTTGCATCTACCTAATTCAATCTCATGCTTGTGACAGCTGCATCGAAAATTTAATCAAAGGAAAAACACAAATATCTGGTAACTGTGTAATACATTTCTCTTTTTAAAATTTCGATACAATATGAATTTACTATTGTTTTTTAAAACTGCTTTCTGTTTTTGCTGATAATTAGCCTGAATTGAGAAAATAAGATTTTCAAGCGCTCGCGCACACTCAAACGCACACACACAAGCACGCGCGCACACATACACACATGCGTGTTTATGTGCATAAAAGTTTACATGAACTCTTTCTCTGTCTCTGTCTCTGTTTCTGTCTCTGTCTTTGTCTCTCTCTTTCTCTCTCTCTCTCTCTCTCTCACACACACACACACACCACACACACAAAACACACACACACACACACACACACACACACACACACACACACACACACACACACACACACACAGAGTTGGCATGCACTGGAAAAACAAGTTTATATGAAATGACGAGTGAAGATTGTACAGTTCCTTTATAGTGTCGTCCCTGTGTATCACGGTAAATTTCAATTCCTGAAAGTGATCACTCTTAATCAATATCAACGCCTTGGTCCTCAAACCTTTGGCTAATCAGGAAAGTCAGCCTGCCCACAGCGGTCATCGTGCCCTTTGTCAAAACTATAATGTTCTTTAAACGTTCTTGTGAAGGAGACTGTCTGTGCGTTGTAAGCATTTATAAAAAGTGAGATGTGGAGATTTTTCAAAAGACAATTTATCTCCATTTTCATTAACTGAGCGTCATTCGCAAGCTGAGAAATTTCGTGATTTTTGTTCTTTATCATAACGCCTTTTCATGTCTTAATCTTTTCTTTCCGTAAATGGCAGTATTTCCATGCGCTATAACAATAGATAAGGAAACAGTGGGTTACTTTGTCTATAATCCCTTTCAGCCGGCAATAAACCAGTTAGTAGTTTGGCCATTAACAAGAACTGTTGATTTTATGTTTCTGTAAACCGTTTCTATCCATTTACAAAGATTTTCACCAAACCACCACGCCTTTAGAACTCTGAATAGAAATTGTCATCTAGGAATCAAAGGCTTTCTAAAAGTTTAGACAGAATAAGAGTCCAGGTAAATTTGTTTTTTATGTGAGAAACTAATTAAATCGTGCATTAATCTTGTTTTGTCTACGAGGTATTTGCAATTAAAGCCTTTTGATTTTCATAAATAAATTCAGAAGAATTGTCCTAATTTCACTTGCAATGCATGCAGCCCCAATCTTACACAATACATTAAGAAATAAAATACCCTCCAGTTATTTGTATATTTCCTTGGTTTATCGGGTTTGGGGAAGCAACTTATAACTCATTTCTGAGTTGGTGAAAGTTCTCTGTCTCTGAATGACTGGTTTAAGTTTCTCACAGGCCAAGTTTTCTTGAAAAGAATTTGTAAAATATTGCCCCATACCCTTCTGTTCCTGGGCTCTTTCTATTTTTCATGTTGTTTAATGCAAATCTCACTTCCTCCAAATTTGTTCTTCTAATGATTTTCTTTCTTCGTTAGATAATGTGGATACTGTTTTATTAAAGCGTTTATTTCTCACAAATTTCTAAATTTAACTTTATCAATTTCTGTTTACAGAATGTGTTTACCTCTTGATCTATGTGTTGAGGCTCATCAGTCGTTAGAGCTCTTATTTTGGTCAATCAGACTGACCATACTTTTGCTTATAAAATCCTGTTTTTACAAGATACAGAATTGTTTGTTACTTTTTCCCTTCAGCCACCCATTTTGCTCATGATCTTGATATATTTTCTTGTATTTTGTTTTGTTTTAAATGGACTACTTTTTCTCCTTTCATTTACATCAGTCTGCTTCAGGTCTATTTCCCTTTTATCCAACTTGTTCAGTTTCATTAATCAGTCCATTTTCTTTCTCTGTTGCTTTTATTTCTTCTCATTGTCGCATAAAGTTTATCGTTAAATCTTTTTTTTAGTAAAACCATATGTGCATAACTTATTTGGGACACTGAAAACGATTCCCATGTAAGAAACATTTATAAGTGTAACTGTATCATAATGTTCAGTAGAATATTATAATATTACATTGTCTGTTAGCTTATTTTTTGTACATATTGTTTTTCTTTCAGTGAAGAGCAGTCAACCTTACAAAGTATATTATGTTTTGTATCTTTCCCAACTTTTAGTTTCAGAGTTAACATCATCAATATCAAGTTTACCAAATGTTTATTTGGAACTGAATGCAATATGAACACTGATGGTGTTGTTGATTTCAACACACTACTTGCCTGTAGGTGTGTATGCAATGCAAGTCATCACTGTCTGAAGACGAAAGTTATATAAATCATACGCGATAGAGGAATATAATGCTAAAACAAGTAAGTTGCAAACTATATTTGCTTTGAAATGATACAACCACGGGAAAATAATGACAGAAACATAAATCACTATTTAGATTATTCCATGTTCCCGTGGATTATATAATACCCAACAGTTGTATTTATCTTGAACACAATGCTGGGCTTCTAAATCTGTTCTTGAGTGTTTACATCTTTTGTGAATCAGAACTGAAACGTGCTGAGGGAGCTTTGTTGAAGTACGCTCTTTAATGTTTAAAACACATTTTTTTGCTCATTTTCTATTTTTGAGGGGTTACATGAATATGTTAATTTATGTATTTGCAAGAAGAGAAAAGGTGCAAGGAAAACAACCAGCAAGATACTGGACAAGACAGACAGCTGATATTTCAATGTGCACATGGACTTTGCAAATGTGCCTCCTCCTCCTCCTCCTTTTTCTTCTTCCTCTTATTCTTCTTCTCTGCCTTCTTCTTTCTTAACTCTCTGATGAGTCATTGGGGTGCCGCACTGAAGAACTTTTGACCAAATTTCTCCAGCTCTGTCTG
>JAPXFY010000017.1:64581342-64608842 GCA_030674185.1 Monoplex corrugatus | reverse complement strand
TCGGGTAAGACATGAAGAATTGATCAACTAACTAGAAAGACTCAATATTAATGGATAAGATCTACGAATAATCAGAAATATGTATTGGAAACAAACAGCTGCAATGAGAATAGAAAACGATATAAGCTCTTTCCAAAACATCAAAAGAAGAGTCAGACAGGGTTGTGTTTTGTCACCAGATCTGTTTTCACTTTACAGCGAAAACATCATGAGAAACCTAGAGGAAGACCCTGGATTAAAGGTTGGAGGAAAAATGATAAACAACATTCGATACGCAGATGACACCGTGCTAGTTGCAGAAAAGGAAAGGGATCTATAAAACCTTGTGAATATACTAGAAATAGAAAGCAAAGGTAAGGGGTTGCATCTAAACAGCAGGAAGACTGAAGTCATGGTGATCAGTAAAAAAAAAACCATGAAATCCCCTCATGCAAAATAACAGTAAACGGCACAACCTTGAGACAGGTGATAAGTTTAAATACCTAGGAACGATCATTTCACCAGACGGCTGATGCACATCAGAAATAGTCAGCAGAATCGGCCAAGCCAAAACAGCATTCAAGAAGATGACAAGCATTCTTACCAACAAATGCCTATCAGTTAATATCAGGAAGAGAGTTCTTAAATGTTGTATAGAACCAATTCTGTTATACGGTTGTGAGGCGTGGACAGTCAACAAGCAAAGCCAGAACAAGATTGAGGCAGCCGAGATGTGGTTTCTTAGAAGAATGTTGAGAGTTCCATGGACAGCAAAGAAAACAAACGAGACAGTCTTGATGGAGGCAGACACAAGAAGATCATTCATAAGGAAGATTAGGAAAAGACAGGCAACATATATAGGCCATTTTATGAGGAAAGGGGATTTGGAGCACCTGGTCACAACGGGAAATGTGGAGGGAAAGAGAGCACCAGGTAGACCCAGAGAAAATATATATTAATTTGTACTTGCAGAGTGGCTGAAGACAAAGAGGGTGGAAGAGTTGCTTGAAGGCAACAAGAGATAGAGACAGATGGAAGGCCATGATCACCAATGCCATGTGGCAAGGCACCTGATGATGATGATGATGTGTGTATACGTGTATATATGAATATGTGTGTGTGTATGTGCGTGTGAACATGCGTGTACGTGTATCTTCATTTTCCACATTTCATTAAAAGGTCTCCAATATAAATAAGCATGAACAAGAGCATCCAGACAAGTGATTTAGAATGACCTTAGTACGATCCACCACAATGGCGTAGTGGTAAGTGCCACATGACACGAGACATGATGCAGGAACTTGGGGGGTGTCTCCCTGTCAGGGAATATGTTGCTTCAGATCTTCAGAAAAGCGCTCACTGCAATGTTAGGTCACAAGTTTACAAACAGAGACGTTTGACCTCTTTGAGGTGAGTGACCCCACCACTGAGGATAAGCAAGCTTTTGTCTATGACTGTTTTAAACTTAGACATCGTTGTACATGATAGTCCAACTCCTAGTTGTCGCTGTGGAAAGTGAAAATAGATAGTGGGAAATGAAAATTAGACAAACATAATTTGATTTACTGGACTCTGATGAAGCTGGAAATGGCTTGGTAAGTCAGTGATGGACTGTGCAATCGCTAAAGAAAGTTTTTACTTTAAGCTTATCTGTTCCATTTTTATCCGCACCCTGACATACCAGTGTTGTATGTTTACCCTGACATACCAGTGTTATATGTTTACCCTGACATACCAGTGTTATATGTTTACCCTGACATACCAGTGTTATATTTCTTACTGTACACAACAGCTGAACACCTTGTTATAGAGGGGTCAAATTTTCGACTTTAAAGTCTTTCTCAAGAAACTCAGAATGTCGACTAACAAGAATTTTAAAAAAAATCGACTTTAATGTCTTCTCATCAAGGATGTTTTCTTGAGAAAGACTTTAAAGTCGAAAATTTGACCCCTCTACAACAAGGTGTTCGGCTGTTGTGTACAGTAAGAATACCAGTGTTATATGTTTACCCTGACATACCAGTGTTATATGTTTACCCTGACATACCAGTGTTGTATGTTTACCCTGACATACCAGTGTTATATGTTTACCCTGACATACCAGTGTTATATGTTTACTCTGACATACCAGTGTTGTATGTTTACCCTGACATACCTGTGTTGTATGTTTACCCTGACATACCAGTGTTATATGTTTACCCTGACACACCAGTGTTATATGTTTACTCTGACACACCAGTGTTATATGTTTACCCTGACCAAGCACCTGTGAGATGTGTTGATTGAGAACAGCTGCCAACAAGACCAGATGCCACATATCAGAAACACCAAGATCAGAGAAATGAGGGGAACAACACCAGTCCACCATCATTATTCATCATCAGAGAATGAAGTGGTTTGGTCATCTGACCAGAGTGCAACCACACCGGCTGGATCAACAAACATAATACAACAAAAGCACAATCAGATTTAAAGCGAGAAACAGACCAAGGAAAACTCTACTCGATGGCTTGGAAGGGAGACCTTGATTCACACGGCATTTCTCCACTTCAGACCTTCCAGTTGACGGTCAAATCTTTCTCCCAGTGATCCTATGATGTACAAGCGGTCAGATGAATGAAAAATCCCACACTACAGTTATTTATGCAGGTTTTCACGTAAACACTGGCACATAAGACTATGATTTTATGTGGTCAGTGATGATAACTCGTAGACATGTAAAGCTCATCATCATCAGGTGCCCTGCCGCATGGCGTTGGCGACCATGGACATCCAACCATCTCTATCTCTCGTTGCATCCAGCATCTCCCCCACCCTCCCCATCCCCAGCCACTCTGCAAATCCGTCCAGCATTCTCTCCCTGGGTCTACCCGATGCTCTCTTTCCCTCCAGCTTTCCCGTTGTGACCAGGTGCTCCAAATCCCCCTTCCTCATAAAATGGCCTATAAATGTTGCTTGTCTTTTCCTAATCTTCCTTATGAGTGATCGACTTGTGTCTGCCTCCATCAAGACTGTCTCGTTTGTTTTCTTTGCTGTCCATGGTACTCTCAACATTCTTCTGAGAAACCACATCTTGGCTGCCTCAATCCTGCTCTGGCTTTGCTTGCTGACTGTCCACGCCTCGCATCCGTATAACAGTATTGGTTCTATATAACACTCAAGGACTCTCTTTCTGATGTTAATTGATAGGCATTTGTTGGTAAGAATGCTTGTCATCTTCTTGAATGCTGTTTTGGCTTGGCCGATTCTGCCAGCTATTTCCGATGTGCATCTGCCGTCTGATGAAATGACCGTTCCCAGGTATTTGAACTTATTAACCTGTGTCAAGGTTGTGCCATTTGCTGTTATTTTGCATGAGGGGATTTCATGTTTTTTACTGATCACCATGACTTCAGTCTTCCTGCTGTTTAGTTCCAACCCCTTACCTTTGCTTTCTGTTTCTAGTATATTCACAAGGTTTTGTAGGTCCCTTTCATTTTCTGCAATTAGCACGGTGTCATCTGCGTACCGAATGTTGTTTATCATTTTCCCTCCAACCTTTAATCCAGGGTCTTCTTCTAGGTTTCTCATGATGTTTTCGCTATATAGTGAAAACAGATCTGGTGACAAAACACGACCCTGTCTGACTCCTCTTTTGATGTTTTGAAAAGAGCTTATATTGTTTTCTATTCTCATTGCAGCTGTTTGTTCCCAGTACATATTTATGATTATTCGTAGATCTTTTCCATCAATATTGAGTCTCTCCAGTTGGTTGATCAATTCTTCATGTCGTACCCGATCGAATGCCTTGGTATAGTCAACAAAGCATAAATACAAATCCTTATTCATCTCAACTGACTTCTCTATGATTGTTCTTAGGATGTATATGGCATTAATAGTTCCTTTCCTTTCCACAAATCCACACTGTTCTTCTGCTATTTCTCTTTTGATTCTATTCCTTGTCCTCATCATGATTATTCTTAACAGGATTTTTGTTACATGACTCATCAAACTGATTGTGCGATGGAGCTCTCGCATTCTATAGCCCCTGTCTTCTTTGGAAGTGCAATGAAATTTGATTTTGACATATCTTTGGGGATTTTTCCAGTGTCATAAATTTCATTTAGGAGGACTGTTATTTTTTCTATGCCAAATTCCTCCAGGGCTTCAATCATCTCTGTAGTAATGTTGTCTGGTCCTGGGGCTTTTCCTGGTTTCATCTTTTTCAGTGCTGCTCTGACTTCATCTTTCATTATGGGTGGTCCTTCAAAGTTCTTTTTTATGATGTGTTCTTCGTTTCTGTCATCCTCAAAAAGGTCTTTAATGTACTCTCCCCATCTGTCTAATACCTTGTCTTTTTCCATGATAAGCGTGCCATCTTTTGATTTTAAGCAACCAGTTGATGTGCATGTATTTTTCCTGTGAACAATTTCTTCAATTCGTCTGTACATACCCTGAGGATCCATTTTGTGTCGTTCTTCTATCTCTTTGCATTTTGTGTTCAGCCAAGCTTCCTTAGCTTCATTGCACCTATACCTGATTTCTTTGTTTATCTTCCTGTATATCTCCTCGTTTTTCTTTGCTTTCCTCCTTTTCTTCATCAGGCCCAAAATTTCATTAGTCATGCAACTGTTTTTTGCTTTTCTATTTGCCTTAGGGATTTCCTCACAAGCTTCATTTATCGAATTTCTCAACTTTGTCCATTGTTCCTCACTGTCACCAACGTCTTCCAGAGCACTGAATTTGTTTTGAACATGTACATTAAATTTCTGACGTGTCATTTCATCTGTCTTCAAGAGTCCAAGGTTTAGTTTGATGTTGCTTTTGGTCTGTTTCCTTTTCCTCAATTTCAGCCTAAACCTTCCCACTACAGGATTGTGGTCACTGTTGCAGTCTGCGCCTGGTAGTGTTTTTGCTGACAGTAAAGAATTTCTACATCTTTTGTTGATCAGGATGTAGTCAATTTGATTTTTGGTATTATCTCCTGGACTCATCCAAGTCCATTTTCTTCTGTTAGGCTGCTCAAACCAGGTGTTTCCTACTATGAACTCATTCGTCTGTGCGCATTCTACAAGCTTCCCCCCTCTTTCGTTTTGTGTACCAAGGCCATGAGGTCCAACTATATCCTCCACCCTATCCTGTCCCACTTTAGCATTAAAATCTCCCATTATGACTGTAACTTCCTGTGATTTACATTGGACCTTGGCCATCTTTAAAACTTCGTAGAAGTTATCGATGTCTTCCTGAGTACTTGCGGATGTTGGTGCATACACCTGTATGATGTTGATATCAAAAGGTTTCCCTCTGAATTTGACCAGTAAAACTTTGTCGGACACTGCCCAGTATCCTTTAACTGCTTTTGATTTGTCTTTGTCCATTATGATGCCTACTCCTCTTTCATGTGAATTACCACCAGAGTATATCACTGTATATTCTCCTGATGTTATCATGCTTGCTCCTTTCCATCTCATTTCCCCTAGTCCTGAAATTCTGATGTTAAGCCTTTCCATCTCCATTTTGATGTTGTCTAATTTACCTTTCTGCAACATTGTTCTGATGTTCCATGTTGCCACCTTGGTGTTGAATTTAATTTTGGTTTTGGTCGCAGTAGCTGGCTGACGGTCTGGTGTCACCTGCGCTGCATGACAGTCCCTACCGGACGAAGGTGCTCCACAGGAGCACCTATTGACGTCGTTAACTTTCTTCTTTATTCTTCCTCTGTCCATGGATTTCCTGGGGAAAAGTACGATGGTGGTTTCCCCTTGCCTTCCATCGGTTTTTTATTTTAGGGTTGACTCCCTTAGCCTTACTCTCTCCCGAGATGTCCACAAGGCAGTAGAGCTATTTACCCATAGCTCGGGGATCTGATTCGTGGGCACCAGGGCGTGTCCACACGCTGGTGGGCCTGCATGCCTCACGTCTGGGGGCCAGACCTCCTCCGAGTCCTACGAGATTCAGCCTGAGTCCGTGAGGTGGTCAGTTACCGCCTGTCGCCACGAGGAGGCACAGCGTAGGGCTTGCTGATGGAGAGGCTATGTACTGACAGGAAGAGTCTTACGCATTGCTCTTCTTTTCGCACAGCAGTGCTAGCCAGCGGTGCAGGCCGAAGCCGACACACTAGACGCATCACATCTGCCAATATGACAAGTAAAGCTATTTCTAATTATTCATCACGTGACAATGAGCAATTATGTTCATGAATACATTTATGCTTTGTTGATTATACCAAGGCTTTCGATCGGGTAAGACACGAATCGGGTAAGACACGAATGCCTATCAATTAACACAAATGTCTATCAATTAACATCAGAAAGAGAGTCCTTGAATGTTATATAGAACCAATACTGTTGTACGGATGCGAGGCGTGGACAGTCAGCAAGCAAAGCCAGAGCAGGATCGAGGCAGCCGAGATGTGGTTTCTAAGAAGAATGTTGAGAGTTCCATGGACAGCAAAGAAAACAAACGAGACAGTCTTGATGGAGGCAGACACAAGTCGATCACTCATAAGGAAGATTAGGTAAAGACAAGCAACATTTATAGGCCATTTTATGAGGAAAGGGGATTTGGAGCATCTGGTCACAACGGGAAAGCTGGAGGGAAAGAGAGCACCAGGTAGACCCAGGGAGAGAATGCTGGACGGACTTGCAGAGTGGCTGGGATGAAGAGGGTGGGGGAGATGCTGGGTGCAACGAGAGATAGAGATGGTTGGAAGTCCATGGTCGCCAACGCCATGCGGCAGGGCACCTGAGATGATGATGAAGACACGAAGAATTGATCAACCAACTAGAAAGGCTCAATATTGATGGAACAGATCTAAGAATAATAAGAAATATATATTGGGAACAAACAGCTGCAATGAGAATAGAAAACGATATAAGCTCTTTCCAGAATATCAAAAGAGGGATTAGGCAGGTTGTGTTTTGTCACTAGATTTATTTTCCCATTACAGCGAAAACATCATGAGGAACCTAGACGAATGCCCTGGGATATAGGTTGGAAGAAAAATTATCAACAACATTCGATACGCAGATGACACCGTGCTAATTGCAGAAAATGAAGAAGACCTACAAATCCTTGTGAATATATTAGAAACAGAAAGCAAAAATATAGGGCTGGAGCTAAATAGCAAAGAGACTGAAGTCATGGTAATCAGTGAAAATCATGAAATCCCCTCATGCAAAATAACAACAAATGGCACAACTCTGAGACAGATTGATAAGTTTAAATATCTGGGAACAATCATCTCACCAGATGGCAGATGCTCATCAGAAATAGCCAGCAGAATGGACCAGGCCAAAACAGCATTCAAGAAGATGAAAAGCGTTCTTACCAACAAATGCCTATCAATTAACATCAAGAATGGAGTTCTTGAGTGTTATATAGAACCGATACTGTTGTAGATTGTGCGGCGTGGACAGTCAACACGTAAAGTCAGAACAAAATTGAGGCAACTGAAATGTGGTTTCTATGAAGAATGTTGAGAGTTCCTTGGACAGCAAAGAAAACAAACGAGACAGTCTTGATGGAGGCAGAAACAAGAAGATCGTTAATAAAGAAGATTAGAAGAAGACAAACAACATCTATAGAACATTTTATGAAGAAAGAGAAATTAGAGCACCTACCGCAGAACACCAGATAGACATAGGGAGAAAATGCTAGACGGACTTGCAGAGTGGCTGAGGACAGAGAGGGTGGTAGATGTACTTGCAGCGACAAGGGATAGATTTGTATGGAGGACCATAATCGCCAAAGCTATTAGGCAGGGCACATGATGATGATGATGTATATATTTTTTTACCATAGGTATATGAGTATGCATGGTTAACTCGAACCGAAAACACCCCCTCCTCCCTCCACTACACACAGAGAGTGTTATGAATTTACGGGGTTTTGAATCTCCAAATTCTCAGTCATCAGTCCGTTACGCTGACCACTTCACCACGGTAACAAGGGATAGAAATCTTCCCATCTTGGATAACACAAAGAAAAGTGGAAAAGACGAACCTTTTGAAAGAGAGCGACTTGCCATCAGACTATCAGTTGCTTCTGGTGTTGCCTGTGTCCTTGTGGGAGTAGAATTCTATACACTAGGTCTTGTGGCTTGATTTGTATGTCTGGTGTCTGCCTGTTTCCAATCGGCCATTGTATTGTATTATACCTTCAAGGAGAAAGTAATACATAAGATGATGTCTTTCCATTTTTGTTGTCCCGCTGTTTAAGTCTGGAGAGAGAGAGAGAGACAGACACAGACACACACACACACACACACACACACACACACACACACACACACACACACACACACACAGAGAAGACAGACAGAGAAGAGAGACAGAGAGGGAGAGACAGAGACACAAAGACAGAAAGAGAGAGCGAGAGAGACCAAGATTCAGATTCAGATTCAGATGATTTATTCAATAAAGGCCATGGCCCCACTTGAAGGGGTGAAATTAAACATACATCACTTAATTAAATATACACTGTTTTATCCTAAATAGTACACAGAGCAAAGAAAACTGAAACATTCAATTTGCACAAGGAGCTCCTGAGTTTAAAGGCTTTATACAAATAAATAGCAAGCTGTTTAACATGATCTTCCCTGGCGGATGCCATAAGCAAGCTCAGTGTAAATAGTGAAGGCTGTTTATAATATTTTCTGGGGATCAGTTTATTTCTATGACTGCTTAGAACTGGACAACACACATACTCATATATACACGTATACGCACATCATCATCATCAACAGGTGCCTTGCCACATGGCATTGGCGATTATGGCCTTCCATCTGTCTCTATCTCTTGTTGCCTTAAGCATCTCTTCCACCCTCTTTGTCTTCAGCCACTCTGCAAGTACAATTAATATATATTTTCTCTGGGTCTACCTGGTGCTCTCTTTCCCTCCACATTTCCCGTTGTGACCAGGTGCTCCAATTCCCCTTTCCTCATAAAATGGCCTATAAATGTTGCCTGTCTTTTCCTAATCTTCCTTATGAATGATCTTCTTGTGTCTGCCTCCATCAAGACTGTCTCGTTTGTTTTCTTTGCTGTCCATGGAACTCTCAACATTCTTCTTAGAAACCACATCTCGGCTGCCTCAATCTTGTTCTGGCTTTGCTTGTTGACTGTCCACGCCTCACAACCGTATAACAGCATTGGTTCTATATAACATTCAAGAACTCTCTTCCTGATGTTAACTGATAGGCATTTGTTGGTAAGAATGCTTGTCATCTTCTTGAATGCTGTTTTGGCTTGGCCGATTCTGCTGGCTACTTCTGATATGCATCAGCCGTCTGGTGAAATGATCGTTCCCAGGTATTTAAACTTATCACCTGTCCCAAGGTTGTGCCGTTTGCTGTTTTTTTGCATGAGGGGATTTCATGTTTTTTACTGATCACCATGACTTCTGTCTTCCTGCTGTTTAGATGCAACCCCTTACCTTTGCTTTCTATTTCTAGTATATTCACAAGGTTTTATAGGTCCATTTCATTTTCTGCAATTAGCACAGTGTCATCTGCGTATCGAATGTTGTTTATCATTTTTCCTCCAACCTTTAATCCAGGGTCTTCCTCTAGGTTTCTCATGATGTTTTCGCTGTAAAGTGAAAACAGATCTGGTGACAAAACACAACCCTGTCTGACTCTTCTTTTGATGTTTTGGAAAGAGCTTATATCGTTTTCTATTCTCATTGCAGCTGTTTGTTCCCAATACATATTTCTGATTATTCGTAGATCTTTTCCATCTTTCTAGTTAGTTGATCAATTCTTCATGTTTTACCCGATCGAAAGCTTTGGCATAATCAACAAAGCATAAATAGAAATCCTTATTCATCTCAATTGACCTCTCTATGATAGTTCTTAGGATGTATATGACATTAATAGTTCCTTTCCCTTCCACAAATCCACACTGTTCTTCTGCTATTTCTCTTTTGATTCTATTCCTTGTCCTCATTATGATTATTCTTAACAGGATTTTTGTTACATGACTCATCAAACTGATTGTGCGATGGAGCTCTCGCATTCTATAGCCCCTGTCTTCTTTGGAAGTGCAATAAAAATTGATTTTGACATATCTTTGGGGATTTTTCCAGTATCGTAAATTTCATTTAGGAGGACTGTTATTTTTTCAATACCAAATTCCTCCAGGGCTTCAATCATCTCCGTAGTAATGTTGTCTGGTCCTGGGGCTTTTCCTGGTTTCATCTTTTTCAATGCTGCTCTAACTTCATCTTTCATTATGGGTGGTCCTTCAAAGTTCTTTCTTATAATGTGTTCTTCGTTTCTGTCATCTTCAAAAAGGTCTTTAATGTACTCTCCTCATCTGTCTAATATTTTCCTCTTTTCCATGATAAGCGCACCATCTTTCGATTTTAAGCAACCAGTTGATGTGCATGTATTTTTCCTGTGTACAGTTTCTTCAATTCGTCTGTACATACCCTGAGGATCCGTTTTGTGTCGATCTTCTATTTCTTTGCATTTTGTGTTCAGCCAAGCTTCCTTAGCTTCATTGCACATATTCCTGATTTCTTTGTTTATCTTCCTGTATATCTCCTCGTTTCTCTTTGCCTTCCTCCGTTCCTCCATCAAGCCCAAAATTTCTTTTTTATCCAGTTCTTTTTTTATTTTTTCTTTCTACTTCAGATTTCTTACAGCTTCATTTATGGATTTCTCACTTTGTCATTGTTACTCACTGTCCCAAGTCTTCCAAGCTTGAATTATGTTTTGAACATGTCATTAAGTTTTCCCCAAACGCCATTGATATATTATATTAATATTACATAATTATATAATATTATATATATATATATATATATATATATATATATATATATAATATATATATACATATACATACATATATATATATACATATCATAATATATATTAAAGAAAAGGAGAAAAGAGAGATGTAAGAGAGAGAAGGAGGGGGGGGGGCTCATAATGCTTTAATTGTGTGTCGCCACGGAACGGTGGTAAGCGAAACCGACTTCCTACTGGAATATTATGGGTTGGAATCCCATCAGTGTTGTCAGAATCATTGTGAGGTTTTGGTCTCTAAGCGCCTCCTTCTTAGAGCTGAGAATGCAACAGACTTATTGGCAATCTGGGACCACACAGTGGAGTCTCATCCACTTCACTGATGTGTCGTTGAGGGTGTTGCCCAAATTCCCTGATCAATACGTAGGCGTCTATCTCTTGGGCCTGGTTTGACGTCATGATAGTTTACCATAGTAAGCGTACAATATAACCCTGTCATAAAGTCTCAAGCCTAGATGGAACTTCGCAGCATCATGATTATCATCCCCATCGTCATCATCATCACCCCATTGTCAATAATTGTTCAAGTTCTATGGCCATAAGTGTGGAGAAGGAAATGAGATTAAAAAAACTTTAAAAGAAGAAAATAATATGTCTTTGTATTCTTCTTTCTAGAAATAAATGATTTCAGACAGACATGCAGTAGAACCGTCCAATACCAACAATGACATTTCCTGTGGTTTAAAAGTTTTCATCTGTAGACAGTCTCTTGTCTTTTTTAACCCTTTCACTCCCGCAGCCTGACCAGAAGCTGCAAAAACTTAATCCTTTCAATCCCTCACCCTATCCACCAACTTCCTGCAGAAAGCTGGTGGATAATTTTGCAGAAAGTTGGTGGATAGTTCTGCAGAAAGCTGGTGGATAGTTCTGCAGAAAGCTGGTGGATAGTTCTATAGAAAGCTGGTGGATAGTTCTATAGAAAGCTGGTGGATAGTTCTACAGAAAGCTGGTGGATAGTTCTTCAGAAAGCTGGTGGATAGTTCTATAGAAAGCTGGTGGATAGTTCTACAGAAAGCTGGTGGATAGTTCTACAGAAAGCTGGTGGATAGTTCTATAGAAAGCTGGTGGATAGTTCTATAGAAAGCTGGTGGATAGTTCTATAGAAAGCTGGTGGATAGTTCTATAGAAAGCTGGTGGATAGTTCTATAGAAAGCTGGTGGATAGTTCTACAGAAAGCTGGTGGATAGTTCTGCAGAAAGCTGGTGGATAGTTCTACAGAAAGCTGGTGGATAGTTCTATAGAAAGCTGGTGGATAGTTCTACAGAAAGCTGGTGGATAGTTCTACAGAAAGCTGGTGGATAGTTCTGCAGAAAGCTGGTGGATAGTTCTGCAGAAAGCTGGTGGATAGTTCTATAGAAAGCTGGTGGATAGTTCTACAGAAAGCTGGTGGATAGTTCTATAGAAAGCTGGTGGATAGTTCTACAGAAAGCTGGTGGATAGTTCTGCAGAAAGCTGGTGGATAGTTCTGCAGAAAGCTGGTGGATAGTTCTATAGAAAGCTGGTGGATAGTTCTACAGAAAGCTGGTGGATAGTTCTACAGAAAGCTGGTGGATAGTTCTATAGAAAGCTGGTGGATAGTTCTACAGAAAGCTGGTGGATAGTTCTACAGAAAGCTGGTGGATAGTTCTATAGAAAGCTGGTGGATAGTTCTACAGAAAGCTGGTGGATAGTTCTATAGAAAGCTGGTGGATAGTTCTATAGAAAGCTGGTGGATAGTTCTACAGAAAGCTGGTGGATAGTTCTACAGAAAGCTGGTGGATAGTTCTTCAGAAAGCTGGTGGATAGTTCTACAGAAAGCTGGTGGATAGTTCTACAGAAAGCTGGTGGATAGTTCTACAGAAAGCTGGTGGATAGGGCGAGGGATTGAAAGGATTGAATATTTTTGCTTTGCTGTCATGGCTGACAAGGCAGAATGCTGGCAGATAGGGTGAGAGGGTCAAAGAGTTAAACATGATATACACACAAACATAGTGATAACATTTCCCCTCAGTTAAAGGTGTTAGCTGCAAACAGCCTATCGGTCTTGTTGTTGTTGTTTCAATATAAAATACAAGAACTTTGCAAAGTTCTTTATATATTTTGTTTTTTAAAGACATCGGCATAGCAAACCACACTGAAAACAACGGTCTGTCTATGGAATTTATATGGAATGAGTTGGAGCAAATCCTCTAGCGCTGGACATTACAATCTAAAATGCATTTCGCTTTCAGCAGAATATTATACAAAGGACATATGGAGAGAGAGAGGGGGGTGGGAGAGGGATGGGCGAGGTAGAGGCAGACAGACAGACAGACAGAGATAAGGAAAGTTTAACCTTCATTCCCAAGGGTAAAAGATCAGCACTATAGATAAGCTTCTTATTTCATCCAGCCCTTGTCCTTAGTGGATAGAATGTCTGATCTAAATGACTAAAATAATATTAAAACATATTACCCGTGCATGTGTCATTACATACAAACAAATATTGACACAACATGATAAAATATGCAAATACAAAACATGTAAGACAACACGCTGAGCACATTATATGATTACATTAAACATTCGACTTAGGAGAGAGAGAGGGGGGAGAGAGAGAGAGAGAGAGGGAGGGAGAGAGAAAGAGGGAGAGAGAGAAAGAAGAGAGAGAGCGAGAGAGCGAGAGAGAGAGAGAGAGCGAGAGAGAGAGAGAGAGAGAGCGAGAGAGAGAGAGAGAGAGAGAGAGAGAGAGAGAGAGAGAGAGAGAGAGAGAGAGAGAGAGAGAGAGTGCTCTTTTAAGCTGTCCAACTCATGAAATGTCCCAATAATGTTTCATTTTGTTTTGAGTGGGAGTAGAAAGCAATAACAGTCTATTGTTTTCTTCGTTTTTAGGACACGAATTTTTTTTTTTCGTCAGTCATCTGTTTGTTGTCAGTCAGTCTGTTCGTTCGTTCTTTAATTTAACGTCTTTTCACTATAAGTGATATTAGACGGTAGTCAGTCTGTCTCCCTGTATATGTGCTCGCAGTCGTTTACTAATTGATGTTTTTGTAATAATAATAATCATTGATGATTACAGTATTTATATGGCACAAAATCTTGACAATTCAAATCAAAGCATAGCCACGCATCAGGCATACGCATGCGATCAACGCGGACCACTTTACAACATACATACACACACACACACACACACACACACACACACACACACACACACACACACACACACACACACACACACACACACACCACACACACACACACACACACACACACACACACACACACTCGCACACACACACACAAACTCATGGAAAGTGGCATTTGCAGAAGTCTTCGTCGGTTAACTAGGTGGGTTTTTAAACTGGATTAAAATCAGAAAGGGTAGGTGATAGACGAAGGGAGAATGGAAGTTTATTCCAGCCAGATGGTCAGTGAGAGCAAGGTGAGAGTTGGTGTATAAATATTAATGTTGTCACAATGGAGCAGACTGGTGAGTAGATTTATTACACAAGGTATCCAGCTTGTATTCAGTTCAGTTCAAAACAGGTAACCAGTGCAAAGCGCGAAGGAGAGGACTGATATGGTCAAACGTTTTCTTTCTGAGGACAAGACGAGCAGCTGAGTTTTGTATGCGTTGTGTTTTTATCATTCCCATGAAAAACACATACACAACGTAGCAAACACAGGTCACTGCAACTTTTATTTCTGTTTCTTTGGCTCCTTACTTTCGCATGATAGTTGACATTTTCAGTTATACTATAAATAAAGAAAACCGGCATCTTGACACAAGAAATTCATATAATTGAAGAGGAAAAAGTGTTTACAAAAATCATGCAAAAATAGAACATCTGGACGCCCACTTTTTTTCTTTTTTTTTTTGATAGCTTAGTTTGAAAAGAGCCAAATCTGGGTGTCCTTAAGCTATTTCACTGGAGCCCACGTGTGTTGTCAGTATACAGCCAGCAAAGTAGTAACTGTGCTGACAGACAGAGCCTCTGTCACGGTTCTGACGGCCAGGCAAAATCAAACGTTGTAGTTGTGTTTTAAGGATGCCTCTGTCATGATCTTGCTGACTGTTTTATGGTGAATGCATACACTTGTATACCTATGTACACATATATTCACGAGCGCACGCACGGACACACACACAGACAGACACACAGACAAAGACACACATACACTCACGCACACACACATGCACGCACGCCCACACACTTGAATATGCATACTCGACGATACATATAGCCACAGTCACCTCCATTTTACCATCACCACCATCATCACCACCATCATCAACAACAGCAACAACAACCTCCACCGCCATACACAGGCCAACAAGGCCAAAAAATTAAGTCTTTAGTCTTGCAGTTCTTCCTCGCAGTTCTTCAAAGGAACTGCCATGCTATACAGTATCCACAAGTGTGCACAGTAAGACAGGCACACCACATGAAGACAGAAACAAAATCACCTTCAAAGCGTCCTTAATGTTTTGTGTCATGACAGCAAATGGTCCAGCCTGAATGAAAACTGATCACTTGCTCTTGTCTTCAAATTAAAGCCCCATCTGACATGTTTGTCTAATTGAAACGCAAGATTTGACCTACATTAATTCTCTGTAATACTTTGTGACAAGACTCGTATCATGTTTACTTCTCCAGTTCTTCAACAAGAAAACTGTGTTGGATCGTAAATGACCTTGAAGGAGTTTAAAAGTCATAAGAGAACAATGTTAAAATCGGAATGTTTAATGTTAGGTGGTGAGCAGCAAAGAAGGAAATCCCTTCACTTCTCGTGTTAAACACAAGAAACAAACAAATGAAGAAAACAAAAATAAAGCAAAAGAGAAGTACATACTATAGCATTCAGTGGTAGGAAAGATTGTATTTTGAAGCACACACTTATGTGTATGCAAAGTGTAAGGAATCATATTGTGTTTGTGGACAAATCTTAAATTTGATCATGCACTGCACCCAGTAAGAAATCGCCAGTGTGATAAGCTGGAATGTCATAAGCCATTCTGTAACTTGTTCTGTATCGTGTCCTGTAGTTTGGGGTTGTGTTCATTTAAACGCTGGCTGCATGATGTAGTTTGGGGTTGTGTTCATTTAAACGCTGACTGCATGATGTAGTTTGGGGTTGTGTTCATTTAAACGCTGGCTGCATGATGTAGTTTGGGGTTGTGTTCATTTAAACGCTGGCTGCATGATGTAGTTTGGGGTTGTGTTCATTTAAACGCTGACTGCATGATGTAGTTTGGGGTTGTGTTCATTTAAACGCTGGCTGCATGATGTAGTTTGGGGTTGTGTTCATTTAAACGCTGGCTGCATGATGTAGTTTGGGGTTGTGTTCATTTAAACGCTGGCTGCATGATGTAGTTTGGGGTTGTGTTCATTTAAACGCTGGCTGCATGATGTAGTTTGGGGTTGTGTTCATTTAAACGCTGGCTGCATGATGTAGTTTGGGGTTGTGTTCATTTAAACGCTGGCTGCATGATGTAGTTTGGGGTTGTGTTCATTTAAACGCTGGCTGCATGACTTTTGATAGAGCCACGAACTCAAGATCTCTTATTTTGAGTGCAGTTTCAGCCGGCAACAAAAAAAGCTAGCTTCTTCACTTACTCACAACAATGCTCCAGTCATTCTGGTGGCGTTAGTGTTTGATAGGTCCCATCTCTTCCTCTCCCCCTCCTCACCATTTCAAGTCCTTGACAGTGCATGGGGATTTTGCGTGGGGTCACGAAGTTTGCCGCATTGTTTTTGGCAGATTTGAGTGAGGAGCATAAAAAAATTATGAAATTGTTTAGGTGCCATGAGTCCCTCTTGAACAAACTCTAAATGCAGGGCAATAACCGAAAATATGCAGACGAGCATTAAAACTAACTTTGGATTATTTGTTCTAATGCGTTGCATAGTTATGTGGATATTATTCACAAACTCTTTGCAAAACAAAGCTCTGCCTCCAGAAACAACAAAAACGAAACATATCTTCTGAAGATGGCGGAGGATTGTCGATGTGGCGACATAATCGGAAACGGTCATAATGATAAAGCGCAGTCCCCTCCTGTGGGATGCATTTGTAAGACTTGTTATGCAGATCTATAGACTGGATGACCCTCACACAGTTCCTCAGTGAAACGAAAACGAACAACACAGCCACAGTGAAGCAATACGTACCCATAGTCGTCTAAAAGATATTTCTTGGTTGTTTATACAGCTGTCTTTTTGTGTCCTTTGTCCTGCTGAAGCAATCAAGGAGGTATAGTTTACAGTTTTGTAATTTGGTTTATACATGGCAGTGGAATGGGGTTAGGAAGGGGTAAAAAAGAGCACAATACAGTGCAGCAGAGTACACTACAATATTCCCTCGTTAATCTACATTTGAAAATTAAAAACATTCCTCTCCTCCTAAATGATAAAAGAGAGAGACAAAAGGAAAGGTGTCTAAAATTAATGAGAACAGGGGATTTTTTTCGTCTTCTTTTCTTCAGATTTCAGGTCCCATTCACAAACAGCAATTCACCGTTTTGCTATATAAATGTTACCTTTATCAAAGTAATAGATTGCATCGATAAGCGCATTTTATTGCCTCATGTTAACACAGAGAACTACGTACATGTTTGTTATTTGAATATTGTGTACATCATTTTCATGTGGAAAATTATAACTCCAAGATGATGGCAGAGTTGTTAATGCAAACGCCAAAACGTCTATCCCATTCCTTCCTTTTCAGTTTCTCAAGATGGCGTCTCTGCGCTCGTATTGCATTCTATATGCCACGGCATTGACGCCACAGATGACATCTGATGTAACAGATCCACATGATCATGACACAAATCCTATATCTGCGTACACGCCCCTAGGCGCTGGTAAGGTCTTGGGTGAAATCTTTTCAGTCAAATCTAAAAAAATGTCGGACTTCATACTAGTAAGATATTCTTTCAGTCGCAAGGCTGAAATGAAAAACAAAAGGAAATGTTTAGAATAACTTAAGATCTTTTTCATCAACGTTTCATCCAGTCTATGCATATGTATGTAGTATGTATGTATGTATGTATGTATGTATGTATGTATGTATGTATGTATGTATGTATGTATGTATGTATGTATGTATGTATGTATGTATGTATGTATGTATGTTGTGTGTATGTATGTATGTATGTATGTATGTATGCATGTATGTATGTATGTATGTATGTATGTATGTATGTATGTGTATGTGTGTGTATGTATGTATGTATGTATAATATGTATGTATGTATGTATATATCATATATATATACATATATACATGTACATATATATATATATGTATATATATATATATATATGTGTGTGTGTGTGTGGTGCGTGCGTGTTGTGTGTGTGTGTGTGTGTGTGTGTGTGTGTGTGTGTGTGTGTGTGTGTGTACAAACTCCATTATCTAGTCCAAGAAAAAAGCATAACAATAACTTGATAACAAGATTCTTGGTTGCGATACTTAGTCCTATCCACAATCTCCAATATCTAAATTTTCTTCACGATTACTCAGAATGGGTAGAAATGAGAAGGTAGATAAAATGGAAACCAGATTGTGTCTTGTGTCGTGTCCTTAAAGAGAAAAATCTGATTTGTGGTTTTGAGTCGGATTATGAAAGAAAATGGGAAAGAGAAAGAGAGGGTGTGTGTGCGAGAGAGAGAGAGAGAGAGAGAGAGAGAGAGAGAGAGAGAGAGAGAGAAAGAGAGAGAGAGAGAATAGGCCTAGCTGTAATGTGTATGTGTGTGTGAGCGTGTGTGTGAGCGTGTGTGTGAGCACGCACGTGTGAGCGTGTGTGTGTGTGTGTGTGTGAATGTATGTGTGTGTGTGTGTGTGTGTGTGTTAGAGAGAGAGAGAGAGAGAGAGAGAGAGAGAGAGAGAGAGACAAGGAGGGAGAGAGATATACAGACAGACGGACAGACAGACAGACAAATAGGCAGAGAGACATACAGACAGAAACAGATAAAGACACAAGGACAGAGATTGAATTTCCTTCAGAGTTCTTCCACACGAAATCCAGATAAAGTGTGGGTTGCCATGTTAAACGACACAGTTTAAGCCCGACCTCTCCCTCGCCAGATCCGAGGGGTCTCGTATGATTACGGCGCAGAATGTCAAGAACAGGTTCAGGTTTCCAGCCAAGACAAAGACGGGTGGATGTAATGAAGACCTCACACCCTGCACCTCACCCAGACAGTTGAAAAGGTGTTGGGGGTGAACGCCAAAGGTCTTCGCCAGGCGACACCATGTCTGCGACCCGCTGCACAGACTCCGCATGACGTCATTATCTGGTCACGTCACGGTGCGATGCCCAGGTAGTCGATGTCATGGTGTGTGTGTGTGTGTGTGTGTGTGTGTGTGTGTGTGTGTGTGTGTGTGTGTGTGTGTGTGTGTGTGTGGTGTGTGTGTGTGAGTGTGGTGTGTGTGTGTGTGTGTGTGTGTGTGTGTGTGTGTGTGTGTTGTGTGTGTGTGTGTGTGTGTGTGTGTGTGTGAAAGAGATGAAGTCGTTGGAAGGAATCGGTAATTTGCGAACAGAAGGGAAGATGTGTGTGTAATTCTATCCTGGTTCCCCCTTGATCTGTCTGAGGTTGTTACACAGCTTAATTAGCCACTCTCCCCGTTCTCTTCCTTCCTCCCTCCCCCCCCCCCCTCTCTCTCAAGTTTCAATTTTTTTCATTTCTAAATAACGGAGAGTTAACACATACAGGGACTTACAAATTGACATATAAAAGGCACACAAATAGTGACATATACATGGGCAGGCCGGACGGTACTCGAATGAAATCAGCCAGATTTTCATTAAGCAAATAATTTTACAAATCCTGAAAAAACAAACAAACAAATAAATAAATAATAAGTAAATAAATGAGTGAATAAATAAATATATAAATGAATGAATGGATAAATAATAAATGAATAAATAAAGAAATAAAACTTTACAATAGGTATGTGAAGGCGAGGGACGTAAGTATTTTAATCATCTACCTGGGTGACTGTTTTTGATATCTAAGGATACCGTTTGATCTTTGTTGCATTGAGAGAAAGCGAGGATTGTTAGTGTGATAATGCTAACAGTTCCATATGTACAGGCGAACAGTCCGTATCAAAGAAAGTTAGCTGCACTTGCCTTAGTAACAAATCATACAAAAACAATTCAACAAAGAACTGTAAAAAAAAAAAAAAGATAAAACGCAAGAGCGAACGAGAGAGAGAGAGAGGGTGAGGGCAGTTACCGTGTCCATGTATTAGCGCAGTATAAACATAATTCATCGAGAATAACAACAGATATGAAAATGAAATAAGAAATAGGTAGCAGTGCTCCTAGTACATAAAGAACACGCAAACAGACAAACACACTCACAGACACACGCACGCACGCACACACACCACACACACACACACACACACACACACACACACACACACACACACACACACACACACACACACACTCACACGCATGCACACACACACGCGCTCCATGACTGGATTCTGAACAGTTATAATCATTTATCTCTGCAAATTTGCAGATGTTTCTGAAAGAGAGAGGTTTTGCAGTGGTTTATTTTCAAAGTAAGCAGACATTTGCTTCCTCCTCCACGTCGCTGGGCTATATCCACAGAGCGATTTCTTTTCACAAGTAATTAGAGAGAACCGAGGTTCAGTCAAGAGAAGTATTTTGAAACCCGAGTGCTCTGCATGACGTCACCATGTGCTCTGCATGACGTCACCATCTCCAGCCGCCATCTCCCACTTACAGAAGTCGGGAAAAAAGCTGCTCAGCTCTAAGACTGAACACGAAATGACGTAAAATGTGCTGTGGAGAAAACAAAGATTGGAAAGGGTAGGTGAGGAGGGGAGAGAGGCTGACGAGGGTGCTTGACAGGACCCACAGCATCAATGCCTCACCACTCTCCGGACAAACACCTCCAATTCCTGATGTCACTCGATGGTCATTTCGACAACAAAGGGGGGGGGGGGGGGCTGTCCATGCGGTGCATGACCCACTCGGACTCAGTCATCAGTTACCTGTTTACAAACGAATGGCAAGGTGGGGAGATGACAAACCCCGGGACATAGCCACACAACGCCACCAACCGTGTCCAGCCCAGCTACCAGATCAAGACAGAATGGAAAAGCCTTCTCACGCCCTATTCTTGGTCTACATCTGTCTTTTGGACAGCCCCCACCCCCACCCCCACCCCACTCCCCTGCCACCAGTTCGCAATAGCAGCCAGCTCTTTAGCCCTTGCTATAGTCTCGACAGTTAGCAGTAGGAAGCTCGCAACATGCTTTACTAAAACCACAGGGAGTGTATGAACATGATGCTCTGTTCAGCTAGGAATACTGATGGAGAGAAAGAAATGGTGGTGGTAGTGGTAATGGTGGTGTGTGTGTGGGTGGGTGTGAGCGCGCGTGCGTGCTCGTGCCCATGTATGTATGTATATGTGTGTTTGTGTGTGTGCGTGCGTGTGTGCGTGCGTGTGTGTGTGTGTGTGTGGTGTGTGTGTGTGTGTGTGTGTGTGTGTGTGTGTGTGTGTGTGTGCAAACAGCAGTTTGATTTATTGCGCTATAAGTGTCCAAGTGTTCCCCGATGATGATGATGATTATGATGATGATGATGATGCCGCCATCATTATCATCGTCATGGGACATCGTCGATGACGATAGACTAAAACGAAGATGATATCGTTTTCATGCTGACGACGAACATTTCTATATAGGTATAGATCGATAGATCGATCGATAGATAGATAGATAGATAGATAGATAGGTAGATAGAGAAATACATATTTGTGTGTGTGTTGTGTGTGTGTGTGTGTGTGTGTGGTGTGTGTGTGTGTGTGAGCGTGTGTGTGTGCGTGTGTGTGTGTGTGTGTGCGTGTGTGTGTGTGTGTGTGTGTGTGTGTGTGTGTGTGTGTGTGTGTGTGTTGGTGTTTGTGTGTGTGTGTGTGTACACAGGGAAAGATAAAGAGAGAAAAAGAAACGGAGCAGAGGGAGCATTAATCCTTCTCTACGACTACATGGATGTATTGTCAGGGAGCATGGAGTGTATGGCTCTACAGGTCGGTGTGTGTGTGTGTGTGTGTGTGTGTGTGTGTGTGTGTGTGTGTGTGTGTGTGCGCGCGCGCGCGCCCACGCTTGTGTGTGAGTGCTTGTGCGTGTGTGTGTGAGTGTGTGTGGTGTGTGAGTGTGTGTTTGTGTGCATGTGTGTGTGTGTGTGTGTATGTGTGTGCGCGCGCGCGTATGTGTGTGTGTGTGTGTGTGTGTGTGTATGTGTGTGTGTGTGTGTGTGTGTGGTACGTGTGTGTTCTATGTGGTGTCAAAATTCCATGTAGCTTTTTCTTTCTTTTGTTTTGTTACCGACGTAAGGCTGAAAAGCTCAATATTCATGGAAAAGATCTAAGAATAATAAGGAATATGTACTGGAAACAAACAGCACCGATGAGAGTAGAAAATGGTACAAGATCTTTCGAAGATATCAAAAGAGGGATCGGACAGGGAATTGTTCTGTCGCCTAATTTGTTTTCTCTTTACAGAGAAATCATCACTAGAAGAATGCCCTGAGACAGAGGTTGAAGGAAAAATGATAAACAATCTTCGTATGAAAAAAAACTACGAAATCTTGTGGATATAACAGAAATAGAAAGCAGAAATAAAGGGCTAGAGCTAAATAGCCAGAAGTCATGGTAATCAGTAAAAACAAGACACCCCTCATCTAAAATAACAGCAAACGACACAACACTCAGACAAGTTCAAATATCTGGGAATACTCATCTCACCAGACGGCAGCTGCGCATTAGAAATAGCCAGCAGAATCGGCCAAGCTAAAACAGCTTTCAAGAAAATGAAGTGTTCTTACCAACAAATGCCTATCAATCAACATCGGGAGGAGAGTTCTTCAGTGTTATGTAGAACCTGTACTGTTTTACGGATGCAAAGCGTGGACAGTCAACACGCAAATTCAGAACAAGATTGCAGAAGCTGAAATGTGGTTTCTAAAAGAATGCCATGGACAGCAAAGAAAACAAACGATTCAGTCTTGAAACAGACAAACACAAAAAGAGCATTTATAAAGAAGATTAGGAAAAGATAAGCAAGATTTATATGACATTTTATGAGGCAAGAGAAATTTGAGCATATAGTCACAACAGGAAAACTGGAGGGAAACAGAGCACCGGGTAGAGAATAAGAAAAAATACTGGACAGTTTTGTGGAGTGGATGAGGACAGAAAGGGTTGGAGATACACTTGCAGCGACAAAAGATAGGTTCGTATGGAGGGCCATGATCGCCAACGCCAGTTGAAAACAAGAAATCCCCTCGTGCAAAATTACAGCAAATGGCACGACATTGAGACAGGTTGATAAGTTTAACTATCCTGGAACGGTCATCTTACCGGACGGCAGATGCACATCAGAAATAGTCAGCAGAATCGGCCAAGCTAAAACAGCATTCAACAAGATGAAATGCGTTCTTACCAACAAATGTCTATCAATTAACGTCAGGAAGAGAGTTCTTGTTTTACGGTTGTGAGGCATGGACAGTCAACACGCCAAGTCAGAACAAGATTGAGGCAACTGAAATGTGGTTTCTAAGAAGAATATTGAGAGTTCCATGGACAGCAAAGAAAACAAACGAAACAGTCTTGAAGGAGGCAGACACAAGAAGACCATTAACAAAGAAGATTAGGAAAAGACAAGCAACGATTTTAGAACATTTTATGAGGCAAGAGAAATTAGAGCACCTGGTCACAACAGGAAAGCTGGTGGAAAAGTGAGCATCAGGTAGACCCAGGGAGAAAATACTGGACGGACCTGCTGGTTGGCTGAGTACAGAGAGGGTGGGAGATATATTTGCAGCGACAAGGAATAGATTCGCCATGCGATGATGATTGTATGTTCGAAGTCTCGACTGAAATTTTATTTTATGACCTGTTATCTATTTATGCCTGTTGTGTTGCGTTTACAACACGTTTGATGCAGAAAAAGACGTGCCAATCACTTCTAAACCAATTCCTAATCAATCTGACATAAAATTTGCGCAATTAAACGTTACGTACCCATTAGTTCCCATTAACGACACTACATCCGGGTCTTGTGATTCAGCAGGATCTATTGTCAGCTAACCGCCATGACAGCCGGCAGGATGTTGAGAAAAATGGCCACAGTCGTCGCCAGATGTGGCTTGACTGTGTAGACAAGGAACGAAAAGAAGAAGAAAAAGTTGTCACATGTTCCATGCCGTTTGAGCTATATTGCTCCCACGCCGCTCATCTCAACTCCTGGCCGTTTCTATTAAAACCCAATAAAGCAGTCAACGTGGCGAGGTGGTTGGCGTGAATGTAACGGACTACTGACTGGAAGGTCGTGGGTTCGAACCGCCCTCAAAGCCCCCCCCCCCCTCCCACCTCTTCTCCTTCTCTGAAATTCTTGTGGGATTTTTTTTTCAGCTCTGACCGTCTCCTACCTAGAACTGAGCATGAGATAGGCTCGTTGGGAAAACTGGACGTATCCTGTCGAGCCTCATGCACATTATGAATACGTTGTTTAGGGTGTTGCCCGACTTTCCTGATCAACAACCGCAGGGCAAGTACATCTTTCAGGCCTTGTTGACGCCAGAATATGTTATGACAGTAAGCGTAGAGCATGGCTCTGTCGCTTAGTCTCATTCAGGATGAAACTTCATGGCGTCATCGTTACCATTTCTGTTTTCATCATTATAGCATTGTGATAATTTGTCCCCGATTCTGTGGTCGTTTATGTCTAGCTCTCATAGTGATCTCAGCGTGGGTGTGTTTGGAGGTGTGCGGAGAGCTGAACTGAGCGACGTGGGGAGGGGAGGGCAGTGACCAGAGGCAGGGGGAAATAAGGGGCAGCACAACAGAAAAAGAACCACTTAAAGAAAAAACGACGCAAAGAAAGAAATTGAGAGACAGGGAAGGTGGTGCAGAGACAAAGGGAGAGGGATGGGGGTGTACTGCAATGTGGGAGTGACGGGGGATGCGTCACACGACAAGGACTGTCAGCTTATCACAGCGGGAGACACAAGACAGGGAAGGTCAAGTAAGTGTTGACATCCAGTGTGTTACAGACACACAGACGGAGAGGGGAGGAGAGACAGATATATAGATACACACACATACACACAGCACACAATAGATAAAGAGATAAGACACACACACACACATTCACACACGTGTACAGACAAATGAATAGACAGACTGACAGGCAGACAGACAGATGGGTAGACAGACAGACAAACAAACGAACAGACAGATAGATACCTAGATAGATCAACAGAGAGACAGATTAACTGACATGTAGATAGACAGACAGATAGATAGACAGACAGGTACATAGATACCTAGATAGATAGACAGACAGACAGACAGGTACCTAGATAGACAGACAGACAGGTACATAGATACCTAGATAGATAGACAGACAGACAGGTACATAGATACCTAGGTAGATAGACAGACAGGTACATAGATACCTAGGTTGATAAACAGACAAAGATACAATGAGATAGATAGACATGTATGACCATTTCTGCATGTTTCGTTTGCCTTTTTGTAAGTCTGCATATATGCAAACTCCCCTTTATTTAGAGTGAGAAAGAACTTAAAACTTGTGAGCGAGTGAGCTAGTGAGCGAGCGAGAGAATGAGAGAGAGAGAGAGAGAGAGAGAGAGAGAGAGAGAGCGCTGTATAATAAGCATTAAACCAACCCATCCATCCATCCATCTATCCATCCATCCATTTATGGTATAGCGCTGTACAAAAACGATTTATGGTATAGCACTGTACAAAAACGATTTATGGTATAGCGCTGTACAAAAACGATTTATGGTATAGCACTGTACAAAAACGATTTATGGTATAGCACTGTACAAAAACGATTTATGGTAAAACTTTTAATGTTCCCTTACAGCCCCTGGCTTATGGAGCTGCAAGAAATTCCTCCACGATTGTCTGCCCTTCACCGTCTATAAAGCTCCGCTCTACAACACGTTATTGTTCAAAGCGCTTCCTGTCTTCTTCCACTGTACGTCACCACGTTATGCTTTGAACCCAGAAACTCACGAAATCGAAACGAGAACACATTTTGAATCAACGAAACAAGACAGCCACAAATGTTCGGCCAACTGGCCTTCGTCAAACAAACACAAAAGACAACAAAGAAACAATTTTAATTCACTAGATTTAGGACAAAACCAACAGATTAGGTAACTTCTTTGATGTTTCCTTTGAACATTAGGCCAGAGGGGATCTTGCTTTTATCTTTTGTGTTTGCTTGACGAAGATTAGTTAATCCGAAACAAGTGTGACTGCACGCGTTCAAGCAAACAGGAACCAGAAGAAAAAAAACACGAAAAAATAAAAGAACGCGTATTGAATACAAGACAAGACAGGCGCAAATTTTCGGCCAACTGGCCTTTGTCAAGCGTAAGATCACAAACAAACAAACACCAGATACAAACATTAGGAGAAAAAGACGGAAGCTTCCCTGCTGCTGGGACCAGTGTGAGAAAAGGAGTCAGGCAGAAATTTGCTCCTTTCTTGCTTAGTTAACCCGTTGATCCGCGCACCCTGTCCACCAGCATCAACCATGCTAGCAAAGCAAAAACTTAACCCTTCAGCTTATCAGGAAGCTGGTGGATAGGGTGAGGGGGTCAAAGAGTTAAGTTTTTGCAGTTGGTATGTAGGGTGCGGGAGTCAAAGGGTTAATTAGGTACACTTTCTCATTACATTTTCCTGTGTTTCTGTTTCTGGTTTCTTTTAACGTGAACGCTGCCAGTTACATTGATTCAGACGGCATCTTACCTTTGCCTGTGCCCTTTACTGTAGTTCAATTGGAATCAAGCGGTGACTGGACTTTAACATCATTCGGTTTTTGCTATTCCCGTCTGGCGTCCAGCGCAAAGCAGTTTATACTGGATATTTTTTCGTCTCAAAGCAACTTATGATATGTCACTATGTTCTCTGTGTAACGATGATAGCTATGTTCTCCTGGTTGTAATGGGTTAGAGGGCTTACAGCTCTCCATGGCCAAACACTGTGGACGATCCTCTCCAGGCTTACAGTGTACAAAATAGAAAGCTTATCCATATAACTGTCATTCTCCAACACTAGGAGTTGTATTGGGTGTTGATAGGACACAGTGTACATATAATGGTTATTTGATTGGACTGCTGTTAACAAGTTAACAAGAAACATCAGGAGGGTGCGGATGGGACCTGGAACACCAATGCCTCGCCACTCTCGGGACACTCACCTCCCAAGCTCCCGACGCCAATCGACAATCATTTTTCAAGCAAAGGGGGGCTGTCCATGCATTGCATGACCCATTCGGACCCAGTCATCAGTTGTACTGGGGTGCTGACAGGACACAGCTCAGATATATGGTTATTTGATAGGAGTGCTGTACTGTATAGACCTCCAGGCGTTTTCCTACTTTTGAAGTTATTCCGTCTCTTGCTGGAAGCTTATGCTGATTGTCTCTACCAATTCCTCCATCTTTCTTGAAAATCAGTGCCGAGATCAATGGTTCTGTTCTGAAACCTTTCTCACTTATTTGCTGCCTTCTCCTCCCCCAACCCCTCTCCGTGAAAGTGCCATCATCATCATCATATCATCATCATCATCATCATCATCATCATCAACATCAATAATCATTTTCTACAGCCATGTAAAACATAATATTCATCTCTCTCTCTCTCTCACTTTCTCTTTCTCTCTCTCTTTCTCTT
>JAPXFY010000017.1:64568842-64578842 GCA_030674185.1 Monoplex corrugatus | reverse complement strand
TATTCATAAATACACAACAGCAGCAAGGAGCAGTTTTTGTTCTTAGTTAAGGTAATAAATTGCAATTATCAGCCAATGACCAACATTTACATATAAATAGGAAATTTTGATTTTTCCCCCCAGAAAGATTCACTGTCTGAAGGTAGTCGTAACGGTCTTCATAAAACACGCACCGTCAGCAGATAAATGTTTGATATGGGAAGGTGGGAGAATGTAGGAAATAGACTGTAGTTTCCGTAGAATGTATGGTCCATCCATAGCCATCTCACAGATCATTATGAAATACATTAACATGTTAGATCTCACTTGTCTTCAACATGGCTCAAATCCCAAAAGGTCAGTGCATGCGTGACTTCCCCAATGTGTTGTATCTTGAGATTTTGAGCCGCTATAGCCGAAACATTAGGTAACATTTCTTTTGTTGTTGTTGTTAGTTTCTTTTGTTGTTGTTGTTGTTGTTTTATATGTTTGTTTGCTGTTGTAAGGTATCCATTACTACTGGTGAAAGGTCTTTCTCTTTTCAAGCTCCATTGATGTGGAACAGACTGCCAGACTCTCTCAGACATTCAGATTATTTCTCTTCTTTCAAGTCTAAACTTAAAACCCATCTATTTTCTCACAACTAGTCAATGCTGCGTAGGGGTACCACCTATGTCATAGCCGTCTAAGCCTTGTTTTGACATACTGTTTCAGGGTGTGTTTTCTATTGCATGTGTTTGTTGTATAATTGAACGTTGTGTGATTTGGTTTTGTAGCAATGTTTGAGATGAGTGAGTGTTGTGCTCGTAGGATTTGTTGGTTTCTGTAGTGGTGGTATTCGTAGTTGTTTGTGAGGTGTGTGGTTGTGTGTGTAGGAGAGGTGAATGCAGTATGTTTTTGTAAAGCGCTTAGAGAAATTATTTTGATTAAGCGCTATATAAGAAACCATTATTATTATTATTATTATTATTATTATTATCCATTAAACATATTCTGGTGTCTTCATCGGCTAACACAAAACCAGGATCGTTGAAGACCATACCTACGTATATAGTCCTATCAATAGTCCTATCACATCAAGCTGCTGAACAGGCACCCTCACATCAGCTAAGATAAAGCAGAAAGTCAATTTAAAGACTATAGTAATCTTATGTGATCTGAATGCATTGTCCACCTTAACCTATGGCTGTGAATTTTGGATATTAAAATGAACAAAGCAGAAGTTCGGCATCTGCTTGTTGTACGTCACCGTGATGGTGTAACAGAAAGATATTGTGCAGCATTTAGGACGATTTTGTAGCCGATAAGAAAGTCAGAGAGCGATGGAAGCAAACTATAGCATTCAATGCAATCGACAGGCGGCAAATGAACTGGCTGAATCTTGTGTCACACTTTGCCACACGCAGCTATACCCAGACGATGCTAATTTAAAGTGTCATGGAACAACTGATACACAGATCACAGCCAAGCAAGAAGGATTTTTTTTTACACCAGATGCAAAACAATTACCTGCGGTGGGGTACTGCAAATGCAGAAATTCAGATCCCATTCTTATACATGGATCCTTATATAAGGAACCACAGGAGCTATCTAGTTTGCTTTAATGTAGGTAGGGGTTCCTCCTTCAGTCACTTCAGCTTAGCAGAGGATGACTGCCTTTCAGGCGTGATAAAGAAAGACCACACACCCACAAATTCCGCTTCCTCTGCTAGGTAAGTAGGTTTGTACAGTTTTATATGCTTAAATAGGGAGTGCTCGCATAAGCTCTACCCTGTGTAAGAAGAAGAAGAAGAAGACACAAAACAGGAAACTTTCTGTACGTTTTGAAAAACCCACTATCAATTCTTGGTGACGTACAACAAGCAGATGCCGACCTTGATGTTTCAACTGGCCTCGAAAAATAGGACAGAACTTAAGGCTCTGACGCAAACCTGGAGATACAACCTGAAGTTGGCCCTACTAGACAAGAGTGGCGAGCCTTCTTGCTACCCTACATTGATATTGTTACTGTTGTTTAAAGCCCAGTCGAACAATACTTCAACATGAAAAAAGTAAAGAAAATGAAATACACACATCAATGCATTTGCGCACATAATCTAAGGGGATCCCTGGCGTTGACCACTCCGTCCAATTCATCGCACGTGGAGATTTAAAAACAAACCTGAATACAAATTTATAAGGACACTTAAACATATATAAAAAACGTGCCTAAAAAAAAAGTACCTAAAACTTTATCGAACACATACAGGTGAATTAGACCAGTAAGGCAGACAATGAAAGAAAGAAATGACAGAAAGCAAAGAAACAAAGCAGAAACAAAGAGAGTGACAGAAAAGAGGAAATTTCTAGCACAGAATTTCCCCCCGGGGCGGGGGGATACGGGGGCTCTTTCAGTATAGATAGTATCTCCACCGTCTGGAAATTCTGTGCTAGTAACATACGGCTTGCAAATCAGAAGGCAGAAAAAAGAAAAGTCGGCCTTACATAAAGTGACACTGGGTCAACCAGCCAGTAACAGTGCTGGTGTGCCATCACAATCCTTATCACTGACTGATCCAGTTGGAAAACACTGACTGTTTGACGTGTCGTATGACGCGAGGGCTTATAGTCTCGAGGAAATCATTTGTGGTTGCCTACTGGAAAGAAAATTTTGGCCACAATTTTGTTCTAAAGAAAGAAAGAAAATCCATCCAAATACATAAGTCCTTGCCGACACTTTTTACAACACAGAGAAGAAGAAGAAAAAGAAGAAAAAAAAGAAACAGACAGACAGACAGACAGAGAGAGAGAGAGAGAGAGAGAGAGAGAGAGGAGGAGAGAGAGAGAGAGAGAGAGAGAAGAGAGGAGAGAGAGAGAGAGAGAGACTAGCGTTAACATACAACAACGTTCAGCTTAGTAGGCCTCCTGCTGATATCAAACGTATTACGAGAATATGTTTTCCACACTCTGTCCCTTCCCCTCTTTTCTGCCGCTGCTTCTGTCTCTTTCTCTGTCTTGTCTGTCTGTCAGTCAGTCTGTCTGTCTATCTATCTGTCTCTCTTTCTCTGTCTTGTTTATCTCCATCTCAAATAAAGTTTTACTGACTAAATTAATAAATAGAAACAAACGAGACAAAGGAAAACAGTACGAGATAATACAGTTCTAATCCGGGGAAAAATTGAATTTTTTTCCTGATAGAGAGAAAAACATTCACTATAACATAATCCGAAGCTAGGATCTACCCACCTGTACCCCCAGAATCAGAGATTCAAACTGGACTCTGATAGAACAGAAGGAATGAATGAATGAATCTTTTATTTAATGTCTGTTCACAATAGTGATTTTAGACACACACGCACGCACACAATACACACACACACACACAACCACACACACACACACACACACCACACACACACACACACACCACACACACACACACACAAAGGTGGGGTGGAGGATGAGTATGGGGAAGGGTAATAGAAGTTTGAATGTAAGAAGGGGAACAAGTGCAATTAATAATTCAGAACAATGAATTAATAGTGTCAAATAATAACATACAACAATTAAATAACTCTTCATAACAATCTCCCAACAGGGGATCTGAGAATCAGCTGGACTAGCAGGATAATATCATTATTTTGGTTGTAAAGAATATCTCTAGCGTCAGTACATGAAAAATCAAGATTGTTATTTCTATATGTCGCAAGTAAGATAGGACATTCAAAGAGTAGATGGTGGACTGATAATGTTTTTGAACAAATACACACATTCTGTGTATATTTCGTTTTCCAAGAGTTAAGCCTTAGTTTGTATATCAAGGACGCTAGCTGTCTGGGGCAGTAAGGTATCAGGCTATGGGTATTGGAGAAATTTGTATAAGCTGAACGTTCTAGCACAGAATCAAGTTCATCAACTGAAAATCGTATATTATGGCATGTTACGGTATTGGCATTTTTGGATGCTCGGTTTCTTGCTAACTGGTCTGAAACTTCATTCCAATGAAGTCCGCAATGTGACGGAACCCAGCAAAAATTTATACCAACACGCTGGATGAAATACAATGTATCAAATGTTGATTTCAAAGATAATGTCATTTCGTATTACATGTTCTGCTTGTTTCAAGCTACGTAACACAGATTTAGAATAAACACACAATAGTATATCGCAGATATCGTATGAGAGACTACTGATATAGGTAAGAGCCATCAATATCGCATATAATTCTGATGTAAAAATAGAGAAGCCTTTACCTATGTAAAAAGATTTTTGTACCTTTAAGGCAGGAATGACGAATCCAGCACCACTATCAGATGTATCTAAAACAGACCCGTCTGTGTAAATTTTTAGGTGATTAAAATAACAAGTGGCTAGATGAGATTTGACTTCTGATACTAGAATATTTCTTTATTCTGTTTTATTAAGATTTATGTAGTCTATGTCAAAGTTGGCATTTTCAAGTTCCCAGGGAGGTATGGGTGGAATAAGTGGCATTACTGGAATGTTAGTTACATCAATATTGTTTTTGCCTAGGAGAACATCTGCAAAATTTCGAGTAGGTTGAAGAGTATGCACCTTTCGAGCTTTCTGAGGATAGTCAGTTTCTGACGTGTATAGTAATTCATCCTTAACTGAGTTCTTTACAGCCAGAGCTCTAATAACATACTTTGTCACCGCTAATTCACGTTGATCTGTAAGGGGTAAAATGTTACTTTCTTTATAAGACTTCATTGTGTTTGTATGAACGGGCACACCGAGAGCCAATTTAACAGCTTTGCTGTCTATGCTCTGTAATTTTTTTAAGAGTGTAGTCGAGGCAGTAAAATAGACCTCTTGTCCATAAAGCAGTTTCGATCGAACCAAAGAAATCGCTAAGTGTAACATAGTTTGTGTGTCTTGGCTCCAGGACTGTCTGTTGATTTTTAAAAAAAATTTAAGTCTTTTGTTTGCTTTTGTAATTAAATATTCTATATGGTGTCTCCAATTCAATTTTCGTGTTAAGTACACTCCAAGAAATTTAACGGTGGACTTATAAACAAGCGGATTACTATCCAGTTATAATGTAGGGAGAGTTTTAGGGTTTTCTCCATTGTCGAAAAGCATAAGATAAGTCTTTTCACTCGATAACTCTAGACCATTGTATTTCATGTAATTACTCAGGTTATCAAGATCACATTGGTAGAGCTTTTGTACATGGGTGATTGTTCGTTTGTTTGTATTTTTTCGAAGAGTGGTATTCATCCAGATGGCAATATCATCTGCATACTGTACGACATTAGTGTTCTTCGACAAATATTTTGGTAAATCATATAGAAGTATATTGAACAGGATGGGGGCTATGATTGACCCCTGAGGGATCCCCATGTCTATGTCTTTAAATGAAGAGTATGCAGTCCCTAATCTTACACATATTGATCTACAAGATAAAAAGTCTTTAATGTAATAATACATTTTACTTGTTACACCAATGCTCTTTAATTTATAAAGCAGTCTTGAATGCCACATAGTGTCGTAAGCCTTCTTCACATCAAGAAACGTAGCCAAAGTGCTTTTTCTACGAGAAAATTGCTTTTTGATTTGACTTGTAAGTTTTACTAAATGATCTGTTGTACATCGCCCTTTCCTAAATCCTGCCTGATGAGGTGGAATAATACCATTTCTTTCACAATAATGGAACAAACGCTTGAGGATAATCTTTTCCATCAGTTTCCCGATATGAGAAGTTAAACCAATTGGTCTGTAGCTGTCGATAAGTGACCTTGATTTGCCTTCCTTAATGATGGGAATTATCACGGACTTCTTCCAGAGTTTTGGAAGAGCTCCATTAAACCAACATTTTTGGAAAAATGAGTGTAACAATTCCTTCCACTTCAGAGGCAAATGAATTAGCATCTGATAAGAAATACCATCTAAACCCACAGAAGATTTATTGGATGAAAAAGACGCCAAAGTTTCCATGAATTCGTCCAGTTGAATGAGAGAATTGATATAATGACTCTCTTTAGAAATTGGATCAACATAGATGTCATTTTTGTCCTGTTCTTTTCTGTGTTTACCAATAGTTGACTGTAGATTAACTGATCGGCTATTATATGAAAACAGATTGAGAAAGGCGTTACCTTTTTCAAGGGAACTTGGAAATAAATTATCTTTAAACTTAATTGGGTAGATTGGCAGTGTATAACCATGTTTCATTTCTTTTACTTTTTTCCACACTTTGTACATATCCTTTGATTCAAATACTTCATCATTACAGAAACTGGTCCAGTAAGACTTCTTTGCTTGTGCTAATACTCTATTACATTGAATCTTAGCCTTCTTCGTGTAGGTGTTTTATTTTTCAGCCAGATTTTAAAAGTTTCTTTTTTAAAGGCAACAGCCTGTTCACATTCTTTCGTCCACCACGAATTTCCACTGTATTTGCCTGGTTTCACCGACTTACACAGTGGAATAGAAGAGAAAGCTGCCTTTAAGACAACTTCGATGCAATTAGAATAAAATACATCTATATCATCATATTTTATTAAATCTAGAACAGAAGGAGAAAACTGAATCCTGACAGAAAAGCTGACGAAGCCTGCAAGAGGCCCTCATATGCTACTCCTTCTTCAAATGAAAATTCACAGGTAGGCCTCCTTCGGTCATGACTGACCATGGACAAAGTACATCCGTTCTAATGTCTAGATGGGCTGTCTGCTTGGTCCAAGCAGCGTCGCCTGTGACTGTACAGACCAATGCGAGAGAGGCAGTCTCTGTCGCAGCGGTCGCATGTGTATGCTGATGCTGGTCTGTTGGCTGTCATCCCTTTTCTGCGAACTCGCTTTTCTGCTGCAGCAGCTGACAGTTTGTCCTCACCAATCCGCAGCTGTTTCTTGAGAGTAGTTCTCCAGCTGTTGCGGTCGTCTGCGAGGTCCTCCCAGGACTCAGTGTTGATCTCAAGCGCCTTCATGTCACGCTTGCAAACGTCTTTGTATCTCAGCTGTGGGCGGTCAATGTTTCTCTGCCCTGTGGCAAGCTCACCATAAATGATGTCTTTTGGGATGCGACCATCTTCCATGCGGCGAACGTGGCCCAACCAGCGCATCCGACGCTGTCTCAGCATGGTATGCATGGTTGGGAGGCCAGCGCAGGTTATGACTTCGGTGTTGGTCACCTTGTCTTGCCAGGAAATGCCAAGTATGCGCCGTAGGCTTCTCAGGTGGAAGGTATTGAGCCTTTTCTCCTGATGAGCATGCGTGGTCCACGCCTCGCTGCCATACAGCAAGGTGCTGAGGACACAGGCGTTGTATACAGCCATCTTTGTCTTTGTGGTCAGCTTGGGATTTGTCCACACCCTTTGTGTGAGGCGGGCTAGTGTTGTGGCTGCCTTCCCGATCCTCTTGTCGACCTCTGTGTCAAGGGAGAGGTTATCGGTGATGGTGGACCCAAGATATGTGAATTGATGGATGGCTTCAAGCTCGTAGTCATCAATGGTGATGGCTGGTGGAGATGGCGTGTCTTGGTCTAGGACGTTTGTCTTCTTAAGACTGATGGTCAGACCAAAATCTTTGCAGGCCTGGGAGAAGCGGTCCATTAGTGACTGCAAGTCCCGCTGAGTATGGGTCACAACTGCGGTATCGTCGGCAAATAGCATGTCTCTGATGAGGGCTTCACGGACCTTTGTCCTTGCTCTGAGGCGGGCGAGGTTGAAGAGCCTGCCATCTGATCTGGTCCGCAGGTGGATCCCTTCTTGCGGTGTGCTGAACGCATGCCTCAGGAGGAGAGCGAAGAAGATTCCAAAGAGGGTTGGGGCCAGGACGCAGCCTTGTTTCACACCGCTGCGTACGTCGAAGGGCTTGGAGAGGTTTCCGTTGAACTGCACCATCCCTTTCATGTTTGAGTGGAAGGACTCAATTAAGCTGTGCAGTTTGGGGGGGCAGGCGATTTTTCGGAGAGCCCTGAAAAGGCCATCTCTGCTGACTAGGTCAAAGGCCTTGGTGAGGTCAATGAATGCCACATACAGGGGCATCCGCTGCTCTCTGCACTTCTCCTGGATTTGGCGAAGGGAGAAGACCATGTCTACCGTGGATCTCTCTGCTCGAAAACCACACTGTGATTCCGGGTAGACGCGTTCAGCCAGTTTCTGCAGGCGGATTAGGAGGACCCGAGCATAGACTTTGCCAACAATGCTGAGGAGCGAGATACCTCTGTAGTTGTTGCAGTCGCTCCTTTCCCCCTTGTTTTTGTACAGGGTGACGATCTTGACGTCCCTCATGTCCTGTGGTACAGCTCCCTCATTTCAACACTGACAGAGAACTGCGTGCAAAGGGTGCAGAAGAGAAGTCTTGCAGTGCTTGATGAGGTCTGGGGGAATTCCGTCGTTGCCAGGTGCCTTTCCTGATGCCAGGCTATCAATGGCCTTGCTGAGTTCGTCCGCAGTTGGCTCTGCGTCAAGTTCTTCCATTACCGGCATGCACTTGATGGCATCGAGGGCTAAGGGGGACACCATGTTCTGTGTGGAGTAGAGGTCGGAGTAGTGTTCCGCCCATCTTTCCATCTGTTGGCTAGGATTGCTGATTACTTCCCCAGTGGAGGATTTGAGGGGGGCGATCTTGCTCTGTGTTGGTCCCAGTGCCTTCTTGATGCCATCATACATTCCTCGGATGTTGCCTCTTTCAGCAGCACTCTGTATCTCTTCGCTGAGCTCTGTCCAGTACTCGTTTGCGCAGCGCCTTGCGTTAAGCTGAACCTTACTTCTGGCAGCCCTGAGGATTTGCAGGTTCTTCTCACTGGGTGACCGCTTATACTTGGTGAGTGCGGCACGCTTGGCCTCAACAGTGGGAGTCATCTCTGATGATTTGGCCTCAAACCAGTCGTGGGACTTCACAGTTTTCTTCCCAAAGGTGGCCATAGCAATGCGGTGCATGGTGTCTCGTAGCGTTTCCCATCTCTCAGTGGCAGAGTCTCTGGGCTGCAATGCATCGTATTCTCTCTGAAAGGCCTCTGCGAACTGTTCTACAAGATCTGGCTGAGACATCTTGCTGACGTCAATGCGAGGGTTCCCTTGTTTCTTTGAGCAGTGGAACTTCTTTGGTTGTAGCCTGATCTTGCAACATACCAGAGAGTGGTCTGTGTCGCAGTCTGCGCTGTGATAAGAGCGAGTGTGGAGAACGTTTTTGATAGCGGCACGTCTTACTAGGATCAAATCCAGTTGGTGCCAATGTTTTGAGCGGGGATGCCTCCAGGAGACTTTGTGCTGAGGCTTCGTCTTGAAGAAGGAGTTGGCGATGCACAGTTCATGGCAGGCGCAAAACTCAAGCAGTCGCTGTCCATTCTCATTCATTTTCCCCACTCCAAAGGAACCGAGGCAGAAGGGCCTATGAGTCATTGTCTGCACCCACTCTGGCGTTGAAGTCGCCCAGGAGAACAAGTTGTTCTGTCCTGGGGATGTTCCTTATGGTTGATGCAAGATTTTCGTAGAACTCATCCTTGGTGTCTGGAGAGGCGGACAGAGTTGGGGCATAAACGCTGATGAGAGTGACATAGCCTTCGGTGGTGTTCAGGCGGAGAGTCAAGAGTCGTTCTGAACCGCCGCTGCCTGGTTCAATCATGTTCAGCAGGCTGTTTCTTCTGCAAAGCCTACTCCGTGCTCTCTTGGGGCATCAGAACTCTTTCCTTGCCAGAAGAAGGTGTAGTCCCTTTCCTTTAGTGTTCCTGAGTCAGCCAGCCGTGTTTTCTGCAGAGTGGCAATGTCCACATTGAGCCTCTTTAGTTCGCTGTTTATGACGGCGGTTTTTCTGGCGTCGCTGATGTCTTGCAGATCTTGGGAGACCCCAGGCATCATTGTTCGGACATTCCAACAGCCCATTTCACTGCTGATCCTTTTCCTGATCCGTTTCTTGAATTTGAATTTTTCTTTTTGTTTGGTGCGGTAATTAACGACCTGCTTGTCAGATTTTCTCCTAATCTTCATGCACCCAATGAAGAAGGCAGGTCGTGGCGGGACAGCACCTAACTGGCTGGGGGCTGCCCAGCTTAGGCGGGCGGTAGCTGTCCAGTAAGA
>JAPXFY010000017.1:64511342-64563842 GCA_030674185.1 Monoplex corrugatus | reverse complement strand
AAATGCCATATTGGGCATTGGCTCAATAGTTAAATGCCATATTGGGCATTGGCTCAATAGTTAAATGCCACATTGGGCATTGGCTCAATAGTTAAATGCCACATTGGGCATTGGCTCAATAGTTAAATGCCATATTGGGCATTGGCTCAATAGTTAAATGCCATATTGGACATTGGCTCAATAGTTAAATGCCATATTGGGCATTGGCTCAATAGTTAAATGTCACATTGGGCATTGGCTCAATAGTTAAATGCCACATTGGGCATTGGCTCAATAGTTAAATGCCACATTGGGCATTGGCTCAATAGTTAAATGTCACATTGGGCATTGGCTCAATAGTTAAATGCCATATTGGGCATTGGCTCAATAGTTAAATGCCACATTGGGCATTGGCTCAATAGTTAAATGTCACATTGGGCATTGGCTCAATAGTTAAATGCCATATTGGGCATTGGCTGAATAGTTAAATGCCACATTGGGCATTGGCTCAATAGTTAAATGCCACATTGGGCATTGGCTCACTAGTTAAATGCCACATTGGGCATTGGCTCAATAGTTAAATGCCATATTGGGCATTGGCTCAATAGTTAAATGCCATATTGGGCATTGGCTCAATAGTTAAATGCCATATTGGGCATTGGCTCAATAGTTAAATGCCATATTGGGCATTGGCTCAATAGTTAAATGCCACATTGGGCATTGGCTCAATAGTTAAATGCCATATTGGGCATTGGCTCACTAGTTAAATGCCATATTGGGCATTGGCTCACTAGTTAAATGCCATATTGGGCATTGGCTCAATAGTTAAATGCCACATTGGGCATTGGCTGAATAGTTAAATGCCACATTGGGCATTGGCTCACTAGTTAAATGCCACATTGGGCATTGGCTCAATAGTTAAATGCCATATTGGGCATTGGCTCACTAGTTAAATGCCATATTGGGCATTGGCTCACTAGTTAAATGCCACATTGGGCGTTGACTCATTAGATTATCGCCATATTAATTATTCGCTCAGTAATTTATTTGCCACATTAGACATTGACTCAATAGCCTATCGCCACATTGGGCACTAAGCTATCACTATATCAGGAATTAACTCAGTAGGCAATTGTCATATCAGGCATTGACTCAGTAGACTATCGCCATATCAGGCATTGACTCAGTAGGCTATCGCCATATTGGGCATTGACTCAGTAGACTATCATCACATTGGGCATTGACTCAGTAGGCTATCGCCATATTGGCAATGAATCATTACATTTTCGTCATATCAGGTATTGATTTAGTAGACTATCGCCATATTGGGCATTCATTTGGTAGACTATCATCACATTGGGCATTGACTCAGTAGACTATCATCACATTGGGCATTGACTCAGTAGGCTATCGCCATGTTGGGCAATAAATCATTACATTCTCCTCATATTAGGTATTGATTCAGTAGGCTATCGCTATATTGGGCATTGTCTCAATAGACTATCATTACACTGCACATTTGATCAATAGACTATCACCATATCAGGCATCGACTGAATATTATGTACATATGGCAGTGGCTTATTGATTATTACTACATCAGGCACTGACTTAATTATCACCACATCAGGCACTGACTTAACTATCACCACATCAGGCACTGACTTAATTATCATCACATCAAACACACTTAATTATCATCACATCAGACACTGACTTAATTATCATCACATCAGACACTGACTTAATTATCATCACATCAGACACTGACTTAATTATCACCACATCAGGCACTGACTTAACTATCACCACATCAGGCACTGACTTAATTATCATCACATCAGACACTGACTTAATTATCATCACATCAGACACTGACTTAACTATCACCACATCAGGCACTGACTTAATTATCATCACATCAGACACTGACTTAATTATCATCACATCAGACACTGACTTAATTATCATCACATCAGACACTGACTTAATTATCATCACATCAGACACTGACTTTTAATTATCATCACATCAGGCACTGACTTAATTATCATCACATCAGACACTGACTTAATTATCATCACATCAGACACTGACTTAACTATCATCACATCAGACACTGACTTAATTATCATCACATCAGACACTGACTTAATTATCATCACATCAGACACTGACTTAATTATCATCACATCAGGCACTGACTTAATTATCATTACATCAGGTACTGACTTAATTATCATCACATCAGACACTGACTTAATAAGATCATCACTTCAGGACTGACAATAATTATTACCACAGCAGCCACTGACATAAATAACAATTACCACATCAGGCGCTGGTTTAATAATTATCATCACATCAGGCTCTGACGTAATATCTAATACCACATCATGCACTGATTTATAATTATCACCACATCATGTTCTGGCCTAATAATTATCACCTCATCAGGTACTGACGTAACAATTATTACCAATATAGGCACTGATTTAATAGTTATCACCACATCAGACGCTGACTTGACCCTTTGACTCCCGCACCCTGTCCACCAGCATTCTGCGTTGTCAACCATGCTAGCAAACCAAAATCTTAACACTTTGATTTCCACACCCTATTCACCAGCTTCCCGCAGGAAACTGGTGGATAGGGTGCCGGAGTCAAAGTGTTACGTTTTTGCTGTTGGTGGATAGGTCGCGGTAGTCAAAAGATTAATAATTATCATCACATCAGGGACTTGACTTATCATCACATCACACTAAATTATCAGCACATCATGCTCTGACTTAATAATTTATCACCCTATCATGCACTGACTTAATAATTATCACCCTATCATGCACTGACTTGATAATCATCACCCTATCATGCACTGACTCAAAAACTATCACCACATCATGCTCTGACTTAATAATTATCACCACGTCATGCACCGACTTAATAATTATCACCACGTCATGCTCTTACTCTGACTTAATAATTTTCACCACGTCATGCTCTTGCTCTGACTTAATAATTATCACCACGTCATGCACTGACTTAATAATTTTCACCAGTTCAGGCACTGCTTCATAAGAAATCGTCACATCTATGTGATATTAAACGGAATATCACTACAACCAGCTGCCTCCAGCGGAGTCGATCCCACGCGCATCACCCTACTGGGCCTTACCTTAGTGAGATTAGTTACCGATAACTTTTCAATCCTCTCTCTCTCTCTCCCTCTCTCTCTCTCTCTCTCTGTCTGTCTCCCGCCCTCCCTCCCCCTCTCTCTCTCTCGCTCGCTCGCTCTATCACTCCCCCCCTCCTCTATCGCGCTCGTTCATTAGCTCGCTTACACGGGCACACGCAAACATACACATGCACTCGCGCACGCATGCGTATACACGTACTCAAACACACACACACATACACACGTGCGCGCACATACACACACATACACGCACACACTCACAAACATACACACACATATACACACACTATTCATTTAACTAACTGCAAAAAACGTACCATAGTCAGTATAGAGAGTGAGCTCCCTTGCCGCGTGGATGGCGGGTTGTGATCTCTCGCTATTTTGTGGAATAAACTTCCATTCTCCCTTCGTCTGTCACCTACCCTTTCTGCTTTTAAAGCCAATTTTAAGACCCACCTCTTTTCCCGACTACTGCCTCTTTCCATCAGTTTGTGTGGATTTATTTTTTTCTTTTTCTTCGCCTGTTGTAAGGAGGTCTGCGTTGATTGCATGCATATGTCTGGTGTGTGAGTGCGCCTTGATTTGAATTGTCAAGATTTGGCGCAATATAAATACTATAATAATACAATAATAATAATAATGATAATAATAATGATAATAACAAGAGTTATGATGATGATGATTGTTGTTGTTGCTGTTATCATTATTATTACTGTTATCATTATCACTATCATTATTATTATTATTATTATTATTATTATTATCATCATATACCCTGTATAGATTTCTTTTTATGTTTCTTATTTCTATACAGGGTAGATGCAGCAGGCAAAAAGGCTGTCCTAAACTTGAACGCCAAGAAAATAAAAGTGTTACATATCAAAGTCAACGACACTGAAAACAATCATGACATCTTAATCAACAAAGTTCCTTTAGAAAATGTTAAGGGTTTCAAATATCTTGGTTCTGTAAAAACTGATCATGGAACCTGCTCCAAAGGCATCAAAATAAAAATTGGAATGGCAAAGCGAAAATAATCTAACTCAACAACATCTGGAAAGACAGGCATACCAAATGGCCTGAAAGTTTAACTTTGAAAATGTTTGATCTGGTCAGTCATGACTTATATCTGCGAAGTCTGGACTGTCAGAAAAAGATGATTGCAGAAGAATCGAGGCAGCAGAGAGGTGGTTTTATCGGAGACTATTACGTGTCAAATGGACAGACAGAAGAACTAATGAAAGTGTCCTGGAAGAACTTGATGCCACCAGAAAACTACTAGCAGAAATCAACAAGAAGAGACAACAATACATTGGCCATGTGTCATGGCAACCATCTTTCAAGGAAAAACAGTGGCAAAAAGGAAGAAATGCAGATCTCCAGTCTCATACATCAAGAACATAACCAACATCAGTGGCCTAATATTCAAGAAATCGTCCACAAAAGTCAAGACAGAGCGGCATGGTGGGAGATGGTGATGTCAAAGTGAACAGCGGCCAACACCGAACCCGGTGACGCCGATAACTGAGATGAGATGATTATTATTATCATCATCATTATTATCATTATTATTACTTGGCCCAATGACACACAAACACATGAATGCACGCACACACGTACGTGCGCATCCACCCCCACCCCCACCCCCTTCCACACGCGCACTCATTCTGTGTTGTTATTGTTGTTGTTGCTGCTGCTGCTGCTATTTAAAAGCAGTATGCGAATAGACGCTAAAAGAAATAACGAACGAACACACAGACACACAGAGACACGCATGCACGCACGCAGATAGATAGATAGATAGCTAGATAGATAGCTAGATAGATAGATAGGTAGGTAGATAGGTAGATAGGTAGATAGGTAGATAGATAGATAGATAGATAGGTAGATAGGTAGATAGATAGATAGACACATAGATAAATAGGTAGATAGAGAGAGAGAGAAACAGACAAACTGACAGAGAGGGAAAGAGAGAGAGAGAGAAAGAGAGAGAGAGAGATAAATAGGTAGATAGATAGAGAGAGAGAGACAGGCAGAGAGGGAAAGAGAGAGAGAGAGACAGAACAGAGAGAGACACAGAGAGAGACAGACAGACAGACAGGCAAAGTAACAGATAGAGACAGACAGAGAGAGAGAGAGAAAGAGAGAGAGAAAGAGAAAGAGAGAGAGAGAGAGAGAGAGAAGGAGTGGAATGAAACTGAATGAAACGTTATTTTCCAAAGATATAGATATAAACGAAAGGCCAACTGAAATCGAGAGCGGCAATGACAATGATACTGACGCGTTATTTTTCAACGGTACAAATCATTGACTACAAGCCATTTTTCTAAGTTGCTGTTGCTAATCTGCACACACACACACACACACACACACACACACACACACACACACACACATACACACACACACACACACACACACACACACACACACACATACACACACACATACAACACACACACACACACACACACACACACACACACAGAGTCATCATCATCAGGTGCCCTGCTGCATGGCGTTGGCGATCATGGACCTCCATCTGTCTCTATCCTTGTTGCCCAAAGCATCTCCTCCACCCTCCTCTTCTTCAGCCACTCTGCAAGTCCGTCTAGCATTTACTCCCTGGGTCTACCTGGTGCTCTCTTTCCCTCCAGCTTTCCCGTTGTGACCAGGTGCTCCAAATCCCCCTTCCTCATAAAATGGCCTATAAATGTTGCCTGTCTTTTCCTAATCTTCCTTATGAATAATCTACTTGTGTCTGCCTCCATCAAGACTGTCTCGTTTGTTTTCTTTGCTGTCCCTGGAACTCAACATTCTTGTTAGAAACCACATCTCGGCTGCCTCAATCTTATTCTGGCTTTGCTTGTTGACTGTCCATGCCTCACATCCGTACAACAGTATTGGTTCTATATAACATTCAAGAACTCTCTTCCTGATGTTAATTGATAGGCATTTGTTGGTAAGAATGCTTGTCATCTTCTTGAATGCTGTTTTGGCTTGGACGATTCTGCCGGCTATTTCTGATGTGCATCTGCCGTCTGATGAAATGATCGTTCCCAGGTATTTAAACTTATCAACCTGTGTCAAGGTTGTGCCATTTGCTGTTATTTTGCATGAGGGGATTTTATGTATTTTACTGATCACCATGACTTCAGTCTTCCTGCTGTTTAGTTCCAACCCCTTACCTTTGCTTTCTATTTCTAGTATATTCACAAGGTTTTGTAGGTCCCTTTCATTTTCTACAGTTAACACGATGTCATCTGCGTATCGAATGTTGTTTATCATTTCCTCCAACTTTTAATCCAGGGTCTTCTTCTAGGTTTCTCATGGTGTTTTCGTTGTAAAGTGAAAACAGATCTGGTGACAAAACACAACCCTGTCCAACCCTCTTTTGATATTTTGGAAAGAGCTTATATTGTTTTCTATTCTCATTGCAGTTGTTTGTTCCCAGTACATATTTCTGATTATTCGTAGATCTTTTCCATCAACATTGAGTCTCTCCAGTTGGTTGATCAATTCTTTATGTCTTACCCGGTCGAAAGCCTTGGTATAGTCAACAAAGCATAAATACAAAACCTTATTTATTTCCATTGACCTCTCCATGATAGTTCTTAGGATGTATATGGCATTAATAGTTCCTTTCCCTTCCACAAATCCACACTGTTCTTCTGCTATTTCTCTTTTGATTCTATTCCTTGTCCTCATCATGATTATTCTTAACAGGATTTTTGTTACATGACTCATCAAACTGATTGTGCGATGGAGTTCGCATTCTGTAGCCCTGTCTTCTTTGGAAGTGCAATAAAAATTGATTTTGACATATCTTTGGGGATTTTTCCAGTGTCGTAAATTTCATTTAGGAGGACTGTTATTTTTCTATGCCAAATTCCTCCAGGGCTTCAATCATCCCTGTACTAATGTTGTCTGGTCCTGGGGCTTTTCCTGTTTTCATCATTTTCAGTGCTGCTCTAACTTCATCTTTCATTATGGGTGGTCCTTCAAAGTTCTTTTGTATAATGTGTTCTTCGTTTCTGTCATCTTCAAAAAGGTCTTTAATGTACTCTTTCCGTCTGTCTAATATTTTGTCCTTTTCCATGATAAGGGTACCATCTTTCGATTTTAAGCAACCAGTTGATGTGCATGTATTTTTCTTACGGACAATGTCTTCAATTCATCTGTACATACCCTGAGGATCCCTTTTGTGTCGGTCTTCTATTTCTTTGCATTTTGTTTTCAGCTAAGCTTCCTTAGCTTCATTGCACCTATTCCTGATTTCGTTGTTTATCTTCCTGTATATCTCCTCGTTTCTCTTTGCCTTCCTCCTTTCCTCCATCAAGCCAAAAATTTCATTAGTCATCCAGCTCCTTTTTGCTTTTTTATCTGCCTTAGGGATTTCTTCACAAGCTTCATTTATCGAATTTCTCAACTTTGTCCATTGTTCCTCACTGTCACCAACTTCTTCCAGAGCACTGAATTTGTTTTGAACATGTACATTAATTTTTGATGTATCACTTCATCTGTCTTTAAGAGTCCAAGATTTAGTTTGATGTTGCTTTTGGTCTGTTTCCTTTTCCATTGTTTCAACCTAAATCTTCCCACTACAGGATTGTGGTCACTGTTGCAGTCTGCGCCTGGTAGTGTTTTTGCTGAGAGTAAAGAATTTCTACATCTTTTGTTGATCAGGATGTAGTCAATCTGATTTTTGGTATTATCTCCTGGACTCATCCAAGTCCATTTTCTTCTGTTAGGCTGCTCAAACCAGGTGTTTCCTACTATGAACTCATTTATCTGTACCCATTCTACAAGTTTCCCTCCCCTTTCATTTTGTGTACCAAGGCCATGAGGTCCAACTATATCCTCCACCCTATCCTGTCCCACTTTAGCATTAAAATCTCCCATTATGATTGTAACTTCTTGTGATTTACATTGGACCTTGGCCATCTCTAATACTTCGTAGAAGTTGTCGATGTCTTCCTGAGTACTTGCGGATGTTGGTGCATACACCTGAATGATGTTGATATCAAATGGTTTGCCTCCCAATTTGACCAGTAAAACTCTGTCGGACACAGCCCAGTATCCCTTAACTGTTTTTGATTTGTCTTTGTCCATTATGATACCTACTCCTCTTTCATGTGAATTACCACCAGAGTATATCACTGTGTATTCTCCTGATGTTATCATGCCTGCCCCCTTCCATCTCATTCCCCTAGTCCTAAGATACTGATGTTAAGCCTTTCCAATTCCATTTTGATGTTGTCTAATTTACCCTTATGCAACAGTGTTCTGATGTTCCATGTTGCTATTTTGGTGATTTTGAGTTTGAGTTAGGGTTTGGGTTTGGTCGCAGAAGCTGTCTGACGGTCTGGTGTCACATGCGCCGCATGACAGTCCCTACCGGACGAAGGTGCTCCACAGGAGCACCTATTTATGTCGTTATCTTCAATTTCCTTTTGTTTGTCCATCCATAATTGTCCTGGGGAAAATACGATGATGGTTTCCCGTTGCCTTCCATCGGGTTTTTTTTTCCAAGGTTAACTCCCTTAGCCCTATTCTCTCCCGAGATGTCCACAAGGCAGTGGAGCTATTTACCCATAGCTTGCGGATCTGGTTCGTGGGCACCAGGGCATATCCACACGCCGGTGGGCCTGCATGCCGCACGTCTGGGGGCCAGACCTCCTCCGAGTCCCTCGAGATTTATCCTGAGTCCTTGAGGTGCACAGTTACCACATGTCGCCACGAGGAGGCACAACGCAGGGCTTGCTGATGGAGAGGCTATGTACTGACAGGATGGGACTTACGCATTCTGCTCTTCTTTTCGCATAGCTGCGAGCAGCAGTGCTAGCCAGCGGTGCAGGCTGATAGTGAGAGGTGATAACCACGCAGTCACTAGCCGACACGTTAGACGCATCACATCCGCCGTTGATTATTACACAGAGTAATAATCAATATCACTGCCATATGTACATAGCATATATATATATATATATATATATATATATATATATATATATATATATATATATAGAGAGAGAGAGAGAGAGAGAGAGAGAGAGAGAGAGAGAGAGAGAGAGATGAACAAACGAACTCTCGCTATTACAAAACTCTACTAGGAGCAGATATGACTTGGGAAACATTATTTACTGGACACGTTTTCTTTAACATTGCTTTATATCATACTTACTAACCTACTGACGAATTAACTAAGTAACAAAAATGTGCCGGGGGCCGAACCTGACATAGGAAACCTTGGCGGGAGTTTCTCAGAGACACTTTGTTTTGACACACAAATAAGAAAGACAAACAAACAAACAATTCAGCTAACCTCCCTGTTTTATTGTTAACATTAAGGACTGACTGACTGTGACTGACTGACTGACTGACTAACTAGCTTATTGGCTAGCTGGCTGGCTGGCTGGCTGACCAACCGACTGACCGACCGACAGACCGACCAATCAACCAATTACCTAACGAACCAACCAACCGACCACCAACGAACCAACCAATCAACCAACCAACCAACCAAACCAACCAACCAACCAACCAACCAACCAACCAACCAACCAACCAACCAACTAAATACAAAAGAAAAAAAATGTCGAGTGTTTAATCTGACCTAGGGAACATTTAGTGGCACTGTTTCAGGGAACACCGTTTTGCTTTGAAGTTGAAACCTAAAGCGTGTCTGGCCAGCAGACGACTTTCTGATGGTTTCCTCCCCTGTTTGTAAGCTGACCATTTTCTGTCGATAAAATGTTATTTGCTTCCCACTAAAAGTCAGATGTGACCTTTTTAAAAAGGGGGAAAGGGGATGGAAATTTTTCCTTCCTTCCTTCCTTCCTTCATTCATTCATTCATTCATTCATTCATTCATTCATTCATTCATTTCTTTGTTTGTTATTAAGCTATTTATTGATTTTTTTGTTTGTTTGTTCATTTTTATTCGTTTATCTGTTTGTCTGTTTTGTGTGCATGCATGTGTGTGAATATGTGTATGCGTGCATATGTCTTTCTGTACGTATTTGTGTGATTTTTTTTATCATTGTTGTTGTTGTTCTTCTTCTTCTTCTTATTATTATAATTATTACTATTATTACTATTACAGTTATCAGTGTTATTGTTGTTGTTGTTGCTGTTGTTGTCGTCATCATAATGATTATTGTTGAAACCATTTAATATTATCATCATCGTTATTATCATTACTTATCATAATCATTAATATTGTGATCGTCGTTATGATTACTACAATCTATGCTGTTATTCTTGTTCTTGATTTTGTTGACAATACTGTCATTATCCACAGTCTCCCTTGTAAAATACAGAAACTTCCATATCAATTTGTGGCAGGCTCGCGTGTCTGTGTCTGTCTTTATTTGAGTGTCTGTATGTGAAGAGCGATTTTAATGCTAAAATGGACAGGAAAAAGTAGACGACATATTTGGATCTCATAGCCTCAGTGATTGTAGGATAAAAGAAATCACAAGAAAAAAGTCACGGAAATGAACTTACAGAAAAAAGTCACGGGGAAAAAAGTCACAAGCCACAATACCTTCAGATATCGCTGTTCAGCTTCATATGCTGGCTTCATCACGCAAGACATCCTCAACCGTCGTTCTGCCTTCACGCCGTGCTAAGCAAAGGTTTCTCAGCCGTTCCTGCACCCCAACATAGCGTCTCTTGATACGCGTGTTTGGCTGGTTGCCTATATGGGGATGCGCATGCGCGGAAAAATGGCGGCGTTTTTCAGTTCAGCGTTAGGAAATTAGGGAAATTGAAGTCATATTATATATTATTTAACTTTGCGAAAGATTGTGCATATTTACTTGTATTAGTGAAGGCTGGTGGATCTGAAAACGAATCCTTCATCTGCCCACTCCAGGACATTATTGGATAGCAACAGTGTTGTGTTGTTGGAGCACTACGTTCACAGTTTCATTTTTCGTTTTTTTCATTACTAACCAAAGTTAGGCTGTAAGTATACTGCTCAATAGTTAGTACAATTGTAGTTTTATTACTTAGAAGGCTAAACTAAAATGTCCTGCAGGGGTCGTGGAGGTAGAGGTGGAAATCAGGGTCGCGTGGGGAAAGGGCAAAGAGGAAGGAGCAAAATAGAGGAATTAGGTACATGGCAATGTACGGTGTGCGACACCCCTAGCGAGGGACCTAGAGACCTTGAGTGTTTTCGTCTGTAAACAGTGGACACACCAGAAGTGCGCCCAATGAAGGACGAAATGTATGATACACTGAACTGCCCGAATGTGCAGTATGTTTGTCTTAAATGCATGGACAGTCAGGACATACAATCGCGTTCGGATGTCCGCCTAGACAAACTATTGCAAATGGTTTATGATCTGACCAAACAGGTGAAGGATCTAGAGCAAGGGCTAGGAGGAGAAAGCTTGGACAAGAAAATCGATGAGGCAGTGAGTAAGAAAGTTGAGGAGGCGATGGAGGAGAGAGAAGAGAAAGAAATAAGAAAGATGAATGTGATTATAGTGGGTGTTAGAGAGAGCTCTGAAGATAGTGCAGAGGATAGAAAGAAAGACGACTTGAAGGCTGCCAAAACGATTCTGGGAAAACTGACAAAGATAGAAGACAATGATGTGAAAGAGCCTGTCAGACTGGGAAAGGTGGGAGGAAATAGGCCCAGGATGTTGAAGGTAACCATGACAAATAAGGAAAAGAAGAAAGAAGTAGTGAGAAAGTCTCCTGAGCTGAATGCCGGAGTGACAGATCTGACCAAAAAAATCTATGTCAACCATGACTACACTCCCAAACAGAGGCAAAAGTACAAAGAGCTGAGAGAAGAACTGATTAGAAGAAGGGATGAGGGCGAACAGAACATAGTAATCAGGAATGGACAGATTGTGGCTGTGAGTTCCAGGCAAAGAGGAGCAGAGGGTGGGAAAGGGCCAACAGGAAGTGGGAGGGAGAAAGCTACATATTGAACCGACAAAGCAGATCATGTACATAATGTAAATAGAAGTGAACATGTAATCAGGAAGAGTGCATTGTTGTATACTCAAATGTTGATAGTTTGTTAAACAAAAAAGATGGGTTTTTGGCCCTCATAGATGATTTAATACCAAGTGTGATTGGGCTGACAGAAATCAAGCCGAAGAATGTGAGAGATTTTATTGAGAATCAATATTCTTTTCCTAATTTTGATATGTTTGTATCAAAAAATCCCCAAAGGGGAGTTGTATTATATACTGAAAAAAGGTTGAATGCAAGAGAGTGTGAAGAGTTAAATAATGAAGACCTTGAAGAAAGTGTGTGGTGCTCTTTTAGTGGTGCTAATGGTGAAGAAGTATTGTTAGGATGTATATATCGAAGTCCTAATACAAGCACAGTAGAAAATGACAAAAAGCTGTTTGATGTTTTAAAATCTGATAAACTTAATAAGTATGATAAGATTTGTATTGTTGGTGACTTTAACTTTCCAAATGTTGGTTGGGATGGAGAGAGGAGAGGTGATAAAAGTGACAAAATAATTGAGAATTTACGTGATGCATTTTTAATTCAAAAGGTATCAGAACCTACTCGAAGAAGGAAAGGACAAATTCCTTCTCTGGATGACTGGGTACTAGTAAATGAAGAAAACTTAATCTCAGATATAGAGCACTTACAACCGGTTGGTAAAAGTGACCACGACGTATTGAAATTCAAATTGTATGTCTCAATGTATAATGCACCTATAGTAGACAAATACAAGTATGATTTTAATAAGGGTGATTACAGAAAACTTAATAATATTGTGAAGGATGAAGATTGGAGTGACTTGGTCAATATGGATGTTGAGAGTGCTTGGGGTATGATAAAAAAAGTGTTAAATGATGGTGTTGAGGAATGTGTCCCAAAAGTTAAAGTTAGTAATTATAAACATTTCAGACCTATATGGTTAGATAAAAAGGCTCTGAGGAAAATTAAAAAGAAGTATAATACATATAAAAGATATTTGAGAACCAAAAAAGGTAGTGATTATGATAGATATATAACAGTAAGAAATGAATGTGCCAAATTGTTGAAGAAAACCAGAAAAGAGTATGAGAAAAATATTGCTAAGGAAAGTAAAAGTAACCCGAAAAAATTTTGGAAATATGTACAAGAAAGGACAAAAGCTAATACAGGTATTAGCCCCTTAAAAACCAATGATGGAAAACTGGTTGTTACAGATAAAGACAAAGCTGAAGTTTTAAATAAATTTTTTGCAAGCGTTTTTACAACAGAAGATATCAGTACATTACCAGATTTAATAGAAAATTCAAAGTCAAATGGTATCATTATGTGATATCAGAGTTACTCCAACTGCGGTAGAAAAAAAGTTACAGGAACTAAACCCGAATAAAGCTAAAGGACCAGATTTGATATCCCCTAGGATACTAAAGGAAGTAAGTAAAGAACTTGCAAAGCCACTTTGTATATTATTTAATAAGTCCTTAGAATCAGGTTAGTTACCAAAGGATTGGAAAACAGCCGATGTTAAAGCCTTGTTTAAGAAAGGAAATAGGAGTGACGCTGGGAACTATAGACCTGTAAGTTTAACTTGTATTGTTTGTAAAGTACTGGAATCACTAGTAAGAGATTGTATCATTTCTCACTTTGAAAGTAATAAATTGTATGCAAAATGTCAACATGGATTTAGAGGGAAAAGATCCTGGGTAACCCAATTATTAGAAGTTATGGAGGATTTCACCAATATGATTGACAATGGGGACCCCGTTTGATATCGTGTATCTTGATTTTAGAAAAGCTTTTGATTCTGTACCTCACGAAAGACTGCTCATAAAATTAGCATCTCAGGAAATACACTCAAATGGATCCAAAATTTTTTGTATGATCGAAAGCAGAGGATAAAGGTAGGAAATGCTGAATCAGAAGAAACAAAAGTAAAAAGCGGGATCCCTCAGGGCAGTGTACTGGGTCCAATCTTGTTTACAGTATTTATAAATGACTTACCTGATTCACTGCACTGTACTTGCAAAATTTTTGCTGACGATACAAAACTATATGACAAGGTTGCCAATGTTAATTTAATTCAAAAGGACTTGCTAATACTACAAAACTGGTCAGATACTTGGAATTTATATTTTAATGTTTCAAAATGCCATGTAATGCATGTTGGTAAGAAGAATATTAGACGAGAGTATTTCATGAAAATTGGAAATGATGTACAGAAAATTAGTGTGTGTGAAACGGAGAAAGACTTGGGAGTTACATTTGATAGTGAATTATCCTTTGACCTGCACATTAAAAGAGTAGCAAATAAGGCTAACCAGATGATAGGAATTATCAAAAGAATATTTTTGTACATAAATAAACATACATTTTTAATGTTGTATAAGGCTTTTGTTAGACCACATTTAGAATACGCAAGTGTTGTTTGGAATCCGTATTTGATAAGACAGTCAAAAATGATTGAAAATGTACAAAGAAGGGCAACTAGGTTGCTTATAGAGTGTAAAAATATGAGTTATGAAGAAAGGCTTAAGTTTTTAAAACTTCATTCACTGAAAGGTAGGAGGGTTAGGGGGGATTTAATACAGGTATACAAAATAATGAATGGGATGGATAAGCTATCAGTTGAAACATTTTTTTCCTTTCCACAAGCTAGTATAACAAGGAATGCTGAAGGTAAAATATTTGTTAAACACAGATATACTAACACAAGAGCATTTTGTTTTTCTACAGAATTGTTAAATTGTGGAATAAAATTCCTTTTGAAATTAAATTTACTAACAGCATTAACAAATTCAAAACTTTCCTGGACGATGACGCAGAATTCAAAATTTTATTTAAAAAAATAGACTGAAGCAGATTTGCTCAAGTATGAATATTAAGGCATGCTTTTCAGACCCCGAAGAAGAAAGCGTAAAACAAAAAAGATAGGGCGTTAAAAGGCCAGAAGGCCTAGGCTACGAGCCAGCCCTCAGCTACTACTATTACTACTACTACTACTACTACTACTACTATAGCGTCCTGTTGGAGGAGAGTATGGACAGTGGATTCCTCTTTTTTGTTGTTGTTGAACTAATTAATGTCATCCAGACTGACGGATGGTAATGTCCAACTAGGTTGTAGAATAATTATGTTGTTCCAACTCTTGCAGATGTTGTTTGTGTGGGGTTTGTTGTTCCCTGTTGATTCATGAACATTCCATAAGTCTGGAGGAAGCATGGGCAGTACGTGGTGCATCCTAACAGGTTCAACTGAATTATGGTCTGTAGCAGTTTGGTGCTGAATATGGCGCGCGGTAGTGGCCACTAACATAAATCCTATCGAAGTAGTCCAGAGGGTCTTCAGCTTCAGGTGAGCTCTGCGGTAGACTGGCCCAAAAAGCTGCATCTTTTTTTGAATATCTGCCACTAGGAGGAAAGCTAGGCGGTCAACCATGCCACAAAACAGACTGTATTCTTCCAAGGCGTAAGTCCTGAATTTTCTGCTACGTGGATTGTCATCACACTGACACCTTGTGCGAAATAACAGCTAGAGTATCTCTGGTCTCTGCAGTCTTAGCTTCATAACGATCCTCACTTTAGCAAGATGGATCTGACTTTCTTTAGAAGCATGATTATGAGCCTGTCCTGCCTCTAGATTCTCTCTTTCCAAGTCTGTTTTCAAGCTGTCCCGGCACTAGGTACGTGATCTTTTGATACACCTCCACCACATTTTGGTTGTTCGAATACAGTGCTTGGTGTACATAAAATCAGCATGGCAGAGTTTCATGCCACCTTTGTTGCTCTTCATGGCAGTAAAAATTAATAACAAAAAATTAAGTCAATAAAACAATTTCTTAATAAAACTAATACAGTGAAATGTAAAAGCTTCTAGTGTGTATTAATTAAGTTCATCATGTAATGACACTGGTAAATAGAAAAGCTTCAACTCTGATCACATCTCAGTTGTGTGTGCATGTGTGTGTATGTGTGTGTGTGTTCGCATATGAACATTGTGTGTTGTGAACGACACTCATGAGACCAGATGCACTTTTATCCAACCATCACAGCTCAGACTGAAGAGTCAAGAGATATCTTCGAGTGTTACTCAATGTATTATCCACAACTGCATTCAGACGGGGAGTGAGGTAAGACTGTGAAGGAGACAATAGTAGAGGTGGGAGAGAGGGTATCAGTCATCGAAAAAGACAGTGTAAAGAACAGTTGTCCAAAGCTGTGACTTCATTTCCCTGACTTTTTCCTGTGCTATTTCTTCCTGGCCCAGCCTCGGCACGCGAAATGAAAGGGGAGAGAATCTTGTTGAGGGGGCTCAAGTAAATTAATTCATAACAGGAAACACTTGGTTTGAGCAACTTAACAGAAGAAAGTGGACAAGGATGAACTCAGGAGACTGCACAAGAAATCAAATTGATTACATCCCGATTTATAAGAGATTTAGAAATTCTTTACTGATAGCAAAGACATTGCCAGGCACAGACTACACAACAGTGACCACAATCCTGAACTGGGAAAATTTAAGTTAAAACTAAAGAAAAGAAAACAATCCAGAAACAACTTTAAATCTAAGACTCTAAAAAACAGATGAATCAACTTTTGCAAAGTTTAGCGTATCTGTTCAAAACAAATTCGGTGCTCTGTGAAATGCTAGGGACAGAAAGAAAATGAGAACACATTTGAAAAATTTAATAATGAATCTTGTAAAGAAATCCCTAGAGTTGAAAGAAAGGCAGAGAAGAATTGGATGACAAAAGAAATTTCAGACTTGATGGATGAACGTAGGAAGGCACAGGGAAAAGAGACAAAAAAGAAAACTATTAGGTAGATGAGCAGAATGCAGTGAAGACTTCTTTAACTATAACGAAAGGTAGGAACACATCACTAAAAAGAACTTTGAAGCTCCACCGATAATGAAAGATGAAGTAAGAACAACGATGAAAACGATGAAACAAGGAAAAGACCCAGGACCATACAACATTACTGTAGAAGTTGATTGAGGTTCTGGACAAATTTGGTATTGAAAAAAATAACAGCCCTCCTAAATGAAATCTATGACACTGGAAAAACCCTTCACATATATTAAAAATCAAGTTTCATTGCACTTCCAAAGACAGCAGTTGCTATACAATGCGATCTCCATTGCCATTTTCATGTGCCCCGCTGCATGACGTTGGCAATCATGGCCCTTCATACAAATCTATCCCTTGTCGCTGCAAGTCCGTCCAATATATTCTTTCCCTCTAGCTTTTCTGTTGTGACCAGGTGCTCTAATTTCTCTTTCCTAATGACACGTCCTATAAACGTTGTTTGTCTTTTCCTTATCTACTTTATTAATGACCTTCTTGTTTCTGCCTCCTTCAGGGCTGTCCAGTTTGTTTTCTTTGCTGGCCATGGAACTGTCAACGTTCTTCTTAGAAATCACATTTCAGTTGCCTCAATTTTGTTTTGACTTTGCGTATTGACTGTCCACGCCTCACAACCGTACAACAGTATCGGTTCAGTATAACACTTAAGAACTGTCTGCCTGATGTTAATTGATAGGCATTTGTTGGTAAGAATGCTTTCTCCATCTTCTTGAATGCTGTTTTAGCCTGGCCGATTCTCCTGGCTATTTTTGGTGTGCATTGTGTGCATTGTCCCAAGTATTTAAATTTATCAACCTCTCAATTTATCAACCTCTCAATGTTATGCCAATTGCTGTTAGTTTGCAAAAAGGGATTTTTTTAACTGATTATCATGACTTCAGTCTTCTTGCTATTTAGCTCCAGACCTTTATTTTCGCTATTTCTATCATATTGACAAGGTTTTGTAGGTCTTTTTCGTTTTCTGCTATTCTATTAAGAATAATCATGATGAAGACAAAGAATAGAATCAAATATGAAATATAGCAGAAGAATATTGCTGAAAGGAAAGGAACCGTTAATGCCATACATATATATATGTATACATACATGTACATGTACATGTATATATACGGTGTGTGTGTGTGTGTGTGTGTGTGTGTGTGTGTGTGTGTGTGTGTGTGTGTGTGTGTGTGTGTGTGTGTGTGTGTGTGTGTGTGTGTGTGTGTGTGTGTGTATTCTAAAAACTCTTATAGAAACATCAAAGGTCAGCGAGTTGAACAAGGATTTACGTTTGTTTTGTTGATTATACAAAGGTTGTGACCGGGTAAGACGCGAAGAATTGATCAACAACCTGAAAAACTCAAAACCGATGGAAAAGATAATTATAAGAATGATAAGGAATGTAAACAAACAATAGCAATGAGAGTAGAAAATATATACATATGTTCTTTTCGAAATATCAAAAGAGGGGTTAGACAGGGGTACGCGTTTAGTCACATGATTTATTTTTATTATTATTTTACAGCGAAACCATCTTGAGAAAGCTGAATGATTGCCCTGGGATAAAGTTGGAGGAAACAAAACATAAATGTAAATCCTTATTCAACTCGACTGACCTCTTTATGACAGTTCTTAGGATGTATATGGCATTAGTAGTTCCATTCCCTTCCACAAATCCACACTGTTCTTCTGCTATTTCTCTTTTGATTCTGTTCCTTGTCCTCATCATGATTATTCTTAATTAATGGAATTTTTGTTGCATGACTCATCAAGATGATTGTGCGATGGAGTTTGCAGTTTAAAGCCCCTGCATTCTTTGGAAGTGCAATTAAAATTGATTTTGACACATCTTTAGCAATTTTTACGGTGTCATAAATTTCATTTAGGAGGACTGTTTTTTTTTAGTACCAAATTCATCTAGGGCCTCAATTATTTCTGTATAACATTTTCTGGTTTGGGGCTTTTCCTGGTTTTATCTGTTCCAGTGCTGCTCTAACTTCATCTTTAATTATGGGTGGTCCTTCAACGTTCTTTCTAATAAAGTGTTCTTCGTTTCTGTCATTCGTCAAAAAGGTCTTTAATGTACTGTCTATCTAATGCTTTATCTTTTTCCATAACAATCTTTAGATCTTAAGCAATCAGTTTGATGTGCACATCTTTTTCGTGTGGGCAATTTCTTCAGTGGTTCTGTACGTAGACTGAGGGTCTGTGTTGTTTCGGTCTTCTGCTTCTTCGCAATTTATTTCCGGCCAAATTTCCTTAGTTTCATTGCACCTTCATGTGTATTCCTGATTTCCTTGTGTATCTTTTTGTATTCTTCCTCTTGTCCTTTTGCCTTCTTCCGTTCTTCCATCAAGCCTAAAATTTCTTTTGTCATCCAGTTCTTCTTTGCTTTTCTTTCAGCTATAGGGATTTCTTCGCAAGCTTTATTTATCGAGTTTCTCAAATTTGTCCATTTGTTCCTCACCGTCACCAACCGTCCTCCAGACCACTGAACTTGTTTTGACAATGTACGTTAGAATTTTCACGAGTCGAATCATCTGTCTTTAAGAGTCCAAGATTTAGTTTGATGTTATCCTGCCACAACTTTCTCCTGTTCTCGCGCACTGAGCGAAGCAAACGCCGCAGGATCTTTTGTGGACATGCTGGTTGATCTTCTGGTCCTGTGGCAACAACTCGCTGTGGACGATGCCACTCACATCGAAGAACGCCATCAACATGAGTTTGACTGTGGACTTCGACTATCTTGCTTTCTTCGGCCTCATGAACGCCGGGCTCTTCCACTGAAGGCTGCTTCACCACGACGGTGCGCCTGCTCACAAAGCCCTGAGCATCCGGCAGTTCCTGGCCGAGAAGAACGTGGCCGTGCTGGAGCAACCTCCCTACTCACCTGACCTGGCTCTATGTGATTTTTTCCTTTTCCCCAAGCTCAAGGGGGTCATCAAGGGGACCCGTTTTCAAGACGTGGAAGCCATCAAGAGAGCCGTGACGACAGAGGTGAGGACAATCCTGGAAGAATCCTTCCAAGAGTCCATGGAGGAGTGGCAGAGAAGGATGGGAAAGTGCATTAGACTCAAGGTGAATTACTTGTAGTCTGTAGTTTGGATTTGAAATTTTTTTTTCGTGACACCAGTCCTGTTATTTTTGTGACACACATATTAATCACTTGAAGCAATGATACTTTTTTGAGAAACAGAGAGAGATAGAGACAGAGAAAGACAGACAAGCAGATAGACAGACAGACAGACAAACAGAGAGAGAAAGAGAGAGAGAGAGTGTGTGTGTGTGTGTGTTGTGAGAGAGAGAGAGAGAGAGTGTGTGTGTGTGTGTGTGTGTGAGAGAGAGAGAGAGAGAGAGAGAGAGAGATGATGTGAGACACACACACCGTGAGAAAGACACACGGTGGCACTCACACAGTCACACACACGCAGACACACATACACAGACACAGAATGACATACATAGTGACACGCTCACAAGCATACACACACAGTGACACACTCAGTAACACACACGGGGTCAAACACAACAACACACATACACGCACACACACACACACACACACACACACACACACACACACACACACACACACACACACACACACACACACATGCTCGCACGCACACACATACGCACACACGCGCGCGCACACCGCTTATCTGTTCTTTCATTTTAAACACAGAGCACATAGGCATAGACACAGACACACAGAAACACACAGAGACATACACACAGACACACACAGACACACACACAGACACACACACACACACATATGCTCGCACGCACACACATACGCACACACGCGCGCGCACACCGCTTATCTGTTCTTTCATTTTAAACACAGAGCACATAGGCATAGACACAGACACACAGAAACACACAGAGACATACACACAGACACACACAGACACACACACACACACAATATGCTCGCACGCACACACATACGCACACACACGCGCACACACACGCTTATCTGTTCTTTCATTTTAAACACAGAGCACATAGGCATAGACACACAGTAACACACAGAGACATACACACAGACACACACAGACACGCACACACAGACACACACAGACACACAGACACAGACACAGACACAGACACACACAGACACAGACACAGACACAGACACACAGAACAGACACAGACACACGACACACAGACACACAGACAAACACAGACACACACAGACACAGACACACAGACACACACACAGACACACAGACACACACACAGACACACAGACACAGACACAGACACACAGACATAGACACACACACACACACACTGAGTGAGAGAGGAGGGAGGAATGGAGACAACATAAACAACAGTATTCCCACTATTTAGCGCAGAAGGGAAATAAAAATTTGTCGGGTAAGGAGGGATACTATTTAATCTAATTTGTAACTTAATATGGTGTAATTTCAAATAATTTGATTTGATTTGTTTTTATTTGGTTATATTTATGTTGTCTGTTGTCTAATACAAGCCCAGTAAATCTCACCTTAGCGCTGAGTTATATTCCTGCATAACAAAATTGGCACAAAAGGTCGCCACAATAATCTTTGCCATATCTAAAATCAATAAAAGAATCAATCGGTCGATTGATCAATCAATGATTAAGATCAGATTCCAAGAAAAAGACTTTCGTATTTGTTTCTTCTCTTCTTTTTGCCCATTTAGATATAACTCACCCACTCACTCATTCACTCACTCACACAGTCAGCAGGACCACTTCTTTTGCAAGACTTCACTTTCCGCTTCCTCTTTTTCTTCTTCTGCATGGCAGTCAGTTAACCAATCAATTAGTCAGATTTTCTTTTTTGAAACATTTCTTTTCTGTGTGTTGTTTCTGTTGTCATTTTAAATATAGCGAGATATAATTACATATATACATATACTGTACATTAACATAATGAAATGTTTTCCTGGAAACATAGTCACCTATATGTAGCATATTCTAGAGCAGAAAACGTAAACAAATATTTTTATACAATGGTTATGTTGAGCAGTTATGCTGCTTCCCCTCACGCTTTGTACAAAATCCATTAGTCGTTAAATGAATTATGCGACATTGTCAACAATGCTCAGTATTTTTCTGTATCATACACAATTTTTAGAAATGTCTTGAAATTAATCATTTGTGAAATAACATCTATATAATTGTATTTCTGTACATAACATGTTGTATGTAATAGGATCAGGTCTATTCTTCTTCTTCTTCTTTCTTTTTTTGCTTAAGACCAAGGCTGTCCTGTTACTCTGAGATCGTAGGGGATGGCGTGGTAGAGACCTCAGTGTTTTCTCGGGGCCAACATTGTGAGGGCTGTAGCCATCTTTTCATTATGTCGGAGCAGACCATGTGTCACAACATCAGTCTGGTGGTCTGGATGAAGGATGCACCCTGCAACACGTCTTCTGTCTTCTTTGCTGCCCCAAAACTATTTTGCTAAAGTTGCCCTGTTGAGCCACTGCCTTTTTTTTTAACAAAGGGCAAAACTGTAAACGTGCTTTAAAGACTGTCCGCTGTGAGCTTGTCTTGCCGATTCTTCGTTTTTGTTCGCCGCCTGCTTGGTCAGTGATCACCCGGTAATGATTGTAGATTTTCTTTCAGTTCCTGCCGGCTGCCATAGAGTTTGGTGGACAGTTGAGGATGGATTTCTCTACAGGTGCAGGACTCAGCACTGCTCCACCACGAAATGACCCAGAACCTCTGTGGGCGGGCGCCATTGTCGTCTGATACAGGTGGTCATGTGGGCACTTGCATGTTACTGCATGGAACCATGGTTTGTTAGCAGGCCATGCAGTCCTGATCCCTGTGACTTACGCCCTCTGGTTTTTCTGCAAGGATTTCTGCGCCCTTATCTTGTGGACCAAAGATCTACTCTGTGAGCACAGGTGGCTATGACTTTAGAAAGCCGATAAAACAACTATGACTGTAGCAGGTACAGACTGATCATGTGATCCTTCATGGCCTGTTATCATGGTGGACCTCAGTGTTGGTAGGTCTCAATGTGTGCTGTAAACCCGAGGACAGACGTTTGGGATAGCGACGCAGACGCGGTACGATCAACATCTCCTGCCCATTATGCCACTGCCATGCAGGGCAGCAACGAAGTTTCTTCTCGCCTGCCTGTTCTGGGCCAGGCTCTGTATATAACCCAAGGTGTGTTTCGAGGTCTTGAAGTCTCCTGCTATTGTTCGTCGCCAGGTGACCTTCAGTCTTTCTGACTTGTCTTCCTCCTGGTGTCCAGTGAAGGGCACTCTGGGTGATGTTATCCTGCTGTCTTCCTTCTGGTGTCCAGTGAAGGGTAGTCCGGGTGATGCTATCCTGCTGTCTTCCTTCTGGTGTCCAGTGAAGGGCAGTCCGGGTGATGCTATCCTGCTGTCTTCCTTCTGGTGTCCAGTGAAGGGCAGTCCGGGTGATGTTGTCCTGTTGTCTTCCTTCTGGTGTCCAGTGAAGGGCAGTCTGGGTGATGTTGTCCTGCTGTCTTCCTTCTGGTGTCCAGTGAAGGGCAGTCCGGGTGATGTTGTCCTGCTGTCTTCCTTCTGGTGTCCAGTGAAGGGCAGTCCAGGTGATGTTATCCTGCTGTCTTCCTTCTGGTGTCCAGTGAAGGGCAGTCCAGGTGATGTTGTCCTGCTGTCTTCCTTCTGGTGTCCAGTGAAGGGCAGTCCGGGTGATGTTATCCTGCTGTCTTCCTTCTGGTGTCCAGTGAAGGGCAGTCCGGGTGATGTTGTCCTGCTGTCTTCCTTCTGGTGTCCAGTGAAGGGCAGTCCGGGTGATGTTGTCCTGCTGTCTTCCTTCTGGTGTCCAGTGAAGGGCAGTCCGGGTTATGTTGTCCTGCTGTCTTCCTTCTGGTGTCCAGTGAAGGGCAGTCCGGGTGATGTTATCCTGCTGTCTTCCTTCTGGTGTCCAGTGAAGGGCAGTCCGGGTGATGTTATCCTGCTGTCTTCCTTCTGGTGTCCAGTGAAGGGCAGTCCGGGTGATGTTATCCTGCTGTCTTTGGACAATGTGCCCAGTTCATCTCCATCGTCTGTTCATGATGTTTGTGTCGACACTCTTCATGGCATTGTAAAACACAAAAACAAAACAAAACAAAAAACTCGTCCAATGTAGGGCTCCAACGATTCAAGTTTCATGCTTTATCGACTGAGTTAACCAAGAAGAAACTACACACACACACACACACACACACACACACACACACACACAGAGAGAGAGAGAGAGAGAGAGAGAGAGAGAGAGAGAGAGATCCCTTGAACATGATATGTTGTAAAAATGATACTAGGAGCCATGGTGCTGTGATTAGCTCGACACACTAATGGGTTCAAGTCCCATCAGTTTTATTTGGCTCCAACCAGCTTCTACCCATTGATCGTGTTGTGGGCTCAGTGGGTAGACTTGGGACCACATGTGGAGTCTCACTGACTTCACGGATACATCACTGAGGGTGTTGCTCAGATATCCTAACCAGCACTACAGGTGTCTGCATCTCTGCTTGGTTGACATCAGGATGTATTATGATAGTAAGTGTAGAGCACAGCCCTGTCACACAGATGATAGTAAGTGTAGAGCACAGCCCTGTCACACAGATGATAGTAAGTGTAGAGCACAGCCCTGTCACACAGATGATAGTAAGTGTAGAGCACAGCCCTGTCACACAGATGATAGTAAGTGTAGAGCACAGCCCTGTCACACAGATGATAGTAAGTGTAGAGCACAGCCCTGTCACACAGATGATAGTAAGTGTAGAGCACAGCCCTGTCACACAGATGATAGTAAGTGTAGAGCACAGCCCTGTCACACAGATGATAGTAAGTGTAGAGCACAGCCCTGTCACACAGATGATAGTAAGTGTAGAGCACAGCCCTGTCACACAGATGATAGTAAGTGTAGAGCACAGCCCTGTCACACAGTCTCGGTCTAGAATGGAATTCCATAGCATCACGATTATTATCTCCATTCATCGTCATCATCATAGCACAGTGACACACTCTGTCTATACTAGAGTGGCGTAAAACATGGGATGGCGAACAGATAAACAAAATGCAAAACTGGGTTAAACCTTTTCCCTCTCACCTATCCGCCAGCTTCCTGCGATAAGGTTGACAGGGTAAGCGAACAAAATGGTAAACCCCCTACACATAGAAAAACCTTTATGAATGATCTTTGTTTGTTTGCATGTTTTGTATTTGTTTGTTTGTTTGTTTGTATCTTTCTTTCTTTCTTTCTTTATTTTACATTTAGACACATCGAGACATAAAAACTCAGGATCGCTTCCTGATTACCGTATACATATTAATGACTGAATATTCAACCCAGCCCAAGTCTAGCGTTTCATCAAATAAATAGTAAACACACAAGCATAAATCTTTATCAGTGCATGCACTGGGTACTCCCTATTGATGACAACACATGACCCATACTTGGAAAATTGTATCTGTTTTGGGTGACAATCTTGGAATAGATAAATACACACGCATACACACACACACACGCACACACACATACACACACACAAACACACACATACACACACAAACAAAGAAACACACCCATACACAAACATACAGGCTTACTCATTCACTCATTCACTCACATACAAAGTAACCATGCACATGCACGTATGCATTCACGCACACACACACATACGCATACACAAATTACGCACACATGCACGAATGTACACATATCTACACACAAACAACACGCGAAAGTACACACACACACACACACACACACACACACACACACATACACATACATACACACACACACACACACAAAACACACACACACACATACACACACACACGCACACACACACACAAATGCGCTTGCAAACACACACATACGCACACGTGCGCTTGCAAACACACACACAAGCGCTTGCAAGCACACACATACGCACACATGCTTAAACATACACACACACACGCACGCGCACACACACTGATATACACACACATGCCCGCGAGCGCACACAAACACATACACACACATATACACACACACTTGTATTCAAGCACACGACAGCACACACATGTAGAAGCACACATTAACACACAAACACACACACACACATATACACACACACTTGTATTCAAGCACACGACAGCACACACATGTAGAAGCACACATTAACACACAAACACATACACACACATATACACACACACTTGTATTCAAGCACACGACAGCACACACATGTAGAAGCACACATTAACACACAAACACACACACACACACACACATGTGCACACATACACACACCTACACGCGCGCGCACACACACGCACGTACACACACACACACACACACACACACACACACAAACACACACATACACAACACACACACATACATACACACATACATACACACGCACGCACACACACACGCACACACACACACGCACACACACACACAAACACACAAACACACGCACACATTCACACACACACACTCTGCAAGTGCATCTCAATACTTAACGACCGAAATTTAGCTTTGTGTTATAATAACAAAAGATCTTAATGTAAAAAGCCACAGTGTTTAGTATCAGAAATATGATTTCCCTGCACCGTACAGGATCTTCCCCCAGTACAATTATGCACTGGACGACGTAAGGAAAGGAGAACACGAGAACGTCCATAAACCACATGCAATCATACACAGATTGAATTAGCCCGCACACGTATGCATGCGACTTCCTCAATGCCTCTTTCATTGGTTCCGTTACGACCATTTCGTCTTGCATTGTGCAAGCACCGACTAACACTCGTCACAGCGCCGGGGGTGGGTGGGGCAGAGGGAAGGGGGTACAATGCTGGGGTGGGGGGTGGGAAGCAAGAAAATAAGAATATATTTTCAAAAGCAATGGGAAAACAAATACTGTTAGTTAACATATATGCACCAAACAGAAATGATCCCATATTTTTTAACAGATTCAAAAAAACAATAAAAGAACTTAGTATTCCAAACGTCATCGTAACTGGTGACTGGAATTTAATGCTTAATCCAAATTTAGATTACTACAATTCTTAATGCATACACAACCCTAAGCACAGGAAACAGTACTTGGAATGATGTCAAAATTGGAACTGGTGGATATTTGCAGGGTATTCAACCCAGAAACTCGAGTCACTTGGAGGAGACAAAATCCGCTTTAACAAAGCCGATTGGATTTCTTCGTAATTTCTGATATGCTTATGACCAGCATAAAAATTGAAAATATTCTTTATGGATATCCAACCTACCATTCTCTAATAACTATAGAAATATGTTTTGGAAAAGAAGAAAAATTTAGAAATTTCTGGAAATGTAATTCTTCTTTACCAAAAGATCATACTTCTGTAGAGCTTATCAATGAAGCCTTGAAAGAAATACATTTCGTAAGTTAACTAAAGATGACAAAACCTTGTCTAAATTTGAAGAAATGCTACAAGAAACAAAGATGTTTTATGAATAACTATATAAAGAGAGAACACCAAAAATATCGATATCACCAGCTATGTTACAAAATTACCAAATTACTAAAGTTAAATGAAGTAGAATCTGGTGAATTGGAAGGATCTGTAACAAAAGAAGCATTCAAAGCATTAAAGAACATGCACAATGACAAAAGTCCAGGAACTGATGGAATGAATGTGAGTTTTTTTTTCGGAGACTGAAGAGAGACAGAAGACTTCATTGTTCATTTCACAAATGAAAGTTTTCTCAAAGGTGAAATATCAGTTACACAAAAAGAAGGAATCGTAACATGCTTATCTAAAGACGACAAAGAAAGGGAGTATTTAAAAATTGGAGACCGTTCACACTTTAAAATGTGTATCACAAAGTAGGATCTGCTTGGATAGCTAAAAGACTTTAAACAGTGTTGCCAACATTGATAAATGAAGACCAAAGTAGATTAATACCAGGAAGATATGTGTATAGATGATAGCTCAAGGTTACTATACGACATAATTCACTATTTAGAAGAAAATAAATTACCTGGACTACTTGTATCAATAGACTTTGAAAAGGCTTTCGATTCTGTGAATTAAAGTTTTATGATAAAAGTTCTAAAAGCATATGGGTTCGGAAGAGGTATATGTCGGTGGACATCTACTTTTTACAACAATATAAAATATTATGTGGTAGCAAATGGCAATGTATCTCAAAGTTTTTTTTTCTATCAAAAGAGGATGCCGCCAGGGTGATTCAATATCTCCATATTTATTTGTGTTATGCGCAGAAATCCTTGCATATAAAATTCGAAAAGACAAAAAGAGACAAAAAAGAGGAAAAAAAAAGAAAAAAAGCATTAAAAGGGATAAAGATATCAAGTACAGAATCTAAAATTAGTCAGTTTGGAGATGACACGTCGTTCACTTTAGAAGGAGACAGAAAATCATTTGAACAACTGTTTGAAATATTAAATAATTTTGAAAAGTGTTCCAGCCTGGAGCTCAGCTTTGAAAAGACTTGTAAGGTCTGGTTAGGACAAAAACGAAATTCAAATCAAGAATATGTGACTCACAAAAGAATGAAATGGAATCAAAATAAATACAAATAAGATATTTCATTCAATAATAATGTGTCTGATGTGACAGCCATTGACATGACAGATAAACTTGTGGAAGTGAGGAACGAATTCAAAATCTGGTCAAAAAGAATACGCATCCATGTAGGGAGAGTAGCAGTGTTAAAATCTCTGATACTTTCAAAACTACTGTACCTAAGGAACTTGCCACCAAACCCGCCTGACCATGAAATGAAACAGTTACACAATATATACTTTGAATTTGTATGGGTTAACAAAAGTAGACAAGATGAAAAGAAAGAAAATCAGTAAATAATGTTGAATATGGAGGAATAGGAATACCAAATGTACAAAGTTTTGAGCAGGTACTAAAGTTATCATGGATTAGTAAGCATTCCAAAACGGAAAATGATGTTACAAACACTTCACCCAGAAATAGAACGCTTAAGCTGCTATGGAACAAAGAAGTTTATCAAGTGCAAATGGAACACATTTTGGACAAATGTTTTTTTTAGCCTACGATTATTCAAACAATAACAGTTAAACAACAGTAAAGAGGTTATATCAGAACCTATTTCTACAACGACAAATAAAAATATCCAATAACGACTTTTGTTTCAAAAATTGGACAGTCAAGAAAGTGTTTTTTGGTAAGTGATCTATTAAATGAAAATGGCAGATTTCTGAACCGTGAAATTTTCACAAGAAAATGGAGAATAAAAGCAAATTATTTAAACTATTTAAGCTGCATACAAGCAATTAAGGCCTATATATGAAAAAGAAACCTACGTATTGAGAGCAATGAAAGCAATGAAATGAGCAAAACATTGCAAATAGTACTGCTAGCTTGCTAACAAAAGAGGATCAAAAGTATACTATGAATTATAACTTGATAAAGTGGAGATACTTAACATTAAACCTTTTATAAAATGGGAACGGAAGTTAAACGTAATAGTGGACGAGGAGACGGTATTAAAACTAATAAGAAAAACAAAGGAAATAAAACTTAAATGTTTTCAGCTGAGAAGATAATTATGGAATTTTAGTTTTAAACTGTATCATAAATAGAATGGGAGTGGTAGAAAATGACAGATGTAATTTTTGTAATACAGAGAAAGATACAGTCCACCACTACCTATGGTATTGTTAACACTCACAACAATTTTGGGAAGAACTTGAAAAACGATTGGTAGAAAAAATGTGAGAATTGTGCAAGGCTAACTTTCAACATAGAATTTGTTCTTTTTGGTACGGACGAAAGGTCGAAAACAGATCAGACACTTGACTATATGGTGCTGTGTGCAAAATGTCACATTTTAAAGTGTAGAATGCACAGAACTAAGCCTAAAATAATCATTTTTATTGGGAAGCATATTCACAGCCAGCACACGAAATATCAAGAATTTCTGAGGAAATGGCTTCCTTATGATTCTCTTTTCGAAGGATATATATTAGAATTACTATAATATTCAAACAATTTTAAGTGAACTTTCATGAGTACATTGTAAACAGAGTAACCAGTGACTACAGGTGTTCACAATAATAAATGTTTGTCCTCATAACAATTTGGTTAACGGTATAGAAAGAAATGGCTGGGGTTGGTGTGCTATATTAGAGTCTTGATATAGCATGTGTATTGTGGACTCATTGTATGAATGCAGATGTTTGGTTTGTATTTTGTAAAATTTTACTTGATATCAATGAAAAGAGCATTCAATGCAAGAGGAAAAAAGAAAACAAATCTGGTGACGAAACACACACACACACACACACACACACACACACACACACACCACCACCACCACCACCACCACCACCACCACACACAACATACACACACACACACTCACACATACACACACACACGTACACACACACACACGTATGCACGCGCACACACACACACACACACATTTTTGTTAACGAGGTGAGTAGCACCAACATGACAATTTTTTACACCCAGCCCTCACGCTAACACGAACGTACCATGAGACCACAAAAGCATCAAAACAATCAAAAATGGAAAATCAATAGCACATGAAAAGAGTGCTGAAAAAAGAGCAAGGACATTAGATGTTTCTAATTGTTATGCTGAAGATGACAGAACAATGAACAATTAAACAAATCTTTATGTACATTTTGAAAAATCGAATAGCAGAAAGAGATAGATAGATAGACAGACAGACAGACAGACAGACAGACAGACGGATGGATGGATGGATGGATGGATGGATGGATGGATGGATGGATGGATGGATGAATAGCGATAGAAGAAAGAGAGAGATCATTTGTATGTGTGTGTAGGTATGTGTATACATCTATATCTATATCTACATGCATACATACATATATATATATACATATCAGGCGGGTTTGGTGGCAACACACACACACACACACACACACACACACACACACACACATTTATATATATGTATATATATATATCTATGTATGTATGTATGTATATACATATATATATATATATATAATACATATATATATATATATACATATATATATATATACATGTGTGTGTGTGGTGTGTGTGTGTGTGTGTGTGTGTGTGTGTGTGTGTGTGTGTGTGTGTGTGTGATGGATCAAGACAGATAGACAGAGACAAAAAAAACAGTGACACCCGGGGGGGGGGGGGGGGAAGAGAGAGAGAGAGAGAGAAACAGACAGACATAGAGCTAGACAGAAAATAGGAATGACTGAATGAAACAAAATCCAAGACAGTTTTTTTTGTTCTCTGTCAATGAAAGTCTGGGTTTTTTTTTTCTCTCTTTCTAAAACAAGTTATACACACATTCCCCAAACAAATCAGACATGACTAGGACTAAACTAATTTACAAGTACAGAGTTTCACCACAACAAACTCCAGGTGTCGACCAAGACAGAAGTAAATGGACAAAAAGCAAACGAACAAAACCTTGAAAACAGAACAGGAGAGAAAAAGAGAGTAACCATCTATTTGCCTAATTACAAACAAAACAGCCAGACAGAACACAAAAACAAAACATAAACATAACCACTTCATATGTCGACAAAATAAACGTACAATGAATAAAACGTACAGGTGACAATTTAGTTTTGTTCAAGAAGAATTCACCACTCCAGACAACTCTATATATGCAATCCACCCAAAACCTACCAGTGATAGTCCGGCAGACTTTCCATCCAGCAAAAACACAAAAATAGAATTGGAACGTGTATTCATAGAAAAGAACATGTATGGGCAAATGCCTGTGTCAAACGTATACAAAAGACGACAAGGAATAAATACACAACCCTTAATACAAACAATAATAACAACAACAACAATAACAACAACAACAACAGCGACAACAACAACCCAGACGACTTTCCAGACGTAGCGTCTGGCAGAAGAAAGTGGTGGGTGTCACACACGCCACATTTGGGAAGTGGTCTACTTTTTTGTGTTGTCTTACATATATTCTTGACAAAGACTACTTGGCCAAACTTTTGCGACTGTCTTGTTTTGCTTTGTTAAATACATGTTCTAATTCGATTTTTGTGTTCTTCTAGTTCGCATTTGCTTAAATGCTGGTGGTCATCTGATTCAGATTTCTCCCTTTTGCTTTTTCACATTTTTCTCCACCAAGACTTCCAATCTGTGTACCAAACTTAACTCAGCTCCCTTTCACCCACCACTTGAGGACCCTCCATTTACTGACACTCCTCTCCTCCCTTTCACCCACCACTTGAGGACCCTCCATTTACTGACACTCCTCTCCTCCCTTCCCCCCACCACTTAAGGACCCTCCATTTACTGACACTCCTCTCCTCCCTTCCACCCACCACTTAAGGACCCTCCATTTACTGACACTCCTCTCCTCCCTTTCACCCACCACTTAAGGACCCTCCATTTACTGACACTCCTCTCCTCCCTTTCACCCACCACTTAAGGACCCTCCATTTACTGACACTCCTCTCCTCCCTTTCACCCACCACTTGAGGACCCTCCATTTACTGACACTCCTCTCCTCCCTTTCACCCACCACTTGAGGACCCTCCATTTACTGACACTCCTCTCCTCCCTTTCACCCACCACTTGAGGACCCTCCATTTACTGACACTCCTCTCCTCCCTTTCACCCACCACTTAAGGACCCTCCATTTACTGACACTCCTCTCCTCTCTTTCCACCCAGTATCTGAGACCGAGATCCTAAATATCCTTAAAGAAATATGTTTCAAATCTTGTGAACTTGACCCCATCCCTGCCTCTCTTATGTCACACATCTGCCTGCAACTTTTCCATCTATCATCTCTATCGTCCATTCTTCTTTGGTTTTTGGAGTCTTCCCTTCTGCTTTCAAAACTGCTCTCATCCAGCCACTTCTCAAGAAAAATAATCTCGATGCTAATGACCTTAAAAATTATAACCTGTAATCAAATCTCCCATTTCTCTCTAAACACCTTCAAAAATGATATTAAAACGACTGAATGAGCATATCTCCTTAAATCATCTACAACATCCTTACCAGTCCGCCTATCGAACAAACCACAGTATGGAAACAACTCTTGTTCACATTGTCAACGAACTTCTTCTTGCTTCTGATACTGGTAAACTTTCTCTCCTAATACTCCTTGATCTGTCTGCAGCCTTTGATACTATTGATCCCTCCATCCTTTTCTTTCGTCTTAAACACACTTTTAGAATTCATGGTACTGCTCTTTCTTCGTTCTCCTCCTATCTGTCAGATCGCTTTCAGTTAGTTGTTGTCAACGGAAATCGGTCTGAGCTTGTTCGGTTTTCTTGCGGAGTTCCTAAGGGATCTGTGTTAAGACCTGTCCTATTCATCATTTATACTTCACCCCTAGCCAACATCATCAGCCAGCATGACAAGAAACATCATTTTCACCCAGTTGATTTACAACTTCAAAAGTGCACCACTCCTGAAAATATCACTTTCTTTATCTCAGAAGCATCTAGCTGCTACGTGGATATCCAAAACTGAATGACACAAAATAAAATACAGTTTAATGGTAATAAAACCGAAGCCATGCTTGTAGGTACCAAAAATGAACTTGCCTCTATCACACTGAATACTATCCAGCTAGGTGACAACATCACCCCTCTCTCTGATTCTGTCAAGAACCTGGGTGTGACCTTCAACAACATTCTTTCTATTCAGAAGTTTATGACCTTGACCTGCCAATCATGCTACTATCAGATTTGGCGCATTGTTTACATTCGAAACTAACTTTCAACTGAGGCTACATCTATGCTGGTGACATCTCTTTCTGTCTCATCTTGATTACTGTAATGCTGTCCTTACTGGACTACCAGCTTCTTCTCTCCTGTGTCTGCAACGCATACAAAACATAGCTTGCCCTAAGAAAGAAAAAGTTTGATCATATCAGTCCTCTCCTTCACTCTTTTCACTGGCTGCCTGTCTAAAAAAGAACTGAACACAAGCTGGATACCTTGTGTTACAAATCTATTCACCAGTCTGCTCTATCATATCTTTGCGATAGCATCAATATTTATACTCCAGCTCGCACATTGAGCACAGCCTCAGATACTCTTTCTCATCAGGTCCCTAGATTTAACCGTCAACCGTTGGCCAGCGTTCTTTTGCTGTCTCAGGACCATCAGCCTGGAATAGACTTCTGCTCTCCCTTCCCTAACACCTACCTTGTCTGCATTTAAATCCAGTTTAAAAACCCTTCTCTTTTCCCAACAATGAATTCTACAACTTCTTTCCCCCAGTTTGTGTAGGTCCTTTTTTATATCAAATATTGTAAGTTAATCTTTGTCCATTGGCTGCATATGCCTGGTGCGTGAGTGCACTTTGATTCGAATTGTCAAGATTTGGCGCCGTATAAATACTATTATTATTGTTATAATCATTATTACAATACAATATAATATTTTATTTATATAGCGCAAAATCTTGATAAAATCAAATCTAAGCGCTGAAACAGACACACACGCACGCACGCACACACACGCACGCACGCACACACACACACACACACACACACACATACACACACACACACACACACACACACACACACACACACCCCACCACACGCACACAGCTATAAATGGGGAGAAAGAATAAAAGCAATGGAAAATTATAGAGAGCATATTATATACAATTATATATTACAATGTGATTCCCCTCCGAGTGGTGACGGGCTGCAGAGGGGATTGAGTGAAGTCAGGATTTTATGCAGAGGAGAAAAGGTGAGTTTTGAGAGCGGACTTGAAGGAGACAAAAGTAGGTTGCTGACGGACTGAGAGAGGAAGTTTGTTCCAGGAGAGTGGACCAGAAACAGAGAAAGCTCGTGGACCATAGGTATTGAGCTTAGTGCGTGGAAAGCGAAAAGTCAGAGGATCGGAGGCAGAGCGGAGGGTACGTGAGGGAAGATAGATCTCAAGTAGGCTTGACAGGTAATCGGGGGCTGCGTTATTGAGGCTTTTGTAGCACATGGTGTCTAGTTTGTACTGTATGCGTTTTGATACAGGGAGCCAGTGAAGGGGAGATATGTGGTCAGCCTTTTTCTTTTTGAATACAAGGCGTGAAGCATTGTTTTGAATGCGCTGTAGGATGTGAATGGTGGAGGCAGGAAGACCAGACAGGAGTGAATTGCAATAGTCAATGCGAGACATTATGAAGGAGAGAACGAGTTTTGCAGTTGTTTCGACAGAGAGATACTTCCTGATCAGGCTTATACGATGGAGGTGATAGTAGCAGGATCTGGCAGTTTGAGAAACAAAGTTGTTCATGGAGAGGGTAGAGTCAATGCAGACACCAAGGTTTTTAGCTGAATCAGAAATTGGGACTGATGTGTTACATAATGGGAGAGAAAGAGGAGGCAGCTGAGAAAGTTTCTGACGGGTGCCAATGAGGATAGCTTCTGTCTTGTCGTCATTAAGCTGAAGTTTATTGTATGTCATCCAGTTCTTAATGTCCGAGTAACACTCAGTGGTGCGAGTCAACAGGCGCTGTATATTGTCAGGTGAGTCACTGTCTAGAAGTTGGGTGTCATCAGCATAGAAGTGGTGTTTTATAGAGTGGGAGTTGATGATGGTGGACAGGGGGGAGGTGTAAAGAGTGAAAAGAACAGGGCCAAGGACAGATTCTTGTGGAACACCACAGGTCAGGTATGCAGGTTGAGAGTAAGTGCCATTAATGAGAACAGTTTGTTTTCTGTTTGATAGATATGAAGTGAACCAGGAGAGAGCAATGTCAGAGATGCCAAAAGTATGATGAAGTCTAGAAAGGAGAATACCATGATCAATGGTATCAAAGGCTGCAGACAGATCAAGGAGTGTGAGGAGAGAGACTTTGGCAGTATCAGTTGCAAGGAGGAGATTGTTGAGAATGTGTAGCAGGGCAGTTTCAGTGCTATGGCACTGGCGGTAGGCTGACTGGAAAGGATTGAGGAGATTGTTGGCAGACAGGTGAGTGTTCAGCTGGTTGAGGTCAACTTTTTCGATGAGTTTTGACAAGAAAGAGAGATTAGAGATATGCCGGTAATTTTTCAGTTCATTTGGGTCTAAATTGTATTTCTTGAGGAGAAGGTGAACAATAGCAGACTTGAAAGAATCTGGGACAGTTCCAGTTTGAAGAGAAGTGTTGATGATGTCAGTGATGAATGGGAGGAGAGTAGGGAGACAGTCAGAGTAGAGAGAACCTGGAAGAGGATCCAGTTCGAAGGTTTTGAACGGCATGGATCTGATTGTGTTGAGAATTTCTTCTTGTGAGACGGGTAAATGTTGGCATGGTTGACATTGTTGTTGTTGATGCTATTATGATTATTATCATCATCATCATTATTATTATTATTGTTATTACTATTATAATTAGTAGTAGTAGTAGTAGTAATAGTAGTACTGCGCCACTTTATAAAATTAAAGAAATAAAAATGTGGGCTGCTTGAGAGTTCAGTTCACGATCCCTACATCAGTAGTGTCGTGCTGTAACCAACTCAGCCCTTTAGTGCCAGAATCATCATCATCATCAGGTGCCCTGCCGCATGGCGTTGGCGACCATGGACTTCCAACCATCTCTATCTCTCGTTGCCCCCAGCATCTCCCCCACCCTCTTCATCCCCAGCCACTCTGCAAGTCCGTCCAGCATTCTCTCCCTGGGTCTTCCTGGTGCTCTCTTTCCCTCCAGCTTTCCCGTTGTGACCAGGTGCTCCAAATCCCCCTTCCTCATAAAATGGCCTATAAATGGTGCCTGTCTTTTCCTAATCTTCCTTATGAGTGATCTATTTGTATCTGCCTCCATCAAGACTGTCTCGTTTGTTTTCTTTGCTGTCCATGGAACTCTCAACATTCTTCTTAGAAACCACATCTCGGCTGCCTCAATCTTATTCTGGCTTTGCTTGCTGACTGTCCACGCCTCGCATAGGTACAACAGTATTGGTTCTATATAACATTCAAGGACTCTCTTTCTGATGTTAATTGATAGGCATTTGTTGGTAAGAATGCTTGTCATCTTCTTGAATGCTGTTTTGGCTTGGCCGATTCTGCCAGCTATTTCCGATGTGCTTCTGCCGTCTGATGAAATGACCGTTCCCAGGTATTTGAACTTATTAACCTGTGTCAAGGTTGTGCCATTTGTTTTTATTTTGCATGAGGGGATTTCATGTTTTTTACTGATCACCATGACTTCAGTCTTCCTGCTGTTTAGTTCCAACCCCTTACCTTTGCTTTCTGTTTCTAGTATATTCACAAGGTTTTGTAGGTCCCTTTCATTTTCTGCAATTAGCACGGTGTCATCTGCGTACCGAATGTTGTTTATCATTTTCCCTCCAACCTTTAATCCAGGGTCTTCTTCTAGGTTTCTCATGATGTTTTCGCTATATAGTGAAAACAGATCTGGTGACAAAACACAACCCTGTCTGACTCCTCTTTTGATGTTTTGGAAAGAGCTTATATTGTTTTCTATTCTCATTGCAGCTGTTTGTTCCCAGTACATATTCCTGATTATTCGTAGATCTTTTCCATCAACATTGAGTCTCTCCAGTTGGTTGATCAGTTCATCATGTCGTACCCGATCGAAAGCCTTGGTATAGTCAACAAAGCATAAATACAAAGGATGTATATGGCATTAATAGTTCCTTTCCCCTCCACAGATCCACACTGTTCTTCTGCTATTTCTCTTTTGATTCTATTCCTTGTCCTCATCATGATTATTCTTAACAGGATTTTTGTTACATGACTCATCAAACTGATTGTGCGATGGAGTTCGCATTCTATAGCCCCTGTCTTCTTTGGAAGTGCAATGAAAATTGATTTTGACATAACTTTGGGGATTTTTCCAGTGTCATAAATTTCATGCCTATCAATTAACATCAGAAAGAGTGTCCTTGAATGTTATATAGAACCAATACTGTTGTACGGATGCGAGGCGTGGACAATCAGCAAGCAAAGCCAGAGCAAGATTGAGGCAGCCGAGATGTGGTTTCTAAGAAGAATATTGAGAGTTCCATGGACAGCAAAGAAAACAAACGAGACAGTCTTGATGGAGGCAGACACAAAAAATCAAAATTAAATTCAAAATAGCAACATGGAATATAAGAACAATGCTACAGAAAGGTAAATTAGACAACATCAAATTGGAGATGGAAAGGCTTAACATTAGTATTTTAGGACTGGGGGAAGTGAGATGGAAGGGGGCAGGCATGATAACATCAGGGGAATACACAGTGATATACTCTGGTGGTAATTCACATGAAGGAGTACCAGAATACAAGACAAAAAGTATATCACATGTATGATTACTTCTCTTTGATGACAGATCTTTGAGACAGATGCTAAAATGAACGATTAAGTATGTGAATGGACAAGTAAATAAACAGATAAATGAATAGCACGAAATCTACATAACATGACCGCTCATTTCTCTCAGTCACATTCTTTCCACACATACTTGCACACGAAATTTACAAGACTCAAATTATCAAATAGACTAATAAACATTTTTTTTTAGAAAAAAAGAAAACAAACAACATGAAATATGAAAATTAATCAAAATGAAATAAAATTAGATGAAATAAAACAAGATAAAATAGAACAAAATGAAATAAAATAAAAATGAAATGAAATCGGTGTATCATACCAACTTAAATTCAGACAGAAGTAAAACCTAGCGATGGCAGTCATAATATACACACACAAACATCACGAAGAGAAAAAAAACCATACGAAGGTAATAACGATAGAGTTTCTTTCGTCTGGGTCGCAATAACAATAAAAGTAATGTTTTGCGAGCGTGTGTGGACAATTCGATAGCCCTAACCATAGTTTATATTATTTTACACCTTCTCCTCTTTCTATTATTAGACAAATTAAGTGTGCCAGTTTGAAATCTGAAACCTTTTTTTTTTTTCACTTTTTTCATTTACTTTATTATTTATTTCGGTACGATTTCATTTAATTGCTTTTTGCCTTAGTGCTTGATGGTGATGATTTGGGGGGTAGTCACTTGATACAGAAAAATCGTTACGTTAATGTATTATTGATTGGAGGGCGGTGGAGAAGAAAGAAAATTTTTTTTAAAGAATTCGGGGGGGGGGGGGGGGGGAGAAGGTTAAAACAAGTGGAAAGACAGTTACATCTCTTCTTTCTGTTTTGCTTACTCGCGTGCATACCCGCACACACAACAGAGAGCAGGAAGGAAAGAGAGATAGACAGAGGGATAGGGTCTGAGAGAAAGTTGTGCAACGAGAAAACTCCAGTGTGATAACTGCACACTCCAATTTCAGAAACTTGAAGGCTTCGTAGTATATGAATGTGTAAGTGCGAGAAAAATGTAGTAAACTTTATGATTTGGCAAATTCACAGTATAACTGAGCAGATACTGATATATGGAAATAAGCAGGATATTCAAGATAGCTGATATTGAGTTTTTGTATGCAATTAACAACAAAATCCACTTTTAATAGGTTTTAGTACAACGGCAACAAATCACCACAATCACTCGCACTACTACTATTGCTACTGTTGCTATTGCTATTGCTATGACCACCATTGCGTCTGCTGCTACTGCTATTTCTACTGCCGCCTCTGCTACTATTACCACTATTACTGTTACCGCCCCTGCTGCGACTGCATCAACTATTACTACAACTACTACTTTTACTACTGCTACTACTACTGCTGCTGCTGCTAACAGTGCTACTACTCCTACAGTGGCAAACCACTGGACGTAAATTTGCAACAACAAAAAAGCCCAAAACAAACAAATAAACAAACAAACAAACAAACAACAAACAAAACAAAACAACAAAGCAGCAAAAGATGTCAAAGCACAAAAGAAAGGAACGATACAGTTCTGCGCCTTGTGGGACCTGCAGGGAGGGACACAAGTCAAAAGCAATGGGGAGGGAGACAGACAGACTGTAGATAACAACTATGGGGAGGGAGACAGACAGACTGTAGATAACAACTATGGGGAGGGAGACAGACAGACTGTAGATAACAACAATGGGGAGATGGGGAGGGAGACAGACAGACTGTAGATAACAACTATGGGGAGGGAGACAGACAGACTGTAGATAACAACTATAGGGAGGGAGACAGACAGACTGTAGATAACAACTATGGGGAGGGAGACAGACAGACTGTAGATAACAACAATGGGGAGGGAGACAGACAGACTGTAGATAACAACAATGGGGAGGGAGACAGACAGACTGTAGATAACAACAATGGGGAGGGAGACAGACAGACTGTAGATAACAACAATGGGGAGGGAGACAGACAGACTGTAGATAACAACTATGGGGAGGGAGACAGACAGACTGTAGATAACAACTATGGGGAGGGAGACAGACAGACTGTAGATAACAACAATGGGGAGATGGGGAGGGAGACAGACAGACTGTAGATAACAACTATGGGGAGGGAGACAGACAGACTGTAGATAACAACAATGGGGAGGGAGACAGACAGACTGTAGATAACAACTATGGGGAGGGAGACAGACAGACTGTAGATAACAACTATAGGGAGGGAGACAGACAGACTGTAGATAACAACAATGGGGAGGGAGACAGACAGACTGTAGATAACAACTATGGGGAGGGAGACAGACAGACTGTAGATAACAACAATGGGGAGATGGGGAGGGAGACAGACAGACTGTAGATAACAACAATGGGGAGGGAGACAGACAGACTGTAGATAACAACTATGGGGAGGGAGACAGACAGACTGTAGATAACAACTATGGGGATGGAGACAGACAGACTGTAGATAACAACTATAGGGAGGGAGACAGACAGACTGTAGATAACAACAATGGGGAGGGAGACAGACAGACTGTAGATAACAACTATAGGGAGGGAGACAGACACACTGTAGATAACAACTATGGGGAGGGAGACAGACAGACTGTAGATAACAACTATGGGGAGGGAGACAGACAGACTGTAGATAACAACTATGGGGAGGGAGACAGACAGACTGTAGATAACAACTATAGGGAGGGAGACAGACAGACTGTAGATAACAACTATAGGGAGGGAGACAGACAGACTGTAGATAACAACTATGGGGAGGGAGACAGACAGACTGTAGATAACAACTATGGGGAGGGAGACAGACAGACTGTAGATAACAACAATGGGGAGGGAGACAGACAGACTGTAGATAACAACAATGGGGAGGGAGACAGACAGACTGTAGATAACAACAATGGGGAGGGAGACAGACAGACTGTAGATAACAACAATGGGGAGGGAGACAGACAGACTGTAGATAACAACTATGGGGAGGGAGACAGACAGACTGTAGATAACAACTATGGGGAGGGAGACAGACAGACTGTAGATAACAACAATGGGGAGATGGGGAGGGAGACAGACAGACTGTAGATAACAACTATGGGGAGGGAGACAGACAGACTGTAGATAACAACAATGGGGAGGGAGACAGACAGACTGTAGATAACAACTATGGGGAGGGAGACAGACAGACTGTAGATAACAACTATAGGGAGGGAGACAGACAGACTGTAGATAACAACAATGGGGAGGGAGACAGACAGACTGTAGATAACAACTATGGGGAGGGAGACAGACAGACTGTAGATAACAACAATGGGGAGATGGGGAGGGAGACAGACAGACTGTAGATAACAACTATGGGGAGGGAGACAGACAGACTGTAGATAACAACTATGGGGAGGGAGACAGACAGACTGTAGATAACAACTATGGGGAGGGAGACAGACAGACTGTAGATAACAACTATAGGGAGGGAGACAGACAGACTGTAGATAACAACAATGGAGAGGGAGACAGACAGACTGTAGATAACAACTATGGGGAGGGAGACAGACAGACTGTAGATAACAACTATAGGGAGGGAGACAGACAGACTGTAGATAACAACTATGGGGAGGGAGACAGACAGACTGTAGATAACACTATGGGGAGGGAGACAGACAGACTGTAAATAACAACTATGGGGATGGAGACAGACAGACTGTAGATAACAACTATAGGGAGGGAGACAGACAGACTGTAGATAACAACTATGGGGAGGGAGACAGACAGACTGTAGATAACAACAATGGGGAGGGAGACAGACAGACTGTAGATAACAACAATGGGGATGGAGACAGACAGACTGTAGATAACAACAATGGGGAGGGAGACAGACAGACTGTAGATAACAACTATGGGGAGGGAGACAGACAGACTGTAGATAACAACTATGGGGATGGAGACAGACAGACTGTAGATAACAACTATAGGGAGGGAGACAGACAGACTGTAGATAACAACAATGGGGAGGGAGACAGACAGACTGTAGATAACAACTATAGGGAGGGAGACAGACACACTGTAGATAACAACTATGGGGAGGGAGACAGACAGACTGTAGATAACAACTATGGGGAGGGAGACAGACAGACTGTAGATAACAACTATGGGGAGGGAGACAGACAGACTGTAGATAACAACTATAGGGAGGGAGACAGACAGACTGTAGATAACAACTATAGGGAGGGAGACAGACAGACTGTAGATAACAACTATGGGGAGGGAGACAGACAGACTGTAGATAACAACTATGGGGAGGGAGACAGACAGACTGTAGATAACAACAATGGGGAGGGAGACAGACAGACTGTAGATAACAACAATGGGGAGGGAGACAGACAGACTGTAGATAACAACAATGGGGAGGGAGACAGACAGACTGTAGATAACAACAATGGGGAGGGAGACAGACAGACTGTAGATAACAACTATAGGGAGGGAGACAGACAGACTGTAGATAACAACTATGGGGAGGGAGACAGACAGACTGTAGATAACAACTATGATCACGATGCCAATGTGTCCAATGGAAGTTGTCAGAAGAAAGCATGCCCAGTCTCCTCATCAAAACTTAAGAGAAACAAAGGTGTCATATCTGTTGGCGCTTGCAACATCAGGACCATGAGAACTGGGCAAACTTGACCTCCTGCTTGAAGAAATCAAGAAGCATAATGTATATATATATATATATATATATATATATATATATATATATATATATATATATAATTATATATGTGTGTGTATGTGTGTGTGTGTGAGTGTGTGTGTGTGTGTGTGTGTGTGTGTGTGTGTGTGTGTGTGTGTGTGTGTGTGTGTGTGTGTGTGTGTGTGTGTGTGTGTGTAGATAGATAGAGAGATAGATAGATAAATAGACTTTCTTTTCTCTCATAGTTTTACACAAAAAGTTAGCACAGACTACATTATTATTTTGTGCAAGTGTATCTAGTTTGAAGGTTGATCTGGGAGACGATCCAAAGCCCATTGATGTATACCGGCTCTTCATAACCGACAGCATTCTACGTGGCATTAGGACAGAAACCAATATTTATGCTGCATCGTGTATCAGGGCAGAGGAAGAAAAGGGCCCACTTCCAAGCTGAAGCGTCTTTGCGACTTGGAAGAAGCTGAAAGTAGATGAACTGAAGAAGTTCCTGGCCATCTGCCTCCATATGGGACTGGTGCGGAAACCCAGGATCACAGACTACTGAACTGTGCATCCTGGGGCACATTCATCTCATGCCACACAGCTGATGCCACGGGAGCGCTTCACAGCAATGATGAAGTTCCTGCACCTGAACAACAATGCAGACTTCATTCCATACGGCCAGGAGGGCCATGACCCCATCCACAAGATCCGACCTTTCCTGTCTCACATTCAGGAAAGATTTCAGGAGATATATTATCCTGAGAGAGATATATGTGTAGATGAGGCCATGTGCCCTTTCAAAGGCCGCTCTCGCTTTCGCGTGTACATGAAAGACAAACCCACAAAATGGGGTTTTAAATTTTATGAACTATGCGGAAGTGAGAGTGGGTAGATAAACTTGGAAACATCTGTCTGCTCAAGACACCTATTTTCAAAAGTTGTGGCGAAAGAAAATCAACATCAGATGTTATGCGGCACCAAACCTTGATATATAAATCAAATCAAAGCACGCTCTCTCATCAGTCACCAAAGCAGTCACTGGCAAATGACAAAAACTCAAAGATACAAAACACGCACAATCTGGGGAGGGGAGGGGAGGAGGAGGAAAGGGTGGGCACATAGAGGTGGAGATCAATGCTGGACAAAAACATGTTTTCAAGTGAGATGTGAAGGAAGACAGTTTATGTGACTGTTGAATAGACAGCGAAAACTCGTTCCATTTGTATGGACCAGACACAGAAAAAGAGCGGCGACCGACTGTGGAATACATGTATCGAGGGGCTTGTAAACAAAAAATATCAGAAGCAGAGCGGAGAAGCCGGGCAGGGGTGTACATTTTGAGGTGGTCACAGAGATAAACAGGTGCAGTACCACTGATACACTTTTAACATAGTGTATCGATTTTGTGTGAAATTCTTTGAAAAACAGGCAACCAGTGGAGATAGTGAAACAAGAGAGTTAATAGTGTCTCTTTATGCGAAGGGCAAGATAGGCTGCAGAATTCTAAATGCGCTGGAGGCATGCAAAACAAGAAACAGGCAAACCAAAGAGCAGAGAGTTATAATAATCAATACCAGACACGATCAGAGAAAACCTCGTGATCAGATGCTGCTGAATTTAAAAGAGAACGACGAACAGAACTGAAACGTCGCAGATGACAGTAACACGACTGACAGATTTGGATGATGAATCTCTGCATGGAGAGTTCAGGATCAGGAACATTCTCGTTTTTGGCTGAGATTTCTTATTGGCTTTTTGGAGTATGCATGCTGGATATTTCAGTTTTTCCATAAAGTCACTGAACACAAATTTAGGTTACAGGACCTTTAAGGTGACTCTGTGATGTTGTGCAAGCGTACGGGATGGAAGGGAGGTCAGCCGCTGGTAGATCACCTGATATATATATATATATATGTATATTTTCCTGAGATAATGGACTGAGTGTCAAGCAGATCCATGGAGCACTATCACTTAAAACACATGTCAGCGTTGATACCATTTTTCTTCCTTTTGTGAATGATAAAACTCTGCATCAGATACACAGATAAACACAGACACGATGCTCACTCGCATTCTGTTGTTGAAGTCTAACCAATCTGAATGCTCGCCTTAACACAAGGACAAGGTTGAAATGGTGCCTCAAAATGATATATAGTCTCCAGACTTAATCGGTTAGGAATTCAGAAACTAACAATTCCCAGCCAGTCCGAGTTTTGAAAACAAAAACAATGCGAACATAACAGAATGATATCGCGTTGTCAAATAAAAAAGTTACTCCAGTCTACGTGTTGTTGCTATCGAGATGCTGTCAAGTGGCAAATAACTCTTTGACTGTGCAGGTTTTATTTCGTCTGCCGACATTTTCAGTCCCTTACAAGTCCTGAAAGAGACTGGCAGCAGACAATAATTATGTGATGGCCACTGGGAGAGGAAAGATCGAGTGGCTGATGTGCATAAAAAGATTGCGCCCGGCACCGATCCTGCATCTGATTTGTCTCAAAGACATGAAGCCAGCGAATGTATCTGATGCCAGAGTCCTGTGAAAAGGCGAGACTGGTTGCTTCTCTCCTCATCGAGTTGTGCTGAAGGCAAGTCTCTGATACAGTTTCCTTTCTTTAAACACTTCACCATTTCGCCACAATACAGTCTCGTCTGGCTACAAAGCGGTTGGACAAAAATAAATGACACAGAGACTCCAGGAAAACACAGGCAAAGGTAGACAAGACAGTAGGAGAAGATATGTAGATCTGATTTCGGGCTCAGGTTGTCTTATCCACAAATGAACAAGACAGCCAAACCATAATAACAGATAACCCCTTCTCCAGCGCTACCAGGCACCAACATTGTATATAATTGCTCTTTTTAATCCGAATGTGATGTGAAGACATACACGTATCGACAGACGCACTCATGTAGGCATACACATATATACCAACACACAGGCACACACACACATGTGCACATGTGCATGAACACACAGCGAATCGGGTCATTGACAGAATGGATGGATGGTTGGGAAGATCGCTCCATGCAAACTTATAGCGTGGACAGATTACTTTTCAGTCCGCATGTAAAGGTTGATATAAAAAAGTAAAATAACACATTTTCACCACCAGCTTTGTCATCAGGCCAAAGGAAGAAATGCTCTGACGTTAAGAAGAAGAAAAAGAAAAGAATGGAAAGGAGGAACAAGATCAATGAGCTATTCTAACAGTGGTTTTCTTAGCAGTATGATAGTAGCAGTATGACAGCAATATGATAGTAGCAGTATGAAAGTAGCAATATGACAGTAGCAGTATGATAGCAGTATGACAGTAGCAGTTTGATAGTAGCAGTATGACAGTAGCAATATGACAGTAGCAGTATGATAGCAGTATGACAGTAGCAGTATGATAGTAGCAGTATGACAGTAGCAATATGACAGTAGCAGTATGATAGCAGTATGACAGTAGCAGTATGACAGTAGCAGTATGACAGAAGCAATATGACAGTAGCAGTATGATAGCAGTATGACAGTAGCAGTATGACAGTAGCAGTATGACAGTAGCAATATGACAGTAGCAGTATGATAGCAGTATGACAGTAGCAGTATGATAGTAGCAGTATGACAGAAGCAATATGACAGTAGCAGTATGAGAGAAGCAGTATGACAGAAGCAGTATGACAGTAGCAGTATGACAGCAGTATGATAGTAGCAGTATACAGCAGTATGATAGTAGCAGTATGACAGTAGCAGTATGACAGTAGCAGTATGACAGTAGCAGTATGACAGTAGCAGTATTACAGCAGTATGACAGTAGCAGTATGACAGTAGCAGTATTACAGCAGTATGACAGTAGCAGTATGAAAGTAGCAGTATGACAGTAGCAGTATTACAGCAGTATGATAGTAGCAGTATGACAGTAGCAGTATGACAGTAGCAGTATGACAGTAGCAGTATGACAGTAGCAGTATTACAGCAGTATGACAGTAGCAGTATGACAGTAGCAGTATTACAGCAGTATGACAGTAGCAGTATGAAAGTAGCAGTATGACAGTAGCAGTATTACAGCAGTATGATAGTAGCAGTATTACAGCAGTATGATAGTAGCAGTATGACAGTAGCAGTATGACAGTAGCAGTTTTACAGCAGTATGATAGTAGCAGTATGACAGTAGCAGTATGACAGTAGCAGTATTACAGCAGTATGATAGTAGCAGTATTACAGCAGTATGATAGTAGCAGTATGACAGTAGCAGTATGACAGTAGCAGTTTTACAGCAGTATGATAGTAGCAGTATGACAATAGCAGTATGACAGTAGCAGTTTTACAGCAGTATGATAGTAGCAGTATGACAGTAGCAGTATGACAGTAGCAGTATGACAGTAGCAGTATTACAGCAGTATGACAGTAGCAGTATGATAGTAGCAGTATGACAGTAGCAGTATGACAGTAGCAGTATGACAGTAGCAGTATGACAGTAGTATGACAGTAGCAGTATGACAGTAGTATGAAAGTAGCAGTATGACAGTAGCAGTATGACAGTAGCAGTGTGACAGTAGCAGTATGACAGTAGCAGTATGACAGTTGCAGTATGACAGTAGCAGTATGACAGTAGTATGACAGAAGCAGTATTACAGTAGCAGTATGACAGTAGTATGACAGAAGCAGTATGACAGTAGCAGTATGACAGTAGCAGTATGACAGTAGTATGACAGTAGCAGTATGACAGTAGTATGACAGTAGCAGTATGACAGTAGTATGACAGTAGCAGTATGACAGTAGTATGACAGAAGCAGTATGACAGTAGCAGTATGACAGTTGCATTATGACAGTAGTATGACAGTTGCAGTATGACAGTAGTATGACAGTAGCAGTATGACAGAAGCAGTATGACAGTAGTATGACAGAAGCAGTATTACAGTAGCAGTATGACAGTAGTATGACAGAAGCAGTATGACAGTAGCAGTATGACAGTAGCAGTATGACAGTAGCAGTATGATAGTAGCAGTATGACAGTAGCAGTATGACAGTAGCAGTATGATAGTAGCAGTATGACAGTAGCAGTATGACAGTAGCAGTATGACAGTAGCAGTATGACAGTAGCAGTATGACAGTAGCAGTATGATAGTAGCAGTATGACAGTAGCAGTATGACAGTAGCAGTATGACAGTAGCAGTGTGACAGTAGCAGTATGACAGTAGCAGTATGACAGTAGCAGTATGACAGTAGCAGTATGACAGTAGCAGTATGACAGTAGCAGTGTGACAGTAGCAGTATGACAGTAGCAGTATGACAGTAGCAGTGTGACAGTAGCAGTATGACAGTAGCAGTGTGACAGTAGCAGTATGACAGTAGCAGTATGACAGTAGCAGTATGACAGTAGCAGTGTGACAGTAGCAGTGTGACAGTAGCAGTATGACAGTAGCAGTATGACAGTAGCAGTGTGACAGTAGCAGTGTGACAGTAGCAGTATGACAGTAGCAGTGTGACAGTAGCAGTATGACAGTAGCAGTGTGACAGTAGCAGTATGACAGTAGCAGTGTGACAGTAGCAGTGTGACAGTAGCAGTGTGACAGTAGCAGTATGACAGTAGCAGTATGACAGTAGCAGTATGACAGTAGCAGTATTACAGTGGTTAGTAACTAACTGTGAAAACAAATGCAATTTGAAGTCCTAATATTGTGGGGTAGGGAAAAGGAGGTTCTTTCTTTCTTTTTTTATGTTCCCGATATTTTTGGGATGTATGCATACACATAGTTTTGCCCACATTGTGCAGGGGGTATGTTGCTGCACAGTCTGCATACTCAGGTTTTGTTGCATATGCATGCTGGAGGAGAGGGGGTTAATGTTTCCACAAGCCCCTGGACACTAATAGGACATACAGGATCCTACAGTGCACGCTTTATATTGTGCATGTGTATTCACACGAAAAGGGTTTAGGCGTTAACAAGTCTGCACACATGTTGACCTGAGAGATGGGGAAAATGTCTACCCTCTTTACCCACCAGGTTCCCTGGCAGGATCGAACACAGATCTTCCGACTGGAAGCCTGATGTCTTATCCACTCGACTGTGGAATCTGTCATCATCCTGGTTTGAGACTGCCGGACAGGGACTGTATTCTGTGCTTTCTTTGATAATGCACTCTGCAGTGATCCATGCAAGAGAAATTCAGACACCACTCACTAGTGTTGTCGGGAAATTTCAACAGTACGGCACCCTCAAAGACGCCTCATATCCCAATGAAATGGATAACAGTTGACTGCGCGCTTCCAGAATTCTGTGCTAAACACTGTTATGTACAACGTTGAGTAGGAGCCATGTGCAGACGACAACACAATCCTCCTACAATAAGGACTTGAGATAGAAATATTATTTCTGGAACTTCTATCTTTGTCAGACAGGCCTCAGGTGCTGTGGACTGAAGTAATCTTTCATGCTGACTTAGAACACCACCTGGCGTCTGTCCGTCCAAGTCAAGGTTTTGGTTCATTCTTACGTCAGCACCAATTTCAGTGATATGGCCGATGGGGAGAACCATACCAGAGAAATGGAGGAAAGGGGGACACGTCTTATCCAGTACCGACACCACCACAACAACAATTATATTCACATGGGTAGTAAGAAGGCCAGTTTTAATGTAGCACTACCTCGAGTCAAACTCATAATAACAAAATTAAAGAGCATGTGAATCCAACTGTCAACCAAGTTAGTTGTTGAGGCCCGCGGCCCAAGTCAGGGGCTGTGCCATGATTGGTGACCTCTGGTGGGAGTCCAGGTGTCAGATCACGTCATGTCTAGCGTGGATACAAATATCCTTAAGTCAGTGAACAAAGTCCGGTAACTGTAGGTACGTGAGGGTTGATGGCCTCCCTCTGCCATCTCTCTGTCCGTCACGTTTTTAATCTCCGCACGCACACCACACACACACACACACATAACACACACACACACACACACACACACACACACACACACACACACACACCCACGAAATCAAATCAAAAACAGCATGAAAGATGAAACAAATAGGCCGGAGAGCGAGAGAGACAGAGAGACAGACAGAGACAGAGACAGAGACAGAGAAAAGAGAGAGAGAGGGAGAGAAATAAAGCGAGAGAGAGACAGAGAGATAGAGAGAGACAGAGACAGAGAGAGACAGAGACAGAGAAAAGAGAGAGAGAGGGAGAGAAATAAAGCGAGAGAGAGACAGAGAGATAGAGAGAGAAAGAGAGAGAGAGATAATAAAGAGAATGATGATGATGACAATGGTGCTGTGTTCACCAGCAGCAGAAATTATCAGCTAAAAGCCTTGTATTTTAGGACAAGCCATTGTTGGCAGGCTGGGTGTTTGCCTGTTTGTTAAAGCCAAGTACTGGCATGACTTACACCATATTATTATTTTAACGTCGACATTTAACACTCTGCATGTGTATGCACAGGAAGGGAGCTCAGCCACTGACAGACAGGAAATATGTCCATCCTTAACTCACCAGGCACAGGTGTCAAGGAGGATTATACCCGTGAGAGACAGAGATAGACACAGACATAGTGACTAGGAGTAAACTCAAAACAGCAAAAACAACACAAGGAGAAAGAACGTAATCAACTGGGTGACGGCAGAGACGGGTGGAGAAACAGAGAGAACAATAGAGACGGAGCCTGGTGGGGGGGGGGGGGGGTGAGGCTGGGAGGCAGAGATATGAACAGGAACAAATTTTGATTTACGAGGGTAGTGACATAAGCAAAATACCTTTTTTCTAGATTCAGGCCTCTCCCATAGAGAGGGTGTACAGTAATACAAATGAAATATGACAGCCTATAGAGATCAAAATGACTTATCAAATGCCAGCTTCTCTGGTCAGGACGCGTTGTCCGTAAAGAAAGTAACCGTATCACTAAGATTTTTCTCTGTATGGAGAACTAAAGCAAGGATATCGAGACCAGGGAAAACCACTAAACCGATTCAAAGACACTTGAAAGCAAACCTCGTGATATGTGGCATAAATACCGTACCGCCAACTGATAAGGCATGGCCTATTAGCCACAGCAGTGCATGCAGGGCCCAGTCACATCCGAACAGTGCAGAGCATCTGCAAGTCAACAGCAAAAGGACCAGAGGAAGTAGAACCCAAGGCCACAGGAGTCCTTCCCATGCGGACCTGTGGAAGAACATGTGTCTGTAGGATGGGTTTTGTGTCCCACGTGAAGACCTATATCAGGACGCCTGTCGATCCTTTAGCAGGAGAGTCCATCCTGAAGCTTCAAAATAATGCTAAGGCAAAATGTCATTGATACAAAGATTTTCAACTAAACAAAAGACGAAATCCAAAACAAGTGCGACTGCCCGCGTTCAAGCAAACAGGAACCAGAAAAAAAAACGAAAGAAGAATATGAACGCGTATTTAATACAACAAAACAAGACAGGCGCAAATTTTCGGCCAGCGTAAGATTTCAAACAAACAAACATTAGATACAAAAAAAAAAATTGAGAAAAAGACTGAAACTTCCCTGCTGCTGTCTTCAATTTGAGAAAAAAAAGACAGTATAGAAAAAAGAGAAGGGAAGAGAGAAAGAGAGAGAAGGGAGGGAGATAGAGGGGAAAGAGAGGGAAAGACAGATAAAGGGAAAGAGAGAATGAAATAGAGAGAAACAGAGAGAACGAGAGAAAAATAGACAGAGACTGAGAGTAAGTGAGAGAGACAGAGACAGGGAGAAAGAGAGAGAGAGAGAAACAGAGAAAAGAAGAGAGAGAGACAGACAGACAGAGACAGAGAGATGATAACATTCTTTTTGTGCGAGGATCGTGGATAACACTTTCAGATTTCAAAACACTTCAATACTCAAGGTTAGTAGGATTAAGTCCCACTGGACCTATTTTACAGCTAATCCTTGCTATTCTATACATGTACCGTAATGGATTACTTAAATGTAGACAAATGAAAATAGAAGTGAATTGTAAAAATATAAATTACAAACATACAAAGGAAAAAAGAGTAAAAGACGCATTAAAAACAAACAAAATGCGCGGAAAAGGAAGGAGGACAAATGATAGTTCATGACGAAATGGCTGCCTGTGTAAATGTCTGACACAAAAATTAGAAAAAAAAAGTTCATGTCTACACAGAAACAGGCTTGTACATCACGCTGTACATTTAAACAAGTACGTATGTCTTCGTGCACCTGAGGCTGAAAAGTGTGGAAATGATGATTGATGGAGTGGGGGTCAAATTAAATCAAATCAGATCGCGTTGCTTATAAGCCCAGCCGACCACTAAGATATATCAGGGCTTACCCTATGTTAAAGACAACTCCAATCACGGGTAGAGACAATGACAATGACAATTATAATGATAATAACAATGACAATTATAATGATAGTGACAATGACAATTATAATGATAGTGACAATAACAATGACAATTATAATGATAGTGACAATGATAATGACCGTGACAATGACAATGATAATGAGACCTTATTTTCCAACAGCAGAAATCATCAAGTAAATACCATTTTCAAACTTGTCGTTGCTAA